>JAPFBE010000002.1:82181591-82849404 GCA_034336665.1 Luscinia megarhynchos
TCCCAACAGGAATTTTTTAATATAAGAAACAGTGACATTTGAAGATCTGTAACAACATTGAAATAAGATAAATAGTACCTGTACTATTTTGTTCTCAAACAACATAAATGTACAGAAAATAGATTTTGTGTGATTCTACTGACTTATTTTGATTGTTAGTTTCATTCTGATTCTTGAAGGATGGGCACTTCAGTGGGCAGAGCCCACTCTGCTCATGCTCCTTCATTCCATTCCCTTCAGCCTTCTCATGTTAGGTCTCCTCACTTCCTCATTTCTTCTCAGATGAATGATGGCATTTTGGAAAAGGAGGAAGTACCTAAAAAGAGATGTTAGTAGGAAGTCCACATTATAGGGTCAATACACTACTCTAGGCCACATATTAAATACAGGAAACAACTGTTTATTGGCTAAAGGGTCTCTTGGAATGTGTTAGAAGGGTCAGGAAATAAAGGCATTTCTGTTTTATTCTGTCCCATTAATTTTTTGAAATAAAAGAGTATTTTAAATCAACAGCACATTAAATTTTGATGAAAATTCCAGATGTTTGGAAAAAATATGTATTTGCACAAACCCCATTTCATTATAGCTGAATTTTCTGCTAGCAGCAATTATGAAGTATTTGCCTTTAAAAGTATTCTTTGACTTTATTTTCCCTATGAAACACTTTATGTGCATGAGTTTCTGCAGAGTAGTCTTTATTCCTTACTCCAAAATAAAATTTAGAAATTAATTTAAAATACGTGTCTTTTGTCAGCAGTTATAAGACAATCTAAAAAAAAAAAAAAAGACGAAAAAAGAGTGTATGCCCTAACTTCCATTTTAAATATCTGAGAATGAAGACTTAGAAAATGAATGTCAAATGTTCAGAACTTAGTTGCAGCTACAGGAGCATTTTGACTGTGATGTCCCTTCATAAAGCACCCAAAAAAAGGGTAATGTACTTGAAATATGCGATAAAATATTGGTCTTGTACCAGTACTACTCCATTGCCAGCATGGACTCTGTACTGTTAAGTGGTGCATATTATACTGATCAGAATGCCTTGAACTTTTGGGACAAGATGACTCTTTCTTGGAGCAGATAAAAGAATTTGGTTTTTTTTATTTTTATTGAATGAATCTAAAGGCATATTTTCTGGCACTCCAAACATGAATTCTCTGTAATATAGGTAAGGTGGTTACCAAGCATTACGTTTTCATTTTATTATAGCAAGACAACCACAAATATCTGCCAGTTTCTACTTCAGCATCTCAAAAGTTGCCAGCTTTGACAGACATAGGGTCTATTACTTTCATCACAAATTGTTATACATTGGTCAAATACAATGCTTTCATAATGCACAGTATGCTATGGACAGAAAAACCGGTATTAAAAACTATTTTGGATAGTAGGGTTTCACATGAGTTTTGCAAACAGATTTATTAGCAGATATTGTCACGATTTAAAAAAAAAAAGAAAAAATTAACAAGGGTGGTAGTGGGGAGTTGCATATATATCTTTTTAAGGGGGCCAGGAGATGAATTTGTTCCCATTTCTTTTTTTTTTCTTTTAAAATCTGTGTTGTAGCTTCCATCTTTTTGGCCAAAGAAGCCTGGATGGCTTCTTCCTTCTGAGCACATCAACACACTTGAATAAGCTGGAAAGAAGCTTATTCCCACATCATCTGAGATTCAAATTGCTTTCAGTGGAAGAGCTTTCATAGTGGACCTCATGTTATGTTGGTTTATTTGGAGATTTTGTAATTAGTGCTAAGATATTAACAGCTGTGGATAGAAAATGAGATATTATAAAGAGAATATTTTTAATTGTTATTTTTAAATTTGACAGTGATAAAATTTTCTGTTATGTAATGTCATCCTCTGGCAAAAACATTGAAAGAAAAGTGCTTTTTAGTCAGGGATGCTTATTTTCTGTACATTTCATGGTATTCACAGAGCATGCTGTGTTGCAAAATCTCACTCTGTTCTGTTAGATGACTGATTCTGCTTCTTGCTCTTTGATAGCTGATACTTGTGTACCAGTACACAGGCTCCTAAAATAGTGGGTTTTCCTGGAAGTAGATGGGTTTGGAGCACCCTAATAAGTGATTGATTTTCCTCGGCTCTATCATGGCTGATTCAGAGCAATAAACTTTTAAAAGATGCTGAAGGCATTTCATTTTGAAATGCAGTGCTTATATATAATGCAGCCATTCCTTTTAGTAATTGCTCAAGTTTGCACGGTAAATCATTGCCTTGATGCTGCATGTACGGTCCCTGACAGAGTGGTTACGTATAGAATGTATACTGTTTGCTTCAGTCATGATTTGATACTACATTTAAATGTTTGCACGAAAAACCTGTTATCTCAGATACAGTATAGCTTTTCAGATATGAAACAAAAGAGCTATTGTTACAGTCTCAGTGCTACATGTTGTTTATTATACGCAGAATTTTTTTAGAGTGGTCTTTCCGTCCTTCAGAATTGCCTTTACGTTAAAAAAAACTAAGAATTCTACATACATGGTCACGGATATTAGTCATTTTTACAGGGGAGGGAAGGAGGAGGGGAAGATGCAGAAATCCTCCTCCTCTTAGACAGTAGTAACAGTGTGAGGATGCCTTGTCCTCCTTTTTTTTACTTCTGAGATTTTATTGCTGGCAGCCAGATGTGCTGAAACTCCTGACGACAGCATCTATTCACTGCGTGTTTTTAATAGGCTTAGAGAAATATGAGTAGAGTACATGAAAGCAGCTCAGCTTCACACTTCGGCTGGGAATGCCCAAAAAGCTTTCTGCTGTTTAGAATTCTTGCTACAGTCAGGAGAAAGCTGCTCGGGTGCTAAATCTTCTACGACTGAATTAGAAGAATAATGACTGTACAATTAACTATCAGCCCCTGCTCATTTAGGCACAGCTTTTACAGAGATCAGGAGAAATATGGAACTTGATTGGCATATTTGTATTTGATGGTGTGTACAAAATAGATGACTTTTAAGACAGGTGGTGAAGAAAAATAGAAGGGAAAGAAAGGGAGAAAATGCAATTTGAAACACTGCGCCAGGTCTGCAATTCTGTTTTATCTCATTTTCATGGGGTTTTCTCATCCCCTCCAAATATTTTACAAAATGATCTTTTTGGACAAACGTTGAACAACACTAGGTAAGTAGAAATGAAATATTTTTGCTTTATCATTTCTATTTTTATGCTGATGGCAATTGATCTGCATGCATTTCAGTGGAGTACTTTTATAAATGCACTCCTAGATATTAGTATTTTTATGGTAGCAGTGAGTCTGTTAGTGTTTTTATGTTTTATGTAAGGATTTACATGAGAACTCCATCTGCAGAAATAAAGCCAGCAAAGATAGAATAAAATATTTAAGATGGTTATGTATCTTTCAAGTACATTAGCTGCCATTAGAAGCTCGCATTATTAGCTTTAATCCTTAAAGCATATGAAATATTCATAAACAAATTTGTCAGAGAAAATGATTTCTGTGTGGATATGGCAGTGGAAAGATTAAATGCTCAGAGATGTGTCTGTTTAACCATACATAATTTATTGGAAGATGCAAATTAGTAGTCCTGCATACCTTTTGCAGAATAGAAAACAGTTCCTTATTTTTAGAAGATTTAGATCCTGTGTGTGATGGTTTTCAGTGATGTTCTTAACTGGCCAAATTATAGCTGATTAGTGGATGCTTTGCAGCAGGTCAGTCAGCTCTGTAGAGTACCCTTTTGTGAATAGCTGTTGTTTTGTGGGAAATCGAAATGAAGTTGTTGTTTATTGGTGCGAGACAGTTTTTGAATTGGTTTTTTAGGATTTTTGGAGGGGGTAAAATGAATTAATAATGCCCCATTTCTGTATCATTATTCAGTAAACATATTATAGTACCAATGTTTAGAACTTTTTCATATTGCTATTAAATATATAAATATTAATAATTTTATCTAAGACAGTGGAAGTGCAGGTCAGGAAGAAAAAGACTCCTATAGTTTTTTATAAAAATAGTGCACTGATGGAAACATTCTGGAAAGAGGGTGGAAGTAATAGGCAGAGACTATACCCAGCATTTTAATCTTCTTCTCTGTCTCTGTGGAAGAAATCTCTTTTAAATGGGGTATTATTTCTTAAATACAGGAATATTTGCACATTATACTTCAGAAAATTGTCATAATTTTCTTGTAAGGATTCTCTCCCTTACTGCTGATAATTCCTTTTAAAATATTTTAATATTTATTTAATGTTGCTGTTCTCAAGTTTTGCAATCTTGGTTATGCATTTCTAATTAGATATGTAAAATTATGTCGGTAGTTTTAGCAGTCATAATCACTGCTATGAATGAATGAAGGAATTTTTAGATTTATATGAAATCTGTATTCAGTGAGATTTTTCTTGTATCTCTTTGGTATACTGTGAAATATTTGAAGCTCTACAAAATGGAGCAATAATTTACGTATTATCAGCTGTGATTGTAAAACTGCATATTTCCAAGTGCATAGTTTCAGGCCTGCAGCAACCAGCAAAGCCCTTAGCAACTGTTCTAATCAGTTACCATCCCAGTCCTGATTCCCTGGATCTGCTTTTGCAGATCACAGTACATGCTTTTTGTAGATCAAGGAGCATGTTTGCTTTTTCTTTTTTTTTTACAAATACATGTGCATGGTGCTTTTTGGTGCTTGTTTTGCTTGTGAGACTTGGGCAAAAGCTGCATATAGTATCAAGTCAAAAGACAGAGTTATTTTTATTCATTTGCTGTGCCTTAGATTAGGAGTATATTTATTCCAGAAGACTGGCAAACAAGAAAGGGTTAGGAAATGGAGCCTCTTATGGGCTGTTTTACTTAGGACGAGAATATTTCTGTATTTATAAGGATCAATGTTATGTTTTTCTAGGTATCAATGCTTTTGGCCTCAAGGAAATATTGTGCAATTTTTAAACAATATGCAGCAGAAATTGTGAGGCACTAATTCATGCTTTCTCTGTCTTCTGTTAGAAAAGTTAGGTGAAAGTATTTTAAGGTTTTTGAGTAAAAAGATTCCCTCTTCTGAATAACTATTCATATTTTAGATCTGATCTTGATAAAATGTCTTCAAAGAAGTCATCTGTTAGTCACTAAAAAATCTCACTGACATTTATTTCAGAGGGTAGTCCTTTGATTGTCCTACTGATGTAAAAACTGTTCTATTTTTTTTAACTTTAATGAATGCAGTATATCATTTAGGTAGATTTTTCATTTAAAGCTTTGCTCGATAAATGTAAGACACTTGCTAAAAACTAATTGTTCATGCATTAAGAGTTTATGCTTCAGAACTGTGGTGTACCTCCAGCATGTAAGAGTCTGCTTTGATGAGGTGTAATGTGGTCTGTCTCTTTAGTCTTCAAAGCTAAATATTTTGTCCTTTGATGATCCTTTCTTCTTTGAATATGGTTTTTTCTGTTTTCACATCTAAAAAGTACAAGTCAGAGTCCAGAAAGATAACAGCTGACATTACACACAGAGTGATTAACTGCTCCTGCCACAAAGTAATAAATAATCTGAAGAAAACAGGTTAATGCATACAAATTGTAGAGTAGATAATGAAGTGTAATGAAGTCATAGGTAAAGAGGTAGTACACAGATAATTTTAATTGAATACTCATTCCTCCTAAGTTTAATACCATCTGTTCTTGGAGTTCTCTTGTTCTTCAGCTCTTCAGAAAGTTTAGATATGCTGAGATTTTGTGGAAGGAAATATAGAGGTCTTGGGCTTTGCTTTCTGATGCTATGCTAAACATTGATAGGAATATACATTAAACTGTTTATCATTTCCCATAAAAATTTTACATGAATTGGGTTTTTATTTGTATAGTTTTGGCTTTGCAGTAGCTGATGTGAGAGGACCCAAATGATATTGAGCTCCTCGGGAGTTAGATTGATTTTAGCACTTGAATGGGTTTAGTTATCCCCTCCCAGCAGCTTCTAATGGAGGATATTGCTGCTGAGTTCTCTTTTGCCAGCTACAGGGCAGCACTTCCCTGTAAGATGCTATTGTGAGTGTAAAAGAGAGAGCTGGTTTGCTGGGCCTCCCTCCTGTTCCTGCACAGCTCTGACACTACCAACTCCAGCCAGCTGAAGCAGTAAGAGCTATCATTTTACCTTCAAATTGTGCTTCACTTGTGTTGGGGATTGTGGTGCTATCTCCTGGGTTATAAGTTATTTTTTATTGAAAAATTTTTAGAATTACCTCACGTTGGGAAACCATAAGAATTGTTTTGAATTTTGAGCATTTGTCAAATATCTAGTTTACAGAATAAATTCTTCATGTATCCAGAAAAGAAATCAAGAGATCTTTTATGAAAACACACTATATGCTTACATTATATTCAAATTTTACAGCAACATCTAAAGGAGGTTTGCTTTCTTTGCAGTCTAAAATTTGTCTGATTACTTTCAGTGACATACTAATTGTTCAAATGACAAAAGACAATGAAATAAACTTCTAAAATATATTTTCAACCTTTAGTAATTAAGTAACCTGGATTTTTAGACTGCCAGTCTTCCTTTAGAGTTTAGTGTACAAATGCTGTGCTGTTGGATGCTCTATTTGTAGCAGCATGCTTCGAGAAGTCACAAATGCTTTGGGCAGTATTCAGATTAACACTGCATAATGGGGAGCATCTTTTGTGACTAAAATTGAAACAAAGAGTACAGAGGACTATCAATCCAATTTTGGTATTGCAGTTTATATTAGAAGCTTTTCTCAGAAAATGGAAAGTGATCAATTTACCTAAACTTGGCTTCTCACATAACATATTATTAGGATTTTTTTACTGTTCTGTGAAAGTGAGTTTACTGTTTAGCTTGGCCACACAGGGGCATAAGATAACTAATATATTGAGCCTACAACCAGTACAAAGATTGTTCACCAAATTCTGTGTACAATAGAGACTTAGGAATTTGTCTCATTTTGAAATTAGACACCTAGTTTAAAAAAACAAATTTTATTTTTTCATTAAATCAAACTCCAGTGTTTTTGAAGACTTTTAAGAGTTTTCACTTTTGAAATCCCTTGAATCCCTTTTGAAATCCCCATCTTTTAATGTAAATACATTGATTTTTTTTAAAAGATTACTAAAATGCCGAAATAAATTAGCTAGTTGGCAAAGCTAGACATTTCCACTGAAAGTATCATTTTAGCAGAAACATGTTTCCTTTTAATTATTTGATTTTCTGTTTTGTTTTCTCAATATATCTAGTAGCTATTTACCAAAGTTCCATTTTATAATGAAGCCATCAAATGATGTCAAGAATTACTGTCACAGACAGTTGCTATTTTTTATGGTGTTAATAATAATTACTTTGACATTGAAGGAAAAAGACCATTTTCTCTTCCTTATTGGGGAAAAAAAAGTCAGAATATTTCTTGGAATAGACTTGAGGTTTTTTTCCCTGACTATATTGGTTCAACATAGCAAGAGGTTTTCTAATATTCTAAGAGAATGTTGCATTTTCAAATATTACTAGTCTAAGAGCCAAGAAGAAAACCAACAAAATGGTCTTAGAACTGACAGTATATTGTGCTTATTCTGTGATGAAATACTGCTGAATACTGTTAATTGAAACTGCCTCTCCTCCCTTTTCAAAACTGGCTTGTCTATATTTAACAATTTAGTTTGTTGGGATTTTCACATCTGCTCCTTTTTACCTCCATACCAGATTCATAGAATCCTGTTTTATGTATATTCCTCAAATTTGTAGCTGATGTGCTTTCTCAAATAATTAATACACAGTGTTGGTAAATGCATTTATTTGTATTCCTACCCTGTATTTTTTCCCTCATGTATTAAAGACATTTAAAGCTATTTCCTCCCCTTGTTCTTAATTGTGTCTTGCCTCAGACACAAAATTTGAAAACAAAACTGATTCCAGTCCTAGATCTCTGTATTACTGTAGGAAAGTTGTCCATGTCAAATAATCCTCTAACTTATTTTCTTCCTAGAATTAGAAAAATAGGCCATATTCAGGTGAATCCCTATGTGCAAATATATCTATATATATGTGAACTTCTCTAAACACAAGGGGAAGATGGCAGCTGGGTCAGCAAGTTGTATAGAAAAGGCAGAGAGAAACTCGAACAGATGTGTTTGGTGTTTTCTGCACCTTTGCCAAATGTTCCTCACAGAGGACTTTGAGCTGCAACTATCTAACTCCATTTATCCTTTGGCCCTTGATTAGCTGCTTTGGGACAAGTAGCATGATTTTCTCATCATCTTCTCATGCTTCTTTTTCCTTTGGAGGAAGCAACTGAACATACCAACTTGCCCCAAAGCTATTTCTTTCTCAGAGGAAGTTCTATATTCCATCCTATCTTGGCTGTTGGGTTTTGGGTTTGTTTTTAAGTCCCTATTTCTAGGAAAAAACATCCCTGTAACATTCTGTTACAGATATTTTCAGAGAGAAAAAATTAAGAGATTTCCTTATAGAATAATTTCTTTTCCCATCTCTTCCAGCTCTGGAGAGAGATACCTTCTGTTACTTCCACCTCAGTTGCAACAGATTTAATAAGGTGGCATATGCTTCCTCCATGAATCTCACAGAGCTGTGGATATTTGCAACCATAACAGGTTTCTCTCTATTCTCATTGTGCATCAACTGCTGTTATTGAATGATGGCAATAAAATCCTAGCTGGCATATGATCCTAACCTCCCACCAGGAAGAAAAAAGAGGATGGATCAGAGGTGGATAATTTGTCTCAATTCAGCTAGTATTTTAAATTCAGAAATTTAAATAATCCTAAATTTAGAAATTATTAAATATGCTTTAAAACTTGATTTTTTTTTCTCACCTGGGTGAGAGCAACAGAAATCGAAGGAATAATTGAGTTCCCAAGTACAACGTTTTGAAGAGAACATGTAAAAATTTCTATTCTTGAATAACTCAGATGATTCTTGTCATTTCTCAGAACAACCCAATAAGATGTGGGTATTATCTTCTTTTTCTGGAAAAAGAATAAAGAGGTCACGATAATAAAAATTACTATGATTTTGTATAGTTGAAACATTTAAGAGATTTGTTAAATGACAAGAGCCCGGTATTTTATGGAAATCACATGTTCCAACATCCAAAAATCAAGGTTGCCGGTCTTGACCCTTGAGTAGATAGTGGGTGTATTTGAGGACAGATTGAGTTGTGGTGGCTGCAGCAATGTACCATTTTGCTCTTCTTCAGGATGCTGTCACTCTGACAAAACGGGCAGGAGTGCTAAGCGTCAGCCTGCCTCAGCTGGGAGTTAGTTTTTTGTATTGGTGTGCAGCAAAGTCAATACCTCCGAGCTGGTCAGACTCATATGCATAAATATTTCATCTTTCCCAACAGTGTGGTCAAAAGCTCCTAGTGAGAGTCTTCACTGGTCCTTCTCTGCTTATTACCAAGCATATTAAAAAAAAAAAGTCACAGAATATTCTACGTTGGGATCCACAATAATCATAAAATTCCAACTCCTGGCCCTGCACAGTGTCATTCCCAGGAGCCACATGATGTGCCCAAGAGCATTATCCAAATGCTCTTTGAGCTCTGTCAGGCTGATGCTGTGGCCACTTCACTGGGGAGCTCTTCCAGTACCCAACCAGCCTCTGGATGAAAAACCTTTTTCTGATACCCAACCTAAACCTCCCCTGACATAACTCCAGTCCCTTCCCTCAGATCCTGTCACTGGGACCACAGAGCAGGGATCAGTGCCTGCCCCTCCTCTTCCTCTCATGAGGAAGTTGTAACTGCAATGAGCTCTGCCCTCAATCTCCTCTTCTTGAAGAGACCAAGTGACCTCAGCCTCTCCTCATATGGCTTCACCTCAAGGCCCTTCAGCATCTTTGTTACCCTCCTTTGGACGCTAATAGCTTAATCTTTCTTATATATCTTTATATATATCTTTATGTGGGTCCAAAACTGCACACAATAATGGTTAACAGCACTCATGTAGCCCTCCCCTTCTTTACAGTCCTTTATCCTTTTAGCTTTCTTTCCTTTTGGGTTATTAATCACATGCACATGTATGGTACAATCTGCCTACTCTGGGCACTATCCCTTTACCAGGTCAGGAGCAGTAATTATACTGTGTTGTAGAAACAGGGGACTTTGAAAAGCAAAAATTTCCATATCAGAGAAAAGCTATGTTTTCACTCTCTTCCTTGATTGAGAAGTTTTGCTGCTGTCCCTGCCACAGTTATTTATTCACTGAAGCAATGTAATGAAGACCACTTCTGTTGGTGTTGGGCATTTCTTCATTATGTCTTTCTGTTTTGTGCTTTGGGTATAGTATGATTATGGGTAGAAAAAGAACTAAAAGGGAAAACAAATTTTTTAAAGCCTCTAATATCACATCTTACAGATGGACAGAATTGCACAAATAACATTGGGATGTTTGGCTGTGTAGATCTGGCTAAGCTGAGGAGAATGGAAAGGAGGAGCACTGAAGTTTTCCAGCTCCTTTCCTGCCAGGTGTGATGGGACTGGCCTACCAGTTACTGACTATGGACTCCATCATCCCTTTAGATTTCTCACGAATGTACTCTTGATTTTGCACTATAAAGACAGAATGAAGGTTTACTCACAGAAAATACTGTGTTTCAAAATGGTTCAAGAAAGATGGGTATCGAGCCTCAAATTATTTACAGGGTTCTGAGAAAGGAATAAATGAATATAATATTGACCCCTAAAAAAATTGTGAAATCTAAGATGAATTTTGGGAGGTAATGGCATAATTTTAACTTTGCCTCCCTATTGCAAAGCACATGCTGAAGTGAAACCAAGGACTTGAAATACCTCCAGATTCTGCTTCAAATCCTTTTATCTCAGGGTAAAGTCAGCTTTCTGAAAGCTGCTTTTTGGGTTCTGCTTTCTTGTTCTGAACCAGACAAGGAATAATTATGAGATAAAGAAACGAAATAAAAATGTTATGTGCTGGAGAAATTTGTCCCAAAGTTCCCAAAATTTGAAAGAGATTAGAGATTGAAATGCTGAAACATTAATTTTGTTTGCTTTATAATAAGAATTGAATTGGATATTGCAAGTTGGAGGGAATTTGCATGATGTCTTTATTTATAAGAATGAAATATGTCTTGATTAATACACTTTATCCTGCTGCACTATTTGAGTTATCTTTCTGATTAAGATGTACTTCCAAATTACCATCTTCTGGTACTGAAGACAATTTTTTATCATGAAACTTCATCAATATTTTAAATAAATAAGTTTTAAGCCCTTGTCTCTTAGAAAGTAGTAGTCACATATATCATAATAAAATCAATAATCTTTAATTGTTAAAGGTATACAAAACTAAGTTGATGAGCGAGGAATGCAATCATAATTTCTTTAAGATAGTTTTCATTATGAACCTATAAAATAGGGCATATAGTCACAGAGAAATGCTCTAAACCAAAAAGTTTAGTCTGTGGTTTAACTACTGTGCACCAAATATAAGGCCTTTTGGCATGTATTATGTACATATATTTGTTGTAAATAAAACATAATTTCAATATTAAATAGTAGAATAATGAAATAAGAATGCTTCTTGCAAATTTTATTTTTTTCTCTATATAAGATGTTCAAAATATTTTTGAAGTGACTGAAGGAGATGATGAATAAAACATTACTGAAAGATGGAACCTCAGAATATCAGGAAGACTTTACACTACAATTATAGATTTATTATTACTCTTATCCTGAAAATATATGTTTTCAAGTATGGATATACAAACTTAATTAAAATAACATTTAAGTCTTTGCCTAAAACAGGATGTTTAGAATCTCTCCTCCCCTCTTACCCTCTTTTCTTCTATACACCAATATTTTCCTTTATGCTTCTTGATTTTCCTAATATTATATTTTGGGTTGTTGCTCCTGTGTTTTCAGATTGCACTCAGAGCAAGTGCATTTTGTGTGGATTTGAGTATCTCAGGGGTAGTCAGTCTTTCATTCACTTAAGGACCTTCATTTTTTCCCTGCCAATGGTGGTATTGTTCTGCTACAAAATTACAAGAACGAGTGTTTTAGAGAGAACTCAATTTTTATAACTCTTCTATAGTCTGACTCTAACACAGTTCAATCATTATTCAAATAACCCACAGTAAAATCTTCTAAGTGCCCTGTTTGCAAGAACTCTTCCTTGTAAGATGTGATTCATTTACCTGTCGTACTCTGGAAGTTTTTGAAAAGCGTCAGGGAGGACAGAAAAGATTTTAAAATGCAGGAAGGATTACAGTATAATAAACTGAATAATTCAAATTATGTCCACAGAAGCTTGCTTGTGCTTGACATGTATCTTTCATGTTATAGTTGCTCATTTGTAAGATACAGCATGATCAGGATGCATATGGACTACCTGCAATCATAATTCGAATCTCTCTTTTTTTAATAAAGCGTGATAAAGTATCGTAACGTTCAGTCAAAGAACTTGGCAAGTACAGAGGTCTGAATTCTACACTTGCCACTGTCAACATCTCCTTTGTAGTGCCAGGAAAATATTGTGAACTTCACAGCTGGAGTTCCCAGGAATATATGTCTTATTTAATACCTCATGTGCATCTATGAATTTTAATTTATAAATATTTGCAGATGGCTTATGATCATGTGTTTGTGAGTATACACAAATGAAAGTACAAATTAAATTTTCCCTGTTTTTTTTTTTAATTTAGGTGCATCTCTAGACATTAGAACTTGTGGCAGAGTAGCTTAAGTACCTTAGAGTACACAAGGATAGTATACAAGAATTTTGTGCCTTGCCCTTCATTTGCACCCTTGTTCATAGCAGTTGCAAATTATTTCATATTGCTAACTACTTTTTTTTTCTTAGGTACTGCTTGCTACATGGATAACGTGTCCTCACTACAGTGAGATTTTTTTCTTGAGATAGATTTTTCAGAACTTTAAAATTCAAACATTGAACATTATTCATATACAAATGTATTCACAAAGAAATTCTTAATTGTGAGATTGTACAGCAAGTATGTTAAATTCTAAATTCATAGAACTCTTTAGGTTGGAAAAGACCTTTAAGGTCACCAAATGCAACTGTTAAGCCAGGACTGCCAAGTCCACCACTAAATCATGTCCCTAAAAGATAATAATAATATGATATTTATTATATCACATGAAATATATGACACACATATTAATATTATAGACATTGTAATGTAATATACTATATAATGTAAAGTGTAATGGAGGCACTAAAATTTGTGTAACCATACAAGATACTCAGAGACTATGCTCACAAGATTTCAGTAGTGTACAAAAGACCCCGTTCTCCTTTAAGCTCAGACAAAACCTTATTTTTAATTTTTAATAATTATTTATTTGTTATTATTTCTACACTGAATTTTGTGTGGCCTCATGATAATATACTGATGAAAAAACTGCATATCTACTTTTTTTTGGATTTTATTATTACTTCCATGCAACTAATGCAAAGAGAATTTTACTGGATTTTGTTCTTATGATGTAATCCACTATGGGTAAGTTTGTATCTTGGAGTTCATGGCTGAATATAGAAATAAACCCATTTCCAACTTACCTTTAGTTGGGAAAGTTTTAGAGCAATCACTGGTGTTTAAATTCTGTCTGAAAAATCACTTTCTTTCATGGAAATTATGCAAAATCCATTAGTTGTATTTAGTTGTATTTTATTTTTGTCACGAATGGGTGATATCTGAACTGCACTTTTAGCATATAGAAAAAATGTCTTTTGCATATATTCACCTTCATGGGAGCAAGTGGATATTGAAACCAGAGCTTAGATCAGATTGAGAGCTAATCTCAAATCTACTGCTCCTTCAGCTGTGGTGAGATGAGCCAAGTAAAGGGAAGAAAGAAAAATATTTCTTTTAATACATCTTTGGCAGGACATCAGCTTTACTTGAATTCCGAGAGTTTCATTATAACAATTCCAAATTTGGAGTGATGTGGTATTGATGTTATATGGTTTTGTCTCCAGAAAGTAATGTTAACTCAAATGAAAATGTGTAGAAAATATAGCCTGAAATGTAAGGAGTTCAACAGGGTGGAGATAAGATAGGAAAGAGAGTTTGTATAGACCTGCAGTTATTTCTGCCTCTTGCTATCTGTATTATTTTCTTCACCTGTTTCAGTGAAAAAATGCTGAAAAATAATGGAATATCTCATTAAATCCTATGTCATGTATCCCTCATGCAATGCAAAACTTAAACTATGGCAATAGAGTGGAATGTTTCATTATCTCCATGTGCCTAAAAAAGACATTACAGAAACTAATTTCTTTCTTTATTGCTTTGTATTTATTACATAAAAGCACCTAATTAAAAGTCCAACATCTTTCTTTGTTCATAACACTACCTGAAATCAAATCACTTACCTTTGTTTAAAATTTTAAAATGATTTTGCACTAATGGCCATTGGTCGGTTTTTTATTTTCCAGAAGAGAATCCACTGCTTTAAGTTATGTAATCAAAACCAAGAGAAGGTAACATATCCTCAGCCTAATAAATTAATTTCAGAATTTTTATCAGCATGGTACTAGATTATGTTATGTACTGAGCAGATCTAGAAATAAATTTTATTTTCTATTATTGGGACAGGTTTTGTATTTAATTACTTCATATAGTGTTATTTTAGAGCAGGCTTTAGCAAAGAATGAACTAGATATACTAAATAAAGACATGCTGCAATCATTAATTTGAAAGCACTTTATACTGATTCCAAATTGGCTAATGCCAGCATGAATCTGATTTTATGTTTATATACCTATATACATCTACAGAAAAAAAAGCAACATAATTAGGCCTTTGCATATAGACCTAGACTTTGCCTGTACTTAAAACTTATTGTCAAGTCCAAATTTAGAAACATTACTAAACTGGAAAAAGGGGGTTCTGAGAGCTGCTGTGATGGGGAATAATGTCAGTATTGCAGCAGAAGTCTGTATTAACTCTGCAGTGGAAGCATAGCCTCCATTTCACATGATTAGATTTTCTGTCTGTGATACACTGTGTGCTGATTAGCTGTACTTTCTGCTGCAGGGCTGCTGCATTTTATTTGTGATATATAATCATGTATAATAAAGAAGGCAGCTTGAATATTTAAGAAGGAATGATACCTAATTTATGCGTGTATCCATATATAATCATATATTAAGTACAGTTCCATAGATAATGTAATTTTTTCTTTTCCTTTGAAGGAGAATATTTAACTTTGTTGCTTGTATGAAGGAAAACAATCTCATTGTTTCTAGCATTGTTCCTGTCATTCTTTCAGGAAAGTTAGATTCATCTGAGTATCTTGAAATATCATCTTTAATCCTGTAAAATAATAATTTAGATATGTGTAGAATGGGTCTCTTTTTTTTGGAACCCTATACAAGCAGTACAAGGAATAAGACATTAGGATAACTTTTCTCAGTTTCTTTGTAACTCTATGATCTGCTAACTAAAACCAGACTGCAGCTGGCTAATGCTGCTTTCCCTGAATCATTAGATGTCTTCATTAGTCAATGAAGATTTTTTTTGTCCCTCTGGTGGTTAATTTTATTTTATTTTATTTTATATTCAGAAATAATCTATTTGTTAAAAGAGGATTCAGTATCTATTGTTACAGTATGATAGAATGGCTCAGATTAGAAGGGACCTTAAAGACAATCCAGTTCCAACTCTCCTGCCATGGGCAAGGACACCTTCCAACCTCATCCAGCCTGTCCTAAATATTATTCTTCTCAAAAAGTATAATGCAACAAAGTAGGTGTACATTTTGCCTCAAAATCAGTATCTCTCCTAAGTAGCCTTATATTCTTCTGTAAACTTTCTACGTGTTGATGAAAATTTTGGCTTTTACAGAACTAGTTGGAAAAAGGAACTTTGTATTTGAACTCTTAAAGATGAACATATGTTTATTGTATATCACTCAGAAGCTGAGCTTGAAATAATATGGTAAATATTTTAGAAACAACAGTGAACTTTAGAATAACATTATTTGTAGCATGGCAACTTAATGCTTTCCACAAACAGCCCACAGATGCCTGTTGGAGCTGACCATGACTGGTGGTTTTTATCAACTAAGTAAAAAGATTTGAAGAGCACCTTAGGTTTTGCATAGTATTTCTAATTGTTAAATATAAGTGATAACATGTTGACCTACACATCTGAGACCCTGATATTTAGATCACTGTGCATAATTCTGAACATGCTTTTTTAGCAAATCTGAATTTCAGAAAAAGCATAAGGTGAAAAATTTCAGAAGAGAACACTAAAGAGAGATGGAACTATATCCATGTTGATTTAGCTAGCATTTAAGAGACAGACTAGCAGCAGCTATGTGTAGTGATTACTTAAACCACAAGAAGAAAAAAGATTTATTTGGGAGATTTTAAAAAAAAACATGAAATGTGGTGTAAAGACTGGAAGGCTTCAACTGAATGCGCATGCAAATTTCTTAACCTACCACAATATAGAATTCATCCCATAGGAAACGGTATAAGCCTTAAATTAGATTGAGTAAATTCTAGAAAATGTACTGTGGGGAAAGATCTTTCATTGTCATGGAAACAAACTAGATGATCTAATAAACGTTTTCCATCTCTAGCTGTGTTCTATTTCTGCCATTCACTTTCAGGTGAATTTAGAAAATGGAGGTATTTTTGATTATTTTCACTGTCTGACATTACAGTATAGTATAAACCAGCTGAGATTTAAGTGCTATCTCAGGAAGTTTATTTCATTAAGATCAACTAGGAATTATTGTTTATAAAACATAAATGGCTAATTAAAGCACATGGACTAAATCTCATTAACCATAGAGCAAATACTGCTACTATTATCCCTGTTTTTTTCTGAATCACATGAGTGTCGCTTCTGTTATATTTGTCTAATTGTGCTGTCTCTCAGTTCAATGCAGGGCAAATCAAAGAACTGAAATTAATTTAATTACTTTCATTTATCCTTTATCTAAATTATTCCTTTGACAAGAAAGACCTTGTTTTCAGAAAAATCTGTGTACCATGTTTGTATGTTTCCTCTTACACAAGATTTTATAAAATAAGCTATTTGCTTGGAGGAGTCTCTAAAGAACAATATTGCAGATGAAATATGTGTTTCTTCCCATAAGGTTAAAAATTAATTTGACCTAGCACCAATCTAACAGTTTTTCTTCCAAAGAGGCAACTGTCACCTGATCACACCAGTAGTTAAGACATCAGCAGCAATTTTGCTTTCTTGCTTAAATTCAGATTATACATTTAGTCTGTCTTCACACGACTTAATTCAGAAATCAAATATCTATATAAAGAAGTAGTAAAAAAATCCAGGGACAGAATGTAGAGATTCTGAAGGCATTCTTAATGTTTGCTACACTTATCTGCAGTTTCTAAATTTTCAGCGGAAAGGTTTCACACTTTGCATTGCTAAAATAATTTGCAGTTATATAAACTTTGAGTCAGACAGTGTATTTACCAACACATGAAATGGAGTTTATATTAAAAGTTCAAAATGCAGAAGGAATATTTCAAAAGCTAACACTGTGTTTGAAAGGCTGGTGTCAGGAACCAAGAAGGAAATGAAGTTTTTGTCTCACTGGACTTCATGTGCTGCTTGGAAGCACCATGGGCCTCCAGTGAAACCAGTGGAGAGACATCACTATTTTAGGGCAGAACCATGTGACATATTTTAGGCAGCTACATACATGGGGCTGACCTGAAGAAGTGAGGCTGTAGTAGCTTCATTGCTTTGGGGAGCTCATTTACAGAGGGATGAGGGTGCAAGGGATGCAATTACTATTCCTTCAAAATTTCCTTCATGCCTTAGATCTCCACTTCATGCTCCTGGCTCACATTGCCATCTAGCATTTTACATGCTGAAGACAATTAACCAGTTAATGGCAGTTAAATGAAACTCAGCATATTCTGAGAAAAGGAATGTCACACAAATATTAATTATCTCATATGAATATGATGCACCCAGATCTTGAATCAGTTGTCTGAGGACAGTGTATCCTTCTTTCAGGGATTTAAATGGCTACTTTTGCATTGTAATGCATGGAAATATATATATATTATATACATATATATATGATAATATAAAATGTGAAGAAACCTGAAGTTTGCTAAAGAATAACTATTTGTTTATAGCATTAAGAATTTCTTTATTTTTCTTTAGGCAAAGCAGTTCCTTCTACTTGGATTGTAGGATTCATACAGAGAAAAGAAATGATGTTTCAAATAGTGTGATAGAGAAATGCTATCCTTTTCCTTAGTAGTTGATATGTAGTGTCTATTAAAAATCCCCTTATTCTTTCCTCTAGCTACTATGGTTGTTGATAAGAGAAACAGTGCTGCTTAGAGAATAAACATTAAAATTTTAATATGTGAAAGTTAAATTAAATACACAATATAAGAATAATTAAATTCATATTACTGCAGCCTGAGTCTATAAAAATTAAAATGCTGAGTGAGGCTACTTAAATATATCTATTGAAATACAAAAAAATCTTTGGTCTTTTAACGGGGAATCTAAGCCTGAGGCAACTTTTGTTTATCTTTGTATGCTTTGAGAGCAGTGGATTGTTTCAGAAGGTAAATTTATCAAATGGTTCACTGCAAACACAATTTAATGTGGTTTGCCAGCAATGAGTTCTATACTGTAATACTTGCCATAGAAGCAGATGATTTTCAACTAAACTGCAGTCAGAGTAGTAACTCTCAGAGTTATTTTTTCAAACGCCTTCTCTGTTTAACACCATTCAACTTCCTGCACTTTACAGATATTGATTTCTAAACTGAAAACTTCAAATACAGTCTTGCACAAAAAATTCTCAGAAAATATTGGAAACTGATAAAAAAAATCATCATATTCCCAACGAGGGTACATTTTAAAAGTCTATTTCATCATATTTGAATTTCTCTTAAATCTGTTCTACATCTATGATAGCCTAAGGATAACTACAGTGCTGCCTACCTTTGCTTTCCTTATGGCTGTCAACAGCAGCTGGTGCAACCAAAGACTGAAATGAAAAAGAATCAGCATAAAATATAGTCACATCTTCTAAAATATTATTTTAGACTCTATGCACCAAAAGAAAAATAATAGTAATACTAATTCATTAAAAGCAATAAGCAATGCGTTTCAGATATTGAATCTGATTGTGTTTAAAACATAGCCACAGGAGAAAAATGTAATATTAGTATTTAAAATTAAACTTATCATTGTCTGTTTATCTCTGTTTTAACTTCATTTTATCTCCTGTGCTATAGTTTCCAGAAATTTCTCTTCTATTTTTTTTCTTTTTCTATGAAGTAGAGGCCACATAAAATTTAATTGAATAGCTCTGAAACACTATACAGAGACAATCACAATTAATTCACTCAAACAAAAAGCATAGTTGACCAAATGCTTCAGAACACATATCGAACTGCACAGTCAGACTGTCTGGTTCCAGATAAGTTTTCTGTTCAGTCATCCAGAGATGCAGTGTTAGACTGTAAATTATTATGAAAATCCATCAAGGATTTTTTTCAGAATGTGAATACATACACAGGTACACAGATTTAAAATAGATTTAATAATTAACAAAAATTTGTGAGTATCCTAAAGAAGAATTACTTTTTTTTTTATATTTGGTGTACATTTTGAAAAATAAATGTGTGTGTCTTGTGAATCAAACAAGTCATAGAAATCTGTGGATAAGCATGTAGGTAGTTGATAGATCACAGACACTGACATTTTTTGGACTCAATTTGCATAATTCCTACAGTTCTGAGAAATTGCTGCCACTTCTGCAGCAGAGTTCATATCAAAAAAGCCAAAACCTACAAAGAATGTTCTCTGCTGGTGATATGCCTGCTTCACTAGGGACAGGAATCTGTCAAATAGTCAAATGTTGGAGCAGGGGCCTATATTTGTTGACTTAGGTATCACATATACTGCTTAGAAACACAGTGAGTCAAATTCTCAGATTCCTAAATCTTCTAATTTGCTATATAAGAATGGTTAATGAATAACTTTGCATTTTAGTTTCCACTTCATGAACTGCATAGGAAGAAACTGTCATTGTTCTCATATCTAAGCTCTTGCAAGGAAGGAAGATTATCTTGTTTTCTCCTCTTTGACTCTGCAACCTTAGTGTAGTCAGACCTTATTTTCTGATTTTAAGATATGGTTTATTAGAATGTGGGACAAACAGTTCTATATATTTTTCTCCCCTGTGTGTAATGGATATTTATGCACATATGTAATAAATTCTGGCAGGAGCACATTTAAAAATATATAATTATCTCTTAGAGGAAGAACAAGTGAATGTTTCTGTCTTCAGTTCATTTCCTATAAATGTAAAGCTTACGAAATTTTAAACAACAAAATATGTATTAAGCAGGCTGTTGATGTAGATAGATTTCATAAAATTGGAGAAAATAAAGGAATCTTTGTAGGTTAACAGCAAGTAATAATGAATAATTTATTGGTTTTTCTGTTTTACTTTGATACCGTTTTATGTACTCCCTTTTACATAAAATACTGAGATTTTGATAAGTGTAATTAATCAACTATTGATATGGACTGCATAAAATTTACTTGCTATGCACATTAAGCAATATGTTGTAGATATGTTCTTGTGGAAGATACAATAATACATAATATGCCAGGTCTCTACTGATGGACAGTTTGAAAGAAGATATGGGATAAAAAAGTTATCATACCAAGATAAGTATTGCCCAGCTTTTTGAATAAATGGGCAAAGCATTGTCTATTAAAAATATCAGCTGGTCACATACATAAATTGTGAGTAATTTATCTCCAGAGGAGGGACACCAAGTTGATTAGGGGGATGGAGCAGCTCTCCTAGGAGGTTAGGTTAAGAGAGTTGGGATTGTTCAGTCTGGAAAAGAGATGATCTTATTGAGGCCATCCAGCAGCTGAAGAAAATCTACAAGAAAGATGGACAGAGACTTTTTATTGAGGGTATGTAGTGACAGGGCAAGGGGGAGTGGCTTCAAACTGAGAGAGAGTAGGTTTAGATTAGATATTAGGAAAAAATTCTTTAATGTGAGGGTGGTGAGGCACTGGAATACATTGCCCAGGGAGGTTTTAGATGCCTCATCCCTGGAAGTGTGTGAGGCTAGGTTGGAGCTCTTAAAAACCTGATCTAATGAAACATGTCCCTGTTTAAGGCAGGGCATTTGAACTAGATGATGTTTAATGTCACTTTCAATCCAAACAGTTCTGAGTCTGTATTTTTGATGCAGTAGTGTTTGAGATTTTTCTAAGGAGCAGAGAAGGTGTATGTGCTGTTAGTATCAATTATGTATTAACCATTTGTCCATAGATTACAGATGACAAGGTAAGCATTGGCAACAACAAAACTGTATCATGCAAATATATCCTTTCATTTAAAAGAAACATTGTTCTCTATTTTCACTGTCAGATTAATTTCTAGGTTAGAAAGAAACTAGGCATTGATGTTTGGTCTAAACTCCTCTGGGAACATATAATTGTAAACATAAATTAAGTGAAAAATGTACATGAAACTATCTATTTTAAATAAAAATATTTTAAGAAAAATACCACCACCAGTGTAAAAAATATTTACTATTGCTTTATGCCATCCATAAATAGATAATTAATTATTAAATACATTGGTAGATTATTATTGTATAAATTGGCTGAGCACTACTATATTCACTGTAGTCTTGTACATCACTGTAGCTCTCAGATACTCAAATCCTGACAGAAATAATCACTTACAAGTTGTGGAGGAGAGTAATAAATTAGGCCATCTTCCAGCACAGTATATTGTGGAAGTGGTTAAATGATATCCAGCTGGCCCCCAAACAGTGCAGTCAAGATAGTCAACGTGATGGATTTGATGAAGGGGGGCAAAAGAGGCAGGACTCTGAATTGGAAGGCTCTTTCCCATGGTTTTGGCATAGGAAGAAGCCTCTCTGTGGATATCATTAGTGAAGTGCAAAAAATCTGTCACCTTCTCAGCATGTGACTTATTATCATCATTATGGTTATTGTGCTAAGTTATCATGGTTATTGTAGTTAAATCTTATATGTGAGAAAAGACAAAGAACTGTGGATGCTCAAGCAGGACTGGAGGTGAGGTACAGTTTGGAAGAGGAATATGAGTATCTGAAAAATTGAATGGGTTTCTAACATTTCAGGAACAGCTCATATGGAATGTTGCAATTCCAAAGTTCACTCATGATTGGGATGGAATTCAAGGAAAATTAATTGGGTTGAATACCAATAAAGGAACAATAAGAATTTCATATGGGAGAGATTTACAGTGGGTAATGGCTTGATGAGTCAGTACCTTTTCTTTGGTGAAGACTTTTGGCTTGTGTTTCATGACTTAGTTATTCATTTAGACAAAATTCTGTTTTTCAGATAGGTGTGAATATAAATCAAGTATGACCAGATTCGCCCATGTGGGAGATAAATGTGAAAATTATTAGTAAGATATTAGCTTTAGCCAGTTTTAGATTCAGTTCTTCATAGGGATTTTCCCTTCTGGGAAGAGCTTAAGAAAGCTCTACAGTGGAGTTCAAAGTCTGGAAAACCTGCCTGAAACTTTAAGAGGCTAAAGATGCAGCATATTTAAAGAAGGTGAAATATTCACTTGGTAATAATTGTTAAGTGTCTGCTCCCTGAAAAGTGTTCTTAGGTGCAACAAAATATATTAGCTGCAAGGAAAGGAATATCTCTGACTAGAATAAGGAGGAAATTTTGTTCTAGGATTCAGAGATTTAACATCAAAATGCTCTAAACCACAACTGAATATGTTTCAGAAATTATGTATGAACTAGACTGCAATTTATGGTCTTGATAAGAAAGCTTCTAGTCTTTGTAATCTGAGAGAGCACAGAAGTTGATAAGAATAATTCCTTTATGATGTAATTTATACAGTAACTAAAGACCAAGTGGAGGATATAAACCTACTAAAATCTGTATCCTCAGAGATTTGAGACAAAGGAAGATAAGGAAGGCTGTAGTAAATGTAAAGGAGTAAGTGTCTGGGTGGAGATAAAACTATGTTATATAGGAACAGAGTGTAAATGTGCATAGCAGTAATACAGTCTGCTTCTGGACATAAGGTAGTTCAAAGCTGGAAATATATCAGGCAGCATGCTCATCTTACAGATCTTTTTCCTCCCAGATATTCCTCTGTGAAATGGTCAAGTGTATTTATTTCTCATGAACATAAGATTCTTTCTGTTTTTTTACTTTGTCTATGTAGAAGAACAATATCAACAATAACATGAAAAAACAGCAACTTTAATTGAGCACAAACTAGTGAATATAATTTCACTTTCGAAGCAAAATTTTTGAATTTAATAAATTATTTTGAAGTTAAAAATTCATCTTGTTAATAAAATATTGTACACAATGATATTACTTAATTTTTTGTCCTTAGACATTTGCTTTTTATGACATTAATTTTTTCCTAGTGAAACAGACTATTGGATTTCAGAAAATTTTACTCTTCTTTTGATGTCCTTAGTAATGCATTTTGTAGCTGCTAGCAGTCAAGAACATATATTTTAACTCAAGCAAATTTTCCATAGCAGACATTTCAAGTAATATTAGTTTTATCATTAATTTTGCTTTAAAACAAGCCTTAAGACATCACTCTTACCTGAAAATATTATTTTATATCCTATTACTTAAATATATACTATTGTAGGTTTTGTATTTTATTACATGCCTTATGTATAAATGTATTAGTTGATATGGTTTCTGTGCATTTTAAGAAGCCTGTTCAGGTGTGTGTATTGCTGTTTCATGTAGCCCTCATCAAAGTATTTATGATGATTCTTATCACTTTCTTTGCCCTTGTTCATCTCATAAATGCTGAAGCACAATGGACTCATGCTTTTATATTGTTTAGAGAATGTTCGTATTTCAAGCAACAGCTTTCACTACAATCCATCAGTTTTTCCAAATAATTTCAATTCTAACGAGGATATTGTTAAAGAAGCACACCTCATCATTTGGTTTCCATTTCCATGCACTAGGTCATGCTATTATTTTTCTTAAATCAAGGAAGTTTGTTTCTCTCGATAAACAAAAGAGAAACTAAATACACTGCATTGATGAAGTCTTTATTGAGAGACATTCCCAATTGTTGAACCATGCCTATCTGTGCTTCTTGGAGTTTAATCATTAGATGTGGACCTGATTTTCAAAGGTAGTTGCAATATAAATTTAATTTAATAATTAATAACAACTTCTATATTTAATTAGATTTCCTCAGTTCTTAGTTACAAATTCAAGGATTCTATCAGTCCCTCTGCTCTTTCTCGAAAATTGATCACGTCTCAGTTTGGAGTCTTCCATTCTAATGTTATGACTTGCATGTTTTATTTTGCTGTTAAGAGTTGCATTTTTAGCTGTTCTGCAACAAGTTTTTTGAAATTATTCCTTCCTTTAGTCATTTAGTCAGTGTCATCCTGACACGTGCATGCCTATTTGGGAGATATGTAAATGTCAATGTGTAAATAACTATTGACACAACACCCTCAGTTCTTCAGGGTCTAGGAGATCACAGTTAACACATCACCTTGCTCATTGTGTAGCCATTTGAAGCTACTGTTTACAGATTTTAAACTCTGTATCATTAAAAAATATAAGCTAGTCATTACTAAAATTAGAGTGAAGTTGGTAGTGATGGAATGGGAAATACTGTCATCATACCACCTAACATTACCTAATATCAGTACATCATGTGACTTGTTCCAAACCACAGGGGAGCAATATTTCCTGGGTGTTTCTGCCTGCCAACTGAAAAAAATTCCTATTTCATAACAAGACTCATAAGTCTTAGAATTCCTGTGCTCTTAACATATTTGCAGAAATACCTCATGCCTTTCTAATCCCATCTGGCAATGGATTTTTCTTATATATTTTGGCTCCATTACTTGGTTTTTCATTACTTCTAGTTTTATGTTAGTTATTCTTATCTTTCTCTCTTTTCTGTGTGTTTTATTTATGTAATTGCTTTCTCTTACCATTGAAGTAAAAGACAGTGCTAAAATGCTCTTAACAGTAATAGATCAGAATTTCCACTTTTCAGTTTACATTTTTTCCATCATTACATTTGTTTCCTGATTTGAAATAGTTTTCAGTTCTGGAATGCAGATTACTTTAAACCCTGTTGTATTACAGACTAGGACTTGACTGTCAATCATATAACATATGCAAAGTAATTATGATCATTTGTATCTAGGATGTTACTCAAATTTAGCCCCTATTCTTTGTCATCCTCTCAGGATAATATCTGTCTTCTGTTGATGAAGTATTTTTTCTCACTATTGACAGCTTTCTAAAAAATACTAGGGACATTTTGGCATTGATAGCCTGAGACATCTAGTATGTGGCATATTTGCTTATTCTAATGTTTCCCCATTATGGAAAAGGTTTTATTTTGTTGCTCTATGGGTTATAGTTTATAGTCTTAATGAATTTGTCATTTACTCAGCTAGTGTGACTGCATGCTTTGTAGATAGACTGAAGCTCAGCAGCCATACATACAACTGATTGATGGCCTGTCTCATGACACAAAGTATGTGCATGATGATGTTCATGTGTGGCTGGGGAATTACAGCAAGCATGTACTCTGTCTTTAGTTTTTAAATGTTGAAACATTTGACTTAATTTCACTGAAAGTTATTCAGAGAATGTAAATCAGGTAAAGGAATTAAAAGAAAATAATTTAGGAAAGTGAACTATCTGACCCCTATTCATTGACATGAATTGTATGAAGAAATGAGCTTTTTTGAGATGGTGCATTTATTCTTTAAATCCACACCTAGACAAATGTTCAGTTCCAAAATGTGATCAATAATGTCTCCAAAATTAGTCATTAGTTCTTAGTGTTCTGCAATCCTCTGTAACCTGTGAAGGTGTTGAGTGGCAGTGTCATTAATTCTAATATATATCATTACCAGTGGCAGAGGCTCATCAGGCAATAATATAATCTCATAATTTTAGAAGGCAGTATGGCATCCAGTAGTGTATCTATTTCTCACTGATTTTTAAAAAAAGTTTTCATTATATTTTATCAGCAGAGATCATTGGAGATCGTATCTCTCTCTTGAATATTTACTGCTCCCTCTCTTTGGGCATGTTTGTTTGGCTTTCTCTTTGGGCTGGATAGCCCTTAAAACAAGTATATGGACAAAATATGGTTTCATTTTTGGCAGCTTACTTCACTGACACCTTGAACAAGTTTAGAAGCTTTCAAAATACTTTACCTATACTCTTCCACTAGTGAGAAAATCTGCCCTTTATCTGAAATGAAATTCAGTGGATTAAAATGCAAAGGCAAGCAGCATTTTTTTTCCTCCAAAACACTGTTCCTTTGCACAATGATTACTTAAAGCTGCCTTCTTATAGCCGTAATGGTATCTGGCAGATATTTTGCAAGACTGAAGGTCATAGTGTTTTTCTACTTGCCACATATAAACAAAAATGTCCCTTAGGTCACTTTCCTACTTCCCTAGTATTTGCACACTTTCAAGTCAAACAGCCTATTTTTCTTTCTGTCCTTTTCCTTTAGGCTCCTGTCTACTCAGGAAAAGAGTCAACAAAGCAACAACCCACCAACCTTTGCTTGCCCCTAATGTGAAAAAGAATCCTTTTTGAGAGAGAGGAGAGACCTTTAAAAACTAAAATGGAGTGTGTGTACCCTATGGGGAAAAGTGCAAAGGTGATTCCATTTAAAGTTTTCCAAATCAGTGAGATCATGTAATGAAACTTACTATAACACTTACATTCTTACTGTATAAAGAGCTCAGCCGGGCAGGGCTATGGTCACGTTTATTTGAGACCCATTCAATACTGCAGCCTATGAAACAATTCTTTGTAGCCCAACTCAGCTATTTACTAAATACACTTACTCTGAATCAGTGGTACAGTCTTTGTTTGGATGAGAACCCTTTGGCTCTTCTCAGCTGGGTTGTACTGTTAGTGTCTTACCTTCAGAAATGTATAAAGGAAATCATATATCTTCAAATACAATAGGGTGAAAGGTACTGTAGTTGAGTCCAATTGCTTGCATTGCTGCTTAGAATGCAAACTGATACTTTTTAAAAGGTTCACAAAATACTGCATGCTACACAGCACTGGGGGTTGCTTTTTTCTATTTGTTTGTCTTTTCTTTTTAAACTTAAAAAAAAAAAAAAAGAGACATTTTGTGTGAGATTTCAAGGAAAGGGAAGGAATGACCAAGAGCTTTACCAGTATCATATATTTTTGAAAGCACTCACAGATAACAACACCAAATGACCTTAAAAGTAGACAATACTTTATATAAAGAATAAGTCCCTGGCAATCTGACATACCTAAAATTAATTCTTGACCCCCATTACATCTATTAGGCTACCCATGAAAGGGAAAAGAAGATGCAACAATAAGACAGCTGAGATTTTTTTTCATACCATCTGGAGCATGCTTGTCCTCCTCTCAAAAATCTGTTGCTAGATAGAGCCAAATTCTCACACATCAGTGAAAACTAAAGTCTAGCAAAACTAAAATCAAATTATGCTTCTTGGAAACAGGAATGAGATCCCTGAAAGCCATGAAGTGCAGGACTAGTTAATTAAGATGGTGGAACAAGCAAGATCCAAGCCTTGATTTTCGACATTTCCTTATGAATGTTAGTCTTCTATGTGCCTAAAACTCAGGCTCATATTTGTATATCTTGATCAGATGATGCCTTATTTAAAAATACTGTTTCCATTGTAAAACAATGCAGATTTCATGCTTCTATTACTCTATTTGGAACACAATCACAGAAAAATAATTCTTAGATGATTAGGTTAAATTTTAGTTTTTAGTCTTGTTTATTCATGACTAATTTGCATGTATTTCAACTTGTTACATCATTATCTTGTTGCTAAAGTTGCTCCTTTCTCTTGATATTTATCCCTAATTAGATACATAAAGTTATATTCTCTCTTCACTTTCACTTTGCATACCTAGATAAGCCAAACTGTTTGTCATACTTTTTAGGGAAATTCTCAATTTTCTTAGTCATTCAAGTAGGTCTTTGTGACTTATTTTTTTCTGAAGGTGATTCAAAGTATACAAGTTAGTCTAAATCTTTGCACACAATCATAGGTTACCAATGCCTCTTTCTGTTGCCAGAAGCAGCTTTCTGATTAGTCCAAGAACCCTGATTGTCTTTCCTATCTGGAAACTCTGAATTTTGGCTGATAAACATGAATCATTCTGGACTGCACATTTCTGTGTTTAGTTGCTGCCAGACACTATATAACTTTATAAAAACAACACTTGTGCTATCAAGTTTTTTGACTAAGACAAGCAAAACTAAACTTAAAGATTCAGTTCAGATTGGTTGTAAAATCAGAGGTTTGGATTTTTTTCTTCTGTGTTCCCAAGAATGAATGTAATAAATCTTCATTTTGATATCTTTAGGGTTCAGTGTCCTTGTAACTGAAATAACTATTTACACTTATTTTAAAAATAATGTGTTTGCTTTTTAAATGAGAGAGCTGAGATTCCTTTTTTTCTTTTTTTTTTTTTTTTCTTTTCCTGCTAAATACAGAGAGCATTTAAGTAATATTCAACTTGCATAAGTTATTTAAGAAGCAATAAGTCCATCACTTAATAGAGGATAAAACATGGTCAACTACACAGATACTACAAAATATTACCATCTGATATTTTAATTACAAAAAATTTAGTAGATATGTTGGAAAGCAAACGTATTTGGAAAAAATAGAAAAACTATTCTGGCTGTATAGTTCCTGTTATAACTGTGCACCTACTCTAATGCTATAGGACTATGATGTATAATGAAAATGTAAAAGTCTGGTTCCTTTTACCTGTTAAAGCACCACCTTTATATTTTCTTTTCTCATCCTTTGACTTTTTCATGATGTAAGTGAGGCCATATGGGTCAGAGATTTCTGTACTTCAGTGTCTTGTATCTGATGGTGATGAGCAACAGATGTTTAGGGAGGAAGATGAACAGCAGTGAAAGTGTAGAACAGCTTAGCTGCCAAAAAAATTCAGGGACTTTTTGATGCATTGTTATACTTGGATTGTGTCTGGTAGATCTGTTCTCACATTTTTAAACAAATTTCTTATTCCATTTAGTGTTTTAGTGTCCGCAGACTACTACTACAACTTGTGAGTTGCGTCCTTTGTGAAATAAAATTTTTTCCTTTTTTTGCTGGTTTTGAAATCTGTAATTTGACAGTTTCATCTGCTGTTTTCAGTTTTCAGTGAGATGCTGTGTTTCTGTTTATCTTTTCCTTTTTATATATGATTTTACTGAAATTTTCTTCCATCAGCCTACGGTTTCTTTTCAACATTT
Organism: Luscinia megarhynchos; assembly: GCA_034336665.1. Lineage (NCBI taxonomy): Eukaryota > Metazoa > Chordata > Aves > Passeriformes > Muscicapidae > Luscinia > Luscinia megarhynchos. The sequence continues at coordinate 82,210,912 of JAPFBE010000002.1, forward strand.
CAAAGCATTATTTCTATGCTTTTCACCACTATTGCCCACTGAGATGATACTCCAGAAAAATGACCACAGTGTCTCAGGCTTTTGAGTAGATAATAGCTTATTTATGGTTTTCTATAAGTTAAATCTCCTTAGGTTTATTTTTCTTCTTTTATGCTTTTTAAGATTTAGTATTATAAACCAAACAACCAACAAACATTATTGTAGGATTATTTTATAGCAATGTGTAATCTGATCACATACTACATTTTTATTAAAGTATGTTGAGATTAATGTTATGTGACTTAAATATCCTGATGATGCTAAATGAGAGAGGCTTTTAACACTTAAATTGAAAAAAAGGGGTGAAATGGGATGTCTTCTAGAAAAATACCATCTATAATGAAATGAACATGAGGAATACAGCTTTAAAAATGCAAGTGACTATTTTGTGCAGGAACATAGGAAAGGGTTTTCCCTAAGTTTGAATGTGTGAGTCATCAATTAGTCTGCTCAAAATACAGTTTAGATGACACATTGTCTTTGACAGCTGAAGAATTTTTGATCTGTTCTCATCTGTCCCATATCCTATCTCACACGTTCCCAGCTCTAAAGACACAATTTACCATCACTTTGGACAGATGTGCTGCAAGTGCTCATTCACAGCTCCTTCAGGTTGGATAGTGCATCCTTGAGCAGCATGCTGGACCACTTCCTATGGAATTTTAGATAAACAAACAGTAGTTGATTCAAAGTGAAACCATAGGTATGGAGGATCCTCTACTTTCTGTGCTCTCACTAGGGGCTCTGCTGCACCATAACTTTCTGTTCCATTATTTGTTATTGATACTGGATCATGGTAAAGGGAATATCTGCAAATAAAAGAGAAAATGTGTTATTCTCTTTATACATTACTGGACTTCTATTTATTTCCATGCAATTACACTATAAACAGATTTTGTTTTACATCTCTCTTCATCGTACACCTTAACTCCACAGTAATGCTTAGGGATAATTTGTTGGTTATGCAGTTGAACATTATACAGAAACTTTTTTTTCCTTTTAAAAAAAAGTTTGGATTAGAGATACTTTACTAGTTGTTCAGACTTCTATTTTTAACTTCAATGCCCTTAAACACCTATACCAACTGTCTTTGAAGGCTGTGTAATTAGCTCCCATAGGCAACTTGAACTTTTGTTTGAAGCTTCATTTAGGAGAAAAATCCCATGTGAACCATTGTATTTTTTTTAATTTCATTTTTCCAGGCTGAGTTAAGAACTGTTATGCATATAATGCTTACACAGCTAAAATAGGCATCTCTTACCTTCTCTTGTTACTCGTCTCTTTTTTTTTTTTCTTTGACTAATGACAGGCTCCTCATAGTTATAGCTCTTAAGTAAACTTGTCAAAATGGTCCTTGCTTGCTGAAGTATTATTTTTGGAAGTAAATTTTTAAATGAGGTCAAACTGTAAATTAATTAGTTCATCGTGTTTTCTGCTTGGTAAGGTATTATTGTAGCTTCTGGCTTGAATGGGCTATTCCTACATTGGAAACGATAGCTTTAGAAGAAAAGCATCATTATATCTTTTTTCTTTTACTTTTTGGTTGCAGAATAATTTTTAATTTGGCAAGTCCCAGTATAAAGGACAAAAGATATTAAGCATATTTTTATGAAGACATTTTATTTTCCTCAAATTATTTTTGAATACTGAATGGTTGAATGGGCTTTCTATGTGGGGCATGAGTTTGCTGAAATTAATCTAAAAGAATATAGAATGTAGCAAAGCATAATATTGCATACAATATAATATTCCATTACCAAAATTGTGGGGGTTATTCTGTAATGGTATAAAAAGAGGAGTTTAATCAAGTTTTTAGTGTTTGGGTTTTTTCCTCCTGTAAATTGCTTTAAAGTGAATTAATCCAGTAACTAGAACGAACAAAATGTAAATGCTAGGATTTTAGCTGAAGCTGATGTTATTTTGAGATGAATAGCTGACTAAGGTTGCAGTGAACTGTGAAAACATAATTGAGAATGCCAAGAATGATCAGAATGCAAAATATTTCAGATTTCATTATACTGCAACTACAAGTTTTTCTTTATTTGGAGTGCCTGGATTACTTGTCCAGGTAATCTGGATGTACTGTATTTAAATTAGACTGTACATTACTGAAACATCCTTTTGTCTCTGAACAAAATTGAATTATATTACCAGAATGTTCATGTAATATATTTGAAATTTATCATTGAATCATGTACCTGTTCCAAATAAATTACTTAAGGACCACTGTACAGGCTGCAAAGGTTACTAGAAATTGAGCCTTCATTTGTCTTTAAGAACAAATTTGCTTTTAAATATCCTCGTTCCTTTTTTAGTGTTATTATAAAAGCCTTTAGTTTCCAGCAGTTTTATTTAATTTTGACACATGGTCCACTTTTTAGGTTTTTTTTTTTATGATGGGCTCTAAATATATATTATTCTATCTTCCACTAGCTAGCTTTTTATGACAAAGGTTAAAAATTACAATTCTCTATTTTGATCTTAGCATTAAAAATGAGCTACTATGGAGATTTCATTTTCATTTTGGCTTTAGATTCCCATAAAAATGTGAATTACCTTTGAGATAATATCTTTTTTTTTTTTTTTTTTTTTTTTCCTGTGAAGGTCTATGAGCAAATAATATTTGGGTATGTTTTGATTGAGGATGAGGAAAGGAATGTTTATATAAGCTGTTTCACAGCTTTCTGAATATTTGCACTTCTAATCCTTATACCTGCTGGGTGTAAAATTAACTGCTTACATAACTTCCCATTTTATCTTTCAAAATCTGAAAACATATTTAAATTTGGATTCAAAGGTCTTTGTAAGAATGCAAGCTTCGATGTAGTCCTTTTGGAACTAGAGTAGTACCATAATTTCCAGTTGAAACTGGGGAAGAAGGCACTGCACTTTGATTGAAGGGTGAAAAGTAAGAAGTAGTTTAAAAATTTAAAAACTAATGATCAAAGTGATTTGACGTGATATATATAAGATGACACATTTCCAGCGCATCATACACAAAAATTTTGCAAATGATTTTAGTTTTTTTCCTTAATAAATTTTGAAGGTATTTTGTCTCGAGTAAGTAACTTGAATACAGAGGAAAAAAAGGTGATTAAGGATGCTTATTAAGGAGGAGATACAGAAAATTAGATTTTTGGTGCAGCTGTGTTATTTGCTAGAATCTCAGCAAATAACAGTTATAGGTGGCAATACAAAAATGGTTCCTTAATAACCATGTGTGACTTTCAAGTGTTCACTTAAGCATTGCTTGTTTAGGGGACATGCTTTTCTTGTCTCACCAGCTGAGAATCACTTGGTCAGGAGATGTAGGAATTCAGAGTAAAACAACACAGACTATTGAAATGGAATTAACTCACAACAGAACCTCTTCTTCTCCCCTGCACTGTTTAGCTATGTGTACTTTACATAGCCCTGCATTTTGACCTTGCCAACATGAGCCAGTTGGTCAGTCAGCTCACATTAGTGCTTAAACTCAGTAAAATATCTTAATGAAGGCATCCAAGTTCAGACCCTGTTAGGAAATGGGGTTTCCAAGACTGACTGCAAAAGTTCCCTACTCAAGTCAATTGGTACTGAACAGTGCCTAAATGTCTCTCAGAAAAGTAATAAATATATATTTCACTGGCAGTTAAGAAAATTGTTATACTCACCAGAATTTAAAAAGAGCTTTTGTGAATTGGCTGGAACTGTTATGTTGGATTGGCTATTGTATTTGGGATAATATAGTACTTCAGCAAACTATTTAAAAATTCATATTGGCAGGAAAATTGCACATTATCTAAAACTATTGACTATGACAGTTTATTATTTTGTTTTTCTTTGGCAAGTCAGTCTAAAAACAGACTGCAGAAATGTCTTCTCTCCTAAACGAAAAATTTAGAATTTCCTGTAAAATTTGATGCAATAGTCTTCACTTAATTTTATCTAAACTGGTATCAAAAACTTATCACAGTAATATGGCTTGATTCGTGAGGCATTGATACACCCTAGGAATATGTATTTTTCTAGTATTCTGGGCAATGTGGACTCCTGGCCCAGAAAGCCAGTCCTGTTCTGACCAGATTCACAAGAAGTGTGGTCGAGGGAGGGGCTCCTGCTCTTCTGCTCTGCTCTCATGAGAGCCCACCTGGAGTACAGTGTGCAGCCACAGCTTGTTTTGAAAAAAAATTAGAGAGAGGAAAAAAAAAGAGAGAGAGAGAAGGCTCCAGGGAGAATTTATAGCACTTTTTCCAGTACTTAAAGGGGGACTATAAGAAAGATGGAGATGGACTCTTTATCAGAAAGTGTAGTAATAATGAGAAGCAATGGCTTTAAACAGAAAGAGGGTAGCTTAAGAAAAAACGAAAGGAAAAGAAAGGGGAGGGTGCTTAGGCACTGACACAGGTTGTCCAGAGAAGTTGTGGATGCCCCATCCCTGGATGTGTTCAAGGCCAGGCTGAATGGGACTGAGCAGTCTGTTCTAGTGGAAGATGTCTATGACTCTATGATTCAGTTTCTATGGTATTTAAAGCTCTGTAACCTATATAGAATACTAATTTTGACTAAGTAAAATAGAATTGTTGTTATATTTGTAGGCAGACTCTGGAGATACTCATAATTCAGGGTTAAAAACTGAAAAATTGATTGAATAATGCAAAATAATTTTATTCAATATCAAGTTAAAAATCAGAACCCTCCAGGAACACTTTTGATTGAGTAATCAATACTCCATTTCTTTTCAGCTTACAAAACATCTTTAGGCTTAGGGCCTTTTCCCAGAAAAATTTTATGGAATTTTAATTAAAATATGTAAAGGGGTATTTGCTTGTTCAGAAATCATGAACTCTTGTTAATATGAACTAAAAAGATATATTTTAAATTTAAAAACTTTTTTTCAAGGTACATCAATCCCGTAACAACTGTTTTATCAGTCCTTTGTTGTTTCCTGACATTTAAATTATTCCATGAAGCTACTTATTAAAATAAATTCAGCTGTCTGGGTAATTTTGTAAAAGTTCTTTGATATTGTTTTGGAAAATAAGCCAAAACCAGCTGAGGCATTATCAATGAAAAAGGTCTTCAGGTCCTGCTTTAAACCTGGTGAGGTCTCAGTCAATTATCTTTTTCTCTCAAAGTTCACATTGGCCATTTGGAGGGCAATGTTGTCATCCTGGCTGTCAGTTATTCAGAGAGAGAAAAGAACATTCATGCCAGATGGTCTCATCCTTTTTATCAGCTATGTAATGGTGATAGACAGCATGTGAGTTGGGCAGCATGAAAAGAAACAAGACAGAGCCAAGAAATATAGATGTCAAAGATATACTTTAAATCTTTTTTCTTGTAGAATAATGGAATAGATACCAATGCAGGGCAGGTATCCTTTTCATCTCCAAAAGCAACATACATGATAATTCTGGGCTTTACAACATACAAAAGGGCAACCCTAGGACAATAGTGATGCAAAAATACACTATATTTTCCTTAACTTTAATTCTTGTTCTACAAGGGATTTTAAAGTTTTCTAAGACTCTAATTCAGCTTGAAAGATTTCAGAGAAATACCAAAGAATAAAAAAGAGAAGCCTCTAGGGAGACCTGATCACAGCATTCAATATATAAATGGACTTAAAAGAAAGATGGAAAAAGACTTTTTTCCGGCCCTGCAGTGACAAGACAAGAGGCAATGGTTTTAAACCTAAATAGGGTAGCTTGGACTAAAGGAAAAATTATGAAGGTGATTATGTGCTGGAATAGGTTGCCCAGAGAAGTTGTGGATGCCCCATCTCTGGATGTGCTCAAGGCCAGGCTGGATGGGGCTCTGAGCAGCCTGGTCTAGTGGAAGTTGTCCCTGCTCATGGCAGGAACTAGATGGTCTTTAGGATCTCTTCTTACCCAAACACTTCTATGTTTCTATGAAATGCTCTCTGTTCTAGTAGTAAATAACCTGCTTATGCAATTTTTGTTTCTCAGTGAAAACACCATCAAAAGGTGACCAAGACACACAGAGCTTCTATTAAACAAATTTCTTTCATGTTTAATTTCATGTCATGGCAAGTTATATAATCATTGGCAGAATATTAAAAGTAGACTCTTAAGCAACATCCAGATCGGATATGACTACACGTAGTATTACTTGTTTAGTTTTAGATCAATATGCCATTCATATCAATTCATGATGTAGAAGCTGCATCACACATGCCTCACCTACACAGTCCAAAAGTTAAGGACATGAATTTTTTCCCCCTTGTATTCTGATCCTAAAAAAACCTCGCTTTTGTTATAAACTTATTTTATAGCTTAGAGCATAGCTTTTGTATTTTTGTATTTCCTGTTTTTTTACACGATTGGTTTGCCTTTGTTTAGGATTTTTTTTTTTTGGTTGGGATAGTGAAATGCTCTTGACTTCCATTTGGATTAATCTCTTTTGATTTTATAAGTCTGCAGTGTAGAAATCTGTATTTTAGTTATCTAGTCTTCCTTTAGATTAAAAGGAGATAAATAAGCAGGTCTAGGGAATTTTTTTTCTTTCCATGAAAGAGATGAAATTTAGATTCTATAAGTGCCATTTCTTTCTATTTAGTTTAAAGGACTGATTGATAAGTTAAGGAGCTTGCTCTGGAGTGTCTAAATTACTGTTTTTTTTCAATAAGGTGAAATCACCTAGTCCCTTGGGTCTGTGGTTTGTTTGTTCCCTTTGTTGTACGAAATTTCTCATTCTTTTTAATGTGAAAAAGGCACTGGTTCTATTGAAAACAACATTGCTAAAGTTTTTAGGCTGCTTTTCTTCTGGATTTACAATTGAGTCTTTGTGATGATGATTTCCAGTTTGGACATCTTAACATGTAAAGTTCAGAATCAGGCAAAAGTTTCAATTTCATTTAGAAGTTTTGGAAACTGCCTATGTAAATGAATGATTCTTCTATTTTTTTTTCCTTTCACAAAACATCATCCATATGTTGGTATCAGCTCTTAGCCATGACAACTGTGGTAGTTCATTCAGACTTTACACAATGTGGTACCATGCAACAGGTTCATGAAAGTTAACTGTAGCTTGAAGGTTGTCTGCCTTGGCTCTCTTTATAGTCAGTGGAAAGGGCCCTGAGGGGATCATTCAGAGAACCTAAACAAAACTAAGTTTTCTGTTCTGAATTGCCCATTAGAACCTTCTGCCTCCCTCTCAATTGATTGTAGTGGGAAGCTGGGAGAGCAGATTCTCAGGTCTGACTTGGAGTGTTTGAATATCCCCATGTGAATTCACAGAGGACTCTAGTGCTCTAAAAGCACTCATGGGTCATTGTACACCCATTAAGGTACATGTTGGAAATTAGGGCTCTTGTCCCATTTTGTACAGAGTGAGTTTTCTTTGGAAGCTGTTTTTTTGCATCTTTAAAAGCAGTATATCACTAGCATGTCTGGAGTGAAATCTGTTAATTCCAGGGTTAAACATACTATATTTCATTTTTATTTTAAGATACAGAATGATAGGGGTTTGCATACAGGTGTTATTTAGTTTTCTAGTTCTGATTTTTTCTGTATATCCTGAGTTTCAGATAGGAGTTTTCAAATACACATACACACACTCATTATGTGACAGATTATTGCTGTTGAACTCAGCAAAAACGTATTTATTGAATTGAATTAATTTTATCTTGATATTATCTTTTTTATTATGTAGTCTTGATGATATTAGGCATAGTATTTATTCATTTTTAATAGATAAAGATGATTTCCTAAAACACCATTATATCTTAAAGTAAAAGAAAAAATATAATTCCTATGTATTTCTGATGTCATTTGGTAGTAAAATAGAAATTAAATTATTTTAAACTTATAGGAAGAACAGGGTTAATGCAACGTAAGGCTCAATGAGTAAAATGGTCCAGAAAAATCACTCTTTCTTTCTTAGCATTACTGAAATTTAATGGACCTTTGGCAGCAAATTTTGTGTTCAAGTTTACTTTTGTAGTGAATTTGAGAAGAAAGATTTTGTTTGTGACTAACCCTTTCATCACATTTTTGATCAAAGGGATTTATGGAGGCCTGAGTTATAAGCTTTCAATGATGTTTCCCTGTAGCTAATTTTAAACAAGCTTACAGAAGCATATTCAACATTTCCCCCCTTCTTAATTCTTTTGTTTTGGGAAGGCACTCTGTCTAGAATAAAACACCGTGAATCATTGGGTGATTTAGGTATTTTGGGGGCAGTGAATTATTTTAAAGGAATATGAACATGCTGAAACTCAAATTTTTACTTTCTGAACTGGATTGTAGGTTTTCTTAAAACACTTCTCTGGGATTAGTATGGACTTTTGTAAGATAACACTCCTTTATGAAGGATTATAGGTATGCTGCTCATTTTGGCAGAATTGTATGAGTCACTTTTAGATGGACTTGGAGCATCTAGATTCTGCATATCAGGTTGCTGTTTGTGAGTCAGCAAAAAGGGGCTGCTGATGACCTGTCGTTTGCCCAAGAAAGCGGATGTCAATACCTGTGGTTCCCGGAGGCATCCTGTGCCTGTGGAGGCATGGTGCTTCCTCCCTCCTCACCACTGAGGCTCTCCCAGCTGCATTCTGCCCTGGCCTCAGCTGCAGGACCACTCATCACCTTCTCAATCCTTGGAGGGAATAGGGTGTGATCAGTCAGGTACAGCCCCAACTAATATTGATGGCCCTAACATTGCATGTAGAGTGCCTGAGGTGTCTGTGCATCACAGCGATACATCTCACAGAGCTCCAATTACTGTAAGGTAAGTAATTATTCTCTCTTTTTTTCTTTTTTTTCTCTTCCCATGATCATTCCTACAAACTGGCAAACTGATTTAAGTCTCTTTGTATGCTTTAAAGGGCTTATCTGAGAAAGTGATGACTGCAAAAGCTATCTGTAGAAACAAATTTTGAATCTGTTCCTTTTAGCCTATAGTTTTAAAAATAAACTACAAAAAAATCTGCCTCTTTCTCTGAAATTTTTATGTATCTCCTTGATCTGCAGTGAATAAATGATGAGTAGATAAATGAAATACTTACTGCATATACAGGTAGAGGAACTAAGTACGCTTTCAAATATCCAGAGCTCTTACATAATATCTGGTGATTCACTGAAGAGTAACGATAATAGTTTTCCTATTATCAGTCTCCTTTTGAGGTTTTAAATTCTGTGGTCATCTTACTATTTTTTTTTGGTAATATAATGCTTCTAAGTAAGTGACCCAGTACCTTAATTATTGTAGATATTTCTTCTCTTTTGGTGTCTGCACTTTGGAAAATAAAAAAAGCAGACTGCTTATGTATTATTGTATATTTTCTTCTGATGATTTTATTTTCACTAGCTTTCTTTGAGAATTCTGCTGAAAGTTTCCATGTTTGTTCAGGGCACTGAATTCTCTCAGAAAGCCGTCTCTGATTAGATTAGTCTGTTTCTTCACCAGTTAATTACATTTCTTAAGCACAGCCACAAATGTAAACTAAGACATCACTTTTTTGGTTTCTTTAGTAGACTGCATTGCATATTTTGAACTGGTTAGCTATGTCCTATTATTAAAGAGTCTGTAAAGGGACATGTCTTTGTGATACTACTGTGCAGTTGCATTTTGTATATTCAGTGACCCAGTATTTTGTAGCATTTCATATGAGCCATAAGGGAAAATGAACAAAGACTAAATGCATGAGTCATTATTTGCTGAAAGGATCTTGCATCGCATTTTTGTTGTGCCCCTCAGAGTGAGCATGTATGTTTTTTGTTTTGCAGAGATTGAAGGTTTTTTCTAGTGAATATCACAATAAATGTGCAGTTCTCTCCTTTTGCTGTTCTTTCAACCGAAAAGAACAATGCAGCCCCAGCATGTACTCTCCAGTATGAAAAGTATGGAGTTTTAGAGAATATTGACTAAATACTATGGTGGTTTTAAAAAACTATCTCTGTCTGGAAAAAATCCTAACCCTTTAAAGATTCAAAAAATACATGCATTACCAGAATAGAAAACCACCTTCACACTAAGCCAGTTGCTTTATATAATTATCTCATTGTATAATCAATACTGGGGAAAGATAGGTAAAAGTAGTTATATACTTAATGCCAGAGGAATGGAAATTTGAATAAATTGTTATTGCATTTATTATAAGAAAAATTTGATCCTGAATACTATAAAAATAATTTACTTGCATTTTGGTATATTCTCTTTTCTAAACTGATAATTAAAAGTGGTCCAACCTCATTGTCTTGGAAGCAAGGGGTGCTGTGTATTTAAAAAATGTGATGTGTAGAAACCTCAAATTAATGAATTGACTGAAGTATGATTTTCAAGAGGAAAATGCATGTGAAAATTTCCAAGGTTTTCTTACTCTGAGGAGCATACTTCAGGGACATATTGAACTTTGATAATTGAGAAATTTCCATATAAATGTCTTTGGAAAAGTGACAAATGTAGGTGCAATACTCCAAAGTAGATAAGGGAGCATTTCTCCCTCTCACATTTTTGATCCAGCAGTCATTTTATGTCCTGCATAATGTCCCCATTAGATCCTGAGAAGAAAAAAAGCTGCAGTTTTAACTACAACAGCATAACGTGTTTAATTTTACCAGCATTTGTTTCAAAAATGTTTTACAAGCCCTAGTAAATTGTTTTCTATTTCAGAAGTAATGTAATCTGGGATTTAGGAAAAAAGATTTGAATTCTAAAGACATACCACATTTGGTTTTATGTTCACTATGAAAACAGAAATACCTGTTTTACTGATCAGAGTATGGTAAAATAGCAGTATTATGATTTATATAAAAGTATAAATCTTAGTCTATGTAAAGTGGTCCAGAGAGTTCCTAAACATGCACTTATTGAGTGTTTTTGATGTTAGTTGTTTAAGCCCTGAAAACCGGTTTACAGTGGAACTGTCTGATGGAATTGTCAACACTACTGGTTAAAAGATTTGAAACTTTGTTAAACTTATGGCTTGATTGCCCATTTTCTCAGCAAGCTTTCATCTCACTGACAGATCTCTGTATGTCTTTTAAAAATTGACAATATCTGTTGGTTGTGCATAGAATTACAATTGAAGTTATGTCTGCTTGGATATCTTTACCTTTCTAAAAATCAGGCTTACAACAACACTTACTTTTATCCACTTGAAATAAAGGCTGAGGTTATCCATAGAGAGAAATTTATTTTCCCCTAACATTCTGCTTTTCATCAGAAAAATCTAACCTAGTATGAGATTTTTTTAGTGGATTATTTTTCCAGATTTAGAGAGTCTGGATTTCTTAAGAGGATGCCACATTACTGTTAATAGTGATATCAGTAGGAGATGATCACACATGACAACTGTCAGATGATTATCTGACAATATTTACAGAAAGCAAAGATGCTTTGTTATAAATACATATTTTTGAATTTCTACTAATACTTTTATTTTTTGTTTTAATTTTATCAAAACAACAGGAAGGAGCAAATTAAATGTTTTAGTAAAGTCAACTACAAGAAACAATCCAAAGATACATGGAATAATTATTTCCTGTTGTCAGTTCTCCTTTTGTAAAAATCATGTCTTAAATATTGTTGAAATGTGTTGAATTCTCAGGATATGACTAAGTGGACTTGATTTCATAACTTACATTTTAAATAGGCTTTGAAACTTACTGGCTGCTGTAGCTATACTGACTGGATAACTTTTCTGTTATTAACATTCACTACAATGTATGTGACAGGAACATCAGCTTTCAAGGAATAGGTGACTAATTCTTCAAAGATGAGATAATGCATGTTCTGCAGTCACAGAAAATTGCTAGTGATACTAGAGTTGTTTTTACTTTTTAGTATAATAAAGTCTTGAATTTTTTTTGTTAAAACAGTAGTCTTGATAGAAGAAAAAATTTTTGTTTCAACCACTCACTAATTAGTAAATTTTCTATACTGAATATTCACAAAGACTGCTTTAGAGTTATTAATGTTTTTCTATATTGCAATTTACTTTGAGAGAAAAAATGAAGAATAGTCAGGACTTATTTTAAGAAACATTTATTTTAAACAGTTTTTCACATAGATTGCTGACATTCAGAGTGCTATTTGACTGGGTTTTATGGACAAGCTATAAAGAGGTTTTAAATCCCCTACAGCAGCATTTATACTGAGATAAAAGTAATAAGAGGAAAATAGTTTTTCTGGTGAAGATTATCTGTCTTAAAGTAATGGTTTTGGGAAAAGTCATGAAATATGGACTGAGATGTTAGGCATTTTTGAGAATCTCAGACTGCTTGCTGTAGTAAATTTGTTGATATCAGAACCACTAAATAGACCTCCAAAAGTAATAAAGAAAATGTCATTTACAGCAGGTGCAGATTATGCTGCATATGCTCTTTGGCTTCTTTACCTCTTTCTTTTGTCTACAGTCTTCTCTTTGAAGTTGTGCAGATGTATTCTTCCCTCTTTCTTCTGTCTCTCCATTTGTTCCTGTGCTGAAGGCAATGAGGAGTAATCTGTGGTCACATTCTGACTTCACAGTAGCTTTTTTGTGAAGATTGAGTCATATATCCTTCTTAAACTTTGCAATTTTCCATCTAAATTCCAAATAAAGGTTTTATATTTGCCCTGGACTTGCTTCTCTTTGATCCATTACTAAAGTAAAAAGTTCAGAAGAATGAAGTGTTACTTCTAAGCAGAGTATGTGTGTGTTGGTGTTATAAGCATCTTTGTTTCATACAAGAGAATAAGGGCAATGAGCATTGAAATTTCCTCATACAGTTGCAGCATTGGAGGCTTTGCTTAAGTGTCGTGATTTCACATGAATTGTGCTCATGGCTAGGCACTACTCTGCACAATATTGGATAAGAATGATGAAGATAGCATGTTAAATAATTGTAGCTGTGAAAGTAATTGTTAGAAATTGGAGAGTAATTGCACCAATATTCCTCGGTGTGTTACTTGCTGTAAGGAAATCACACAGGTCATCTCAAACCAAGAATTCTGGGAGTTTTCTAATTTAAGTTACAGTTTCCAATGTTTCTGTTTGCATATTATCCACTTCTTATGTCAGTGTGTTTTAGTTTTATCCCCCATGATGATCTCAAATTGTTGCTTGGGAAAAGCCTGGCTAGTCCTGCTCATATGAAGAGACACCATTCAATCCAATGCCTGTTCTTTGTTGCCTAGCTCAGAATGGGGTGTCATAAAAGATGACCCAGAAATATATGATTTCTCAGTAAAAGGGTCTGAAGATAAATGCTTTAAAAATATGCTTTATTGGAAGGTCTCATTTGCAAACAGATTCTCTGATGGAAGAGATCTGATTCACAGCACTGCAACTGAAAGCTAAATGCCTCTTCTTAAAAAATGGTGTAAAATTATAGAGGTCCTGGATCCCTCGTGTTGGTAATGTGGTTTAACCGAGGTCATAAGATACTTTTGATGGTGAAGAAGAGGAATAAGTGTGGATTCAGGAAGACTTACTAAAATATAAAAAGCATATCTATATAAGGTGTTTGTTTTTTTTTTTTTTTAATTTTCTCTTTTGCCACCTGGTACTATGTATCTCAGTATGCCAGACAACAATTGGACATAAAAAGAATTGGAAAGTTTAAAAAATGCATGAGCAGAAAACAAGTTTTGCAATAAAATGTGTGCAGGTTGTTTTGCTAGAAGAAACCGATGTTTGGGTCTTGGACACCAAAACAAATAAACTCCTGCATTAGAATATTTGGAGTGTTTGTCTTGGCATGCTACATGAAACTAGCATAATTATTGTTAGACAGTAGGCAGCTTGACAGCAGAGTGGATCAGGAAAGGAAATCAAGTCTGAGTTGGAGCTCCCTTTAATAGTTGACGAGCTTAAGAAAGAAGTCCAAAGGATTAATTGTCGCTTGATCTTTGGATGTAATATATATTAAAAACCCCCTCTTAAGCTGGTGCTTGAGCTTGGTCATGGAATCAGGCTATAACACTGCTTTTTCACATGTCCTCATCAAAATCACTTCTTGTTATTCACTTCTGAAGACTGATCATATGAGCAGTTTTGTAGGGGTTCCTAGGGTTGATATATTTATCCTAATTTTACCCATGCGGTTGTTCCCATTTTTTATGGGATAATTGCCACAGAGACATTTTCAGGCACCTGCAAGCTTGCCATAACAATGAAGTATGGAGAGTTGTACTCCTTCTTGTTAAACTCTATCAAGGAGATTTACTGAAAATAGAGTTTGTAATTATATATCATAATGCCCTATATGATCTTGAATTCTTAATCTTGGCCACTCTCATATTTTGCAAGAGACAAAGTGTGTGATTGTTTCTGTGTGTGTGGTTTAATTGCTTTCTTTTTTTAAGGTGAGGAATAAATTATTATTATCTTGTTGCTAGTCCAAGGCTGATTAGGACATAGGTTTCTCAGTTAATGTCCTCCTTTCCTTTGAGTTCATAGAAAAGAGGGTGCCATTGGCAAGAAATGCTGTCCCATTCCAGACCAGAAAATTCTTTGGGGCAGTCTCCATTTCAAGAAGGAGGAATAAGGGACAAATCATTCCTAATCATATAAAGCCTAACAAAATTATATTTGTAAACTTGATAGTGAGAATGATAAGGAACATATGAAAGCATGAATATTTCTGAGCATGGGTTTAGGCAACTAAATAAAAAACCAGTATCCTGATTTGTTCCTGCACAGCTACTTAGCCTGTATTTACGCTGAACAAATTATAGCTCCTGTAGATTGTACACCACCACTTCTTGTTTCTAATAGGCATTGTTATTGCAGAAGATGAAATGACAGAAAATTAGAGTAAAAATATCCTGGTTTGCATTTTATTTTGTGTCCATCTTTCCTAGCGCTGGGGGTTTTTGTTTGATTTTTGTAAGCAGTATTTGTAAAGCTGAAATCTCAATTTACAGGTTTATTTTTTTTTCCAAATTTCTATTAATCACAATTTCATTATCTTTTTGAGTACACCTTCCTTAGATTAAGAATTTACCTTGATGAGTTTCTTTTCCCAATGTACCAACTAGCGATCAATACTGATTGCAAGACCTACACCTTCCATAAAAATGATTAATGAAAACATTTTAGTCCACTTGACTGAAATGCATATACCTATGTTTGTTTGTAGCTCCCCTGTATTTTTAAGACAATTGCAGTTCCCAGTCCAGGTTCTTGCAGTATTTATAGGCTCTCTATAAGGTCGTCCCTCTGTTTATACATAATGTGCATAAAATACCAATCATCTCATTGTCTCTCTTAAAATCTTTCATATTTTTATTGCATGTGGTGATCCATTTATGTGATCCATTTGTGTGATGAGTAGATCGATTACCTTTGATAATCTGAAACAAAATCCTCAAGTCTGGGTTCTTGCACAAGTTAAAGACTCTTTTGTAAATCCAGAATTTTTGAACAAAAAATTACCATTTGCAGTCAGTGAGACAACATGGCCCTTCTAATGCTAGGTTGACCTGACCTGAAAATGTTGAGAAAGAGAGAAAATGGAATTTTGCATTAAGTTAAATTCAGATGAATTATATAATTGCCAACCTTTGCCAGCCTTGCAAAGTCCAAAAGTATTTTGCTGGACCAACCTTCGTCTGTGAGTTTCAATCACTGATGATTCTTGACAAAGATTGTTCATAATGTCTGGCAAAATGTTGAATCTCTTGGCTATAAAGGAGTTTTTCATGTTAAGTTTCTGTCTTGCAGAAATATGTATTATTCCTAGTGACTTTAGAAGTTTGACTTTTTTCTCATAT
Source organism: Luscinia megarhynchos (assembly GCA_034336665.1). Taxonomy (NCBI): domain Eukaryota; kingdom Metazoa; phylum Chordata; class Aves; order Passeriformes; family Muscicapidae; genus Luscinia; species Luscinia megarhynchos. The sequence continues at coordinate 82,226,650 of JAPFBE010000002.1, forward strand.
TTCAGTGTAAAAAATTTAAGGTTATTGACATTACCTTAATGTTGAAGCAGAGTAGGTGAATCTACCTTGGCACTCATCTCTGGAGGTCTCTGGGTATGTTGCATTTGGAGGAGCTATCCTCTCCCAGCTAATGCTGGTGCAGTGTAACTTTGTTGTATGTAAATAATGGTCTAGTGGAACAGACATCACAAGGCACAAGAGCAAGTGCAGAATAAACAATCAGCACTCTGACATCATAAAGCATAAATAAAATGCTTCCCTTCTCTTAGTTTAAATGAATGAGGAAGAGAAAATAAGCCATAATGTCCCTCTATTTTTAAAACAAAAATTATGTTTTAATATTGTGGTTTTTTTAACATGGAATACCCTTTCAAAGTCATAAATGAAGTTTCTACTTTCAGTTAAACCAATCAAATACCTCTTATATTTTTTGTAAAGTGAAATTTTTCCTCATGTGCCAAATATTTTGATAATATTGGGCAAATTCTAGCTGGAGAATGTCAGCTTTTAGCCTTCACTCTATTGATCAGCAACTGACTTCTCCATTTACAGACAGTTTCTAATGTGTTATTGAAGATACTGAACTAGTCAAAAAAAACCAAAAGGGAGCCAAAGAAGTGAAGTCCATAGCCTCCACCCCTGTAATATCTTTCAGTTCAGTTTTCACAAAACATGACATAGAAAACCTTTTCCATGAAGTATTGATGGTGATGATAACTTGCTTAATATTTTTCCTGTATTTTAACTGTTTTTTTATCTGCTGCAAGAATTTTCTAATATGGTTATATATATTATCCATTTCGTTTTCTTCTCTGCCTCTCTTTCCACCTTTTACCCCAAATTTCTGTGTATTTATGTACCAAACTCAAAATTCCAACAGAGTAGTGTTGTTTTTCTCACCTTGCTACAGTACTTGCAGGGAAATGGCCAGCTAGTGGAAATGTAATAGTCCTTTTGGCTGTGCTTTTAATAGCATATCATCCATATAAACCAAAATAATCTAATCTATTGTTTGGGGAAATGTCTCCCAAATGATAATGGTAAATGAGCTTGGTGCCACTGTAAGACCAAATATACAGAATTTAATTTGTTGAGAAGGGGAAAAAAAAATCAAAGTTTGATCTATATCTGGCATTAATCTCATTTCTGTAAAAGCATCCAGGAGGAAGGAAATCAAACTGCTTGATCATGGTAACTCTACTCTCATTATTATATATGAATCTATCAATATTGTAGCTGTTTTGTGTTAGTTCATGTCAATATGCATTTCAAAATTGCTGTATACCATGAAATATTCTTTGCTATTTGTAAAATCAGATCTGTCCAACTATTCTTTTTGACCATTTAAATTACAGAAACTAAATTACTGAAACCTGATTGCATTTTCTGCTCTGTCAACTCAAGCATCTTGAATAATTTTTATAGTCTCTTGCCTGGCTCCCCAGCCTGATATCCAGTTGATCTCATACTTGAAAAGTGCTTCAGTGAGCAAACATATAACCTTTCTTGTTTGGGTCAATAATGAAAGTAAAATTTAACTTAAAATATGCTGCTGGTCCCCAGAATCTGACAATAACAGTACTGAGAATAATAAAGTCATCATTAATCTTAGAAAGATTTCATGAGTTCACAAAATGTTTTTAAATCACTACTTTAATTTTTTCTTGATCCATTACTTTTATCTTGTTCCTTTCTGTGTTGCCTTAGCTGATTGATCACATTCTGCTTGACTGAGTTGTTGAGTGTGTTCTCTAACTTTTATAATGGACTTGTGTTATTGAAGGTGCTGAGAACCTGTATAAATTGTATAAACCTCTCAGTGTTTGTCAGCTCTTTGCCATTTGAGTGTAGTTGGTATTGACAGGCCCTCTGCTTGTTCTCATACCTTTTCTAGAAATTCTGTAATTGATGGAAAAAGTGACCAGTGTTATGTCAAAAATCTAATAACCTAAAATTCAGTTAGAATTTCATCACTTGACTTTGTAGAATCCTGCTGAAAACAAGTTTATTGGGTAAAGCAGATAATGTTGGTGACAGAAATGGTAAAGCATTAATTAGCTGGAATGCTTATACATGCATGAAATTACAAAATGAGTATTCATTTCTCCTGTGGAATATAAAAAGCTGGCATCTAATTTTAGAAGTAAAAGTAGAGTAACTAAGTCTATCTTCATTGCAATAGAATGTAGAATACATCTATGGGCTTGTTTATGTTACAAGATTAAGTTTATTTTAGTTGTTTCATCTTAAATTGCCTTAGGTTTCCACACAACTATCTTGGAAGAAACACAGCTATATATTTTAGTGAATTTTTTTCATTGCTATTGTGTTTCTAGTAGTTCTGTAAGGACTATTCAATATTATTTTGCTTCCTGCTAGAAGTGGTTGCTATCTCCCTCTATGTGATGTATACTGCTGTCATCTTAACTGGGTGCTACCTTTTTGTGTGGAAGCTGCCAGGTTACCCTTTGCACTTCCAAGTGTTTACTTCCACACACTTTCTAGAGTACTTAGTGATTCTTCCATATGGATTTTTGAAAACATTCATGAATATATTTTTTTCTTTAGAAGGCTTCATATTGAGCCTCTTTTGGGGAAGGCTTTCTGTAGAGCAGACATCTCTAACAGTTCATAAAAGAACAGGAGAGGAATATCCAGAGCTGGTCTCAGCACTGCAGACAAACAAAGTAGTGCTGGTAGAAATACCTACATCAGGGATCTGAACTGAATATCTAAGGATGGCTTTTTGACCTATTGCTGTTTCAGAAATCAGGCTATTATCCATGTGAGGTTGTTACTGCATGGTAGTGGGGTGGGAAATTTTTCAAATAGTGTCTCTGAAAACCCAGCAGGACGGACATGGTTTCCATCCTCACCTCCTGCCTGAGTGGGCTCTGAACTGAAGGAGCTCTGTCTAGGCAGCCATAACCATTTGATCCTGAACATTTTGGTATGTAATAGTTATGGATTGTGGGCCCACTGTTAAACTACTGTGGAGAAAGTTCTTTTGCTTAAAAAATGTTGTAAAATCCTGTGCTACCAATACATAATATAGGTGCTATAGTTTTTACAGAAATACAACTTATTTTGCTCTAAACTTCCTGGTCTGCTTCTAAGATAGGCTTAGGTGCTACTTTAACATACAGACATTTAATCCCATCTTACCAATATGTTGAGAATGACAGTTGAACCAGAAATTTCAAGTTTTATGTACCATGGTAATTTCCAAGAGCTGTTGAATGCACCTGTCTCATTCCATAGTGATCCAGCTGATGTTCCCTAGCAGGAGCACATTTACCCTGACAGCTTGGTCATGGAGAAGCTGGTGCAGACAGCCCATCATTCTTTGAGCCACCACTGATCTAATTCACTAGATTTGATAATGGGCCTTTACCTCCCATTACTGAAGAAACTGGACATTTTCACAGCGGTTATTTTATACTTGCTCTTTTATGGAGGCATCAAAACAGCTCAGTATGATCTATTTAATCTCTTCCAGACTGAAATATGAATCACAGAGATATTTTAAAACTAAATTTCATTTGTATGATACCACATTTATATTGTAATTGTGGACACAATGAAGACAGAGAGAAAAAACAGAATATATACTGACTCAAGTTCATTAGTAAAGTTAGAGTTTTATAAGTTCAACAGTCCAAAACAGCCTCCAGATATTATAAGGAAAAACAAATCTCAAATGACAGCTCCTATCACCAGTATTTTCTTAGTTTGGTCATAATTGATACAGCTTTATTTTTCATGTAATGGTAATAATACCCATATAATAATGGAGTGTTTCTTTGAAAGAAAATTCTCCCTGTCATCAAACTTAAAGGTTTCTTTTGAAGAACTTGGATACTTTCAGCTGCTGGTAAAAGCACCAGCTGAACAATCCCTATGGTAAGAAATATTATTGAAGTGGAGAAAATCTAGGTTTCTGCAAAGTATTTTTCCTGTGTCACGCTACTTTATCATGGCTTAAATATATTGCAGTCAGATTTGGTTGGTGTTTTATATTAAACATAATGTATTTGTATTCTAGTTTGCATAGGTAGAAAACTGTAGAAAAGTGTCTTTATAGTTTAAGGCAAATGAAGATATACATTTGCTTTCTATTGTTTTTCCATTCTCAACATATTTTGAATGTGAGTTTTGCTTCTGGAAATAATTGGTCCATTAATTGTCACTTTTTTTAAAACTATGTGGGAAGAAAATATTTTCAGTTTTACAATATTTGCAGCACATCAGACTGAAATAGATGCCACAACTATTTTAGCCTAATAGCTGAAAATTATACCAAAATTTGACTTCTTATAAATTAAAAGAATAGATATTGCATAACTTCATTGGAGACCTAGAATATGAAGAAAATGCTGGAACTAGTGTCACAAAACATGAAATACTGGACCTGCACAATTTTAAAAATAGTTTAAATGAAATGTCCTGACCAGCATGTACATTTGTAGGCAATAGTACTGTAGCAAGGCACTAATCAGCTAAGTACCATAATCCTCCTTATAGGGTAAATTCTTACTTGACCTCCAGCTATATACAGCACATGGTAACAGCATTAAACTATAACACTCCTCTCATGCTCTCAATAGCTTCCCATTGGGTCAGCTCTCTGACTTGAATTGCTGTTGTTTCAGATACTAAACTTTATTTTTTTTTCCTAGATGCCTTATATTTTATAAGTGCATTTTGGTGGAAGGGAAGGGTTTGTAAAATACATATCTAAAAAACTGTGTCTCGAAATTAAGAGACCGTTTGTAGGATTTCACTGAACCTAGAGGATTAAATGAAAGTGCTAGCGAGAACAGAAATTGATGTATTCTCATGAACCCGAGGCTTCCTACTTCCCAGATGTGCAGTGGCTGATCAAAAGGTAAAGCAGGGAAGAAGCAGAATGTGTTGTGTGAAAACAATGTCTAATGCTCAGCATTTCTTGTTCTTCTGGGGGATGATTAGGGGAGATGTTCTTTACTTTTAGTAAAAAACTCAATGGGAAGTACCGAAAAACTTTTTCTTGTGCTTCAGATAGATGTGAATATTATCTTTAACAAAATCTTTTGCTTCCCTATAATTTAGTTTCTTAAATGGTATTCTATCATCTGGAACAAAAATAAGTCTTGAAACATTATATTTCTTTTAAATAAAAATAGATATATGTAGAATTTTGAAATGTTCTTTTATATTATTTATACTTTTTAGTAACAGTTCAGATTTATGTTTACTCATTCTTATGTTAGTGGTTCTGTGACCTACTAGTCTTTTAACACCATGTGTTTTAAACTAATTTGAATCCTGCTGTTAGACAGCTGTTAATTGATTCCACCCTTCTGCAAATGATTTCTGTAGTGTCAGTCCTGATGCAGATTACAAGAATGCCTATTCTTACCAATTATTCTTGAAAACAGTTTGATCAATTTGCTATTTATTATGTTTTTTCTGAGAAAAAAAATTTTACTGAAAGAAAAGGTGCAATATTGCTTGTTTATCTATTAAGTGGAAATAATTAACAAAATATTAATTTTGAAAATGTTCAGAAGCAGAAATAGAGAAAAATCTTAGCATGTTTAACCTATTAAGGGTAAGCATTCATCAATATATTTAAATAAACACTCAGTAAAATATAGTTGTTTTATTTCTCAGTTTACAGTTCTCTAAAATCATATATTATTTAAGGGCTGCTGAATACTCAGGCAAAATAAAGGAGGACAAAATAATTTCTACTGTTAGTCCAGTTTTCTTATCTGATGGTCTTGATTTAAGAAAAATAAAAAGTGAGAAAAATGTATTGCCTAAATATTTGTAGATTAGCAGTTGATGCTTACAAATACCCTCTTTTGTTCAGCTTTTTTTTTGATGTTGTAACTCTTTTCCTCATCTAAATCAAAATTAACCCTGCTGCAATGCTGAATTTTTTCTGAATTACTTGTATAGAATAAAAACATATTGTTTCATATGTCTGTGCAATCATGTCAAGTTCGAAGTGAAATTGTTTTCAGTGATGACTTTAATTATATTAACATTTTGTTACTACAGAGTTTCCTTTAATTCTGTTGATTTAAGCCTGCAGTCAGTGAATTCATATTTTCAGATAAAATCTGTTAGAGACCAACACCTGCTCTACCAGTCTCATGCTTTGGTAAACTTACTAATCATCATTGCAAACTTAGTTCATATTCTTTGGAGATATTTAGCTGGAATATGTACTAATGGTTCAAAGTATGGTTTCTAGAAAATTAAAATTGCAAGATATGGCTAAAAGGAGGAATGAAATATTGTCTCACATGAGCTTTACCTAGTGGATTCCTTAGATATATGAGTGTTAGATGTACTTCAGAACAATTTTTAAAAAACCATATTGGTCAAATGCAATAAACACATTTTCTCTTTATCAAAGTAGGCTGTTTAATTTACTTGTGAACTGTTTACTGGTTGCTTGCATTCTTCATCTTTTTTGTGGGGGGTGAGGAACTAAGGAGAGGGGAACTGACAAATCATAAATTTAATCTAGTATAAAACTAGACAGCAGAGAGGAACTGTAAAGAGAGATCTTGGTGAAAACTGGAACTGCATAGAATTCAAAAAAAATCCCTCTTTTTTTTCAATAAGGAAGCCATAGCTGCTTTGAAGAATGTGCAAAATGAATTCACCTGCACAGTATGACTCAGCAAAAGCAGAAATTATAAGCAGAGAATGAAGAGTTAAAGCGTTGCCAGCTAGTCTGTTAAAGACCACTGCCAAAAGTTTTGCAGATTTTTCAGTATGGCAAAGGAAGTCTGTGGAAATGCTCTCCCAAATGAGAGAGTAGAACCCTCCCTGTGAAAGGCAGCAGAACTTAGACTTGCACTGCAAGTTTTCTGGGCTCGTTGCCCTCGTGGGGCTTTGGGTGCAAGGTCCAGCTCAGCTCCTGGCAGCCTGGGAGCTGTTTGGCAAGGTGCTTTATCTGCTCCCTGCCACCCTTGTTTGAAAACAAGTGCCTTGACTGTTTGTTCAATACAACACATAGAATTGCAAAGTTTCAAATAGTAGAACTATTCTTAAATGCTCACTCAGGGACCAACAAATGGAGTTTCCCTGACATGAGCCATATAGTAAAGGAGAAGCTGTGTTCAGTGTATTTGATGAGGTCTCTAACAAGAAGCCCTGTATCTTGCACGGCTTTTGTCACAAAAGTTCTGGTGGAAAATGTCAATTTTTACCTTCCCTCAATTATTCTTGGATGTATTGAAATATCACATTTTTGAATGAAGCTAAAATTACAGTATGTGCAAGATAAATATTTTCAGTTTTAATTTTCCATTCAACTTTATTCCTTGATAGTTTATATGAAAAAAGAGAACAAAATTTTAAAGTATTCTTTAGCAAATTATAATTGGGTCTTACAAGTAGATGGCCAATATTCAGTTTTCAAGTAGCTGATGGCTCAGGCCCACTGAGACCATTATTTAATTGACCCAAATTATCATTTTTTAATTGACCCAAAGCTTCTGATAAATAATACTCTTCAAGTAAATGCAACTTGATTCAATTAGTCAAACACAACTTTAGAATGGTATTTTCATGAAAGTTTTCTCCGAGTTCAAATGTATATTTTATTAGTCTGAGAAAAAGATTATTAGCAAGAGGGTCTGACATCCAATTTTGACAATGATATAAATACTTTACATATCACTATGTTTTTTAATGTCTCTGACTTCTGAAATGTGAGGGATACTTAATTTTTAAAATTTCCTTTTCTATAATACATTTGGGCCAATTTTCTAAAAACCTAAATCAAAGCAGAAAAGTTCTTTCTCTTTAAGGAAGAATACAAATGAATCTCAAAGACTTTCAAGATATTTAGTTCCATTATGGAAAGCACAGCCATCAAAGTTGAATAGCTGTCTTATATTCTTCTATGTTATATTTTAAGCACTTAGCTCTATTGTAATGTGGGGGAGTTGAATAATTTAACTTTATGAGCAGGAGTACAGATTACAGTCAAGTTACTTGCTTTTCCATAATATTAGTGTTATCTGCAGTGCACTGCAAATAAGGTAAGGGTTATGGGTTGTGTATTAAAAGACCAACTGTCATGTATTGATAAATTACAAAAAAAATATACAGTAATAAGTTGCTAAAAGTATGTTTCATATTCTGTATCTGAAAAAGCCAAACATTTATAGAATGTGCCTGACAGAGATTTTTGCAGGTTCTAGAGTTTTAAAACCATAATAGAGGTTTTATTTTATGGTTGTTTCAAACAAATAACAATCACAGTGCCCTGGAGGGTTTTTTCAGAAAAGGTGTGATAGTCTTTTCAGAAAAGTGGTAATCCTCCTGACAAGAGATATATAATACTTAGTTCAGATGGCAGCTGGAGGGTGCATATGACACCCTTAAAGTTCACTTAGACTTTTTCCAGGGAAGTCCTGGAAAGGAGTGGTGTATCCAGCTGGAGGTACTTGATGGAAGGGTTTTATTAAGGTCTCTTTTAAGGTAGTTAATGGTGAGAAATGGATTAGACAGGCGCTCATGAAGGTGAATGAGAATTAGCTAGTGATCTAAAAATAGCAGCAGATTTTTAATAGTAGGGACAGGCCATAAGTTTTCATCAGTACTAGTTCCCTCCTACTGTGATTTCATAACTCTGATTTAAAATATATAGCATTCATTGTACAACTCTGTGTATAGCAGGCATTTTTAAAACATTAAAAAATAGTTGAATATTAAGGGGGGGCTAATTGTACTGTGATGATCAATAAAGAGAATGACAGACTTTTATACCAAGGGTCTGGTAACTGCAGGACAGGATGAGCCCTTTCCTGACAGGAGGTTTCTGGCTGTAGAGGTACAGTTAATTTATTTCTGATGGGCAGGACTACAACTTCTGGTTAGTTCAGTAACTTCAGTACTGAAGTTAGATGACTTCAACAGGAATCAAATGAATTAGAAAGGAGGTTTGATAATGTCAGTCAACATAGGCTAGAAATTAAATTAGTCACTTTTTTCTATTAGCTGCTTTCTCTCAAGAAAAGCACTATATTTTCAGGTAGGTCCTTTTTCTTGCACGTGCCCTAGTAGTTGCCACATGCAGGGCAGCTCTGCAAAACTTTTTCCTTCATGAAAGATTGGAGTAGATTGAGGACCCAGCTGTTCCTCACATTACTGTTAGCTATAGATGGTTTCCTATATTTGTCTTAAATGGAGGAAGGAAAATGACAGTTTGTAGTAAGCGTAGCACACAAGGTTAGAAAATGTTTATGCAAGTGGTATAAAAATATAATGTTAAATCAACACATCTGCTTCTCATTAACATAGTTAATGCTAGAAATGTTAGTAAGTCATGTGCCTGTTCATCTGATGATGTGTTTCCTTAATGGAAATATATTTTCCTCAGCAATAAGTCTACCATAATGTTTTTACTTGTACAGAAATCCATCTTTTTTATCTCGCTCAGCCTTCCCCCATGACATTATAGTTGTAAGGTTGTCAGAGGAGGATTGCATCCATATGAGGACACTGTGACATGGAGTGATATATTAATTACTTTATATGCATAAGCACACACACACATTTTGTATATGTTTATAAAATCTTCTGTTTGTAGTTAAACCAATTCTTACTGTTGTGTTGCTTGGTCTGCTGCAAATACAAGTATGCAGATCAGTTTAATACTGAAGCATGTGTACACTCAGACTGCTCCAAGATACACATAAGATTTATCAAACCAGGATCTGTATGGCTTTGTGTGTTGCACCATTCAACCTGGAGTTGATCTATAAACCATATGTTCTAGAATGTTTTAATGCTTTGGAGGATCAGATTGATGCAAAAAAATGTGGCTCCGAAGACACATGACATATAGGTTATATAGACTATATAGGTTATATGGACTGAGAATAATACACAGTGTAAGTATTACCAGTATGTGTACATTTCATGTGTGCACATATTTATCTCAGTCTTGCAGTGAGATTCACATGAATGAATGCCTGCATCTGTTGAGTGCAGATTTCTCCTATATGGGGGACACAACTGGGGAGGGGAAGTTATGCACACTTTTTCTACAGCCATGACAGAAATTTTCAGGGATTGGGTAATTTACTATTGGAGCAAGTTATTTTGGGATGTGGCATGATTTTCATCATCTGAAGTACTTAAGTGCAAAATATTTATCTTCCTTAAAGCATTTCTGCATCTAATCTCCGTTGTCTTAATAAAGCTTCTATGTTCTTGCAGACTGTCTAAATTTGGGTAGTTCTCTTGTTCTAATTGTCCCTTCCCATTGGCCATCCTGGTTTTAGTCTTATGAAACTGTTCATGTCACATTAGAGCGATCCAAATTGAGTCCCCAGTAGCAGAATTTATAGAGATTTTGTGAAACTTACAGAGGTTATAATTTCTGCTGGTACTAATGCCACTCTAACTAGACAGGATATTTTAGCTTCACTGTAAGCAAATAGGCATCTGCATGATGCTTAGAGAACTCGTCGTGCTTCACATGAAGAGTTTCATTTTTTCAAGATTGAATTAGTTTTCTCATTTGTAGATGCCATTGCAAAGCTAAAGTACTGTACTATTTACAAGGCAATACTGGGTCCAAATCTTTCAAGCACAGTTTAATAATTCTGTATGGTACCTAAGACAGTACAGGATGCCAGTTTGCCAGTCACCCCACATGCCACACACAGTCTGCACTGACAGTTGTGGTTTTCCCTTGCTGAGCAGAGACTGCATTTCCTTTCTGTCTGTGAAAAGAATGTTTACACTCCTATCAGGTAAACAGAGCCCTTCATACTTTCCTGAGCACCAAGGAGATCCTCTTTCTCCACTGAGTTTAAGTGTTTCCTTTCTTCTTCTAGGACAACTGAGACAACAACAGGGCTTTGTATTTGCTTGCATTTTTTCCTGTCCTAAACACTAGAAAGGATCTCCTGGTTGTTGCTTGCAAGGCTGCCCTTCAGAATCAGTGGTCATTTTGTGAGTGCAGAAAACATTTCGAAAGGAATCTTAATAATAAAGGTAAAATTAAATGTAAGAAGGAAGGACTAACAGCACAAAAATAATTTGTATTTTTATTACTTAAAGTTTGAGCTGGTCTGCATTATCCCAGAGAAGGCCCACCTCTCAGTCTCTTTCATCTAGGATCTTTGCTCCAGTTTCCTGCAGGTAACTTCTTCAGATCCATGTAGTGTGAAAAGCCAAGCATGAATCAGGATGTGTCTGGAGAGAAGCATTTTACATGCTTATTACCCTGTAAGGATTGATGAAGGCAAGATTTGAGGATTCAGTTTGTTTTTTTCCTATTTAACTGATCCCTTCTAATCACATAGCAAACCATGTTGTGTCAAACAGAAAACATAACATTTCTTATATATTCCAGATATGCCCTTTATGAAATTATTACATATAAATGAATCACATGCTTCAATCTATCATTTGTCAGTGTCAGGAAAGAATATTTGTTAACTCTTTTTCAACCTTCCTTCAAAGCTTTGGTAGTTGTCTATAGCTAGATGATGTCAATGACATCAGAGTCAATGCTTTACGTGGCACAGGAACTCCCTTCTGCAGTATTTGTACTGCTCAAATGCTTGGACTAATACTGCAACCATCCCTATAGAGATGGAAGGATTATTTTCTAAAGTCAGGCAGCACTATGAAACTCCTTCCCTTCACAACACAAAAAAAGTGGTTTGTTTTCTGAGTTCAGGACTTCTGACTTCATCTGTTTTAAACAAGTGCTGCTATTGAATCTTTGTCTCTTTTGTGCTCTTGGCACAAAATAGATTTTTGTGGGAACTGAAGTGTGTGTTTTTGAGCAATAAAAGCTGCTAAAAGAGTAAACTAACTGAATGATCCTTCTAGCCCTAATTTCCATGGTCATTTTAAATCTCTATGAAATAGAAGGGTATGGTCAAGATATATCGTTGTAAAATGATTACAAAGGATTATAAAATTTTGGTACTTGTAAAGCGGTCATGACTACAAAGTAGCCTAAGTATTTTTATTCTATATTTTATAGTCATATTAGCATTTTTCCTTCAAAGCTGTTTTTTATTCAAACTGTGCACCATAAGCAGATTTATAGTGTGACATGCTTTCTTTAATTTCATACAAAAATGTGAGAGCACATTCACAAAGAAATGCAATGAACGGATTCTTTTTCCATCAGCTGGGCATTTTATCTCTTAACTAGCATTAACTCTATATTTGTGCTACATAAAATATTTACAGAGTTCTCTTTCTGCTTTCTTGCCATGATTATTCAGGAAAAGAAGCCCTTCAATATCAAGAGAACAGAGCAGAAGATACGACCAGAGGGACGAGAGAGACGAATATTCACAGTATGCTACATCAGACAGTGCGATGCCCAGGTCACCATCAGATTATTCAGATAGGCGGTCACAGCGTGGGCCCCAGTTATACGAAGAACCTGAACTGGGTGATTATAGAGATTCCAACAGAAGGAGCCGCAGGCGTTCCAAGGAGTATCCGGTAGAAGAAGAAGATGCACAAAGCAGGGAAGAATATGAAAGGCAAAGGAGGGAAGAGGAATACCAGGCACGATACCGAAGTGATCCTAATTTGGCTCGTTATCCAGTCAAGCCACAGCCATATGAGGAGCAAATGCGTATCCACGCCGAAGTGTCCCGAGCACGTCACGAGCGGAGACACAGCGATGTCTCACTGGCAAACACAGAGCTGGAAGATTCGCGGATGTCCATGCTCAGGATGGAACGGCCATCAAGACAAAGATCAGTGTCTGAACGCAGGGCTGCCATGGAAAATCAACGTTCATACTCTATGGAAAGAACTCGAGAGGCTCAGGGACCAAGTCCCAATCGTCAGAGGACCACAAATCATAGCCCTCCTACACCTAGGAGGAGTCCAATTCCTCTGGAAAGACCAGACATGAGGCGCTCTGATTCTTTAAGGAAACAGCACCATTTGGATCCCAGTTCTGCTGTCCGGAAAACAAAACGCGAAAAGATGGAGACCATGTTACGGAATGATTCACTCAGCTCAGACCAGTCTGAATCCGTCAGACCTCCACCACCAAAGCCCCATAAAACGAAAAAGGGAGGTAAAATGCGTCAGGTTTCATTAAGTAGCTCAGAAGAAGAATTGGCATCCACTCCAGAATATACAAGTTGTGATGATGTAGAGATTGAAAGTGAAAGTGTTAGTGAGAAAAGGTAAGATTTCTAAGATTTTGATTGTTTCAATATATAGATTTGATTTGGTTTCCATTACTTTGGACATTTATTTTAGCAATTTAAATTGATTGCAGCCACACATCTACAGCCCTTCATAGATGACTCAACTTTGTTTTGATGGGAATTGGGATTTTTTTTTTTCCTGATTTTGTGTTTCATTTGCATAAATTTAATGATTTACTTGGAAAACAACGTTGCAGCTCCTATAAGCATTTGACTAAGTTAATGGAAAAAACCATGCCTACTGAAAAACCTGTCAATGAAATCTGCAAAGTATCTAAAGCTGGGCTGTCATCTAAGGCCATGGTTTCATGTCCATTAATAGCAGATTTTCGTGCTCCTGGATCACAGTGAGTGCATATTTGATCTGGATCAAGTGTGGGCGCATGACCGCGTTTTTGTTGAATTAATGAGCACATGATACAGACTTTTTGCCAGTTTCATGCTGTCTGCTGCAGGTTAAAGAATGTCTGATCTGCAAAAAGACCTGTATGTGTCAAGGTAACCCATTGAAGTTTTGAGACAAATTTAAAATGACTGATGTGGTTTAAACCAATGGAGGTTTCTTTTTCTTGTGGTGTTATGATGATTTTTGGTTTTAATGCTTTTTAGGAGTTACTCCAATGTCACAAAGAAAATGAAGATTGATTGAAATTACTTCCCAGTCTATAGAAAAGATAATTTCTATTCTAAATATGCAATTATTGGGGACCATGATTTTAAATTTAATCAAACGAATATTATTAGTTTGCTTGCCTTCTTCTATGTTGTTTTCAAGCTTTTTTTGAGTTATTATTCTTATACCAGTGAACTTTTATTACTTCTCCTGAATCATCACATGCTGTTGTGGAAAGGCAATAGAAAATTTACTACTATTTATTATTCTTATTAATATTGCTATCAGGTTGGTTCTGAAGCAAGTAATTAACTTGAATTTTCATATGCCAATATCCACAACCACGGTCTGATAAGAAGCAATGATGAGTAGAAAAAACGTATACCAACTTTATGGTGTTCATGACTTTGTTTATAGAAGTGACCTTGAGGAAAATAGAACCAATCAATACATGGGAAGTAGTAACAAAATGTTTATTTAAGGCAATTCAGTGTAGGAAATGTGGTATACAAAATAATATACAAACAATATATTTTTTGTACACACAAAGCATATTCATTTAGGATTATAATAGCATAGAATCATTTAGGTTGGAAAAGTTCTGCAAGATTATTGATTATCACTAATTGAGCGCTTCCATGGCTTCTAACACCTCAATAACCCTTGTGTCTGCTGCTGCTGCTGCATGGCTCTCTATCCCGTCCTTCCATGGAGACAGCAGAATGAAGGATCCCACTAGCACAGTGTTTCTCAGACACTGGAATGCTGCTGCCTGCTTTATCTGTAACAAGTCTGGTTTTATACCTTTCCCCTTCAGACCTAGTTTAAAGCTCTTTCCATGAGCCCTGCTAATGTCTGAGAAAATCCCTTTCCCCCTTTTGTGTCAGGTGACCCTGTCATCAGCAGGCCTGGTGTCATGTAAACTGTAAGCATGATCAAAAATCTGCAAAATTCTGCTGGTGACACCAGGCTCAGAGTCAAGTACTGTTCTGCTGGATGTCCCTCTCTTCCCTCCTCATTTCCTGCAACTGGGACAATAGAGGAGGAGCCCATTTGTACTGATTCCTTAACCTGTCATCCTAAAGCCCTGATGTCTGTCTTTGATTGCCCTTTGACTTATTGCTGCTTTGCTGCCTACCTGTAAAATCCATAATGGCTGAGGGCCTTTCCAGAATAGGAGCCTTTCCCTTCACAGCTTGGTCTCAGGGATGCATCCGACTTTGTCAAGGAGTGGGTCTGGTATATATGTTGGGCCTTCTGCTCCCTTCAGATGGGAGTTTAAAACATGCTGTACAATTCCAGATTCTCTGTCATAATAATGATCTTACAAAATTTATAGCTTTCACTTAAATAATTCTGTATTTTAAGTGTCAAAGAGAACATTCTTATTGATAGCAATAGATGATGTCATATCTGTCCTGATTTCTGAGGTAGTGAATGGAGTTAGATATTTGTTATATAAATTAATTTTAAAAAGCTTGCGAAGATTTTGCAGGTAAAGTAATGCTCCATACTATGCTTTGTTAATCTTGATTGAATTACTGACAAAGTAAGCACTTTGTCATGACATACAGAGTGTAACTGTGTCAGTGTGGCCTAGTGGTGGCCTGTGGCTGGAACCAATGTGGAGAATAGCCTTGGTTTTTCATAAAGAAGAGCAACTGCTTGAACTAGGGAAAGAAGTGGCTGCTGCTGACTCTGTCAGCTCCCAGCCTGTGCTGGGGGTCCTGGGCTGGGAGTAAATGACCATGGATAGCACAGGAAGCCATTCCAGCAGTAACACCTGTACCTGGATCCAGTAGCCCTGGTCACATAATCAAATAATATCCTCAAACCCTCCTACTTCTCCCCTGCTCTTTAACCACTGGAGCAGAATTTTTTGCAGAGAGGGACTGGGACTTCCTGAGCAAGGAACGTGGACCTGGCATGTTTGGTGGGATGAGATGTGCTGAGACCATGGCTGGGAGCCAGCACTGTGACAGACAAGTTCATTCTTTAGAAGCTCAGGAAACAATGTGTGAGAACAGTGTTAAATGGACATAGCTGAGATTACAAATGTGTTTACCTAAAACTTGGGTTGTGCCAGAATTAGACATATTTTCCACAGTGAGTTTTGCGTAGGTCTTCACAGACACTGAACTTCTCTTTACTGACATAACTGAACACCAATTTAACAGATGGCCTCTGCCTTTTTCTGTGAACAGGATGAACAATTCTTTCTTATTGTGTTATGCAAATTTTTCTGAAATTTGCAATATTTTTTCCACATTATGTAAGAGACCCTTCACTCTTGCTGTGGATACCAGGCTTCCGGAACTGCAAAGACGTCTCCATTTACAACACTTATTGCCAGTCCTGAGATCAGTGTAGCAGACAGTTCAAAGCTATATCTCCATGACAGGACCTCCTGCCTGTCTTAGGAAATACACTTCGCAGAGGAAAAAAAGTTGCCTATATGTTTTGGACCAAAATATTAAGTATATTGCTATTTTCCTTAACAATGAAAGATCAAAATTGCTTAAAATGTTAGAGAAAAGCACTTCTTGAAATGCCAATGTTTTTTATGAAATTGTAAATTTTAAGTGGCTGTATAGATCCTCCATCACTAAACCCAGGGATTATAATGGCATAATTCTAAATGTTCTAGACTGTTCAAATTACCAATTATTTCTCAAAACCATCTCAGTTTACATGGTGCAGTGTGGAGGCTCTGAGAAATGTGGCTTAGAAAAAGAGAACAGTTGTGATGGTAGTAGATTGTAGTAGACTGAACACTGAACTATGTCACCTAGAGAGGTCCAAATAAAGCTGTGTTTTGTGGTTCACAAGTTAGGCCAACCTTTCTACATTGCTTGTCCAATTTAAGAGTCTTCCAGTGTGAGGGACAGTTAGAGTGCTTCTTTATGTTCATGTTCAGTTAGATGCTTCTGTTCAATTCTACAGAATAGGCCTTAGGGGAGGTTTGAAGGGGCCCACATAATTTGTTAACCAGCATGAAGCAGATGTGAAGCAGATTGCTACTGGCTAATTCTGTGCGTCCACGGGGTTTAAAGGTAAATTTAGAAAATCAAACAGTACCACTGCTCATTCCTTATGGCAATACTGTCACACCTATGCCTGCCAAAGAACAAATCTGAAGAGACTCAGAAAAGCTTGTAATCCCTGGTGTTGTTGTACACCCACTCAGAACACAGGCACAAAAGAGATGACCTACACTGGAGCATCTGCAACTTCCCCAAACACTTGAGGGTCTTAAAAGCCATGCAAATCTTTACAAACCTCTCAAACTCTGGAGATTCAGCAAGAGACAGTCTCTACATGGAAGAAGAGAATTCATTCAAGGAAATCTAGCTGCATGATAGCTCTAAATATTGCCCTAACTTGTTCTAAATATGAACTAGGACATAGTAGATTCTGCAGTGACAGTAAACAGTTCAGGCATACACGCATACTGTGCTCCCAGCCACTTTTCAAAGCACCCTGTGAGAGGTATCTGTTTGCACAAATGGTGGCTGACATCTAATGTGGGTGGAATCTGTGGTGGGAAAGCCAAATATGTTTATGTTTTGTCAGTTCTTAAATTTAGTGTTTGCTTTCATTCTTACTTTATTAAAACATGATAGCTAGTTAGTTTTTATTATCAAAAGAAACTCATATGCATAGAAAGATAGAATCCTTTAGGTTGGAAGAGATCTTTGGGATAAAGTCCAACTGTTAACTTAAGAATGACAAGTTCACCAATAAGCCAGTGTCACATCCATGCCTTTTAAATACCTCCAGGAATAGTGAATCAACTAGTTCCCTGGGCAGCCTGTTCCCATTCCAGTGTTTGACACCCCTTTTGGGGAAGAATTTTTCCCTTATATCCAGTCTAAATTTCCCCTGCCACACAATGAGGCCATTTCCTCTCATTCTGTTGCTTGTTACTTTGGAGAGGAGTCCACCAGCCAGGTGGCTCCAGCTCCTCTCAGTTGCTGTAGAGGGAGATAAGGTCCCCTCCTTTTCTCCAGGCTGAAAACCCCCAGCTCTCTCAGCCACTCCTCACAGGAGTTGTGCTCCAGACCCTTCACCAGCTTTGTTACCCTTCTCTGGACTGGCTCCAGCACCTCAATGTCTGTCTTGTAGTGAGTGGCCCAAAACCAAACCCAGTGTTTAAAGTGCAGCTTCATCTATGCTGAGTATGGGAGGATGCTCACTGCCCTGGTCAAGCTGGCCACACTATTGCTGATACCAGCCAGAATGTGACTGGCCTTCTTAGTCACCTAGGCATGCTGCCAGCTCATATTCAGCCAGCTGTTCACCAACACCCCCAACATGTGGTTAGGCTCGAGCAATCTTAAAATATTAAACATCCCTTTGTTGTTTGAAAGCTGTAGAGTGCAGGCTGTGTGAGCAGCAATGTGTGCTTGCAGGACCAGGTGGAAATATACTACTCTTTGTCACTAAGCAAACTGAAAACAAAAATATATAACCTTGCATATGAAGAACTGCCCTTTTTCATGATAAAAGTTTATATATCCTCAAGTCTGGAACAGCTTCCAGGACCTACTTGTTTATTGCAGCTTTGAAACCAATCTGGTAGATATCTAGTTTACTTTTTGTTGGAGAATTAGGTCTATTTGTAAACAATATGCTTGTCACAAGTTAGAAAAAAGTATGGTAGCTCATGGTGTGAGGAGCAGAAAGCACATTTCCTGAGTGCTACTGCAAGAAGAGTGCATGTCTTACATGAGCAGAGATGCCAGGAAGTGGGATTCCGTCACAGCTCTCACTTTTAAATTCAGAGAGATAAAGGACCTGATTTCCATCCTGCTTGTGCCAGTTTCATACATCTTCAACAACTCTGGCTTCAAAGTTACACTGAGCTAAATTAGATCAAAACGAGGTCATTGTTTCTAAAATGCGTTTCATTCAGGTTAGAGAGTTCCTGAAAGTCTAACTTCTCTGGAACAAATTATACTAGAAGGCAAAATTTCAGGACTGAGCTGCAGCAGTTGAAGGAAGAGACTTTGAATTTTCATGTGGTTTCAGGATAGAAATATCTTACAATTCAAAGTACAAATTTCAAATTATCAAAAGAAGAATTGATTATTGAAAATGCTGAAATGTTTGATATCTTTTATTAAAACAGATTTCAGTGAATGACAAAATTTCTTTTCTATTATTTCACTTAATATTGCAGTTTAGGAGGTTGTGCTTTGTTTTTGTAATTAAATAGTTTTCTTTTCATAGACACCTCTACCTCTTATGTAAGGTAAAGTAACTTAAATATATGAAGAGTTTATCTGGAAATTCAGAACTCTATTATTCAGTTTTTTAAGTGTACTCATAGGAACTGCCTCTATTTTAAGTGCAAATATAAGAAACATTGGAGAGATAAGAAATATTTTATTTCTCTGTATATTTTTAAGCAATAAAAGTCACTGCTTTGAAAGTACTTCTTACAACATTGACTAAGAAACACCTATTTAAAAATATTGGTATTGCCTATGATATTTTTTTAGAATTTTTTTTTCCACAGAACTAGAATGTTTAAAGTTCCAGAAATTTCTAACTGTAGAGAATTTTTAAAAAAAGTTTTACCAAACCTCAGTTACATGCTTCCATGTTCCTTAGAAGATATGAAAAGGGTGTGATCTTTTGCAGCATTTAGAGGACTCTACTGTAAAAAAATTTAAATTTGCAGTAATTTAAAATATTGGCATAAGACAATAACATGGCTTGTAAAAAAAGCCCTGCCCTTTCCTTATTCTTGGCTGCATATTCACATCCTTATTATTGCTTCTGCTGGCAGAAGCATTCAGGCAGGTGCATCAAGCCTGGAAACTTTTATGGGGTAACTCTAACTAGGCAAAAAGATGGTAAATATTAATATTAGAAGCTTCTTTATAAAATTGTGATTGTCCTCTAAGATACTAAAATAAATGCTGAAAAGATGATGTTAACTGAATATGCCTTCTCAAAATCTGAGGATAGACAGGGATTTCCTGAAATCAGAAGAAGAAATATTTTCATATAGTAATCAGAGCATACAGAATATTTTATCATAGGTAAGTGAACATGAATAATTTCATAGCACTTCAAACAGAAATATCTAATTTTCAATTTTATTGATTAAAACCTTGCCTAAATTGCAATCTGAACATTCTGTAGGCAAATGTACAGGAATAATTAAAACTGTAATACTTTAATCATATTTCCTTTTACTCTGTGACTTTGCTCAAACTATGGATAGAGCAGAAATATTGTCTGGGCAAAAGATTAGCAATCTTCTGAAATGATGCAACAAAAGAACTATGAGTTATTACTAAACTATTTTAGTACATTTTTTTGTACTTATCTATGATTTCAGGTGAGATTAAGTTTATTTTTAATAAAACAACATGATTTTGAATATTTTTTACTTATGGAAAATTTTTATCAAAAAGCTAGCTTTAGTTTACTTTTTGAACCCTAACTGCAAGATGTAGTTTCCCCTGAAATTTGTGAAAATTTTCTATTCTGAAGGTAAAGATTATTCTTACTTGAAGCTGTAGACCACCGAATTATATGAGTGACCAATATTAAAAGTATCATAAAAACATTTTTTGTTTTCTCTGTACCCTTTTTTTAATATTTTCCAAATTTAAATGGAAAACAAAAGAAACTTGAGTTATCATTCCCAGATAATTTTTCACTATCCTTTACCATCTTAGCAGGTGAAATATCTGCCAAATAAAATCAATAAACATTCATTAACTTTTTAATGAAAAGAAATTTTTGTACAAACATGGCTGGAAAGAGTGTCATCCTATGAAATGCAGAGGTTCCAACATAGGTAATTCTTATTTTATTCAACCTGCTCCACTAATTTCAAACAACTATTTCAGTTTATGCAGATTTGGCACAGATAAAGCAAAATGAAGACCTACTGGATTCTATGTAAAATATTTCAGTTCTTTACAGCACCATGATAGAATAATAAGCCATCATGGAGTTTTTAATTTGAAGTTTTCTGAATATTTATGTAAAAACTGTGATTTTGTAGTCTGTTTTACAGAGGAATTCCAGCAAACAGAAATAAATGACAACACAAAAAGAAAAAAACAAACATGTAATATGTCCAGAATACATAAAGTGTGTGTTTTTCAAATTATAATTTTCTTCATACTTTGATGAAATCATTATTACTCTTAATAAAACAAAACACTTAAATCTATCTATTACAGATCAAACTCAGTGTCATTTTAGATTATGTTAGTGTTTTTCTATGGTATATTTAAACTAATCTTGCAGGTAATTTTGTTACTTCTTTAGTTAACCGTAAGAACCTAAATGAGCCACTGTCAAATAAATTTACTTAAGTATTTAAAAAAATATTTATTTGGGAGTATTTGATCAATTGTATGGTTTTGGTTTTTGCTTTTTCTACATTTTCTGTAAAAACATCTTTCTTGTTCTGCTTTTATGTCCATCTTTAAGGATAGGATAATCAGTATGGAAGAAATAGAGAAACCAAAGTGAAGGGGAAATAAGTAGAATGGGCTGTACATATATCATTCATGTGAAAACTGCAGCTAAGATGTTCTGTCCTTTAGCCCTGTAGTCCCAAGCTCCCCAAAATGTGCCATTCAAGACCTGGAGTTATTCACAGAAACTGCTTGAGATTAAACTGAATATTGTTGAGGGTGAGACCTGGAAGCATATGCTTGTCAGAGGAAAGCATGTTCTTTCCATCTTTTCACAGTTATCACTCTATCCAAGCCTTATCCACTGTAATTCACAATCTGGGCTCCAGGAAGAAATATTTGGTGTGAATAGTCTGGGCAAAGTGGCACTAATTTCTGTGTCCTCCTTTGTCTGGCTGCAATTTCAGCTGCAGCTGCTCAGGAGCTGCTGTATAACAGTGAAGGTGCTGTTGTACATCATCATCCTGTGATGAAGGCACTGGCACAAGTGTGAGGGGTGAGACACTTTGGGCAGTGACAGTGGCAATCCTGCAGAAACCCTTCCTAGTCAGAGCCCTCAGCAGGTGCCGAATGATGTGTGCCTCAAAAATCAGACCACCAGCCTAGGAATCTGATTATTTGGTTAGGAATGCAATTTCACCCTATTTCTAGCTAATTTGAAAATTCTAGCTAACTTTTTCCAATAATAATATTCTCTTGAAAGTGTGTTTAAAACTCTATAAATGTGTTTTAAAATTTTTGCTGTCTGTCATTAATATAAAAAAAAATCATTAATGCATTTCTTCTGTGATGGTCCACTGATGTTGAAATCCTTATTTTAGGGGCAAGGTAGAAAAAATGTAATGATAATGACATTTATGATAATTAAGAAAATATTAAATGAAACTATTTGAAGAGGATTGGGTCATTGCAGTCTACCAAATTTGTGCTCAGTGGTTTTGTTATAAAATTGTGTTGAGAAATTTATTTTGCCTTGGAATACAAAGTATCTCTCTTAAGAGTGAAGTTTTATGGTAACATATATAATAATACTTTTACCTTTTCTACTGAAGTAGTATTATTTTTCATGGAAGGGTTAAAGACTATTGCACAAAGAAAACAGTGATGTTTAGCCCACATTGGTTTTTCTTGGTTATAAATCATAACTTTTATTTGCCATAATGTACGTGCTTTGAAATGTGAAAAGATTTTTAAAAAGTCTAATTTACTTCAGAAAATATTTTACATAAAATATATCATGATTTTCTGCTAAAATACTCGAATCTTGATAATATTCAGCTATATTGAGACAAAGCAGGTCTGCAGACTTTTGGTCCTAATTAGTAGATGAACCTGGTTGGGCATTGTCACTTCTTTACAGAACCATTACAGAATAAAAGAGAAAGGAAAAAATAGAGAAATATCTCAGAAATTTCACTGAGGTTCCCCCAACAAGATTGCCATTACTTGCACTCACAACCTGTTCCCCTTTGTATAACCCATCAAAATCTTTACATTTCTCAGTGGTTCTTCTTTTCTGTACTGAAAGAGAATTTTCAGTTTTCATTTTTTATCTTATATAGTTTTTTTTGCCCTTCCCTCTTTTTTGATGCCATGTAGTTTAGGCAATGATTTGTTTGATCATGCTGTGGCACTCAACAGGCTTTCAGACTTGAAGATACTTTTAAAAGTAAACTGTCAGAAGTGCTCTGGAAGTCAGGTACATCTGATTTCTCCATTTCACCTCACTGATTAAATAAGTTGTTTCCAAGGAACGTTTGAGTTGCATTTATGAGCATGGAGAAAATGGATTGTGAAAGAAGTGTGTGGTATTGGAGCTTCTGGTTTATGTCTCATCTGTTTCAATAGAAAAGTGAACCTAATAACCTGTATTCATGCAGCACTATATTCTGTGTTAAGATATTTTTTGAAATGTGTAAAGGCAGATGAACTGAATGAATATGTAAATAAAAAATACCTGTTTCACACAGTGAGGTTTAGACCAGATTGAAGGCATCAATTCTTATGAAAATGTGCTCAGATCGATGGTATTCTAGAGAAATGGTATTCTATGAGAAATAGTTCCAGTGTTCATGCTTTCTGCCTTTCTGAACATTTAGATTATGAATATCTTTTAGGTTCCTAGTTATATAATCTGTTTACTTGGAAAATGTAAATATATGGTCATTAGTTATATAATCTAAATAGAATAAAATAAAAGTTTTCATCACAGACCTCTATGACTATTTACTGTTTTGCCTGTTTAAAGGCCATTTTCTATGTACATCTATAACAAGGAAAGGCTGAGCTCGTGATGCACTATGAAAGATGTTTAGATACTACACTTCTTGCTACTTCTAGGAAGTGAATGTATGCAGTACATTTCATTGGATTTTATAATTTCTAATAATTTTACTATTTCTGCATATTATCATTTGGTTTTAATTTTTTTCCTGAGTTTAGTTCTGAAGATCTGTTCATACTGAGAGTTTCTCAAAAACAAGTTCCTTTGAAAAGTCTTCATGTTCTGCTTTTATCACACAATTTTAACACACTTTAAAAAAGAATATTACAAACCCACCATTTTTTAAAGCTAGGATATTGATGTGTTGAAGAAATTGAATTTGTTCTTTAAAGATTCTGACTGAAGAAGGTCATCAGAATTATGTTTGAACTCCAGACTAATATCCCAGCACATTTTAAAGGACTGCTATTTTTTTTTCCTTCAGGGTACAAAGCATCTTTATGAGGCTGAAAGTTCTGGTTTTCTGACATATATGATCCATTGCCTCAAGTCAATCACTATGAACCTTTACAAAATCCAAGGCTGGTCAGTAGTTGAAATCTTCATAGATGTAATTCAGTATAACTAGAGGTAGTGGGAGAAGGTTTTCTGCTATATGCTTTGTGTGTGTGGTATTGCAAGAAAAAATTAATCTCTTCAAATCTATGAATTTCATTGTAAATGTTGAAAAATTTCATGGAAACTCAGGCCAGTAGAGTGGATGAACTAATTTAAAGACCCCATAAAAGCAGAGAAGTCACCAAGTGCAAGTGTCTCACTTTAAGAGACTGAGACCACCACAAGGTTTTATGTTGGAAGTGTGGCTCAATAAGGTGAGCTGTGTCATCTGGAATGAAGTCCTCCTATCATCTTCATCCTATCTCATGATTGTTGATCTGGAACAAATCCATCATTTACCTGACTTTTAGTGAACCATTTTAGTTATGAAACTAAATTGCTACAACAAATGAACACATTCCTTTCACCTTAATATGCTGAAGAATTACTATGGCATACCACACCTTTACCAGAACTGGCACAAAAGAGCACAGCCACACTGCTGGGAGCAGCAAGAAGAGTGAGAGCCATGCCCAGTGACAAAGAGCTTTTAGATAACTCTGCTGCCTCATGGACCACATTTCCACAGACCAGTAGATAATAGAATGACTTTCAAGCAACACTGGCAACATCATAGGCAAAATTGCAAATTATAAAGGGTGATGTAAGTGACAGCTTGGGACGTGACAGAGTAGGTGAGAGCCTCTTGATATTCCCATTTTTCCTAAAATTGAAACCACATACCTTATCTAAAGATAGGTCTGCACTGCAGCCCAAAACATGACTGCAGCTCATCTTGACAGATGCAAACTAGTTTTAAAGGCAGTAGTGAAAGTGCTGATAGCTGGAGCTGCAGAGTGCTGAGACCCTGGGTAAATATTCACAGGATGAGTGTGTGCTAAGCTGCTGTGCCCATGTCCTTGTTACTACAGAGGCTCTGCTGGTGTACAGACACCCTGTGAGATAAGCAGCTTTTCAACCCTGGCTCTGGAAGAAGATGACTTCTCTAAGCAGTAAGCTTGTGCAAATAAGAATCCTTTATGGCACTGTGAAAGATGAGAACAAGAATCTAGGAAAATGCCAATGCTTTGTGTTACTGCTGTAGGTTAAGTTCACAAAATATTTGGTTGTGGCAAACTTTGTGCCAGAAAAATTTATTATCTACTTCATGTTGTGTCCTTTTTTACTAGTAGTTTTCTGTAAGAAAGAAAAAATGCAGCAAAAATAGATACACATTAAGGCATCTTGACATGACTCTCATTCAATATTTTCTGAGCCTGAATTTCTGTTGTTCCCTTCTCTTTTTATCTGTGCAAAGTAACTGAAAAGTGGGTGTAAAACATTAGTATTCTGATTTGCTAGCATTAGTACTAACACCTTCCTTGTGTTCACTCCACAGTAGATCAGATGATTAGACAACATTCATTGCAGGGAAGATAAAAGCTTTATTTTTCAAAAGTGGTAAAGTCTCAGTGTGTCAGTGAAATTCAATAAGGGCACAGAATGTTTTGCCAACATCTTTGTTCTTTTTAAATATCTGGAAAGAGACTTGTACACAGTGCCTATCTATGAGTCATTTACATTTGTGTTGTGCGAGTACGAAATCCCATCACCCTGTGAAAGCACTGCCTTCAGACTCTGCACAGATACAGATCACTGAGCATTTTACAGAGCTGTGTGAAGCTGAAGTTCCCTTTTTATGGACAACAGTAAAGTGTGCTGTAAGATGTACTATGGAAGTACATTGTAATTTTGTTCCTAATTATAGATTATGCAGTTACAGGTCACCTGTTTGAAAAAAACCCAGGTTGTAGCACTGTCTCAGACTTCCTGCTTTGTCTATAGGTTCTATATCAGTGAGTCTTGGCTGTTTGTGCTGTAGTTTTCCTTGCTGGATTTGGGCTGCAGGCTGATTTTTTTTTCTTCTTATTTTTTTTTTCTTTTTAAAAGCCCCTTAACATTTCAGAAAATGTAACTCAGTCATTTTGAAGAGTGAGTCCGCAGGAAGATGTCTTGTTTTATCCATGTGAAAACACTTAAGACCCTAATTTTAAGTGGTGCATCACCTTCCTTCTGAGGGTATGCATTTTATATCACTAAGAAGACTGGCAGAGAGTTTATTATAAGCCTCTGAACAAAAATCACAATTCACAGACGCTTAGGAGAGAGTTATTAGTATTTGGTTGCTAATATCTATGGCTCTATCTATGCTGAAGTTCTTGAGGGTGCTGTGTATAACTGCAATATATATGGACCTTTCCTAAGAAATTAACTTGTTTTTTCTTGCATACTCATAGCCACATGAGAGTTTTATCTTTAAGTGCTCTGAACCAAGGCAATAAAGGATTACAAAAGAAAGATTATATATTTTGTATTCTTGATATATCTTCTAATCCTCTTGACCCCAGGACTCCTTATGTTAGTTGGTGAGAATTATGTTAAATAGTGTTTAGATAGTACTGTCTGCAATTTAAGTAAGATCCTTGTCATAAGTTATTTTCACTTGAAAAAATATTGTTCTTAAAGTAAATTCCTACAGTCAAGATCTCTGGCAGAGGTGCACTAAGATATATTATTAAGTGATTTCTTTGGCAAAAACAAGCCACATATTATGTGGTTCTTATCAGTTTATTGCAATGGGATGAGCAAGCTCAAAAAACCAAAATTTCAGAAATTTTATTTTGTGAAACAAATTTCAATAACTTTTTAAATTTTAATATATTTAATCATTCTTTTAGCTGCTCTATATTTTTCTGAGTATTTGTTGTTCTTTAGATCTTTCTAGCTGAATGTTTTTTTCTCCAATTTTCCTTTGAAAATTCTGATGCTGTAAGAGTAGAAGTTATTAAAGATTTATCTTTGTATGATTGCAGCTAGTACTGTTGCCAAATCTTTTCTAATCATATTTTTCAAGGGGGGTTGTAAATAATTTTCAAATGGATTGCCTAATAGCAAGTGACAAAAGGCAATTCAATTGAGTTGTAGAAGATTGATGAATATGAGTTTTGCCCTGAATTTTGGGTTTTGGATTTGTATTCATTTTTAGATCCTACTTCAGGAGGTGTGTTTATTTTATCTGTAACTGGAGTTACATATGCAACAGCCCCCAAAAGCTTTACTGTTCTTGGAGGACAGAGTGGGTAGGGAGTCAGTGTGACTCCTGGTGGATACAGCTGCAGTTCAAGTGTTGCACAGCTGTGACTGGACTGCATCATGCCAGCTTCTGATGTCCTAATGTCCACTAGAAATATAAATACATACTTTTGCCTCTCCAATTTATTCTTTATTAAGGTGACCCTTGCTGGGGTGCCAAAATATTTTGGTTCCAGAAGTATATGCCAAGTAACTGGCATTTTCATTTGCCACGCTCCCCCCAAAACTTTCTCACCCCCGCTGGCTCATCAGAAGCCTGGCTAAGCTTGCCTGGATGTCTTAGGAGTGCACAGTAGGTCTTTTTCAAGGCCAGGGATCTGGCCTGTCTGTCAGAGGTTTAAATTTGGTATTACATAGCATAATCCACCAAATGCTTTGGCTGTTACATTCCCTGTAAAAATAAAGCAGATTTTGCTGAACTAGACAGCCCCATCGGATCATGTACTATGCAAACTATTTATGATAAAAACATAAGCATAAAATTGAAGCTGCATTTCCAAAATACAGGCTGAGGAATAGTCAGGAGAGTCCTAATCCTTGAGTGCTGCTTTTAGGTACTATTGCAATAGAACCAATATAGTGCAGTCTAGCACTAACTTGTCTACTGCCAATGCTTTATTGAGCAGGAGAGCTCTGCTTTAGGACCTGTGGAATGTTTCTGCTGTTTTTTTCTAAACTGTTTTTATAGTTTCACAGAATTTAGGATGAATAATTACCATTACAACATCTAATAGAGCCTGCTATTTATCACAGTCCATTCAGTGACATGCTGTTAATTTGTTATTGAGCTCAATAACTTGTATTACTGAAGAACATCTCGTGCTTGATCAAAGGGCATTTCTTGAAAGGCATCCAGCATTTGTGTGAAGGAGAGATGAAAATCTGTGATGTCTCTTAATAGTTCATTTAAATAGATGGTTTCTGTTGTCATTTAAGGTGAGGATTTACATTCAAAACATTCATCTAGCCTTGCATGTGTTTTAAACTTTCATCTTGAAAGGTACATCTTAATTTTATGCATTCTAAATCATCCTGGTAAAGTCAGTGGTATTAATCTTAAAGTGTAAGTTTCTGCATTTGCCCAAGACTGTGTGTAAACAGAAAGAGAGGAACGCTCATAACTATATGTATTCTGGGCTCCTAGGATTGCTGCAAATGGTAAAACTTCATCTCATTAAAATTGAATACTTCCTCATTAATAATAATAAGGATGGAGACTATCTAAAAAAGAAAAAAAAAATCTTAGTTCAATGCCTAAACAGGTCTCATAACTGCTCTGCTCTGTTCAGCTAGATGTCTTTGCCATCCTTTAATATGAGAAGTTTTGAATTTAAAAGATGTGAAGAAATAAGCAGAACAGATTATACTGTGTTTTAATTATAAAATGATATTTATGTTTGAGAATATGTATTACTGTGTGCCTCTCATGAACTGGCTGATTTGTTTTAGGTTTTCAACGTAGTCTTCTAGATATTGTGAGCCAACAATCCTGTAAATAGATTAATATTATTTAAAGAAAAATATTAAAATTAGATAAAAGTTTATATAGGAAAAATTCTTCAGAGAAAAGAAAAATAGATTTTATTGGAAGAAAATTTCAAAAGCATTTACATTTCAAGTAAATTCTTTCCTGCTCTTTAAAATGAGGATCAGAAAGAAATCAGAAGATAATGTTTATTTCTATCATTACCATTCCATTAATAAGAGAATAAGTTATATAATGTAATAATTTAAATATTTTATTAGAAAAATGCTAAGTGAATTTAAAATCAGTGAGGGGACGCAGTTCTAAAATTATGAGAAAATAGAGATTTATAAATTAGACTGAATTTTTTTATCAAATATTTTTTATATACTTGAAAATTGGAAATTTACTTGGAATTACTTAATGACTGTTAAAGTTCAATACAATATTTTACTACATCAAATCTAAAAGCTGTATTAATTTGATGAAACAGATAATATTTAAAAGGGAAAAAATGAGGCTTATGATAACTGAAGGTCAAATATTGAAGAAAGAAAGTAAAAGAGCTCAATTTCATCATCCATTTCTTGATTAATGCATTTGTCAAAGAGTGAGAAAAGACATGAAGTTATTTTCCTTTGGACTGCAGAAGAACTATTGTTCTTTTAGATTTAATTTTCTTCCTCTGCAGTTTTTATTGCTGACTAACACATTGTATGGTCACCCCTTTGGTCAAGCTGGGGCCAGCTGTCCCAGCTGTGTCCCCTCCCAGCTTCTCGTGCACCCCCAGCCTCCTCACTGCTGGGATGGGCTGGCAAGAGGGACAGCAGTCCCTTGCCAGCTCTGATGAGGTAAACACTGAGTTCTTGGTGGCACAGGGGATCCTGCTGCAGGCTGATCTCAGGGAGGTTTGTGCTCAGTCCACGCTCATTCCTAGCAGTGTGAGCAGGTAACACCTGCCTGAAACAGCACAGGTTGAAATGTTTTGTGAAGGTACTTCTACCTTAAAGTACTTGCCATGAACTAAAGCAAAAAATAGAGTTTATATAAACTATGGATACTCAATGGACATGGCATCACATGCTCTATGAGGACTTCTAATGTAGAAGTAACATATTGAGACTACTAAAATAAATGAAGTATTTCATGTTTGTTGAAAAGAAATTAATTTTCTGTGTCTCAAGACTGATGCATTCTGCTACTTGAATTGGCTTGAATTTCTAACAAAGATGAAAATGGATAAAATTAGCAATTGAATGTATCCTCAGAGGTAAGTGGCAGCCCCTTGCGTGCTCTGAACTAGAGCAGCATTTGCCATCAGCCTTTCTGCACGTTAGTGTGACTGGTAATAAACTCAACAGAGTGGCTGGGGTTACCAGCATGATCACAGTTTGCATAAATACAATTATGCCCTTTCCAACTGAGGACTTGTTTGTGCATTTTTGGCAGAAGTGGTAGAAGAAGAAAGCATGTCGGACTTTGCAGCTGATTGTGTAGATAATGTCTTGGATGAGTTTCAGGACTAATCTAAGTAGGCAGCAGCCCAGAATAATTAGGGTTGGTGAAATTGCCCAGTTGATTATTTAGCATGCTGAGCTTGCTGTTGCTGCTGTAAGAGAGGTTAGTGTTTGGTGCAGTGGTTGCTGCTGAATCACAGGGAGGGGATGAGCTGAGTGATCACCTCAGGCTGCAGTGACATCCATGGCCTGAAGGAAGCAGGAGCAACAAACCTGTCCCTGAATCTTTAACCTTCATCTCCATCTCCTCTGCCTCATTCATCTGAAACACAGGACGTCACTAGCCCTCAATGCAGAAAATTTCAGTTCTCTCTACAAAACTGAGAAACTTTTCTTTGGCTCTGTACATGTCTGCTAACATTTCTGGTCCCTGCAGAACAGGGCAGATCAAAAGATGAGTAGATGTCTTTTTAATGAATTTTATCAGATCATAATCTAAACCAACACATTGACCATCCTCCCTTTGTCTCTATAGATGATACCTATTATAAGGATGGAAATAATATGTGTAAAGGTGCCATTTTAGTTTCACTGTTGCAGCGATAGAACAGCTCTTTACTGTTGGTGGGCCCTTAAAAAAATAATTTTCTTCCACAGAAAAAATATTTTTTAAAAGTTATTGCTACTGGCATCTATAATATCTACAGTCAAAACTAGAAAATGAATTGATCACTGGAATATTGAAGTGAAATAATGAATGAGACTTTTACTTTCATATTCTGTAACATCCTCAGAAGGCAAAAAAGCCTGCCTCTTAAAGGGTATCTCACATATGCAAATTGTTACTAATGGGGTAAAGGAGAGGTAATAAAATGAGGTTTTTTGGCTCATTTATATTTGCTAACTTTATTTCTTTAATTTAGGATCATACTGCTCCTTAAAAAAACAAATATGGTAACTCCTTTCCCATTGATGATGTTTTAGTTTGGTGCAGTAGGTAATAGTTACAGATATATGAAAACATAATATTTGAGAATAGGTAGACTTTTATCTCCAGACTTTAGTTTGGGGCTATACTACTTGTTTTGCTTTTCTCCTCCTTTCCTTTTGCTATTAGTCTGGACAATATTGCTAACTATGTCAGAGTTCCTCATTCTAGTTATGATGGTGGTGATAGCATGAAGTCAATTAAAAACCTGGGCAGTTTTCTAACTGGTCATATAGAAGTAAAGAAAGTGACAGAAAAGGAAATTGAATGTGGTGAAGGAGAAAATGTAGTAGTGATTGTGAGTGTGTTCCTGAAGGCTGTTTCACCCAGCCAAGCACCTCACAGGTTTGTGGTCTGACCCATACAGATAATCAGCACGAAGAGCAGTGCCATCAGTAACAGTGAGTAAAGCAGTCTGAAAGCAAAGATTTTGTCTCTGGGATGACAAGGTGAGAGCTGCAGACCACTGATGGCCAGTAGCATCTCCACGTTGCTCTGCAGTAGAGAAATCTAGGCTCTGCAGTTAGTGGGAGTTTTCTTCCTTTTCTTAGGTGTAGCCAAGTTTCAGTTTCTATGTTGAGAGGGGCATTATCATTGATTATAAAGCCATCAAAGTGCATTTCCTACATTTAACTTTAAAATAAATTTATATTTTAAATGTGTATTTGAAGAGTTTGCACAAAAACGTAGACAATGAAATGACATTTTCTTTTGAATTATTCTGGTCAGAATATTTTGGCTTCCCAGAATTTAGTAGGAAATCTCTCATATGCATGATTGGAGTGAGGATTTGTGTTTTAATTACAAAAAAATGAATCCAGTTAAGTTAAGCACTTTCAAGGTAGCCTATTTTAACAAATACAAATGCTCAGCCACTATCTTGCAAAGACTAATGTTTGCAGATAGATTTTTCTGCTAGAAGCAATAGATGCTGGACATGACAGTTTAAGTGGCCATTAGACTCAATTTTCTTAAGAAATCTTCTCAAAACAACATAAAAATTGAAAGCGATAGACAATTTTAGTATCAGGCAGAAGCGTGAATGAAAAAGGTTTTTAAGTAATAAATATTGAATGAAAAAGGTTGTTAAGTAATAAATATTTAAATATCTGACTTTGAGGCAAGTCCACATTAATGTGGAGGACCTGTAAAATTTGTACATGCTATATTACATGCAAAACAACTACTTTTTGGTACTTACTAGAAAACTTTAAAAAAGAAATAAAAAAGAAGGTATTTTGCTTGCTTGTGCACTTTCAATTACAGTATCTATATTTTCTAATTTCTATTGGGGAAAAGTCTTGAAGGTCAAACCTGTTTTTCCTGGGAGACATAATTTTGAATTAAATATTTGTTGCCTTTAAGAAAAAGTCTGAATTATTTTCTTTAAGAGGAAACCAAAACTATGATTAATTATTAGTATGATAAACCTTTGCTGTGATAATGTATTGGCATACCAAATAAAGTCTGTTCTCAAATATCTGTGCAGATGTGACTAAGTAAAGCACTTATCTGCTGTGAAAATCATCTGCACATAATTATTAGTTGCATCTCTGCCAAGACTGCAATGTTTTTAGCAAAGCTCTGCCTCATCATTGATTGAAATTTTTAGTCTTCTTTCCACATACATTGATATTATTTGAGGAGGTGTTTAAATTACATCTATAAAAATACTTCAAAATGAAGGCTGGTGAGTTATCTTTATGATTTTCTGGAAGTTTCTTTTTATGAGCATATTTAGAACAAAGTATCATCATGAATATGAAAAGAGAAGTGCAAAAGAGAAGTGTATTAGTGGAAGAGTAATATTCACACCAGGGAAATTCTGATTGATGGTGGATAGCAGATGGACTTTTGTAGTCCAGGGTTAAAATATCTCTCTGATAAGGTTGTAAGGATTATATCTTTTTATAGCATCACACATATGACTAAGCAGTAAAAAGCATGTCATCTACATTCTTTTTTCTAAACTAGGTGTAAAACTTGATCTATGTCATGATACAATGCAGGATTGTAATGCAGTTGAAACTTGTGCATATGACATGTTTTCTTCCATGATGTGCATTCCTCATGGAATAAAAGGCTCACAGCCTGTATAAATTATAGAAGAGAAAAAATGTAAGTCATGTGTTGCTTTTAGCCAGATGCTTCAGCTAGAAAATAAGAAAAAAGTGTTTTGGCACTACAAGTTCTTATGTATTATGAAGCTAAAATAATGTGATTTCAGAATTTAAATTTTTAATACTATGCTCAGGTAAAGTGGCAATAAAATATTGTGTTTAATCCAAATTGACCTCAAGGTTTTCTGTCCCGGATTTTATTTTTGCAGTTGTAGATATTTATATCTGCAGGGAGTTAATTTTCCATAATTAGCTTCTTGATTCAATTTATTAGTAAACAACCTACGCGTTCTTATCTTTTGTTTGACATCACTCACATTTGCAGAAAGAGTTTATTGGAGATGGAGTCCTCTCCTAAGCCAGTGACAACAATGCAACACATTATTTGTTAAGAATGGAAAGGATGAGAGAATACAGTCATTATAATGTAGTGCTCGTTCACTGAGGTGCATTTCAAAGGGAAGACTTGTTAGTTGTGACCTTCAATCTATGCTATAATTACTCTGAGTGTTGGTGATTTTCTCTACGAATGCAGCTTATGAAGATTTGCCACACAGGACACTTGCAGTGTAACAGTTATAAACTGCTGAAAAGAGATATGGGATTTTACTGAAAACTGAGAAACAAAACTCCATAGTGCCTTTGAAAAGTCTGTAGGCAAACCAGAGTTTGTTGAGTGATTTTGAGAAATGCCTGTACTACTAGGTGTATCTGGGATGTGGAAGTCTTCAGCCAGTGAAAAATTATTCATGTTTTCACCTCTGTTTACTTTTCATGTCCTGTGACATCAATAAACAACCATCTGCCCTACAGAAGCCCTATAATCCTCTCATTCAAGACTTTGGGATTAACCACCTTTTATCCAAACATATTTCTGTGTCTAGTCTTTAGTCTTTTTCATGAGCTGACCTTTTTTCTCTGCTAGTCTTGGTTAAAGCATTGCCCTTAAGAAGAGAGACTTTTAATTTAATAAACACCTTGGAAGGTGCAAGCACCATCTTTAGCATTGTTTTAACTTCTATTAATATTTTTACTTCTTAGCAAACAGGCTTTTGCTTGTTTGCGGGGTAGAAGAAGGATGTTTGTGACTTAATTAACTTCTAAAAAAATCAGCTGGACACAGGATAAGATTGGATCAAACAAAGTAATCATATTCACAAAATAAATGAAATTAGGAAACAAACAACTTAGAACCTTTATATTATGGATAAAAATTTATATTGGTTTGCTTTTGATCTGTTCACAGTGGATTCATTCCCATAGTATTTTGGTGGTAAAACACTTGGCAAGTCATTTCCTAACAGTGATGGTTCAATGATATGAAAAAATATGGATAATGAGGTAGTCAGAAAGCATCTGCCAACCTGAGAAGTCAGAGTTGTAGAGCAGGATCTGTCTTTGCTTCTTCTGGCACCCTAGTAAAGAAATGGAGATAAAACATTTAGAACGGAGAGCAGAGAGAAGAAAAAAATAATAGTAGTAGCAAGGAAAAGGGAGAAAAATGGAACAGAGTGGAGCTGGCAAGAGGCATTTGCAGCACAGAGAACTGGGCCACAGGGCTGATGTAGGTCCATGCAGTAGGATAGGAGGGCAGTAAATCCAGACTAACACCCTGGGCTCACACGTAAGAGCGCGGAATTGCGCTGCAGCAAACAGAGCGAGCGTGAAGATAATGCCTAAAAAAAATAATAGTAGTAGCAAGGAAAAGGGAGAAAAATGGAACAGAGTGGAGCTGGCAAGAGGCATTTGCAGCACAGAGAACTGGGCCACAGGGCTGATGTAGGTCCATGCAGTAGGATAGGAGGGCAGTAAATCCAGACTAACACCCTGGGCTCACACGTAAGAGCGCGGAATTGCGCTGCAGCAAACAGAGCGAGCGTGAAGATAATGCCTATCATTGACATGGAGTCAGACTGATAAAAGGGCTAAAAGCATCTCCAATGCAAATCCCCCAGATTCTCTCATGGCTGCTCACTGCACAGTCCTTGTAAAAGATAATTCAGATGATCTGTTTCTGGAACTTTTGTATCTTTTATTGCAATTTTAGCTTCTTGAGACAGCTGTTCTGTTTTCCTGAATTTCAGTGATGGTTTGGTCAACAAACAGGATGGAATAAGATATAGTTTTGAAGAGAGAGTGCATTGTAGTGGAGTTGAAGTATATTTTCTATTCTGAACATTTATCCTTTTGCTTTTGTGTATCAGATCAAAATAATCCCACTGCCAGCTCAGCAATTGAAACAGAGATACAAATCAGCAATTCTGCATACTTCTGCATACTTCTGAAGAAAGTATATTCATACTTTCTTTTTTCCTTCTCTTTAACTTCTGAATGATAAATTTTGAGAGAATTCATGAAGAAAAATTCGGAGTTCATTTCCCTTCGAAACTATTAGATTCGACACTCTTAAGCAAATCTATACAAATTCCCGCTGTTTTGCTCTTCCTTACCTAAACTTTCTAATTTGGAATATTTTGTGAATGACATGTGGGATGCAGTGCACTCTCAGCAAGTCTGCAGACAACAACAAGCTGAGTGCTGCTTTTGAAACACTTGAAGGATGGGATGCCCTCCAGAGGGACCCTGGACAAGGTCAAGAAGAGATCCATGGGAACATCATGAGGTTCAACAAATCCAAGTGCTGGTGCTGCGCCTGGGTTGGAGCAAGCCCAGTCTCAGTCCAGGCTGGGGATGGACAGATTGAGAGCAGCCCTGCCCAGAAGGATTTGGGTGTTGGTGGATGAGAGACTGGACATGACCCAGCAATGTGCACTTGCATCCCGCCCAGAAAGCCAAACGTGTCCTGGGCTGCTTCCAGAGCAGTGTGGGCAGCAGGGGAGGGAGGGAATTCTGCCCCTCTGCTCTGGTGAGACTCATCTGTAGTGCTGCATCCAGCTCTGGGGGTCCCAAAATAAGAAGGATGTGGACCTGTTGAAAAAAGTCCAGAGAAGGCCACAACAATGATCAGAGATCTGAAACACTTCTGTGGAGAGAGGCTGAGAGAATTGGGGCTGTTCAGCCTGGAGAAGAGCAGACTCTGGAGAGACCTTAGAGCACCTTCCAGTACCTAAAAGGGGCCTACAGGAGAGATGGAGATGGATTTTTTTATAGGGGCATGTAGTGATAGAACAAGTGGGAATGGTTTAAAAATAGAAAAGGATAGTTTTAAACTAGATATGAAGAGGATGGTAAAACACTAGCACAGGATACCCAGAGATGTGGTAGATGGGAATGAGGATCCCTGGAAACTTTCAAGGTCGGGTGGGCAGGGGCTCTGAGCAACCTGGCAAAGTAGAAAATATCCCTGCTCATTGCAGTGGGGTTAGACTAGGATTATTAAAGATCTCTTATAATTCAAACTATTCTATGGATCTATAGGATTGTTTTTTAAAGTATTCTGAGATTAAAGGATGAAATTGAAGAAAATAGGCAAGTATGTGACAGTGGCCTTGGTGATGCTGTAAATCCATGTTGCATGCTACCAGCATTTTAAAACAATTTTTTAAATATATGAAATGAGTCTATTATACCAGAAAGATTTATCTGTTAGGGCCATCATTGCAATATTAATTGCAATATGAATATTCTTTTTATTATTTCAAAAGAAAAAATTTACGAGCATCAGTAAATTCACAAGCATCCAGAAAAATCCAAGTTTTTAGAAAGGTTTCCTAAACAGTCAAGTCGCTACAAAAAAAAAAAAAGCAGATTGTATATTATGCAATAATCTAAGATTGCAATACACTTCACCTGTTCTTCTCTGCATTGTTACACAGAACTCACAACTAAAGAAATAGAAAGTAGGGACAAACCAGAGAAATTGGCACTACTAAAACATTTGCCATTTCTTATTAGTGTCATGATTTATAACCAAAAATTGTTTTCATATATAACTCATTATGTTACTCTTAGCGGTAATATCATTATTTGATTTATATGCAATTTTTAAAGTAAATTAAAACTTGGCAAATAAATAAACTCTGAAGTTATTTTCTCATTCAATGTAGAAATTCAGCAAAGTGTTCAT
Source organism: Luscinia megarhynchos (assembly GCA_034336665.1). Taxonomy (NCBI): domain Eukaryota; kingdom Metazoa; phylum Chordata; class Aves; order Passeriformes; family Muscicapidae; genus Luscinia; species Luscinia megarhynchos. The sequence goes on from JAPFBE010000002.1 coordinate 82,263,959, forward strand.
GAATCTTATGAGACTGTATTCTTTGCGCAATATATTTTTTTAATATCAGTTGTGTTATTCCTTCTTTAGCCACGGCTGAATGTGTTCTATTTCCTCTAAAAGATTACTTTAAAATTGGTGTCTTAGTGAAAAGAGCTGCCACCCCTGTTAAATCTCTTCACTAATCTTCTTTTGCTGTGCTCCCTGTAAACACCCTGGAGATCTGGGAGAAAAAGATGGTTTATTTCTCAATCCCAAACTTCAGAAAAGTTCTGCTTGCAAAGCAAGTTCCAGTTGGTGTTGTACAAGCTTGAAGAGTCTCTTGAGGTACAGGCTGATTTTCCTGTGGAAACAGTGCCATGAACTGCCTTTCAAACTTGCAGTATTGGCAGATTTCATCCAGAAATCACTGAGACTTCAGTATGGAGCTCCACATTTTATAGTTCCTTTCAGCTGAGCAGTGACTGGAAATCTTAGTTCTATTTGTGATGTTCATTGGCAACGTTTGCTTTTTGTCTGGGCCAAGGTGACTTTCTGAAGGTCTTGTTTTGAAAGTTAGTTATATGTCTTTCCATTTATGCCAGCTCCTAAGAAATTGATGCTAGATGTCTTTTACCCAATGTCCTATTCAGGCCTTTACAACACTGCAAAGAAAATGGCTGAAAAGTACCAGCAATTGATAGTGGAAATGCAGCATGGCAAGTGCATGTGTTGGCATATTGAAAGCTCTTCATTAAAGTATGGAACTTGCTTTAGGGAAAGATTTTAATATGCACACAAAGATTCTTTTTGCCTGTTGTTGAGAAGAATTTCTATTGGTGGGAAAGGGTACAAAAATTGAATTTTCAATTTGAAATTTTAATGTGTCCTGGTATCTTTTATCATGAATAGTGAACAAGGCAGAGCAAAGGGCAAAATATGCAAATCATGAATTCAGAAGTCAGCAGAGAATTTTTCTATTTCCTTTGGAGACATTTATATGGATTATGGTTATCTTTTCTACTAAGTATAATATTAATGCATAGTCAAAGCTAGAAATCTAGTGAGCTTGTTTATATCTGTAACTTAATCCATTGTCCCAGCAGCAAACCATATGAAACAATATGGTAATATGAAATATTAGGAAATAAATTTCCAGGAATAAGTTTTGAAACAGTATGGTAATATTTTTGAATGTTGACTGTTTATAGTAATATTGAAGCAGACAGAATATTGTCATTTTTTGTTATCAATTGCATTGCATTCTCCACAGAGTGCACAATATAGTGCAGATTTGGAAGAAAGTTCTAATGAGAAAGAGGCTGGGCATTTATGTGCATTGTGTGCAGAAGGGCTAAATAAGGAAAACAATTGATGTAGAACTGATTAACAAAACAGTATTCAACATCTGAAAAGTACATATCTGCAAGCAGATCTTTTTTTCTTGAACAATTCCATTAAGTAAAGCATTAGCTGCTTACAGAAAGACCAAAAATTTGCAAATTTTCACATAAGGCTTTTATAACAATTCACATTCCAGCATAGTATAACTCGTGTGACCCTAGTCACCAAAGGCAAATTGTTTCAAACTACAAAAATAATTACTCCTGACAGATGAAAGTGATGTATTATAATTTTTGCTGTATTTTATAAATTCAAAAATGAGGATTTTGTATATGAAGAAACGTATTTTTCCTCTCAATTCTAAAAAAAAAAAAAAAAAAGGTGTGTCCATGAATACATTTAGTATATTTAATGTAGTTTAATTAATGGGCATACTTCTGTTTCAATGATCCTCATTTCTGTAATGATAGCAGAAAGAAAAAAAAAGTCCTCATCAATACTTATTTAAAAGGGATATATCTGTATTAAAAAAAAAGCCAAGTATTTTCCTAAATGAGAAGAAATAAACTATTCCATAAATACAATATGAGAAATGCCGACCAAATTCTTTCTCTCATGGTATTTGGAATGCAATCTGACAACATTCTGGGCGATGTCAAATATGGACTGAGAACAGTATTTTGATGCTGGTAAATAAAGCATAATACTTGCTAAGCTGTAATTAATGTTTTTTTAAAATATTGAAATTAACAATATCTGAATTGAGTAAAAAAATATATGTGTATAGTCCCAAATATCATAGCTGTGATTACATTTATTTATTTATTCTAATATTTTACTAATATTTAATTTACATTAACTTTATATGAAATAGCTGAAATAGGTGAATTTTTAATGTAATTTCTTTCTCTTTTCCGAATCATCATACTAGAATGTGATTTAACTCAAAAGCAAACTAGAACTGTGAAGAAGAGCTTTAAAAAAAATTAGTAAAAAATTAAGGTTACTCTTGAAACTAAATTCACAGTGTGCAAAATAAGATTCCGCATATCAGGTAGTTTAATCTAAACTCTGGACATTCACCTTTGAGAAGATATTTGCTCTTTTGTGCACAGAATCAGAGCCCATCTCTCATTGCTTCTTCCCTTGAATAACATCGTTGTGTTTCAGAATCACGTATGAATTAAAAAATTTAGGTAACTAAATTGCATGGTCAGCTATACTTTGCTTCCTGAAATATTTGATTGGTACCAATCTCTTTTTGCTTATTACCCCATGGTCCTTTTTCAGAATCTGTTTTTTTCACTATAGGAAATGTATGATATCTGGATAAATGAGAGATTTATTCTTTGAATTCTTATTAAAAGAGCCTGGATTATTTTAAATCTCCAATTTTTTAATGGTCCTCTCATCACAGTAGTGTTTGAATGGCTTGCATTCATTCCTGTATCTCTGTTAATGGAAGAAAGCTTTATTATCTTGGTTTTATGGACTGGAAATCAATGGATAACTGTGACAAAAAAGCCTAGCATTCAGATCCTTTGTATTTTGAGTCCTTTGCTCATTAATCTTTTGTGAAGAAGTGAAGATCTACATTTCAGCTAACTATTTTTATAGTTATTAGATTTCAGTTGGGGTCACTTGCTAAAATCTGGGTTCTGTTCAGGCACAAAGCATTTAAACAAAGCAAAAGATGGATTTTTTTTTTTTTTCCTGCATTCAGTTTACTTTCCTCTAACTGCCAGGGTCTGTTTTTCAACTTCCTGTGACAGTCTTCCTTCTTCTGGGTCTTGTAAAATTTGCAAAAATCAGAATCTCTAAATTCTTGAATTGTGATGTGCATTCCACTCTCTTCTATTAGCATTTCTTCATTCCTGTGCATTGACTTCATAACCCTTTTCTCTGTGTTCAAAGCTTTCCCAAATTTTCTCTTTTTATGATTAATCTCTTCTAGCAGATTAAGTAACTAAGGCATTGCACAAGGCCAGGGCTGGGAACAGGGCCTGAAGTCCCCAGTGTGGAATGTCTGCCTTTGTTATAGAGTGTTTGAGGAGGAACAACCCACACTGGTAATTTCTTGTGCTGTTCACCTGCTAGTTCTCCTGATGGTGCCTTTAAACCAGGGGAGGAATTGCAGCCTTGACATCCACCATACCCGGCTGGCTGGTTACACAACAGCTCTGAAGTGTTTGTCACTGGAGTAGACAGCTTCCACAGAAGCTAAAAAGTGCACGAATCTTGCAGAGTCAACTATTTTATGATGCCTGTCTTAGATGCCATAGCTCCCATTCCTCAGTGCAGCCAAGCTGTCAAGCTGAGGTCGATGGTCAGGTTGGTTGTTCTGTTACACTGTGGATTTCTAACTCTTAAGCTATGGCTTACTCTAAGGTGTCACCTGGAATGCTTCCTTGTCGCATTCAGGGACACAAAGAATGAAATATGAAAGCAGCAGCTGCCAGTGAGAATACTGTGGCATTGTACTGGCTCGGGAGCTTTCCTGTTGTTTGATGCAAGTTGAGACAAGTAGCTGAGTAAAATTGTATCGGAAATTGTTTTGCTCTAGGATTGCACTCACCTATTCATTTAACTCCCATGTCTGATTACACCATGTTGGTTGCATGTGACAGAGCTTTTGGAAATAAGGATTAAAAAATTTGTGGCTGCAAGCGACGCTTAAGTTAAAGGCTTTGAAGGATCCTATTGAACTTCTATGCTCCCTAGGACCAGGCTATCTCCTACTAAGTTCTTGGGGTGTGCTGTACCTGAAATTAAAGACAAAGTGCAGTGAAGTTTTTGTTTTCCCCAATTGGAACACTTCTATACTTGGAAATATATGAAGGCTAGGAAGTAGTTAATTTTTTTATTATGCTTCTGACTTCACTTTAAGAAATAACAAATTCCTTATTATATTTTGCTTATAAAAGAAAGGATGCTTATATTTTGCTTATAAAAGAAATGCTGCAAATAGAAGCAAAGAAGAAAATTACAAGAAATGTCTTAATAACACAGTCATTTATTAAATTGAATGTTAGAACTAGAGGATCTTCCCATCCAGATCATTCTGTGATTCTATGAAATGTAAAAACTTTTTTTTTTTTTTTTTTTTTTTTTTTTTTGCATAAGATCTCATTTGAAACCAACAAGGAAAAAGAAATGATGCTGAATTGTGGCAGAGAAGCAGTTAAAATTTCTAACTGTTTTCATTGAGATGTGTAGTTTGCCAAAGTTGTTATTCCCAAAGCATATCATACTTTCCAGTTCTTTATCAGATTTGACAGAGGACAATCTAAAAAAAAAGAAAGGCAGGAACAGCAATGTCATCCTAAAAAGCCATTAACTGCTTGTGTTGTGTATAGTGTATAGCTGTGAGCATAGCCAATTCCACATTTGCAAAATCCTGTGGTGTCTCTTTATTTCAACATATTCATCTCTACGTTTGCAAAAACCCCTGCTATCTCCTTATTTCAACAAATTCTAGAAAGGGAATTACAAATCACAGTCCATTATAAAATGTAAAATAATAAATATTAATAGTGTCACTATTTATATATATTTCAGTATTACCAATCAAAATTTCATTTGAATCCAATTTTATTTTCTTTTGATAAATATGAATAGGCCAAATTTATGCACATGATAATAAATAGCAGCAGAAAAATACTGATGGTTAAAATTATTTCTAATCACTGTAAAATAAGTAAAATATCAAGACTGAAAAAATGGCAGATTCAGGTAATACAATAGTCTAATCATAATAAATTTATTATAGCTTATTCATGCTCTGTATTTTTATAAAACCTTCTCTCTGACAAGGACTGCTGATCTTACAGTAGAGCAAAGATGCTCTGTGCTGAGCAGACAGAGGCAGAAAAGAAGAATGTTTTGGGGAGTCTAACAAAAATTTGCTGAGCAGTCTTACGAGGGACTAATGGAGGCATTTCCAAGTGTTCACTGCCAGCTTTAAATCAGGGCAATGATTCTTGTGTTGTTTACAAATCAGCTGGCCGTATCTGTTAAGGTCATTGTGTTGACACCTGTGCCAGCTGGATCTCACACCTATTTTTTTCACATCTGAGTCCTGGACAGAGATACTGAGAATGCGTAATGAAAACAGACAGCCTCTTTAATTTAAAATTTAAAATAAAAAATAAAACCAAAAAACCAAAACCCTCCAATCAATCAAAAATGTTTACATGTAATTTTCATATTTCTTGCTATGATTCCTCATCAAGGACTTTCAGCTTCATACTGCATAGAGATGAATAAGTAGTTCATGAGTGAAGTGTATAAGTCTTTGGAAAAATTATGGAGGTAACATGATGCATTTTCTGTTAGTCTTCTTTAGGCAGTAGCAGGTTAGTTTTCTAGCAGCCTATCTGAAAATAAAACTGAAGTGGAAAGTCTCAAGACAAATGTAAAACTTTGGTTTGAAGGGTTATGTTGGTCTGGATAATTTATATTGTCAAGTGAGGTGCGCACTGAAGGAAATGAGCAAATGAGGCAGGGGAGAGGATGATTTGAAGCTGGCTGTACTACTCAACTCTATCTGAAGTCAACTGGTGCCTTTTGAAGTATATTGCTTTGTTGTCCTTAATATGTTTGTAATAAGTTACTGACTTCACTTGGAGCAGTATAGTCTCTGTGTTTACATCACAATTATGCACCTTCTATTCTGAGAGTGTAGCTCTTCTACCTGAAGAAGAGAAGGCTGGTCCAGCATCTGCTACACAATTTGTTTGTTTCTGAAAAACTCTGTGTGAACCAAGCAAGTTACATTGTGTGAAGGACTGCTTTATGCAATGAGAGCCTCCACAGTGTAGAGCTGTTCTAATTTATGAGGTGGAATTCCCTGATGGTTTTGTAAGCATTAAGTATTATGACTTTTTTTCTTCTCTTATCGCAGATTTCCAGAAATTTAAACATGAACAAGTAAAGGATGTGAGGGAATTTTCCTTGAAAAGTAGTGGAAAATAGCGACCTTTTTCTTAAACCCATTCTGGAAATATTTAGCCTCCGGAGATATATTTTTGGGTAATTGTGATCATACAAAAACAAGAGACTGAGATTAAATCCCTTATGTAACTTTTATTACAGCTTCAGCTACCACGAAGGCTATAATTATGAGTGTAGTTCTTGTTGACTGTGGAAAGGTCCCTGAGCAATGTACTTCTTTATGTATTCAGTGAAATGAAATAATTGCAGAGCTAACATCCACTATTCTTCTGTGGAGACTTCTTTCATTGTTCTGTATTCTTCTGAAATAATGAAGACAGTGCAAATTACAATTTAAAAACCTACTTTTTTCATTAGGATTCTAAATTAATTTAAAATGCAAATTGCATCTGTATCTCACTATTTATTATTTTATCAATCTTACCCTTGTATCTCCACAACATTTTTTAAACCATATTGGTTTTCTTTGAAGAACATTCTTAGGGAATTTCTGTTCAAAGGAGGTTTCCATCCAACTTGTGTACATAGACATGAGCAATCTTGGATAAATGTTGGGAAGATGATTTTTTTTTCTCAATAATATAATAAAATGTACTGCTTATTTGGTGAGTAGATTTTTATAAATTCTTGCCGTTTTCTAAGAATAGGTAAAATAGAGCTAGGAAAAGGCAGAACTGAAATCCAAGAAAATAATAAAGAAAAATCAAGCCCTGTATTTCTCAAGTTTGGAACTGAAAATTGTTTGGAACATTTCAAAGTGTTCCATGGTACATCTGTATGTCAGCAGCTCATTTTAAGAAGTTAATTGTAGCATCTTGTTAATTTCATTATGCGGACAGACCACAAAGAACAATTCCTTGAATTTAACCCTGACTCCTGGAGAATATTGTCACAACACCAGAGCTCTCAGGAGACAAATAATACTGCATTTAGATCTGCATTTAGATTATGTTCATTATCTAATGAAAGGGGTCGTTAGATGAAGAAACAATGATATTGACTAGTTGCTTGTTTAAGTTACACCTTCCTTTCTGGGCACATGGTGGGGGACTTTACCGTAGTATTATGAAATATTGTACATAAATACATTTGTATAGCAAATAAATTAGTGCTTCATGGCAAGCTAAGTCTTGTACCACTCTTACTTTCTCAATATTTGATTTTGCAACCTAACCTCCTTGTTAATGTAATGTGTATGGGAATTTTCCTGCATGTATGTATAAAGGTGTATACATGAGCAAAATAACCTTGTGATAAAGTGTTTTAAAAAAAACCACCATCATTGGTATTTTATTTTTGCACATCTGTTCTTTAAGCTGTAAATCAGGTATAACAGATCATTGCTGTGAGCTAATTTGATTATACAGTATCACACTGTCAACCCTATGCACAGAAGGTACAAAAATAAATAAGACAGTTGATTATTATTTTTATTTCTGGGATCCACTGGAGTTTTATTTTCAGGTTTTCTGTTCCTCTTTAAAGAGATAATTAATTTCCTTCAAAGAAAGTGGTTTGACAAAAATAACATGTAACCAAACTCAAAACAATAGGTGTTTTTACATATATCAAATTACTTTCTTCATCATGAGTTCTAAAGGGGAGATAAATAATTAATGATCCAATTACTAGTTTAGAAAGGCTTTTATTGCAGTGTCAAGGTGATGAAAGAGTCTCTTGCAGTGTTTTCTTTTTGCTTCTACTACAGCTAACTGAATCAGCAGATGCACTGCATACTTCTAGACATGTGTGCTGCCAGGGATGGATGATACTTTGGACTTATAGCTGCTATTAACCTCTTGCTTCATAAAGAAAACAATTTTAAAAGTAAAGTGAATGTATGTGGTGTCTCCTGAAGTTTAGTTTTGAGAAGGTAGCATGTTAAAATTATACTTGCTTAGACAACATGAAAGTTATTTGGAAATATTAGGTCAGTTTTAAAGAAAAAAAAAAACAACTTGCTCTGACTTGTAAAGAAATGTTGTGTTTCTTTGTTAGACATAGTTTAGAAGGTGACTTTTGCCACAGTAGTTGTACTTCCTGCTTGAATATTAGGTAGAATTTTAAAATGTGTCCATATCTTTCTCCATAATGTAAACTGAGAATTACAGACAAGAAAATGAATCAGCTTAACTTTTGAATGATGATTTACTATTCAAATACTAGTTGTTCGAGTACGTAATGCAGAGGATTTTTTAAAAGGTTATTTTTATTTCTGTTCTGAAATATGCGTTTGCTCATCAGTGATCAAGACATTTACATCACATGAGTGAATTTAGAGTCTTCTCCTGTACCCACTGAGAGTTTGTGAGAAATTATTGGTAATACTATGCTTAAAAACATGAACTGGACCTTTTTTGCATTATTCCTTCCTGTCAACTGTCCTTATAGGATAACATCCATGTCCCAGGGTAAAAATAGAGGATATCTTTTTGTCCCAAACAAAATTTAATAACTGAACAGAAAAAGGCAGCAAGTAACTGGAGCTTAGATAATGTTTTGATTATTTTTTAAGGCTGTTTCACTTCAAAACTTTAATTTTTTTTATGTTTCAAATTTATTATTTTTTGTTGATGATGATTTTTTCTATTAGATAAACAGATATATTATTTGCATATTGGTTATCTTATACTGAAACTCACAAAATGAGTAATTCTTAATATCACTTTTTGGTAGCAAGATGTCAGTGATCTTGACTGGAAGTGGTGGAGAGAGAGGAAAAAGATGTGATCAGTGAAACAGCTGGGTGTTCCTCAGTCATGATGTGTGGGTGGCTGCTGGGCTCATGATGGAAATTGATTCTAGATAATGATGTGTCTATGAAAGGAGCCATCTCTATGTTAGTAATGTCTCCTTTCATTAGGATTAGCTCTACATGACATTGGGGATAAAAGATAGGACACTGTTATGAGTAAATATATTGATGTTTCTTTAAATATAAACTAAGAAGACTTTCCTTCCTGACATGTTCACTATTTCAGCTTTACTTATGGTTGATAGCTGTCTTGATGAAATTAGTACAGCTCTGTCATGAGTACAACTGGCATGTTAAGTCCATGTCTTTATTTGTGAATTTGATATCCTGCCTCATGAAGAATCCTTTCCTTTGCTGTCTTTCTTGGTCTCTTGTTGTCTTAATTCTGCAAGTTTTGAGCTTACTTATTAATTAAGATATACTGATTCAAAGTTGCTTAGGGTTATTTTCTGTAATAATTAGTGTTGACATCAAAGCAGTAAAGCTTGAAAGTAAGTGCACAATACAAGGGGATTTTTGTTTGTTTTTCTTTGTTGGTTTCTTTTTCTGTTGTTAATAAGCATTAGAAGGAACCATGTATATAGAAAACACTATTATAGGTTCCCTGTCAACAGATGTCCATTACTAAAAGGAATGAAAATGCACCTGGTTAATACACTGCCTCTCAAAGGTAGAGAGCTTATTTCTGTCCAAACAGAAATAAGGTCACATTTAGGATTCAGTTTATGTGCATTAAATCCTATGGCCCTGAGACTTGGAGATGCCAGGCAGCCTTGCTGGAGCTATTCTGAGAGTCATTTTGGCACAGTCACAACTTCAGGATGTAGAAAGAGTGTAATATCTGTGGAAAGCTGAGTATAGGGTAAGCCAGCACGAAGTGAATTGCATAAGCAAATATGTCTACTAATGCTAAATAGAGTTTTCCTGAAGCTACTTATTTCTTCATTTTAACCAAGCCTTCTTCAGTGAGTGTATATAAAATGGTAATGAAAAATCTAATGGAAATAGGTACTGAGAGCACACAAAAACCCAAATCTGTTTCCTAAACTCTGCAGCTGTTTCTCACAAATTTTTGTAGTGCTCCAATTATGAACTGTCTTCACTTCCAGGGGACTATAAGGCTTGTTTCCAACTGGCTTGTCAGGTTTTACTGTTGCCTTCGTGTTGGCAGCAAGACAGTTGAATTTGCCTGGACAGGTTTCAAAGTCTGAGGACAGAATTTCTTGTGCATGTGTGGTTTGGTTCCCAGTTGTGCAGCAGCTCCAACACATCACAGAACTGTTGAATTCTGTGCTTCCTTAGCAGTTGCTTTCCAAGACACTTCATTTTTCTGATTCAGGATTTCAGTGATTCAGGAAATAGAGGGTTTTTCCTCACCTTCTAGACACCATTTAATTCCTCTGAGCATTATATCCAAGAACTTGTTAACTTTCAGAGGACTAGTCTGTGAAAAAGGTTGTGCTCATTGAGAACACCTAAATGGCTATCTGGTTTTAGTTGATAGAACATTATCACAGTATTGCATAACACTAAGCTGCTGAAACAAGGGCCAGATATGAGATTCTTTAATAGGTTTTTTTCCCCCTGCATTGTTTCCTCTTTATATGAGTTCAGGAACAGGCAAGCTGGTATTACTGATACTGATTCCTGGCCAGAGATGGTGAAGAACTTGTGATCAAGCTGTCAGTAGCAACCCTGTGGTCAAGGGATGCATAGTTAGACAATCAGGGAAGGTGTGTGAGGCTAGCCATATGTGGTCTTTGTGGTTATGACTAGGGAGGGGAAAAGGAAAAAAGGCATATTTTGGAAATAATAATAAAAGAGTAATAAATTGCTTTTGATTAATTACTGCTGGGCATGATCCAAAACTACTGTCTTATTGAAACTTTTCAGTGTGTGTTTTCCTTTGTGTTCTGCCCAAAGAACTTATTTTTTCAGGTGTAGGCTCTAAATTTTGTAACAACAGAAGGAAGAAGGGAAAAAGTGAAAATGATACAAGTAGGGTCAAAAGTGTAATTTGAAATAAACATCTTCCTAAGATAAAATCTTTAAGATAAGCAAGAGAGAAACCCATAGGTTATTATACTTAATTAGTTCTAGTTTTCCCTCATCTTAGTAAAGTAGCAGGTAATCTATAACAAAGGTGTGCAAATCTGAAAAGTTTGAATGCTAATGAAGAAACAAACTGGCAATGGTAGACTGGGACTGCAGTAAAAAATGTCTGGCAGTTTCCCATAACTAAACTGTACCTGCCCATTTTCTTCTTGACTATGTTTATGTACTGGATCATATGATAGAAATCATGGTGTGGCATATAGGGTCCCACTTCAGATGTCATATGAGACATAACTGCAAGTGTATAAAGTCATCCAGCTTATGCATTGATCTGTAAGCAAGTGTATTTGCCATATTGATATGCTTTCTTTCAATTTATTCCAAGAAAAGACATTTATGAAAATATATTTGACTAGCAGACTAAACATAATTTTGTTTTAGAAAATATAATTTTGAAAAAAGTCTTTCCTGTGATTTCAATCCTTCCAACAAAACATAATTTAAAAAATACTTCCAGTAAATATTCTATTAATAGTGATCCTAAGTCTCAGTTTCAGAAAGAGAGCCAGAGTGAAATAGACATGCTGAAACCCTTTCACATTTACATTAGGTAAGCCTTTACATCAAGAGTAATATCTTTTCTGTTAAGTAGTTCTTGTAGAAGTTGAAAGCAAGGCTACACAGTTTTGAGGGTAAACCAGGGTCTTCTTTTAGTAAGATTTTCCCCTGAACCATATCCCTTAGAAAAAATGGAAAGAAATTCAAGGTATTTCTAAGTTCTCAGTGACCAGCCTGGAGGGTCCAGAGACATTTCTTTGGTAGCAGCATCTCTATTCAGTGCTCATATGCTGTCATTGTCATTTTTTTCCCACATGGGTATTCACTGTTACCTGCTCCCACCTCCCCCAGTCTTTTCTCTCACCTGCCTTGTGGAATGCAGCACTCTGCTATTCACTAATGAAGATTTATGTGTTTTCCTCCTAACTGTTGTATCTCTTTGCATTCCACATATTAAAAGTTAAAATATATTTCATGTACTTTACATAAAGAACCGCTTCTCTTTGCTTTCTTAGGATCAGATCCTTCAGACATTTTCCTAAGCTGTTCCACGTTGAAAGCTGACAAATCCAGAAAAATAATTATTTCCCAACAAGAAATGTTGAAATGCATGGTAGGAATTTTCAAAGCCTGCTGTAAGCCCTGCAGGAAGGTGCTTCTTTTTGTAATCAGTGCTCAAACTTCATCAGTGACTGTGTTGGAAAATACTTCTGTGCTTTAGTCAGCTGTGTGACAGGCAGTTTTATGTTTGTTCCTGCACCAAAAGCTAGAATGTCCCTGAAATGTCCAGAGCTGACAAAGCAATTGTTTAAGCACTCATGTAATCACCTCCAGGCAATTCTAGCTGTGTAGCTCCTCTTTGGAGTCACCCACTGTGTGGTGGTCTAGATGGATAGTATTGCAAACAGAAAGTAACCTGCTTAAATGGAAGCTCTTCAATAGCTGTAGTTCACTTTTTATTTCACTCCAGAGCCCTTGGGGTACAGGGCTGCACTGGGAGCTGTGCAGTTAGGAGAAGGATACAGACACACAGGATGTGTTCAGCCCATTGTACCCTTATGCTGAAAATTAGCACGGAGGGGGAAAATACTTAATTGCAAGTTTACATTGTTTGCAGTTTTGAGTGATAACGTATATGTATCATAATTGGCTCAAGGACTCAGAAGTATGTGTTCAATATATACTATGTAGTCAAGTAGTCTCCTCAGCCTGAAGAATTTAAAGTTATACGACCTGTCCTTTTTGGCAGTGAGGTTTGAATTTGAGGGCAAGTTTTTGGTTTATTTAGTTCAAAACAAGATTATGTTTTTGTTTTACTAAGGGAAACAGTTGACAGTTTAGAGAGGTCTTGCTTTAGGTAGAAAGGGGCTGGTTATGCTTATATCCTATGTGAAGATTTTGGGGCACTTAGAGCATCCAAATAACTATGTATGAGTAGAACAGCCAATTACACTGAGTGCTTTATGTCTAGCCCTGTTTGGAAGATAGATGGTTTTCGACTTGTCCATGAACTTAAACAATATTCAAAAAAGAGTAGACATGCACCTTGTATGTTAGACACAAATTCCTTAATGCTTTATAAAAGATACTCAATTATCATATTTCTGTGTGGAAAAGCCATTATAGGAAACAAAAAAACTGCATTAAAACTACATTAAAATATAAGGGACACAGAAACTGTCCAAAATTATTTTAAAATATACTATGATGTTCAAAGTTCTCATTGCTGCAGAAAAGTCCCATTGGTGGAGGTTCCCAATGAAGAGGAAAAAATCTTTTCCTCTGCCTGTTTGGTTTTGTCTAGAGAAAATAGGAAAAACAGACTGAGTACCAGTAAGGTTACAAAGGCTTCAGCTTAACCCCATTTCTACAGAAAGGCTGGGTTACTGATGTGGCTGTTCTCCCAGCCTGATTTGTCCCTGGGACCTGTCCATACTCACATAGAACTCATTGACATTAATAAGAGCAGACCTCACATATGTCCTTTCCTATACCCAGCTGCACTCCTGAATTCACAAGGCATCTAAGTATTGTTAGAATGGTGTAAAATAGGATTGTATCTTCCTTAGTAATGTATTAGGCCCTTTTTCCATGAATGATGGTTTTGATATTACAGCTTATGTAATTTATCAATGAGGTGACATTTTTTTCCTGAATAATTTCTGCTGCATACCCTAAATGTATATATTCTCAATAATAAAATGTTTTCCATAGTGGAAGAGACATTTCTGAGAGAGCACCAAGTGCATTCCCTGGTACTCAGAGTTACAACTGCAGTGTCTTTGTTACAAAAGATCATGGTTAAACTTTTATTTATTTACCTTTTTGTTTGTTTGTTTGTTTTGTTTTATTTACTTCTAATTCTTTTCCTTGTAGGCAAAGATCTATGTGCTTTACATATATTTGTTTTAATTTTACAAGGTTTCAAAAATCATTTACCTAGTCAAGATTTTAGTATTTATAGAACTTGTACTGAAAAATTTATGTCCAGTGACTTTATCAAGCAATTAATTGTATTTCAAAAAGTTGTAGGTATGCTAAGCCATACATGTCTGTCATATAAATGTAATACACTACAGGGCTTCCAGACAACCATCCTTTTATTAACTTGCATAGTATTTTTGTCTGTCATTTAGATCACTTAATGCACTGTTAAGGGCAAAATCTAGAAGATCTACAATTGCTTTACAATTTCTAATTTATGTGATAATTTTTGGAGACATATAGCTACATATTTTACACAGATAAAACAGTGCTTGGATGGTCTTGTTTATTTTAATGTAATTTTAATTTTATAAATGCCAATTATTTAGTATTTACTGAGAGACACAACTAAAATAAAGAGAAAGCCTTCTGCATCTTGTTTGAAAAGGAGAAGGGAAAATGGTCGAGCAAGAAGAGGGATTGCTATTATAAGGTAACAGGCTGAGTTTTGCAAATGTTCTTTTGTGCAGCTTTAGTTCCAGGGCTTATGATTTGTTGAAGAGTAACTATTTTTGCAAAATACCTGAATCTCATCACGTTGAGTTTGTGGATGCACCATACAGTAATCTATGGGTAAGAGGACTTGGAGTAAAGCAGAAACCAGCTGCACCAGCAGATGGCCTGGGACCAGTGCTTAAAGACAGGGAATTTGTAAAACAGGCAGTACATAGGCTGGAACTCTTGCTATCTTCTGGATATCTCTAAATGTGTATTTATGAATAAGGGCTAGATCTTCATGAGCTCACTGATGATTTCACTCAGTACCCCTTGAAGCAATGTCTGGAGGCAAAAGCTGTACTGGAAATTCCATTGCAGAAGTACCTTTAGCAAAATGTTACTAGCTTTCAAAAGAGTATTCCTTTCCCCTTGAGCAGGATAGCACACTTTTATCTGTACTACAGGCAAGATGTTAACATTCAAGGCAAAGCAGCTTTGGCAAGAATTTCCCATTTTTGAATATTATCTTCCTTTCAAGAGTCAAGAAACATAGTTATAGATTTACGGCCTATTTATTATTTGGAAAATATTAATTAATTTAGGCCTGAAAATAATTTTATGAAGTTATTTTATCACTGTTTTTGTGAAAGAAAAGGCTATTTAACAAGCTACAAGGTTTCTGAAATGTGTAAGTTCAAAGTATCTTTCTGAAAACAAAGCCTTTGAATTTTGAATATTACCTTCTTTAAAATGAAAATGAGACTTGATTGTTTTCCATACAGCATATGCAGGTCTCTATTTTAGGAGGAAACAAGTGAAAAAAATTGTGTTTCTCATTGTATGTATACAATATACTAGGTTGGACGTGATGTTCTCAAAGGCCTTTTCCAATCTAGTTAATTCTGTGATACCTCTCCAAGGAGAATATTTTACTTTACTAAAGCCTCTATTATTATTTTTTTGTAGTATTACGGGGCTGTATCACATCCTCTCTAAAGTTTTCTAGACAAGTGTTAAGACAAGGCTAAGAGCTGTTAGTTACATTTCACCACCCTACTGGTGTAGTTCAAGAGGAATAGGCTGAGGAATGCTAAAGCAAGATCTGAAATAAAAGAAATAGAAAAAAGTTTTTTGAGGTTCAAAATAGAACGATATTGCTTTAGTTTAGTCAAATTTGATCGAAAATTAAACATTTGCTTCCTGCATGCTGTAATATCAAAATATTATTTACCAAAATATTTTTCATGTAACAGGTAGTAACAATTGTGAGGGGTAAAAAGAGAGAGAAACATAATAGTGCAGAATGTGTTTAATTTGCAGTTTAAAGTACCTACATAAAAGACAATGTTCTATTGAAATGCATGAG
This sequence comes from Luscinia megarhynchos, assembly GCA_034336665.1. Lineage (NCBI taxonomy): Eukaryota > Metazoa > Chordata > Aves > Passeriformes > Muscicapidae > Luscinia > Luscinia megarhynchos. Next base: position 82,279,870 of record JAPFBE010000002.1, read on the forward strand.
TCATTCCCTAACTCTTTGGACATTTAGATCTCTTCTTAGACTGTTTTTCAAACCTTTCTTTCTACCATATGTCTGCCATGGAGGTTAAAATCTGACTCTATGAAATATTTATATGCTTTGTCAAAACCCTAAACACTCCCATTTGTGGGGTACCTGTACTTACTAGAATTCATCCTTATATTTAACCAGTAGACAAAGCAAAGTTAATATGCTTTTTATTCTTACATAGCTTCTAGATTTTATTTCATTTAACATTCCTTAAAAAATCATCTACTGCAAAGTGAATACAGAGTGCCATTGTTTTAAGTATTTTATTGATGTGATTAGAAGAAATACTAATTCATGTTAGAAAAGCAAAGAAGTAAGTTCCTTAAGACATTCTCTATTCAAATGCTTTCCCTTCTAGATATTCTGTTAGAAATACAATTTGCCTTTTCACGTAATTTGGTGTATATAATTTTAAAGGACAGTTAATAAATCTGGCACAGTGATACTTTGCACTGTACATAATTTTATGCAGACATAGGCACACACAAATGTATCTCCTTCCTCACTGTTTTTCATACTCCATGTACTCTGTTGCCGGAGCCTTAACTTTTTCTTGGAAGCCCTTTGCAAGTCCTGCTGGCGGAGGTTATGAATCAGATAGGATAATCAGAAGTCTTGACAATTTTACTGTATCTTTGTTTGTCCTTTCTTTCACCTTTCCTTTACTGCACTATCTTGTCTGTCTGATTCTCACAGGAGACATGGATTACAACTGGTTGGACCATACGTCTTGGCATAGCAGTGAGGCATCCCCAATGTCTTTGGTGAGACATGTGGAGCCTTACCATTTAGTTTCCTTTATCATTTTACATTTCCTTGGTTTTATTTACACCTTTGCATGTTTTCTTTTTTGTATCCTTTTTTATCCCACACCTATAGGGGACAGTCAAAGGGGAAAAAGAAAAACTAGTGAGCAGGCAGTTTTGTCGGATTCTAACGCCTTATCCGAGAGGCAAAAGAGAATGGTGTGCTTTGGTGGCCACTCCTTGGAAGAGGACTTGGAATGGTCTGAGCCTCAGATAAAAGACTCTGGGGTAGATACGTGTAGTAGCACAACTCTAAACGAGGAACATAGCCATAGTGAGAAGGTACTGAGATTATGGAGCCTGCATTTTAACCTGCTCATTTGGTCTTTGTTTGCTCTCTGTCACTCATTAAAATAGTGCATAAAATAAAAGATAGGGTGTTTCTAGAGACAATATAGCATTTCTTAAGGTGCAGAAAAGAAAAACAAATGAAAAGTCCTTGCATGCTTGCAGCTTTTACTGTTTGGCAGCCTAAGAAAAAAAAATTGAGAGGCATAAAGGAATGTTGTTCTTATGGTTGCAAATTAGCATATTATGATATTACGTTAAAGAATAAAGTAATTAACAATAAGGATTCTACCAATTGGCTTATCTGATTTACTATTTCCAAACTCCTGGGGCTGAAATTAAATTAATAGTTTAAACCCCAGGTGAAAAAGGGAGAAAATTGGGTCTCTCTGCACAGAAAAGTTGTTTTTCTTTTTTCCCTTTCACTGTCATGGTTGTTCATTTGTTTTGTTGCCATGCAATTTTGTGCAGTACTGTGCAGAATTAAAGGCTTTGCCATCTGCTTTGGTATTTTTTATTTTTGCTTTCTGTTTGGTAGAGATTATGATAAATCTTTTTAGAGTTATTAGTTGTAATGGGAGCAGATTTATCTGTGCCTGCTAATTTTGCATGAAATAGAGCATGAAATAATATTTTTCTGTGAAAAAGTACTATGATTGCACAAAAGAAAATCTTAACAGTTCATTAATTAGGCCAACAGACAAGTATAACTCTGCCCATGTGTAGTAAGGGAATAATAATGCTCACTGTAACTGTGCTTCGTATGTGAATTAATTATTCCAAAAAAGAAACAGAATATTAAAATGAAGGAATGAATATACCTTTTAATAGTGTTTTAAAATTTTAATCTACTACCACTGAGAGAAAGTAAAACACTAAAAATATTTGTTCGTCTTGGATAAAAATTGAAATGTTTGAAGTAGTGGAAAAATAAGACATTTCTTATATCAAACTTTCAGTTTGAGTTAAACTTCTTTTCCAGTATTACTCTTATACTAGACTTTTAGCAATGTTTTTCTCAGTACTCAGATGTGGTTCTCATTGTGTGTAGTTGTCTATATCTGTTAAATCAAGATTGAAAGATCATTCTAGATATTTACAAATTGTATTTAGTAAAATAGATAATGTTATTAAATATTAGACATCCATTATGATGAATGATATGTCCAAATAAATATTTTCCGGAATAGTTTTCTGTAATTTTTTTCATTAAATATTGGTGTAATCATAATACTTCCATAGCATTTTAAAAATATATCAGCAAATGAAAAGTATTACTAAAATATTTTTCATTAAAATACTATTCACTGTATTTTCCATTAACACCATATGATAGCATCCAGTCACTTGGCAACCATCCAAAGATGGAGATCGTCTCATTGGTCGGATTTTGTTAAATAAACGACTAAAGGATGGAAGTGTGCCTAGAGATTCAGGAGCAATGCTTGGATTAAAGGTTGGTGATGAACTATTTTGAAACTAACAACTCTCTCAGTTAAACTATCTGCTTTCATAATTATTCTCATATTAGACAGTGTATGCATGCCAATATTGATAATGCCTTATGATTCTCAAAATTACAATATAGACATTTTATATTAATTCACCTAGAGTAATTTTTCAGAGTCCTTGGCAGCATTAAAAAATTGTATTTCTCTCAAAGACTAGACATGTTTTCACAAGTTTTCAGGGGATGTCCTCTTAGCAAAATACTAATTGCACCCTTGCTAGGCAAGCCAAGTCCTATCTGTGTTCTTCAGTATGGAGCATCGCACCATTGTATAAATTCTATTTCCTAAAAAAGAAAGAAAAGTGAAAAATAAATTGCCTCTCTTGAAGACCTGTGAGTTAATGACATTTCAATCCAGATCAGAGTATGCCAATGGAACTTCCTCTTTTGGAATTTTTATCTACTCTGATTGTTTGATTTTCTACATTTTAAAAATAGAAAATAGAAAATGGTGTAACATTATTGGTTTTTATCAGAAATAATGTACTCTTTTTTTATGTGTTAACCTTTTTTTCATGATGCAGTGCTCTTTAAACACATTATAAAATTATATAATTTAAAATATAAAATTATAAAAATATATATAAAATATTTTCTAGCTCATATATTGATCTCAATTTTGTGTGATAATATTATTTGCAGTTCCAGAAATACTATTACAAAAACGAGAAACTATAAAAAGTGAAATAAAAAAACATATATTTATTTTGATTCCATATGCTTGCTGTATTTAGCATGACTCTTATTTCACCTCAGGTATACAGATAAGGTTATAGTCACACCCCATGAGTAAGGATTAAATCAGTGTTATTATGTATTACATATACTAACGTATTTTGGAAATATTTTAAATTTTTCTTTAATTAATAAATAATTTTATTTGAAGTCAGTGGAGAAGCCAGTTGAACATCAAGTTTTATATGTTTATTTTTGTCTTATTATCAGAATACTCATGAGAAAAGATCTACAGTGCCAATAGGCAGCACTTTTTGTTTGAACAACTATGATAAAATTTCTAAAATCTCATATTGTGAGGATGAACTCTTCAGTGAGATTCAGATTCAAGAGTAACTACTTTTTAATCTCAATAGACATCTGGAAAGAGTGATTTCCAACAATTATCCCTGACCTGAATTTTCAAGTATTTACATATTGAAAGTAAACTAAACTGGATTTAGTATTACAAATTTTAAATCCCCGTATGGAAACTGTTAAGAAACCTTAAGAATTTGAAGATTCTGACATGTAAGTCTGATTCTAACATAAATATTAAGGTCAAACCTGTTGAAGTTCCCGTAGGGAAATTTTCAGTGTGACAAATGTTTTTATCTGAATTGCCAAGCCAAAGGGAATTTCATTGCTTATTGTGAGCATCCTGAGTTCTGTTATATCAATATATCTTTTTCCAGTTAAAAGAATAGTGAAGTGAGCAGTACCTCAAATTGTTTTGAGTGGTAATTTATAATACAATGAGATTCTATATATGTATTTGCTAAAATTTAAATGCTTTAGAATTCTCTATTTCCATTGTTTTTTAATTGTACAAATTTCCAGAATAGCTACAAAAATAACCTTTCATAGCCAAACTTCCGTGGTGTTTGTTTCAAGTGTATATGTGTTATCTGGCTTACATAATACCCAAGGAAAAAGCTGAATTCTTCTTTCTATTGCCCAAACATTTAAATAATTTAAGTAATTTTCATACTGTGAAAATACTTCCTATTTGAAACAGGTAGTAGGAGGAAAGATGACTGAATCAGGTCGACTCTGCGCATTTATCACCAAAGTTAAAAAAGGAAGCTTAGCTGATACAGTTGGACATCTTAGACCAGGTATGTATCTACTATAAATCTATAGTGCTGAATTGCTTTTCTGAAGGTGATAACAAATGAGCAAGTTTAATTACATGTGAAATTATATCAAATAAATGTGATGAAATTCTGCAGAATTCAACCTGACACTGTTAGTAGATAGTTGCTTTTGTGAAATATATATTCTCACGTTGTTAAAAAAAGATTTTTAACATTTTTGCTCATTTTTATACTCAAAATAATATTCCACTGATGTCCTCCCCAGTCATTTTGTTGTTCCTATCTTATTTAGAGCAAACCAAGCTATTACAAATGTATTAGCAGAACCACCTTGGCTAGGAAGCTGTTTCTGTTGATTGGAGAATGTTCAAGAAATATTGTCTATTAACATAAGAACAATCTGAACCTTAAATACTAAGCTTGTAAAAGTACATGGATCTTCCAACCAGTAAGTTGATGAGATATGATGTTTTAGATATGAATTTTCTAAAGAGCATGTTGGGATTTCTGTAAGTCACATTGCCAAAGAGAGTAATAGCAGCATCTAACTCAGCAGGGGTCCTACTGATTTTTATTGCTTCACAGAACTTTACATATTTGAAGCTGAGCAACAGGAAACCTTTAATACTCAGGAATTTCTTGCACGAAGGTCTCCAAACTTGTTCTACAATACAGATTTCACAATCCAAAAAACTGACAGTAGATGGCTTAAATTGTTATTGTAAGTGCTGTCAACAGCAGACTTCCTAAGGAGGGTGTTATTACTTGACTTACAGGTGATGAAGTATTAGAATGGAATGGAAGGATACTACAAGGAGCCACCTTTGAGGAGGTGTATAATATCATTTTAGAATCCAAACCTGAGCCTCAAGTAGAGCTTGTAGTTTCAAGACCAATAGGGTAAGTAATTTTATGGGTTTTTTTATTAAATGTGATAAAATTTTTCACTTTTAGGATGGAGTATATAAAACATCCATTAACATTGTAAACAGAAAAAATTTATGCAAATTTCTGTAAACCAAGAGTGTAGCTGGAATGATAGATCATGTCAGTGAGTAAAAAGAGCTGGTGTGAAATCCTGTATTCTCAGTCTCAGGCATCATCTGCTATTATGGTTAAAAATAGGTTCCCTTCTCTGGCTTTTCAGTTGATGAGCCAGCCTATATTGCCTCTGAAACTGTGGTTATACTTGTTGTTGTAATTCTTGACTGTTGATTTTTATTTCCATTCCCATTTTTTATAATGCATACATAAAATTATGACATCATATTTGGTCTATGAACTGATGATAAACTCTATTTATTGAGAGTCTGCAATGTAGAATTTTGTGTGAAATATAGTATGCTAATGAAAAAATCAGTATGCTTTGGAAACTCTCAAATCCACATTCACATCATCTTCATCTATGGAACTATTAAATTATTGCTTGTTATCTAATACAGAGCACATCTGAATGAATAGTTAGAACTGTGTGTGACTTTTTCTTTGGTGCTGTACATTGCCCATTTTTATTAACCTTCAAACCTATCTCTCAATTTCTAAACTTAATTTTTTCTTGCATAGCAGTAGTTGCTTTGTTGTATTGGACTGTGAGTACTTCCTCTTCTTCAACTGTTCTTTTCCTCCAAGTTCCTACACCCTAAAGCCACATTCATCACTTTTTTAATTCTCCATTGGAAGTTCCATATCTGGTCACATCAGGGTTGTGAAAGGGAGAAGGATTATCAATGACTTTTAAGATGTTTAGAATTATTAAAATTTTCTTTTTTTCCCTCAGAATTCATTGTGATATACAGGACATAACTGGACAGGGTTAATAGGTAATAGCTAGATTCCCTTTTCCATGTTAGGTTGGACCAGAAGATCTTTCAAGATCTCTTCTAACCTGGACTGTTTTAGGATTCTATAATTACATTTTAATAAATATATTTAACCCTTTATTTTGTATAAGATGCACCTTAATATATGAAAACATGACTAAAAATTAAGAAGTACTAAAAAAATCTAGAACTATATAATCTGAGAATCGCATTTCAGTGAGGACAACTGTCACACTTTCAGCTATAATAAGAATTTATGGTGTGGGACACATCAGGAACTTAAGGTATAGTAACTTAATTTGGTATGACAATTTTAAACAAACTTGTTAATAACAAAAAATCAGCTTTATCTTGTCAGTGAGATGAGAGGTTATCTCCTGAATGCATATGGAATTGCAACCCTTTTATGGTAAAGACTGTATTGTCTGTCCTATTATTAAAAAGCTTTACATAACTTAGGAGGTGTGGGTATAATAGTAATGTTAAGGAGCAGACTACATTACTTGTCTCAGAAAAGGAGGTCTCAAATTAATTTAATGCATAAATCTTTCTTAGTATCTCTTACAGCAAAAGTTTCAAGGAACAACTAGCATCTTGAAAACACTCATTTTAATAATCTTTCTGCATTCTCTTCATTGTGTAAAATCTCCTGCATTATTTCTTGTGTTTTTATATTTGCTGTCTCTTGTTCAGCTTCCTTATCATCATGTCTTCTGCTATGTGGCTGTCACTCGAGCAGCTCATCTATAATTCCTTAAATAGTGTTGTGGGCTCTCAAGAGGTCTTTTTTTTGCATCAACCACTTGCCTCATAGTCTGAAGAACTGAGCTAGACCAGTCATAAAAGAGTTGTTCAGTGTATTTAATTCCCAGTGTCATTTTGCAGTAGATGTAAAAGAGTCTCAGTGATGAATGCTCCCTACAACTTGGTACATTTTGGATTCTGGATAGGTGTGTGTAACTCTTGGGAGTTTGATAATAACAGCATAATGTCAGAAATATTTTTCACGAAGTTAGAGATGCTGAACTGGAAAGGCTGTATTACTTTTCCCAGTTTAGATGATTTCAGTTCATAATCAAATGGACAATAAAAAATAATAGCCTATGCTTGTGCAAACCAATAACTTTATAGGGATTGTCTTCTGCTCTGGGAAATAAAGTTTCAGTGTATGTACAGTATTTTAAAATTATTATTTACCAGATATAAGAAGTGATATTTATTTTTATTAGAATTATTGATGCCCGGTTAAAGAATTTTGCTTTTGCATTGAGATAAGTCTTATTATTTATGAGGAGAATTTATTGATAGTTTCATGGAAATGCTTCAAATCATGCAAGAAATCTTCAGTTACAAGCAATTAACTTAGCTGAGAATCTGTTGTTCCATCCAGATATTCTGAGAACAAAACCAAATTCCAGTGAACACAATTATTAGTTTTTCTTTTTATTATGGGCTGAGTGCTATGAAAACTGAAGATGACAAGCTAAGCTGACAAGGCAGATAAAATTGAAAGCCATTCTAAAAAAATCTCAACAAAACAAAACATGACAGTTTGTCATAGAAGTTACCACTTTTTCCATCTTAAAAGTAAAAATTGATGGCTGAGTTGCTAATCAGTGTGAGCTCACTGTCCCTTGTATACAGGAACTTACCTATTTTCTGCCTTCTGATTCTCAGAAATAACTTTAAATGAATGTTATTTTCATGGTTTCTTCAGTTTTGAATTTGGAAGAAATAATGCACTGTTTTAATAATTACTCTATACAACCTGTTTGCAGTGGAGCATAACTTATTATGCAAAGAGTCATTGTGAAACTAATTTTATTTCTCCTTCATCTGTTTATGTCTATGAGAGTTCCTTGTAAGAAATATTCACGCTACCATGAAATACAGGGATCTGTATGCTTTAGGAGCATAAATGATAATGGTCAAGGCTCTCAAGTTTATTTTTTCAGCCATCTATAGAAAACTCTTATTCACTCTGTTCAGAATGATTTATGTATTATATATATTTCTTTTTTTCAAGGTTTTCCTTTTAGACTTTTATTCTAGACAAATTTTTTTGTATTTATGAGTTAAGCTCAAGCGTGTATTTCTGAGTCAATTACTCGGCGAGTATTGGATCCTGTTATAGATTCTCCTTATATCAAATATACAAACTTAAATATTTGCTTCTTCAATAGTGCTTGTGAGAAACTCACAAGCTTTGGGTACTAACAGAGATTTTTTTGTCTGTAGTGGGCACTTGGAGCAGTTTCTTGCCTTCTGGTTTATTTCTATTTTTGGATACTGTGCATCAACTCACTTTGAAAGATTCCTCAGTCTACTTAGTAAAGCTTTCTTTCTAGTGAGTCTTGAAAAATGTTTGGAAAAGATATGCTAAAGGTATTCTGGAAAAACTTTTCTGAAAGAAATAGGTAAATTATTTATATATCATATTGACTCTTTCATTATATGAGACAGTAGATATCACTGGAACATTTTTCATTTCCCCTTCCTTTTCATTTGCCTTTGTGGTGGGTTGACCTTGACTGAGCACCAAAGACTTGCTCTCTCTGTTTTCCTCTTCAGCAAGACTGGGGGAGGAAATAAGATGAAAAAGTTTATGGATCACTCAGCAGTTACCATCATGGGCAAAGCAAACTTGAGGAAGATTAATTTGTTAGGAATTAATAAAAGCTAAGAACAGTGAGGAATAAAACCAAACCTGAAGCCTCCTTACCCTTACCTCTCTTCTTCCCAGGCTCAAATTTACTAATTTTTTCCTGTTTTTTCTGCCTCCCTCTCTGCCAAGCAGCCCATGGGGAAAGGGAGTGGCAGCCCATCCTCCTCTCCTGCTTCTTCCCTGGCCTTGGTGTCTGCAACAACGCTTCTCCCATGGCTTTTTTCCTCATTGTTTCCTCTCACAGCTGCTGCACAGCTGTTTTTTCCTTTATTAAATATGTAATCACAGAAGCAGCCCAGGAGCCAGCTAGGCTGCAGGAGTGCCCGTGGCCTTGGGGAACCCAATGGCGCTGAAACACAAAATTGTGATTTGTAACTGTAAATTGATTGTAAATACTGGTATTGCTGTGACTCACAACTGAAGCTCTTCATCTTGCTTGATTTGCTCAAATAGCTCTGAAATTGTTTATTAGCATATTGATAGTTCTTATTAGCATACAGTAATGCCCCTCAGAGGAGAAATATATTCCTTTGCTAGGGGGGTGTGATTGAGTGCTTTAAAATTACATGGCTCTGCACAAAATTTAATACAGGTGTTGGAACATGTCTTGTATATGAAAAAATGCATTTTTGTCAGATGAATTTATGTATTTTATTTGGCTATGGGAAAGGTAAGATTGATTAAATTGGTGGTTCAAGGACAGTAAGGAATATACTTGGATAGCCATGATTGGCAGCCGAGTATGTTTGAGTGAGGGTCCAGTAAATTTGATTAATGTATAATGTCATTGTTAATTCTACTGCTCACAGTTTTAGTCTACCATTAACTCTGAGATTGTTCTTTTATTTACTGAATTATATTATTATGTGACTGTGCAGCCTGTCTCCTGCATCTACCAAATCTGTTCTGTAAGATTTAATTTGACAAATGAAATTATTTATATTGGATAACAGATAATCATGCCAGTGGCTGAAGACAGCCAGCAGATCATGCACCATTCCTGAGGCATTCCATGGTGGATTGTGAAGTGTTATAGTGTAACTGAAATTTAAATTTGCTTGTTAGATAAAGGATCAGCCTGTCTTAATTTTCCTGATTTCAGGGACATTCCCAGAATACCTGACAGCACACATGCACAGCTGGAGTCCAGTAAGTTTCAATTGTGGGGTAGGAAAATCTTCTCTCTCTTTTATGTAAGCACAAATAGAATGAAAAATGTCCTCTGCAGTCAGTATAGGTCTTGTCTTTTTGTCTATATCTGTCTCAATATGTCATCTTACTGTATTATCTATCTACCTTTGTTTAATAATAAGCTATCAAAACTCAGGATATTGTGATTTAGGTTTGACATTGGTTATAAGCTTAGATAAGTTTTGATTGAAGAAAATACAATTCTAACTAATATATAAGAATATTAATAACAATTCCTAATTTCCTGTTCTCTTGCTTTGTATTTCAGTTGCATCTTATAAACTAAAAATGGTATAGAAATGGTTTTTGTTTACAGCCTGAATGATAGCTACTTTGAACTCAGAATACCCTTACTTTATTAGAACCACTCAGTGCTACTTAAATTGACTAAACCCATATTTCATGTAGGCTAGAATAACTTGTACTTTGGCTTAGATCTGATAAGATGGATTTCAGCCTGGAGTTATTTTTTATCATTTTTTTAGAATGCTATTATAATAGAAGCCATGAATAAATGAAATGGCATAAGCTTGATTATAATAATATGAAAAACTCCTTCAATAACTTTTTAACTTATTGCCCAATTCTTAAAAGTCATTTTATGTTTTGTGAGATGTGGATTGTTCTTCGTATTTATAAAAATACTTTACTTTTCCTCCATGTTTTGTATGTCAAAACTTGTCCTCTGACCATTTTCAGACCTTGTAGATTTGAAACAAAATGCACAAAAAAACCATACAAAATGCACAAAAATGCACAAAACAAAATGCACAAAACCATTTTGATATTTTTGTGAAAATCAAATTTAAAGTTAGTCTGATTGTACAAGATAATAAGTCAGAAGACTGAATTCATTTGACCACAGTAAAGTGTTTATTTTTGGGCCTTCAACTTGCTGACAATTACAGTCAGAAATATCTGAATAATTTATTTTCCATTCTGTAAATAAAAGCTCCTGATTGCATCTGATCACCAAAAGACTGAGTATCATTATTTGGTAATTTTAAATACATTTTAAAAAGTAATATTTATCACAACTTTACTGCATGTTTGGTTATATTTCTACAATTTCTGTTTAAAGAATGTTGAAATATATGCATAACTGCTACTATTTTATAAAATATTTTTGTTTATAATTACAGGTTCTAGTTCATTTGAATCTCAAAAAATGGACCGACCTTCTATTTCAGTGACTTCTCCTATGAGTCCTGGCATGTTAAGGGATGTTCCACAGTTCTTGTCTGGACAACTTTCAGTATGTAAACATTTCATTGATATTAATGTTGTGCTTTTTGCAGCATATACATCTCTTACTGTAGTGCTAGCTACCTCTAGCAGAAATTTCTTATTAAAGCTAGCTACGTTTTTGTTTGATGCTGTACATCTCAGTCTAGGCAGGAACAGAATTTCATAATCATGTTCCATTTTATTAGCTTTTGGAAATTTTATATGAGTTGAATTTGGTATTTGCATGTATATTTTTCTGGTAAGATAGACTGGTGAAATCAAATTTCCAGAAAGGTCTTATCTCGGTCTCCAGTTATGTTTGTGCTGTTGAGTGTAAACATTTTTTCAAATGTCACACTTATGTGTAGAATTGGTAGATTTTATTACCTTTGTGCCTGGTTGTTATGACTGCTTATTTCTTATGCACTAACTTTCATATATAACTTCTCCAGATATCCCTCTGATATTTTACTCATGTTGTATTCTTTGTACCAGTGTTACTCAGATTGTTCTCCACTCTCACCGAGAAGAAAGTTCATTATGTGGATGTTTTCTTTTAAAGGGTACTTCTTTTGTAATAAACTGAAGAAGTTGGGTTTTGTGCACCTTTCCATGTTATTTACAATTCCAAAGTGTGATTTTTTCAAAAGTGCTCAGTTGTGGCCCACCATGTTGAAAAGAAAAGGCAAATGAAATGCAAGCAGTGCAAAACTGGTGTTAAACAAGTTTGGAAATGTCACATTCACTTTACTTCCAAGTTTTATATGCTGAGTGTACCATAAAAATATGCATAAAATCCAAGAAGACTGCTTCTGGGTCTCACAGAAATGGTTGATGGTATTGATAGACAAGATGGAGATTATTTTTGTCTCTTCTGTGGCCATGTTTACTCCATTTTGCGGTGCATGAGACATTGTTTGCTCATCAGAACAACCATTTACAATATATAATTTTTTTTCCTGTAGTTGTTGTACTTCACTACTTTGAAAGATTCAATCATTTGGATAGATGGAAAAACTAAAAATCTTGACTAGAATGCAGGGTTCTTTGCAAAAATACAATGACAAGGGAACATGAACTGTCAAAATACACAGACCAAAGTTTCTAAAAACCCTCATTTTTTTACAAGACAGTTAAAATTGTTGATGGGGAGACAAGGAAGAAATGAATTTCTTTTGTCTAAACTTCATAAAAGATTAGACTGTCAAAAAGTTGTGGTGCCTAGCTCCCAGCAGGAAATTCAAGAGCCAGAGTTAGCTGCTCAGTGCACATATGCTGTGGAATAATTGTCCAGATAGGAACCACATAGAACCGACTTTCTCAGTTTCAGATCAAAATCATCATGAGTTTTAGATTAGAATTTTTTTGTGAAGTCAGTACGTCTTTTGATTTAGTGGTTTGATAGGATACTGAAGTTTGAGGTATATAATTATAGTATTGGGACACTTTGAGGTATATTCTAATTTCTTTCTGTCTCAGGAAACCAAATAATGTTAAGAGACATTAGAAAATATTTCCTATTTTTTTTTTGTTTCTTCCATACGTACTGTTTTCAATTACATTCAATGCTCCCTACTACCTATTATCTGTGTTTCCCTCAGAGGCAGATGATACCTGTCTGAGAGCACAAAGCTCCAGCTGAGTCAAACTGAAGTCAGAAATACTCTGTAACTCTGGAGTCGCAATTTAGACATTTAGGATTAGCAGACAGTTTGAAAGTTTGGATGCTTGTCTTGACTGCCTTGCTAATGAGGCAATGGAAATAGCTGTATTTCATGTTAATCATGTTAAGGGAACAGCCCAGCTCCTCCTGGGTTGAGTCAAGACTTTGGGAGACAAGTACTAAACTTTTTGCTTTGTGAGCAAGGGTGGTGTCATAGTTTCTGAAGATGCTCTGGATAGGTTGGCAACATGGGATCTAACTGGGCACATTGCAATGTATAGGCTAGTATGCATTTTTAGAAATAAAAGACTTAATGGGAATTGAAGTATTCTAATGGAGCAGTGTTTTCAAAACAATCAATGTTTCTTTTTGATCTGATATTTTAAGATCGTTTTGAAAAATTAAGAATTTTGTGACATCAGATTTGCATGTTTATGTTCTTGAAGGTAGTTTGATGAGTAGTTTTTCCTTCACTTTTTAATATTTGGGTTTATCATTCTACAATTTTTAAAAGTTTTGAAACTTTGGAAGAGTTTGTGACAATATCCTCTTTGTAAAGTTGTAGATGTTTTGAAAAATTAGACTGGACTATGAGATTTTCTAATTGTAGACCTTTAACAAAGATGAAGTAGTAAGGTAAAACTGAATTTTAAAAATCTCCTCAAGTTACAAAAACAATTTTATTTTGAATGCTACAAAATGGATGTGCTTCAGTATTTTGGTTTTCCTTGTCTTAATCAGCTCTTTTCTAACAGAAAGTTGATGGATCACATATTCATCCAAAATAGCTGAGTAAGGTAGAAATGAAAGGAAATACTAAGTTCTGAATGTAATTGTGAATGTGCTCTTTATGGGGAGTGCCTAGACAGGAGAATACCCTTGCAATAAATGAGGACAGGATGCTGTTTTTTGTCGAAGTGATGGGTTGATGACATTCTGGGTGATGGTGGCTGAACTCAAGCAGGTGTGATGGATGTGAGGGAACAGATGAAAGGCAAGACTTTGGAAGTGTTTTCCATATTTTCTGTGCCTTTGAACAGTAGCATGTAGTCCTGAAGGGTTGCTGTTAGTGCAGCTGTGGTTGCTATGAAATATAGGCAGTGAAGTACAAGAGTTGTGGGCAGAAATGGAAATACAACAGTTCGGATGAAAGTCTGAAGTCTTTAAAAGAATACTTGAATATAGGCTTATTCAGACAGTGGTCAAGATCTTTAAATGATTTTTATAGGTTAATAGTGCTTTGGAATCTACTTCCTTATGTTCACTATGGTTTTGGCTGGTTTAGCTGCAGCAGTGCCACAGTAGTATTCAGGGATATCTTTGTCTGTTCAGTCTTCCGTGTTTTCCTCTGTATTGGCATTGGTCTGTGTGTTTTCTTTGTGAAGGTTACAGTGTCAGTCTAGAGCTGACTAATAGGATTGACCACAAAGTAAACCATCTCACACAGAGAGGAAATCTTCTTTACATTAATAATTATTCTGCCCAAGTACATATTTAATTGAACAAATTATGTGCAACTACAGTAAACTACAGTGTGCTGTAACTTACTAGTATAATTTATCCATATTATCTGTGTTTTATTTTATAGTGCTTTTTATGCATGGTGTTTTTCAGGGGAGTATTGACTGTTATTGCAATTATAGTTTTTTATTATTTGCTTGGTCTCGTTCCTGTTTCTGTATTTTTTCACTGAGTTGTTTTTCCTTTAATATAATTTTGCAAAAGTCAAAAGTATCCTTTGTATGTTGATGCTCTTAACAATTTAATTTTGGCTACATTTTTGATACTGCGTGAAAAGTATAACTTGAAATGCTTTTCGAATAGTTAGGTTTAGGGAACAAAAACATAACTATGAGACCATGTAAATGGATACAAGTATAAAATCACAGTATTTAATTTTTTTACTGGTGGAAGTTCTAGCAGAAAAGAGATGTCATTTATAAAACTAATCTATTTCCCTGTACATTTGAACCGCAGAACTAGTTCAACAGATTTTCCCTACATATTCAGTTTATAAAGCAATAAAAATAAAGTTTTATTAGTTATAGTTGTAATATATGCAGCATTATAGAAAGCCTTTATTGTACATTATGAAGAGCCTATATGTCAGCACATTGAGGAGTTGAGATCAAGTACATTTCATGCTCCCCCTCCTCTTTCACATGTTCTTTTTCCTTTTTGTCCTCCCTTTTATACCTCTATACAATTAAATTGCTGTTGCTCTAACATCAAAACCTGGAAAGTTCTAGGTAGTGCACACAATGTGTTGATTTTCCTCCATTTCCAAGGCAGAATATGACAGGTGAGAACCCTTGGTGCATGGTGGGAGAGATTCTGTCTCTCTTGAGATTGCAATATCCTGTGATAATTTATTTTTCCCTTGTAAAATGGAGCTGCAGCAAGCTGAAGATCTACTTTTATTGTGACTAGGTCACATTCTGACACCATTAACACTGGGCTCTGCAGTCCTGCCCATGCAGAGTGGCAGGTAGAGTGCAGCTGCTGCACCTTGCAGAACGCAGGGAGCACATCAGACAAAACCCGTGATCCAGACTGTCAAATTTTCTTATATATCCTCTTTCTTTGGTGTAAGAACAGATTACTTCACACATTTTATAGAACAGATTTCTCCAGCATCTGTGCATGCCAAATAAGGAGGGTGGCAGAAGCATCATCACAGTGCCTATTTCCATGCTTTGGGTACATTTCTAATATAAGTGAATATTGAGTAGAAGCTTCTTTCTATCATTTTGAATTAGATCAATAATCTTAGGAAAACTGAGCAGAGGTAAAGGCGATTCCAATCTCTCAGGTGGCTGTGATTGTTGTGACCTACTTCATGCTCCTGTTCTCCAACTCACCAGCCCTCTGAGGTATCAGCACATGCTGCTTTTCCTGTCCATGCCCCGTACTCTGTACCAATTCTGTGTCACTCCATTAGCTTTTGCCCTAAGCTTAAGGTGGGGAGTGGTTCCTTGGAGTTTGCAGCTAGTCCAGGAATTTGTGTTGCCTGTACTCCATGTAGTCTTGATATAGCCACTGGAGGCCACAAGGCTGGATGTGGTCTGAAGTGTTACAGCACAAAAATATATTATAAATTCATCTATATATGCATTTTGCTAAACTGTCTAGATCCCATTTCACGCAAGGGTTTTGTGTGTATACCATATGTCATTTCTGTCATGATTGCTAGGGAGTTAAAATACATAGATAGTACCTTCCCCTGTGTAATGTTAATACCAGGGTAATATCATTACTGTGTAATGTTAACGTTTCTTTTAATTGTTTTCTAAGCATTTAGGAGGACTTTTCATAGACATGACTCTTTAAAGTTGCAAAAAAAGAGAAAACCTTTTATTTTACTCACTTTCCTAAGTAACCAAATCTGTCAGTGCGTGAACCTTACTTGTTTCTCTCTGAGCATGCATGTACAATCTCCCTGAAAGAGATGATCAACCTTAGCTTATGTTTCCAACCCCACTTTTAAATCACACTTTGCCTACCTGTTCTTTTTGTTACATGTTATTTCTAAATCTATTGCAAATGTTGTCTATAGACTTGCAAAGAGAAATTCTTGCTCCTGGGGGATCAGTGGTAAAATTCCTGCTGACTTCCCTAAGGCAAGAATTTCCACCATAGGGTTTTGATATGATTTGGTAACAGATTTGCAGATTTAATTTATGCATTGCATTAAAATACTTTTTGTTAGATAAATATGTTGTTGGTGTAAAGCTGTGTTTAAAGTAATAGTTATGTGTCTTTGTTTTTACTTTTGGTCTTTTAGTTTCCAGCGTGTTGTCGTTTTTGGTTTTGTTTTATTGCTTTTTCTTTAATTTTGCTTACCAGAGCCAAAGCCTTAGTAGAAGAACAACGCCTTTTGTTCCTAGGGTTCAGGTAAAGACTTCGTCTGCCTGACAGAAACTAAAGTTGTGGGTTTTTCTTTTGTTTGTTATGGAAAATGCATAGTAGGAAAACGTTACATTGTAGTTCGTTTTCCCATATTTTGAGTGTGTTGCTTTAAACCATATTAACAACTTTCATGTCATCTTGTGAGCAGCTTGTACAATTCTGCATGGGGGTTAAAATATTAAATTAAAATTTAAAGAGACAATTAGTTTTAGTTTGCTGTCTACCTAATATTAAACTTATACAGGTTTCAATAGCCATGGTGGCTATACATCCCACATACAAAATTTGTGTACTGTTTAAGCAATAAATAATTTTGTGCTTGAGTTTATATAAAGATTAATGTCTCTTTAAATCATTCATTATCATTACTTAACATATATTTTTCTGCATTTTCCACATAATAGTAGCGCCTTCAGTAGAAGACAGGCAAAAAATTTGTACCATATTTAAATAAACAAATTTCTTGTGTATGAAACTTGGTTCTTGCCTTTTTAAGGACATCAAAGTAACCAAAACTCTACTTGAATAAAAAATTAATTTTCCCATTGTCTTACTGAATTTATTTAGCTTTGATATTCTGTTTAGGTACAAGTTGTTTGCCTTTTGTCCATTAGGAAGTTCCTAAGGTACTATAGATTTACGCAAAAGTAGGTTTTACTAATATGTTACAATGCTTATCTTGCTTTGCTGCATGTTTTTCATTTTTTTTATAACTAGAATATTACCTGATTTTCTTACAAAAATATCTTTATGACGATGTTAATAATTTCTGTGGCAGCTTTATAAATGTTTTTGTTTGATTGACTGACCAAGATGTAAAGGATGATCTAAGTGATCAGAAAGAGATGACTGAATTTCATTATAGAATGGAAAAGAGCTCATACATATATATATATATATATATATATGTGTTCATAAAGGAAGTCTAAGAAAGACTGTAAATAAGACATAAAATATGACTCATATTTCATAAAGTACAATTTTTATTAACAGCATAATATTGTCAAAATTGCTCCTTACAACTGCTTAAATATAAATTCAAAATTAAGAACTTCTAAAGAAAAAGGAGATTATAAAATAATGCCTTAATTGTATGATTTAAAGTTAATATACTATGTTCTATTGACATAAACTGGCTTTGTATGAGAAAAGTAAACCATCCTTTAGCATGATTAAGAAAGTTGGATTTTGCTCATGATAATGAAATAAGAGGGATACGATTACATGTTGTTAAATAGTTCATACAGGTAAATGCTATATATGACATACGTAGTTTTAAAATATTTATTTTCTTTTTTATATATGTGCTTAATAAGTTTAAAAATTATATGAGAGTTGATAGTTCAAGTTAAAAAGGAAATCTCTGCCTGAAACCTGCATGTTTCATGAAATACTGGAATGTAGAAATAACATGTAGTAATTTCTTATTTTAATCTCATTATACAAAATAAAGACATAGACATAAAACTTCTGTTCTACGTAGACTAATATCCTTTGCTCAAATGATTATGGTAGTTGAGAAAAGAAAAGAAGTGTCATGTTTGCTAGAAAATACCTAACAAGAGGTGAAAATGTTTAAGGCTTACTTGCTCACCCCTTGGATGGATTATTTTTTATATTGTAGGTAAGAATTGTCCTTAGCCCCAGTTTTGTCTCTACACAGTCAATGCCTGTGGAGTCCTTGTGGAGCTGTCTAACAGTCTTTTTTTTTGCAGAACCTTCTAATAGTCAACACTAAACATAAGGGTTTTGACTAGAGTTCCTGAAGAATTCAAAATTATGACCTTGGCAAAATCTTTACAACTAGTCTGAAACAAAAAGTCATCCATCTGCCCACTTTTAGTAGTGATAGTAGATAGTTTAAAGAGATTAATGTTAGATATATTTACCATGCAGGCTGCAGAAAAAAGAGGAATTCTCCAGTGATCTTCAACAAGGGTATTAGAAGCAGTCCAGCAGCAGTGCAGAACTCTGGTTACTTTTTTTGGCATGACAAATCCACTAAATCAGAGCTCTGAGCTGCTGTTTATGGTTGTCAGGAAGTATACATTTCATCGTGGGCTGTGGTATAGCTGTGTCTGTAGAACTCCTTACGAGAATGAGAATCTCCAAACATTCTGTTTATACTTATTTGTTTAATTGTTCTCAACAGGAAATACATATCTTTATTCTTGCTTGCATCTTCTTTACTTGTTAGTCTGAAACTGATCCTTTCTGGCAAAAGCTCCTCTTCCACACTTCCCTCCATGTCAGTCCATTCCTCTTCTAGCTCACTGGATGATTTCATAGAGCCATCATTATTTTATTGGGAAGACAAACACTCAGTTTCTTTCCTATCAAAAGCCCTCTGAGCTTTTACTTAATTTTACAGTACCTGTAAAAGTGTATCTTTTTTTTCTGAAATTTTAGATTCAGTTTAGCATACCAGCAATTTTCTAACTTGCAGAGTGATGTTTTATGAACCTTTGTAGAGAAAAATCTGTTCTTAAAACTCTGTTTTCTATGCAGCATCTCTTGTTTACTTAGCAAAGCATTCTTTTTGAGCCAGAGTTGCCTCTGGATTTTTTCTAACTTCAAAAATTTCAATCATCCTTTTGACTTTAATACAGAACATCAATATATTTGATCATGTATAAAATATGTACTTGGTAAAACCACTGAAAAAGAGATTTTAAAAAGAAATATAGATTAGGGCAGCCTAAATACTTCTATAATTTTCTGGCCTTTATATCGTAGAAGCTTTTCCATTTGAGAGCCTTTTCTTTTAGTTGTTCAAGCATATCAGACAGCAGCTGAAGCAGAAAGCAATAGTAGTTTGATTTAGCAATCATCAATACTCAGGATTTTTTAGATGTATCTTTAACAACATTCAAAACTGGCCTCAGCTATGCCAAGGACATCACCACCTCAGGGCAGTTTCAGCATCTACATAAGCTTAAGTCCAATGAAATGATTACTGAAAGTATTTTTAAAAATAATCTGAGACTTTTATTTTTTCAAACAACAAATCCTACTTGTATATCTTTTGTTTCAAAATAATGTGAGAAAGAAAAGTAATATATAGTTTTAAAATAATAATAAACATAATAAGCATGTATGTAGGTTACATGAAAAATTATAATGAGCAACAGAAGAAAGAAAAAATGCCTGGCCAGCTGTCTCTAAAAGCCAGTGATGTTTGAGTAGGTTGTGGTGGTAAAAATCAGCTCTAGGGCAGATGGTCTCTCCCAGTGGCACAAGTTTTTGCTCTTTTCATGAAATTTGTAAAGTACCCCTTATATAACAAAGAAAAAACTGCAGCATAGGATTTAAATCTTCAAATATTTTCTGTTTCTAAATCTAGTTATGACTGAAGTTATGTTTTGCCTACATATGTTGTACATAAAACTACATTAGAATTGCATAGTTGAGCAAACACTCAAACATTCATGAGACAGAAGTATAGAACAACAACAACATTATCTAGATCTTGACTGATTCCCTTATGCATATATATCAGATGTTCTTATACATGATTACTTCTTTTCTACACTCTGATCTCACTCAGTTCTCTAAAACTTTTACTGAAGATGAGATCTAATAGAAAAATATGAAATCTAGCAAACTGAATTTATGTCCTTAATTTATATAACTTATATACTACTATACAACTTCAAATAAGTTTGAGATGCCTTGAGGAGGAGCTTTCACTTGTATAGTTGAAGGAAAGATCTAAGTACCTCAATACCTGCAGTGAGTGATCAATCCAAATAAAGGACACCTAAGCCCATTAACTCTATTTGAAACTACTCCAGAGGGTGAGTTGATTCTCCAGGGGATGCACCTTCTACTGAGGCTACAGGGGACCAACTTTACCCACTCTGTGATTCTGTGAAACAGGAATGATAGGTACACTAGATACCTGCATCCTCACTTCTCAGAATGCAGCACCAGCAGTCAGCTTTTATGTACTGTTGTCTGTGTAGGAAGCTTATTTCAAAAACCAGGACATGTGCTATTTAAATACTGTTTAAACTGAAGAGGTTGAACCTGTGTATCAAAATAGTGACTTTATCATCAAACTATTCCATATCTCATTCTTCTCTGGGATATGAAGTCTCATCTGAAGCTGAGACACTGTTTGCCTGGGAATACAAGTGTGTGGTGTTATCAAAACATGCTTAAGTTTAGCATAGCAGTTTCCAGACCTGATACCCTAAATGAGTATTTCTCTGTATAGACCACTCCTGATTAAAAACCGGAAAGAATGGAACTGGGGTCAGACCCACATCTCTATTTCCTTCAGTCATCTGATTCCAGAAGAGTTCCTGTTTCCTGCACTCTGTGGCAGTTTTTCCTACCTGGCAGCCTGTCTCAAGGAGTGCAGCACATGCACCCCTCTGTGAATAACAGACCATCTCAGAGCATCTCAGTATCAGGATGCACTGAATTTAGATGCCTGTTTGCTGAATGTAGGTCACAGCAGAATCTTAATAAAGCATTAAGTGCATGTCTGGCTGGTGAAGGAGCCCAGGGAAGGAAAGTATTTGAGCATGTGTGTGGCTAATTAGTCACCAGGACTTCAATGCAAAATGGGAAGAACTTCTGAAAGCATTCAGGTTGCACCACTTTCTAAGTGAATCTTAGGTGCCTACATTCTAAGTAATCTGGGTAGAAAAAGTCCCATTCAAGAAGGTTTTGTACAGGTGCTAGTCTTCACATTAGCATCAGCCAGCATAATTTTTTATGTAGTGTATCTTATGTGTTGTTAGTTTAGCTTCCCCTTTCCTTCATTTAGATCAGGATTGATTTGATGAAGTTTCTTAGATGTTCTAAGCTTATAAAAGTGTGTGTATGTATAAAAAAATCTTGTTAGATTTTTGTTCATCCCAGTCTCTCTTTCAACATATTTTGTGCCAGTTAGCATGGCTAGTTCTTTTGTCACCTCATAGTATTTCTCTCATTCATTCTATTTTTGCCCTTCTGTTAATCTCTGGTCCCTGACATTAGTGGTTCCATTCTTCCCATGTTTCACCAAGAAGTATCCTGTCTATTTTACTTTTCTGGTAATTATAAAGCAGTTTTTTATTTATTCCTTCTTCCTTCTTCTAATTCTATAAGAATGCAATCCCATTCTCTCATCTATGGCCTTTGATCATTTTCTCACAGTTTTCCTTTCTTCTTGCATCCTAGTCAAATGACTGCATGGGTTGCAAGTACCTGTGCTGTGTATTGGAGTGCTAGCAGTGTTAATACAGGAGAGAGAGAGCTTTATGGTCTCAATTATGATTCCTGACTTTTCCTGTGACAAGGCAAATTAATGGGCATTACAGGGAAAATATGCCCATTAACTTCAAGTTTTTCCAATTTATTTTTCAGAACATCAAGAGAAAAGTAGAAGGTATAAGTCAATGCAAATTTTGAGCTCTTGTTCCAAACTGCAGTTTTAAAGCATCTCAATTAAGTGGTGTCAGATGATTTCAGTTTCTGCTTAAGTAATTCTCTAAATATTTTGACTGAGGTTTTTCATGTAAAAATTCAGTCTGAAACAAATATAGTGAAGAAATATTTAGCTTGCATATGAACACATAATTCTGCTTGTATTTTTGGCACCTATATCTAGATGATTTCACATTCATCGGTCACATTTTGTCATAGTGTCTGTATCACAAATATATTTAATTCTCCTTAAGCAAGCATAATTTTCCCCAAAAAGCAAGGAAAGAAGATTGTCTTCAGTGCTATTGCCCTTGAGATGTGGGACTAGCCAAGTCTGTCTTTTGCCTCAGGACTTCCAAGGAAGCCTGTGGGTGGATACATTTAGTGTCAGAGAACATTTAAGTTGACTTGCACTTCAGAGGTCATTAAAGCTGTACTGTTGTTTCAAAGCTTTCTGCTTTTGATCTGTAGCTGGATGGAGACAGCTAGAATTCCAGATAATTCCCAGTGTAGAAAAAATACTGTCAAAGTCCCTGACCTGAAAGAATGTAAGAACAGCATCTAAAATTCACACACAGATGAGTAGCCGCAGGGTCCTTTAACTATTAGTACCAGAAACCTATTAAATCTGTAGCAGGGCCAATGACAGGGTAAGAGTGGACAAATATCCTATTTTTAATATTCATTCAAATGGTTGGTGGCTACAGGAATTTTGATATCTGAAGCAGTGAAGGAAGAAGTACACTGCCACCAATAATTGAGTTGGCATGTCTTAGTGTAATCTCACTTAGTGAAGTATTAGGAATGGCAGAGAGCTAAATCAGCCTTTTCTGTATGGGTTAAAAGTCTTGAGAATTGCATCAAGACATTTCTTAAAGAGCCTGAAATGTTGAAGATGAGGAGCTATGATAGCAGATGAAAACCCTGTCTGAAATTATGTGGGATGATTTCCACAGAAAGTGCACCTTCCCCTGTTATGCTTACCTTAGCTAAGGGTGTATTCATGCCCAACGGTGTGTTGCCTGGTTAGGTGTGCAGCTGGGCATTATCCTCTCTGACTCCCTTAGGTTCAGGCAGGGTCACTGTTTTCTGTAAGTGTCCTAGTTTGTCCTGTCTAAGGCAAAGTCCTCATGAAGTGAACCTCCTCATAAGCTGTAGTTAGTGAAACTGCAGGGCTACCACCATGTAATGGCTCCCTGGCTGTTTGCAAGGCTTTGTTTTGCCCTAAGTGCACCATTTCCCTCTTCTGCAGTGACTGCTCTGAAGTAGGTATATCCCTTTCTTGGCTGATGTATTTGCAGTCATAGAATTCAAACTGAAATAACTTAATAGCAGCTTGTAATGACTGTAGTGAAAAAGGATAGCAAATCAAGCCTTAGACTGGTTAATAACAATTCTACAAATGAATAATAGTGGTTTTTACCTTCTTACTGAGTTGGGCTATGAAGAGGGTTGGACTGCTGAGCCTTCCCCTTTTAGTATTTATGGAGGGCTTATATGATTTCGGAATAAGTATATATGTGTTGAAAAATATTAAGGAATATGAAATATTTATGGGTTTATCCCATAGTCTCTTTAGAACAACAGCAGATGAAAAATGAAGTCATTGTGCATAAACTTCTCAGAAATGTGTATAATGAATACCATACATTAGTAATGCAAGTAATACAATATAAGGGAGACTAATCCTAATCAAGCACCATGTGAAAAACAATTAGTGTGAAGTAAGGTACTTACAGTACAGGGTTTTAAAAAAAGAGTAACTCCTGCTATATACTGAAGCTATTACAACATTAACTTATTTTTATTCTTTGTTATAAATGAAAAATAGAATATAATATTTTCTGTTAATGTCATCAATATAAATACAAGCTCATGAGCAAAATTATTTTTAAGGATTAATATACAACTTCATTGTAGATATGAGTTCACTAATTAATGTTTTCTTCCTACAGATAAAACTGTGGTATGACAAGGTTGGTCATCAGTTAATAGTGACCATACTGGGAGCAAAGGATCTTCCTTCAAGGGAAGATGGGAGGCCAAGGAATCCTTATGTTAAAATTTACTTTCTTCCAGACAGAAGGTAGGGTGAACTCAAAGACAAGGGATAATTGAATAAGAATCAGGTGACATGCACAGCTGAGTTTATCAGTCATATTTACATGGAAAAAAACTTACAGTGTTGAATTGTTGTGTTGAACATGCTGTGTAACAGCAAGGTGTCTTTGAACACTAAGCACAAACTTGCTTTCCCTGGTTATATTATAAAACACTGAATAGAAAAGGAAAAGAAAGGTATATGTATGTCTTTGCATGGGGATCTGTTATTTGAAAGGAATGTTATTAGTGTTTTATAATGTCTTTATTTTCTATGCCACTTATTCTTCTCTAGAGCAAAGAAAATGCTACACACTTGGGTTCATAAATTTCTGGGCTCATAAGCAGTTTGGTTTGCCCCACCTTTATACAATAAAGCAGTAACAGGTTTGGCATCTGAAACCCACAGATTTCTTATCACAGTATAAGTGAGTTAAGGCTGAAAGGGACTCAGTTGAGAGTTCTCCCCTCCACTTTGGAAACTTTCCCTAAAGCACAGGAGTCATGTTAATCTGGATGGTATCATATATGCACCTCGGGAAAATTAAGCTGTAGCAGGAACCCTATTCCTGAAAAGCTGCTTCACTTTTTAGTACATGATTTTCTGTGTTTCAGTTTAGGTGTTGGGAAGAACAGCAGAAGAGATCATGTGTTCTCCAGTTGATTTTTTTAAATTGGTATTTCCCCAGATTGTGTCAGTAGGGGAACATGTTTACCTTTATTTTATAATACCAACCAAATAATTCAAAACTTTAATATCACTCAAAATAACAGATCAACAGATTTCTGAATCTGTAGAATAGGATGTAACTTGTGTTTTTACTTCCTTTGCTTTTCCAAAAAGCTAAACTGGGAAAATGCTGGCTGTCTCCAGTACCATTTAACATCAGCAGGAATTAGAGCTATTTAGAATTTTGGATGACATTGCTTTTCTGCTTTCATTGTATATCACATGTTGACACGCAAATTTTCTGTGACTACCTAATTTGCTGTGTCATTGATGATTAAAAGGTTTTGGATATTTTCTTGGTCTCACCAATATTTGAGCTGTTGGTTTAGATCCCTGGTTTATTCAAACTGCTGTAGTGTGTTTGTAGATGCTGAAGCTGTGGTGAACTGAGAACCAGGTCTCCTTCAATTATCCTACCTGCTTTTTCATAAGTAATGAAAAATTAATAGGCTAACAAAAGTGAGTTCAAAATGTTTTACAGTGTAAATTGTGATAACTAAGAATATATATTGATATTAAATTTTATTAATCTATATTTTTTTCGAATTTATGGGAAGTATTCAGCACTTTTATTTAGTTGTTTTATGTTTTTATTATCAGCAGTGTATCTTATAGAATTGTGGGGGTTTTTCTGATGTTGAAATTAATTTTTCTTTCCTTAGATTTAAAAGCTAAGTAAGCAACAATACATTTCTTGTGTAGTAGAAAGAAGCATGCTAGAGGTAAAAAAGAGTCAAGCATTTAATCAGATGAAGATGCTGAATTCTCTTTGATTAAAGAAATTTCATTGAAAAAATGTTGTACAATATAACTTATTTCAGTTCACAAGGGTAAACAAATCTTTAGTATGCTAGAAATAATTTACATGTTTTTAACAGTGTGTCTAAAAATATTTTTTCTTAGGTAATTTTTTGATCCAACTTCCAAGTAACAGTTCAGAAATACAATGACTTTATTGCAATTGCAAGTATTAATGAATGGACTGTGTCTGCATTGTCTATCAAAAAAGCCTCATAAATTAGTGTGGCAGCTTCATTATGCAGCAATCAGCAGGTTTAAAATAAGCAAGAGTGAGAAAAACCCTGCACTGTCCCCAGCTCCCTGACCATTCCTTCATGTGAGCCTGCTGCTCCTTCCTGCTCTGCAGTTGGAATGAGCCACTGTAGGGCTGGAACTGGAGTGAACCAACTGGCTCAATTTTCTGAAATGAAGGTGTTTTCTATCCCCAATGTTGTCTGTGGAGATGTTCTACTGTCAGACTATGCCTTGTGGAAATCCCATTTATGGAAGAACATTTTGCTTTATAAAATGCTGCTTCCAAAATAAAAAAAAAATACAACCAAAATCATATTAAAACACCTATGGTTTTTGGGGAAAACATTAAAATTGGAATTGGCACATAAGCTTGAAATCATCTAACCTTAGTTTTTAATATTAACTTATAAATTATCCTCAGTATATGCACTGACTTTATAATAAAGGAAAATTCCCGCTCTAGATTACAGTACCCATGGTCCTACAAGCTGAACTGCTGATTTAAGATTTCCTATTTTCTATTATTTACTAAATGCACCTTAATGGTATTTTGAACATATTTAATATTTGACTGTTTCTTTCAGTGATAAAAATAAAAGAAGAACAAAAACAGTAAAGAAAACATTGGAACCTAAGTGGAATCAGACATTTATTTATTCTCCAGTTCATCGGAGAGAGTTTAGAGAACGAATGTTAGAAATCACACTCTGGGACCAAGCACGAGTTCGAGAGGAAGAAAGTGAATTTTTAGGAGAGGTATACAAGTATTGGTAGTTGCTATAGAAATACAGTTGCTCACATATTCATGTATAGATACAGTAATTTTGAAAAAATTACTAACTGTGCAAAGCAAAGCTGGTTTTAATTGTTTTATTTTTTCTTTCATTTAATAGTGATCTTTCACATATCACATAATCCTGATATGAGATTCTTTCTATGTTTTCTCTGTTTTAGTAACAGCATGAATGTGGTTCCTCAATTTCTAATTATTCATTAAAATCCATTTTATCCATAGTTGTATTTTACTAGTACTTTGGAATGTTGCTCATTAACTTATTTGAACGCTGGTGAAGGCTCTCAGAAGGTAATAAGGGTTTTGTGAAAGGTTTTTTGTATATTTAGTGTTCTCAAAGGCAAAGGACATTCTTTCATATTAAAGCAAGGTTTTTATATAACTTCAGACAAAGTCCTTAGCAATAAGAGAATAATAGAATAAAATTTATATTTATTTTAAGATATTCTGTCACACAATGCTTTCCTACTTTTAACCATTCTTTCTTTTTTAGATTCTTATTGAGTTAGAGACAGCATTACTAGATGATGAACCTCACTGGTACAAACTTCAAACACATGATGTCTCTTCATTGCCACTTCCCCATCCCTCACCATATTTGCCACGCAGACAACTCCATGGAGAGAGTCCCACACGGAGGTTACAAAGTAGGTTATTAGTTTTACACACTGTGTCTAGTTCATCTGAATTAATGCATAATAAAATCTATTAAATTCTTGCAAATGGAAAGCTGACAGAGATAATTTGTGGTTACTGATGAGAGTCTGACATGCTACAAATGGTATCAGCCACTGTGCATTAAACTATTTTTTTCTTATGAGACAACTCAGTTCAGATCCTCAGCTTGAGTAAATTATCTTGGTTTTTGCAATTTGCTGTTTTTATCATGAAACTCTTTCTTTTGTATTATGTTCACAATTTCATGGTTTAAGCAAAAGTGGATTGGCAGGACCTCTCAATTTAGCTCATAGTTCTTGAAGTAACCTGTATGTAACATCATATGTAGATAAATTAATGCCATGGCCTGTTGCCTTGCTTTGATACTATTTTATGTGCTTAGATTCACAAATGGAATTTCTCTAAAAATTCGACTTTTGTAGAGTTATACTCGATCCATAGTAGTTATCAGCAGAACTTTTGAAAATAGTGTATAAAGTATGGTAGTAAAAATAGATACATAAGAATAATACAGTAAAGGGGAAAATCTGGTTCATCAATACTTCATGGTTTCTCCATTAAACTGTTCAGTACTGCCAGTGTTTTAAAGCTCTTCTTCACTGAATAAACTTTATAAAATACTAGTTGGGAGTTATATTAAAAATACCCCAACAAACCAAATGAATCAACCAAATTAATAAAACCCCAAAAGTCCCACCACCATCACAAATACCCAACAAAACAAAACCAAAACCTCAAATCAAACAAATCCCTCCCCCAACAACAGAAAGGGACTTCAACAACAGAAATTCAATTTCTAAGATTTACTTGGAGTTTCTTTGAGTTATTGTATGTGAGTGTGAGTGCACGTTTCACACAAACTCACAGAAACTTGTGTGAAGTCAAGAAAACAAGCTTGGATATTTCATGTGTTCTATGTAGAGTCTTTATGAGATAACCCATTCTACATGAGTATTTCAAGCAGTTTGTTTTGCTTCTGTGCACTTGATGGTGAGAAGGATTAAAATGCTCCATATCATAATATTCTGAGATAGACACACTATCAGAGACACACTGCATAGCCTTGAAGTTGTAAGATTATGCTTGTCCACAAAAGGAGGAAAGAAATTATAGTTAAAACGTCATGAGTTCTATTGCAATTCAGTCCTCTTCAGTCTATTCATATGTCATTACTGTTATTTAACTAAAGTTTTTAAATTATACTTCTAATATGGTTAATGTCATCTTTTAACACATTTTAAGTTAAGTTTCCATCTAGAACAATTATTTTTGCAGACCAGTTGGATTCTTTTTATGTGAAGTTAGTGAAATTCTGATTTTCAGGAAATATTCAGTCCCGTGCAAACAAACCCTGTTTGTCTATCAGAATTTTGGTCTGTGCAATAAATAACTGCCATTAAGAATGAATTTATGTTTTATTTTTTAACATATTCTAGTGATGTTTGAGTAAAGATCTGGTGGATGATACTGGCTCAAAATTTGAAAGAGATTCAGGTTTTTTTGTCTAGTAATACTACTACGTACTAATAAGTAATAAAAATAGCTAATAAATACTAATACTAATAATGTGCTCAACGGAACAATTTTACATACTTGTCTGTAAATATAGAGAAAAGGACTTAGCAAAACTTCTAGTTTGGTGAAATACTAAGATCTGGTATAGAAGTCCTGCTTCTCAATGAAGATGGTTTAGCCTGGCTGTTCCCAGAGCACTCATTTTTCACCTCAGGTTCTCAAAACTTCAATCAAATATGCAATATCGAATATTCACTATTAATGCTGGAGAATTTCACATGTTCCTAGACTAAATTATCCTATTTCCTTTTGTATGGAGATAGAGACCCGATAAGGAAGGATTTTCCCTAGTGGCCTGGGCATATTCATGTCTTGATTCCTTGTGTATCATAAATAATCTTCAGTTTAAACAGATAGCTTTAAATGTATAGAGAACAAGGTATCCTGGAATTATAAGCCTTGCTTTCTGGGGTCTGAAAAGGTGTAGAATTGAAAATTTAGCCTCTAATCAGAGCTCAGCTATGGCAGCAGAATCTGTTTAGCAATGGGAAAATAGAATTTTTCTTTTATTGCTGTCATGCCTCTGAAATGGAAATAAAAGTGCTTCCTTGGTGTCCAAAGAGGTCATGCACTATCCTACTGAGAGATCCAGTACTCAACTGGACAAGGCTGTAAACAATGCAGGGTAAGTTGGCCAAGCCTGAAACAGGCATTGCACCAGATGGCCTCCAAAAATGCTCTTCCCAATGTAAATGTCACCACCAAGGGACTGGTGAAGGGGCAGACAGCAGCTCTTAAAGTGTTTGCCTTCACAAAGTAAAATATTTATTCTGTATTAATAACACAAAGAAGTCTAGGGTTTTTACATTTTTTTTGAGGTGTCAAAAGAGTATGAAATGAAACTTCATATTTTAGTTTCTTGTGTCTGAAGATGTTTTTGTATCTCTCAATGACATGCTTGTACATGATGAAACAGGAGATGTTTTCCAGCAGCACATTATGACAATGTGAAAAAAAATCTCTAGAACAAGGCTTGTCTAGCATGTTTGTCAATGTTTTTCAAAGCACTTCTTAGAACATAGACTGGGCTGTTATTAAGCAGGCTGGTTTCAATTTTTGGGGCTGCAAAATCTGAGTAGTTCAGTCCTCCTACCTTTTGTTCTTTTCTGCAATGCCTCTATAGAATTAGTGAGTACAATATGAAAGACTTTATTGAATACCCCCAAAAATTATTAGTGTGAGAAATGACAGGAGAGATATTTTGAATTACAAGGTTGTTTTTTGTTTGTATAAATACACATTAAACATCTAAGCTTTTTCATCTTTTATGATTGCCACGTAGTGATAAACACATATATTGGAAGACAATACTTAAACCTTGCTCTCTAAAGGTAGTTTAAAAGAACCACCTACACTTAGCACTTCTATTCTCTTTTTAATATCACTGGATTGCAGTGTTCCTGAAGAAGAGCAGACTGTCAGCCCTGAAGAGTGAAGTTGTATTTACAGATTGCCGGTAGCAAAGTGCAAGCTTCCCACAGAGCCCCATATGCTGTTTTTTTTAGGAACCAGCTTTCAGAGAGGGTAGCTTAGTTTCTACATATATTTATCTCTCAATATCTTTGAGTGGGCAGTGTGTTGTGGTACAGACTGATCTAAGTTAGCTGTCCACCTTCTCCATCCCAGTCCTCTAATCCACACATTCCTTTTAAATTCCTAGTGATAAAGGATCATTCCTTTACTTTCTCCTTTATGATTTTTGACAGATATCTACTTAGAAATTGGAACTAATATAGAACATAGGATTATGACTTACTAACTAATTATAACTCTTTCAGCTAATTATATTTCAGATTTTCAAAACCTGATCCAATGAGTATATTTTAAGCTTTTTCTTAAGCGAAATGTGAGGTAATGAGTAGGTCTATTTTACTTATTGTGCTCAGCTTTTAAAGTGAATTTTTAAAATTACCTCATTTTCTCTAACATAAAATCAGGCATACACCCAGAATTCCAGACTAGAATTACAGCCAAACTGAAGTTGTTGGTTTTTTTTTAATGTATTGCCTCTGAAAAAAATTGTAACCAGAAAATTTAGAGTAATTGTAGAGAATATTTAGGAATTCCCATTGTTGGTAGGTTATTTTTCCATCTCATATTAGCTAAGAATCTTACTGGAAAATCCATACAAAATTCAATGTGCTTTCGGTGCTGTTTTCACGGTTGTTAGGATCACTGGTGTGGAAGTAATAGTTGGTATTTCTATTTATTGAGAAATGGTACAGAAATCAAACAAGGTGTATACCATGGGATTGTGTATCTAAAATTAGTTCCTCTCCATGAGCCCAGAATATAGACCTAGAAATAAAATTGGATATGACACATTCTAATTCCATCTTTTACAGTTATATCCATGTAATGTGAGCATTTGTGGAGTGTGAGCTGATATTGTTGATTTGAGAAAGAATATGGGGTTATTTTTTATTCTGGAGAACCACAATTTTTTTAGTTTTGTATTGATGCCGAATTTGTTTTAGAAGCAGATTTTGTTTTACTCCAAGTGTTTTAAGACTTCCCTAAATATTTAGGATTGAAATGTGACAATAGTTTTCTATGTCAGACTCTGCAGCTTTAAAACTAAGCAGGCTGAATTATTGATCTGCAGGGCTCAGAGAGTGCAGTGTGCAGTGTAGGGAGCAGCTAAATGTGCAAATGAGAAGAAATGGGAATACAAAACCCGGACAGTAAACCCAGACATTTTCAGTTCTCTTGTTGCAGCATAGGCCTGTGCAGCAGCAGGTCTGTACAGTTTTAAAATACCATATATTTCACAATGTGGTTTGAAAAATAAAAATTTTATATTTTGAGCATCTTCAGTAAGGGAAAAGTAATAAATCTATGGGAGATAAACTCTTCAGAGAGCAAGATCTCAAAGATTTTAGAAATTACAGTATTTGAAAATCAACATATAGAAGTCCAAAAATTTTTTTTTTCAAGATCTGAAAACCAGGAAAAATCAATGAAAATAAAAAGAAATGTAAATAAAGATACTTTGGAGTAGTTTTCTTGTAAAGGGAATTTTACCTTCATTACTTTTAGAGGTTTTTTAGGCATCAATGACTCAAGTCACTGAATTTCATGATTCTCCAAGCCCATAAAAAATCTGGAGAGAGAGAGAAAATACAGTAATGAGAATTTAACTCTGGGGACAAAATTTTACTATAGTTATGTTCTAAAGAAATCTGCATAGTCTGCTGAAAGCTATATATGCCTTTTTTCAAATTGTATTCATTTTTTTTGGGTGGGAATAAAGAAAAGCTATAATGTGTAAACAAAGTGTTTTGAGTAGGTTGAAAAGTTTTGTCATCTTTTCAGCTTTGTATTTTGTACATTTTTCCATCAGACTGTATTTTCTGCATCAATGCTGAGATCTTAACATGATAAAAATTATTAAATCTGCCTAGGAAAAAACCAAACTGATAGACTGAATTAAAATTGAAGATTCCCATAACTTATTAATTTTCGAAAAACATTTTTAGATGGACTTGTCGTTGCTGGGTGCTGACAAATTTTATTTTTTGTTCTGTGGCTCTACCATGAGATCAAGGAGGAATGTCATAACTGTTAATTTAATCCCTCTCTTCAATTATTTAAATGGTAAAGCTGTTACGTCTATATTGTAGAACATCAAGATATACATTTCGTAGTACCAAAATCATTAAAGTTTAACAATAATTAATTACAAATGTATCTGAAACTTTAATCTGTGAAATATAAGCCCTGGTGAAATGATGGCCAATCTTCTTCCACTGAAAATTATTCACTTCCTTGGAGCTCTGTAGAGGCTCATTTTACTGCAGAATCAAGATCTTGCTGTATCAGCAATTTCCTGTAAGTTTGTTGTGAGTTTGGTAAGTCTGTGATAATTTTCAGTGAATGTTACTGAACCTTACATGAGGAAATTATAATAATGCTGTTCATTAGTAGGTGAATTGTAGTTAATGGAAACATGCCGTTCACTAGTAGGTGAATTGTACTTAATGGAAACATGCATCAGTGAGTTTTTTTTCCAGATTATAATATGGAGCATTTTATGGTCAGTGGCACAGGCCATGATTAATTTATTTTATGAATTTTACCCTAAAGAGAAAAAACAGCAATTAATTTTCTCTTTCATGCTTTTTCCTTAGTTTTTGCTCTTTCTTTTAATGGAGCACAGGCCTTGGGCATGTTAGCTTTGTTTGCATGCATTGATATTTTGTTCACAGAGTATGGTGAGATATATACATATCTGTACCAGTATTATATTTATTGTACATCTATTATTTATTTATTATATTTTATTGTACATCTATGGTTTATTAAATACTTTAATTAAAAGGTATTTAACATGATACAGGGATGTCTAAAAAGGCCTTAAACTATCAAAAGATTTTTCTTTTTCTAATTAAAGGAACTCATTTAGGATATTAATTTACTAAATTGTAATTAAACTACAAAAATACTTAAAAACGTATTTTGAAGCAGTTTAAGAGAATTACTTTATTTCTCTGGTTACTTGATAAAAACATATTATTAAACTATTCTTCTGTTGTGTAAAGAAGTTTTCAGATGGTTTTAATACTATTCTGACTTCTTCCTTTCTGTGCTGTGACCATATAGAAACAAGCATTGCTTTCTTAGTCCTCGATCCCATTATAATCTCACTAATTTTATATTCTTGTGCTCTTCAAGAAGCTCTACCCTTTTAAAGATCTATCCAGCAGTTAAATTCAGAAAGCCCATAATTTTTAACTCTATGAATAATTTCTAGACTGTGTTAATAGATTTTTGTTGTGGGCATGTGGCACCTTTGGTGTTCAGGTAACACCTGATGTTGTCAGGGTAAACAAGGCAAAGTTTCCAAACTGCATTTTTCATAATTTTGTAGCCAAATGATTGTAATTTTTAATGGAATTCATAGCCAGAAGAGATTAGTATTAAGGAATACAAATATTAGAGAAGTTACACAATAAATCACAGCTAAAAGGTTTTAAGTGATGCTGAAAAAACCCATATTATTCACTTAGAAATTATATTGCCTAATGGTTCTGGGACATAAAAATTTACTACATTTATCAAGAAGCCAAAGTTGAAAATGTAGAGTTAGAAATTGAAAAGTAGGAGATGATTTAGTAATATAATCCACATATTAAAATAATTAGTACCTGGACGACAGAAAAAGGGTGACTTGCCAGAAGGCACTTAGTCATCCAATGAATCCATTAACAGCAGCATTTGGCAAGAAATTGAAATTTTCTCTAACACTGTCATATCCTATCATATGAGGTGCATTATTTGCTTACAGACTGTCACTCTTTTCTGTTTAATGTGGTGTCTATGAGCTCCAACTACAAGAAATGAAAATATTCAGAAAGTCTTGCTAATGACAGGATATTATTAATGTTATTCTGGCTCCCTGACTTCTATGTATTATGGCATCTTATGGAAGTCATATTTTCAAAATCTAAAAATGCAATTAACATTTCATGTTCCCAGAATTGTCCAAATATTCGTGTACTAATATTTTGTTCAGTTTAGAAAAATTGGTGTGATTGTATGGAAAGCTAAAATACATAAATCAGTCAGACATAAGGATTGCCAACAATAAATCAGGTATTGCAAGTATTTAATCATTGAACTCAGGATTCTAAAATTTGCTGGTAACAACAATATGTAATTAAGGTTCTTGTTTTTGTACATATCTACCAAATCAAGACTTAGCAGGAGGGAGGAGATTGGCTGGCACATCACTTCAGAGTCTGCTAAATTTAAAGCAGGATTCCAAACTACATCTTGGGAAATGTCTGCTACTGCTGCAGTGCCAACAGAAGTGTGCAATACTTTTAAGGGTAGAAGCTCATATTGTATGCTTAGCTGAATATACATTTTGCCCTTAAAAAGTTAAACACTTAAAGTAAAAGTATGCAATTGTATTTCAGAATTGGAAATGACTGAAATTGCTCTGCTAGGTCTCTGTGGCTATTGCATATAACTGTTAATCAGAAGTGATTTTATGGTTTAATTTCTCTTAGCTGCTTGGTTTTATTGCTGTAAAGGAATGTGGTCTACAGTATCAAATTCTTTCATCTCTGGCAGCAATTATAAAAAAGTTTAAGGTTCTAATCATCCCTGTTACATGTGTAATTCATGTATTTTCCCCTGACACTACTTCATTTCAATATTTGTTTTCCAGATAAAGGCTTATATTCATATAATTCAGGTAAATTTTCAGCATGCCAGAAGTTCTTATTGCTTCCATATACGTGCAAAATTTTATTTGATATTTTTTGGTGTGCTTTTGCTACCTATTGTGCAGATGCTAAAATGCATAAAAGTTCTTTGGCTTTTCTTGTCTGCTTTTCAGTAATAGGTCTTTTGTTGGCTTTCTTTCTCTATTCTTAATGTCTCAGTATTGATATTGGAGCAATATTGTAACACTATACCTGCTTTGCTTGCCTTTATTTTAGGTAGAGCTATAGTAGGAAAACTGTAGTGAGCTTTATTAACTATATAGGAAAAAGCTATTTTGCTTAAACTGGATTAAAAGGAATGCTATTATGTTACAGCTGTTTGAGAACTAGTGCAAGTATTTTTAAAATTCAGGCATGGGGTAAGTGAAGTACTAGCAAAATCAGTATTTACACTGGTATGTATTTTTACAGTTTCTTGTTGCTATAAATCCCCCATTGCAAATACAGCTCTATCTGAGGAATTTGCCTTAATTAAATATAAGTAAATTAATAACATACAGTTTTTGCCAACTTAAATTGTGTAGCGCATTTAATTTGGGACTTTTTGCAGTTTTTTCAGTTTTAATTATTGGAATCTCTTTGAGAATTGGTTCAACTAATTATCTTTTAGTTATGTTTAGAAAGTGAAACCCACATTGTTATGAAAATAGTTCCATACTGTAGTGGAGAGAAGCAAAATTCCCTTAGAGCAGAACTTCCTTGAGGGTAATACTTATAAAATCCCTTTTCCATTACATCTAATGTCTCATATATTTCTTCTACTCCTTTCTCTCCTGAAATAATGTCACATTCTTCTCATGTTTTATGATATCTTCGCATGGGGAGAGACCAAGTTTGGTGTGGCATTTGTGGACTTGCACACATGTGGATTAGACTCAAATTTTAGGTGGATAAAGTCTCTTTTTGATTAAGGACTTCCAATTTGTATCTCTCTCTTCTATCCCGAAGTTTTATCTCTCTCTTTTGTCTTTCTCCTCTATCTTGCTCTATTTTCAAAGATCTGTGGGAAGTTAATAGAATTTGATGTTTATGCTCTGTTAGTGTAGATGAAATTGGTCACAAGCCTCTAAACCCCACTATTATGTGCAGGATGATAAAGTGACAGATTGACATGGAGACAGCAGGACTGCATGAGAAATTAGCTCACAATAAGAACCCTCGGGCACAGGCTGGATGAATATCAGAGAGCAAATTCTTAAAGCAGTAGTTATGAGACTCTTTTGGGCTTGCTTATATGTTGGCTTTGAACATAGAAGAAATACAGGCATGCTAAGTGACTTTAAGTGGTTGTGAAGGCCTTCAGTGAGCTCCAGGGAAGGAACTGTAAGCATGCTTCACTGCCCTTTGGTGCCCCAAAGGAGTCCACAAAACCTTGTAAAAGCTTCCTGCAGTGTAAGGGACAGGATTGGGAGATTGGTCTGCTTTCTTTTTCCTTTTTTTCTTTCTCTTTCTCCACAAGAAAAACACAGGATTCCTGAGCCATAAATTTGGCACTTTCTTCTGTATTTAGGCTGACTCACACTAATTTTATTTCTCATTCTACCTCCTGTCCTACTTCATTTTGATAACTATGTTGGTTGGTCATATACACTTTAGTAGAGCTTTGAACCTGCTGTGTTAGTCTTCTCTTAAGGTCTATCAGAAATGTCTACGGGGAATATATGAAATACAGAAGATATTTTACATTATTTCCTCTGTATATTAATAAGAAAGTGAAGAAAACTTGTGTGCCAGTGTCATATGGAAGGCATAAAGTTTTTTTGGAATCCCTCCACAGATTCTGGTTGCTTTGTAAGAAAATATTTATATTTGGTTATCTTTTCTTTCATCTGGGAGAGCTCCAATTATTTAGAATGTTGTTATGGAGAGAATGTGATTCTGGTGAAATAGAATACAATATTCCAGTTGACAGGGACCTGCCACTGTAATCTAGTCCAAGAGCCCAACCATTCAGTCCTGACCAAAAGCTAAAGCATGTTATTAAATACATTGTCCAAACACTTTTAGAACATTGACAGGTTTAGGAAAAACCAAAGAATATTTTGTGAACATTTTTTTCAATTGTTCCCAAAT
Source organism: Luscinia megarhynchos (assembly GCA_034336665.1). NCBI lineage: Eukaryota > Metazoa > Chordata > Aves > Passeriformes > Muscicapidae > Luscinia > Luscinia megarhynchos. Next base: position 82,317,443 of record JAPFBE010000002.1, read on the forward strand.
TATTTTTATTTAGAAGTTTTCCATGGCCACCAACACGTGGCCATGTATCCCATGGAAATTTTACAAAAAAATACCTGTTTCATTCATGAAATTGAATGAAACACCTAATTTTTTCTTTACATTATTGTTTTGGTTTGAAGGACAGGTGTTTGCTAATAAAGGGAGAAGCTTTTTTTTGAAATGAAGAATGTAAACACCTTCCCTCTAAATTATTATAATTTTGAAATTAAGGGAATTTTAGGTAAAGATATGGGCATTAGGAGTAACAGTTCTTTATTAGGAAAATTAAAATAGAAATACAGTATTACAAAGAACAATTCTAAAACACTGGCAGAGTCAGAATGCAACCTGACACCCTGTCAGTCAGGGTGTTGGCAGCAGTCCCATTAAATGGTGGCTGCATCCTCCTGCAGTGGCAGATGTGGTTCAGCTGGAGCAGTGCTCCTGTAGAAGGTGCAGTTTTCTCTGAAGGTCCAGGGATGATGTGGGAATCCAGTGGAAAGAAGGCTGCTTTAGTGTTCAAAATCTCAGTTTTTATCTAGGCAGGAAAGGCTTGGCTCCTCCCCCTGGCTGGAGCATCTCCCAGTGGGATGATGTAATTTTATCAGTCACACAGTGGGACTCGAATGGGCCAGCAGCAGATGATATCTTCCTGGAGGGAGGATGGGTTGTGGAAAAGATAAAGATGATTGCCCCAGCTGGTTTTAAAGATGGCCCATTAGCAGATGGTATGTGCCATGGAGTTAAGGGTCACTGCCCCACCCGGCTTCAACAGATGGTGACAGAATACACATTTCTGGTCATATTTTGTATTGCAACCCAAGACAATTATTTCATCCCTGAGGATGAAAAATGGAAATGTTTTTATACTAAGAAACTCCTGTATTATAAATTCCTTTTCAACGTAATAGAAAGTAAAAGCGCAAATAATAAAAAAAATTAAATAGAAGGTATTTGCTAAATAGAAGCTTAAAATAATGGTCCTAATGGTTTTTATGTGGTGGGGTTTTTCCCCAGCCCTGCAGTGGAAGCTACAGTGCAGGTGCTGTGAACTTCCAGTTGTGCTGTGCACGTGTTCTCACAGAGCTGCTGTGCAGGTGATGGCCTGGGGGCAAGGAGATGTGGAAGGGCAGGAGGATGCTGAACTCTGACAAGTTCTGATAAGAAGTTTTTCCACTGCCTCCACTGTGAACTCTCCTGTAAACTCTCTCCTGAGAAGTTTTGTTGATTATTTAAGGCTGTTAAATGCAAACTTGCTAAATGGAATAAAAAAATATATTTTGATTTTACTGGGGCTCTCATTATGCTGAATTAAGGTGTTTTTGAGGGTTACAGTAGCATGGAGTCTATTTTACCTCCAGCCCAAAACTGTAATAATTGTTAATCTGAGTGGAAGGGATTTGAAAGTCTGTATTTACCATCTATTATTACACAGTTATCAGACAAACGAGGAATAATACCTCCAATAAAGTTTTATGAATAAACTACATACTAGTGGAATGGCATTATAGAAAATGTTAACTACAGGCAAACCATTGGCACCAATGCATTCATTTAATGTAAGCAGTATCCTGGAATATAAGATTTTTACTGAATTCTGAATTTATGTAAGAATGGATTTAAACTTTTTGCTCTTATTTTAGGACCATATTTTATAATGTATATGTTAAAGAGTTTAGGATATTAACTAAATACTAAATAAAAGGTTCATTCACAATATTGATTTGCAATAATTTGTGAGATGCTTCAATGTCACATTTCCCAGATAAAAATATGAATTCCTCTTTCTCTTTTTTGTAATCAGTGGTCCAGATTACTTAATGAAATAGTACTTTGAAAAGACATGGCTAAGGTGGGGCACATGCCTGATCTTCACATTTACTTAGTTAATAGGTTAAAAAGAAAATTACTATTTAAAATTAATATACAGCACATGAAATTACTCTTGCAAAAATTCCAAGAAATATTAAACTAATCTGCCAGGAATTATACTGACATTTCAAATACTTGGTTCAATGGAAGATTTTGACCTATGCACTTTCTAGTTTGCTCCATTTAAGTTAATGGAAGATGTTTTATGTATGTATAATCTGATTCCTTTGCAGAAGTTATATATTCCATGCAGTAGTTCTTGACATTACACATTTAATTGACATAGCATTACTTGCCTTCCTCCATCCTTCCTGAAGACATTGATTGCCAAAGATAAAACCAAGTAATTAATTCTCCTTGGAGTTTCTTCTGACTTCTTTACCATCATTTAAATTTACATTTATAAGGAAATGAAAAATATTACTTTAACATGTTTTATTTTTCAATTGGTTTAAGTCTGTTAGTAGTTAGAGCTGGCTTGTAGCTGCTTGAGGAGATAGATGATCTGAGCTGAACAAGCTTCATATCTCATCTTTCAGATCAAGCTTTCGTATTTAAGGATGTCAGGTGTTACAAGAGACTCTCCTCTTTGCAGTGGCAAAGACAGTTTGAGAAATCACTGGAATCTGATTCTTTCCTTGGTTTTATTCCTTTTCTGCTCCCATCCTTTGGCAGGTCTCAATCCTGGCCCGTTCACTTTCTCTTGCCCTGGCTCTTCCCTGAAGCTCAGGTCTCTCAGATCCTGGAGGATGATGGGGAGCTGAGGTATTAGGAGATTCTGAACAGGTGGATATGGCTTAAAAAGACAGAGAGAGAAAGAGAAAACCCTGTCTTTTATACCTGTGGTCTGCTGAAATTTCTTGATCTCTCTTTTCTGCCAGATGTATCTTGTGACTACAACAATATATAATTTTAGCTACACAGCTGGGAAGTCTAGAGGCCACTGTGGCAACAGCTGACTATTTTCATCTTCAAAGATGCAAATAATCTCCTCCTGAATACAGAATATATTATTCTAAAAATATGTTAAAGCAGATGTACTTAGCTGTAAATATAAACATAAATAAAAAGCAACCTCAGTTGTAATTAATTAGATTCATTCATAAGAATGAATTAGTTGATGAGTAAATGACATCTATTCAAATCATAGTTGATTCAGCCTTTTTACATCTTTTGTGATGAGAACCTTTCCAAGCCTCCATATGATGAGCATCAGCAAACTCAATTGCCCTCATCTTCCCATTCCACAATCCTCTTTCTGATGGGGCCTGAGTAACATTATTGGCATCTCTGCACAGCAGCCACAGACCCATGGCCAGATCAGTGCCAGGGTCACCAAAGGACAGAATCCCCCTGCTTTGCACTCCTTTTGGGGGCTTTTGCCTTTCAGGTCCCAGCCAAGCCCTAGCCAGCTTGTAGGGCTCTCCTGCTTAGTGTTTGGTCACAAATATTGTCCTCACTTAATGACCTGGATTTGAATCAGTGCCTAAGAAGAATGGAGACTAATCCTTCTTGCTCACTGGCACATATATCACTATACCAGTAGAAGATTCTCCTGAAAAAGGCAACAGGGACAGCATCACAGCTGGAATGGATGCTTTCTTTGGTGAAATGAAGAGACTGGGCCTTTGCCATACTATAAGTAAGAAAATAATCAGAGGATGTAGAAACCTTTTCCATAATTTCTGCCCTCACCTTCTAGGTTTTCTTGAGTGCTAATTGTCATCACTTGCTTGTAATTTTTTGTTTTAGAGAAACACTTTTCTTCTTATTTTTTAAATTCAAAGATGTTTGTCCCCTACCTATTGTAGCATGGCTGTATCTAAAATTTTATAGTAAATTGAGTTAACGTATGAGAATTGCATGAGTTTCTCTGAACTAATCTTAATTTCCTATTTGTGAGGAAAGCATCAACCTTTAGTGCAATTAAATAACCACAATTAAAAATTCTTTATTGAAATTGCACAATTTATTGGCAGGCTATATTGTTTTCTAAGAACTAGCACATATCACACTTAACACCGTTTTTAACTGAGAAATTTTAATCCTCAAAGAAATAGTCTGCAGTCACAATTATAAATTCATACACCCACATCATAATTGCTACAGTGACTTTTGACTTCTCATAAAAGACACAGAAGAAATAGAAAATATACAAACAAATACAGCAGGAACAATTAGAAATATGGAGTGGTTGGCATATGGAAAGCAACCAAAGAATGATATTTCAGCTCAAAAAACTGCAAACCAAAGAGATAACTACAGAAAAACACAGAATGCTGATTCATGTTTCTCAGAATACAAAAGCTTAGAGGGCATTGTCTGAAAATAATATAATAGAAATAAAATATAGGGAAGTTGATTTCACACAATTCATACTCGAACTGCAGAATTTACTGACACAGAATATTACAGAGGCCAAGAGAACACTGTGACTAAAAATGAAATTATCTGAATTTGTGGAGAATTAGTCGATTACTTATTGCAAACAGGATAGCTTAGGAGAAGTCTCAGATCTTGTAAGCACACTCTGCTGAAGAAGGACGTTCCACTATCCTCTAGTGGGCAGGTAAACAGATATTCAACAGTCTAAAATATGACAGCAGTTCTTCTAATTCAAATAATTTCTAAAGTTTCTTTAAATTGAAAACTCTTTATTTTTGTCAAAAATCACTCAGTACATGTTCTCATGTTTTTCTGTTGGGAAAGGAGAACAGACATCCTTCTGTGCCAGTCACTCAGAGCATTAAGACTTTCTCCTGGGAGTTTTCAGGTTTACCCCAAGTTTTTTACTGATAATTTTGTGTCTACATTTTTCAGAAAAATTGTCCTAAGGCAGGGAATAAAATCTTGCACATGATTGGAGGTGTGGTGACAAAAGTTGATGCCTTCCAATTAGCCCTTTTTAGATGGCCAGAAACTAAAAATAGACACAGCATCTTGCTGAAGAAAAGGGATTTTTTCACATTTAAAAGAAGTAAATGAATAATTATCAGTCACATGCCAGCGTTTAACCCTGTTATCAACAATCAAATACTGTTTAAAAGGTGCCACAGAAGACCAAAGTAAATTCAGGATGAGCAAGACCTGACATATTTACTTGTCCTGTGTGACCTACATTTGAGCTCTAATCATGGAAGTAAAATCTGCTTTTGCCAACTCAGCTGTAGCTATTTTGGCAGGTACACATTTAATAGTTTGATTGTGTTCCATGACACACTGTATGTGTGAAGCTGCCTTTTCTCCTGATAATCCTGATTGAGAACTCAAAGTACTACATGCATTTAATATTATTATTATTAATGATCTTTTTGTTATTCAGAGACTTTAGGGAGGGATGGTGCCTTGTATGTGAAAACTTGGAAGATGAACAGTGTGATGCCAGTTTCTGTATAGAATGAATGCTAATATCTATGTATATGGAATGAATATAAAGCATATAAAAATATTTCACAAAAGTAATGTTGTGGGGATGTATTCAGCATGTTATATTATATTACTTTAATGATTTAGTTGAAATAATTAGTGCAGTCATATGTGTGCAACAATTATTATGTGAATAATTACCTTTATATGCTGATGTTAATGCTCCATGGTCTAGTATGAAATCCATACATTAATTTGAGTATTATTGACAGAGGGTAGTTTTAACTTACAGGGAGGAAAATTATATATGTCTTTTCCTTTTTCAGGATCCAAAAGAATCAGTGACAGTGAAGTCTCTGATTATGACTGTGATGATGGAATTGGTGTTGTTTCAGGTACTAATGTTTAAATTTACCTTGTCTGTGTTCAGTGGAAATATTTCTTATTTATAATTTCTTACAAATTTTGCAGTGTTTTTCTGATGAAAAATAATCTAAGAGACACAAATAAACATTATGCATAATGCATATCTAATCTCAACAATTACTAAAGGGGAAAAAAAATCAGTGTGTGAATGTCCTTATTGCTTTTATAAAATGATTCAAATAGCATAAAGGTAGTGTTTTTAAGAAATGTTAATTTAATTCTTTTTGACAGACATTCGTGGTTGATATATTCTGTAAAATTTCATGGTGGAATAGTAACACTGCCAAAAGTCTGAAACTTGAATGTTTAAGGCAGAACAGGAGATAGCAGATAATCTGTTTCACTAAGTATTGGAATTGAGCCCATTTGAGAAAAAAGGTATCATGTCAGAGTATGTCTCCTCCTCTTAAGAGAAAAGATAATACTAGATAAAAAATAGTCATAGCTGAAAACAATGAAATCATAACCATATGCTTTTGATGACTACAACAGAGAATATATTTAAGATTACAGAATCATGGACATTTTTAGGTTGGATCAAGTCCAGGTGCTAGAACTGCAGAGTCCACTAGTAAACCTTGTCCCTGAGTCCCACAGAGCCTCATGCCCTTTAAACACCTTCAGGAATGGTGACTCCACCCCTTCCCTGGGCAGCCTGCTCCATTGCATGACAGCTCTCTCAGGAAGGCATTTTCCCCAGCATCCAACCCAGAGGAGGCAGCTGTGCCACCTTTAACCAGTACTGAGGGCTACAGGTATCAGCACAGAGTGGGGCATGCATCTCAGCTCTATTCTGTTACCCTCCTGCTCTTCTGAGGTTTTTAACACACAGAGATTTCGGTGCTAGGCAGTTTCTGGTTCTCTTGGGAGAGGTCCAGCTCAAGGGTTTGGGCCTTACTCAGTAAAGGCTGAGCAGTAAAATCTGTCTGGTCTACACAGCAGCTGTAAAACCATGACCCACTCAGGTCAGTCAAAGGGTGTTCCTGCACCGAGCCCCCCATCAGTACATGGGGTATAGTGCATTCTGCTGGAGGCTAAGGAAGGGGACATAGGAAAGGGGAATAAAAAGAGGTGAGATGGGCAGTCCTGAATATCATGAGATGATGTGAAGCCAAGTACTGATAAATCCAGACATTCAGTGAACTATCTAATTATATGAGTTGGCCTAATCCAGTTTTAAAAACTGTTACCAGTCTGAGCTCAGGCACATTTCTGTTTTGTCTACATAGTCATGCTTTTATTTTCAGCTATTTCATGGTTAGCTCATAGGCTGTGCTTAATTTTTCACCCTGGTATTTCACTATTCCATGCTATGTGTCTTGCACTTGCTGGGATAAAGAGATAACTTTTTCTTTTTTTTTAAACAGCATGTAAATTGCATGAAAAAGCCCTTTTTATAAACCGACATAAAATTTTACAGACTTTACTATATAAACAGAGCAAGTCATATTTGTGCTAAAGTCCCAGCAGTTTTACCAGATTAAAAAAAGAGCACTAGGCCTGCAAAGCCACTTAAGTTCCTTAAAACATTTATTTTCAAACAGTAACAGGCTCAGTTTTCAGATTATTACTTAATTAGAACACTACTAAGGAGAAAACTTGCAGCATTTCCCACTCCCCCGTTTGCTTTATTACACTCAGAACACAGGAAGGATGGGTAGCCAGGGTGATGTGAAGTACTGGAACCAAAGAGGCAGCCATCCTCAGAAGTACTTTGTTCCTATTTACTGTATTTTCAGTTTTTGATGAGCTTTCTGTCTGTAATTAGTAGTCTCTAAGGCATTCAAATTGCCTGTCCTCCCAAAAATAAGGGATTTCCTATCTCTGTGGGTCTGTTAAGTTAAAAATACATCAATCTAACTTAGGAGCTTAAAAGTAAAGGTATGAAAGAACTGGATTTAATGGATACATTTTTAGAGTGCCCAGTGTAGCATCATTTTGAAAGAGGCATTTTTTTCCCTGTCCTGGAAATGGTACCAAGTGTTGCAGATTTTTTTTACCAGGTGCTTCAGCGTCAGCAGGATTCTTATGAAAAACCTAGATTTACAACTTTATTCAATAAACTTATCTTTTCACAACTTGTAAAATTATGGTCTTTACAGTTCAATGAATGAGTCTACTTCCCTTATCTGAATTTCTGACATACCTTTAGTTTTTTAGGATCTTTATGCTATTGAATTTTTTGCTGAACAATTCTACACCTACCTTGTTTGCATTTTAATTTAGCCTAGCTTTGTGGGTAGGAAAATTTTTGTTGGTTTTTAGGTTTTGAAATACGAATTTAGTGTCTATTTTTTGTCAGTCTTCTGGTTTAGTCTTGTCTTGTCTTACCATCCACTCTCCTTATCAGTCTGTCTATAGTCTAAAGTTCTTCTATTCATTTGTAGACTCATCACAATCTTGGTTTAAATATATGCACTCTTTGCATGAAACCATTTGTCTCTGTTTTATTTCTTTCTTACTTACCCCAGTTCTTTCATTTTGTATTTTCAGGTCTTATTTAGCATGACACTTTGCTCTTCTTCTGTCTGCTATATAAACAGTGCCTTACATGAAGTAAACTTGCCAACATCATTTGAGTACTGTCAGTACTCAAAAAATTTCCATAAAATTAATTCCTAGTATCACACCTGTGAACCAAACTCCAGAAACCTTTAAGAAGAATAAAAATTACCTTTTTGCTCCTCTTCAGTTTACTTTTATTCATAATGGTTGACTAGATGTCCCTTAAAGTTCCCTTTCATTTCAAACCATTCTGTGATTTTAAGATTTCTTGGAAAAATTATGTACAAAACCTATCATTTCTTATGGATTGGATCTTAGCCTGCTTAGAAAAATATAATAAACTTCAGTCTGTTTTTCTGTCAACAGGGAAAGCTTTTAAAAAAATAGTGATAAAAAGATTGAAAAAATTCAATGTCTTTTTTTCTGGCTACACGTGTATTCTCCAACAGCAATTGTCAGAAAGAGTTATAACATATTGCATATTTTAAAGGCAATTTTTTACTAGGTTCTAAAATAGCTCTCTTCAAATATAATATACATTCATCTTGGGGAAACTAGAATAGAGTCTCTATTACATTTCATCTTTGCTGGCATTAATCTTACCATAGCATAGTGGAATGAGCAGCATTAGCAGTTCTGGTTATGCCTTTAGATTGGTTATACATTGCTCTCAAACAATTTAAAGTATTTGTTTTGCTGTTCTGAACAATAAACCTTGGCCTCAGAGTTGTCTGTCACCAGCAGTTCTGTGTGGGAGTACATCAGCATCTACACCTGCCCTTTAGAATGCTCTTATGCCCTTTATGCTAAAAGTGATATGGTATTTTTATATTGATTTTTTTAAATGCAGAAAGGTTTACAAAACATCATTTATTTATATTATGACAATAAATACAACTCAGTGAAAGGTGGGTTGAATTTTTTTTTTCTTTCTAGTGCCGAAGTTAAGCATGCATTACAGTTAGCAAAGTCGATGAATATGAACTAAAATTTCTAAATAGTTTTCTTCCCAGATACTCTCTAGTGTATGTTGAACCTAGGAAATACAAGCAGCCTACTGTCTGACTTTATGAACAGAGACATGTATTGTCAAGACCATTTAATCATAAAATTCTCACCTATTGTGTTTGTAACATTAAAATATCAAGTAAGATATTAATGTTTAAAATTCCATTCTACACTAATATCTCATCTGCATTACAACAGATGATGTATTATGAAACACTTGTAATCTGAGATGTGTTTCAACAGATGAATCATGGAAGAGTGTCAGGCAGTGAATTCTGCATAGACTGCATTACAAGTCTATAGAGAAGGGCTTTTCCAAGTGAAAGAATGCAGTCTCCAGCTTTGAGAAGAAAAACATTTAAAGTAATAAGTTTTTATCATGATGCAGAAGATAGTTGTATGTTTCAGGAGCAAATAAGAATGCAAAGAAGATATTTATTCAGAGGATAGTTAGAGCCAAGTAAATTAGGAAAAAATAGTAATCATCAGTACAGAAATTATTATTGAACTTACAAAAAATATTTCTGTATTTGAAGAAGAATGAAAAGCAATTATCCATTTTTGCTTCACTTCTCAAAACACCTGAGGAATCCTTTGTTCAAAGAACTCTTTCCCTCTCATGTTACAGACTTTGTTGCAGAGGAAATGTCTTTTGCTCTATTTGCTGATAACGTGGGCTGAATTTTTATGCCTGAATGCTGTGGATGATTGCTTCTCAAAGCAGATGCAGAAAAAACACTTTGGTTACAGATTGAAATCCACTGCCTATATAGAAAGACATCTTAGAGCATTAGCACATAGAGTGGATTACTTCAATCCCTACTGAAATACGGATTTCATTGTAGATCACCAGCTAGCCCTAAATGGGAGCCTTTAGTCATCCAAAAGCCCACTAACTTCAGTCATAAACACTGAGAAGGCTTTTATTTTATTGCATGTTGATACCAAATGCCCTGCTCTAAAATCTGTTGTTCTCCCTTGAGTTAAAATGTTGGTCTATGTATCACAAAAATCCCCCCTCCCAATCTTAAATTCAAGCCATGTTAAATAGTTCTTATGGTGACCCCTTAGATTAATGGATCTTTTACCATTTTCCTTTCTTCCACACAAATAATGTATATATTATTTGCAACTTTATGCTGAAAGTTCTTTACAGATTATTCTAATTCTTCAAGCTTTTCTCACATTTTAATTTTTCTTTCTTGATGTATACTATCCATTTTATATGGTTATTCTCCTATTTAAATTTTGAATGTAATACTTCTTTTAAAAAATTAAGAAATTCTTCAGTATCATTTTCTCAGCTGACAAATCACCTTTTCTTCAAACATGCAAATTCTCTCTATGCTTTTCTTTAAAGTAATCAAAACTATTTTTAGATATAATCTGTATCACTCCATTTTGAAAGTAAAGATGTAACTCGATTTAAGTTTTCAGATTATTACTAATCATCAATAGCATTCTCTTTGAGGAAAGATAAGGAAATATGAGCTTGGTGTATTAGTTCATATGCAGTCCTATATCTATGGAGTGAGAAAGACAATGAAAATTGCAATGAAGTTGCATTTCTATCACAGATGCTTTTAGTGGATACATCTCACATAAGGGAAAGGCCCATTGGGGTGGGTCACAACTGTGGTAAAAGGGACTTTTGAAAAGGAAATGCTACAAGAAAAGACTGATAAATTCCAATCAACAATATGAAAGAGGAGGCTAATTTGGAGGACATGCTGGATATGGATGAGTCCTTAGCTAAGGAGAAACATCTTTATAGTACCTGTGGTGGTTTGGGGTTTGCATGTCATACTGGGTATAGGAACAGCACTGAAAACTCAGCAGGCTCCACTTTATTACTAGGTGGGAATGCTTTTCCATAAAAAAAGAATTGTCTCAAGTGTAGTGGGCCCATAAATACAATTAGTGCTGTAGAGCTAAATATACCTGTGAGGAACTGGGTTGCTATGCAGCAGGTAACCAGTTGTTCCTGCTCTAATTTCTTTTTCTGTACATTCATTCTTACATTTGCAGAATAATACTGTGATGCAAAAAATTCCCCAAAGCAATACATAATATATACTTCCAAAGTATTCAGATATTAATAATTCAATTTATTTGATCAGTGACTGTCAGCAGTTTTTTAGAGGACATCTAAATTCTTCATTTAGATGTTCAAATCACTCCAGAAGCTGAGCACATTTGTATGAAAGAACTGAACTCTCTCCAAAGTGCCCATGTGTGAAATATTGGTATGTTAAGCATTTCTGGCAATTTGATTATATAATTGTTTTTAATTAGTTCTTGTTCTAAGCCCAACCACTGTGAGTGTTAAAAAGTTAAATATCTGAAAGCTTGATGCCTCAATCAAGTACAGATGTTAAAGTGGAGAAAACATCACTTAGCATCAGTGTCAGAAACAAATCAATTATGATTCCTGTGATGAACAGCCATTTCTAGTTCTGCCTTTCTAGAACAATTTTCATACTAAGAGTTTCTTTCAAGTAAATTGAGCAGCAAGGCATCTAAATTAAAATCTTCATTAGTATGCTTCAATTAATTCTTTTTAGAGTTATTTTAGGGCTGTTGATGTGAACCTAATATTTGGAATATTTGTGATTTTCTGTAATTTTGTGCCAGAAAGATTCATCATTTAATAACAATTCAATCGTCAGTGTTTACTGAACATGTACCCTGCATAGCCTAATACTATCACAGTACAGCTATACTGTGTGGATTAATGCTTTAAGTCAAATATATTAATAGTCTCTCAAATCAGATAAAACTAAACTTCAGGTTGGAAGGAGCTGTATTTAGTGTGCTTTGTAAAATCCTTCTTTTCATATGTATCAGTTTTTAATGAAACCTTCCCATGCAAGAAGAAGGTGGTGGCATTGCAGTTATCTCTGTCATGTGTCTGTCTTTTAGGTGTCTGCAGCTCCCAGTTTATCACTGATTATCTCTACACTGATTATCAGGTTCTGTGTACTCTCTGTTGATTTAAGAGGCTTTCCATAGTTATAGAGCCTTTGATTCTATGGTAATGACTCAATATTTATAGCTGCAAGCAGGATAATGTTTATCCTATTTTTACTACTGCTAAAAATAACTATTTGCTCTGCTCAGTAGCATCTCATTGGTCAAGCTGCACTTATGGCCTGTCTTTTCTATCTATAATTTCTTTTCACAAGAAAATGTTTTTACTTGCCTTCTCTAACCTTATTTCCAAGATGTGCAATATTTTTGAAATAGGGAGTCAAATCTTACCTTCAGTACAGGCAGTTAAATCAGAGCTACATAAACTCTACAGAACTGAAGGATAACTTTGAAATTACCTCATTAACCCATGTTAGTGGGTTACAGCTGCTTTTCAATGTGTGACCTGCTGGCAGAAGAGGAGTTTTTAAATATAATAATTTTTGGTTTAGGTAAATGAATTATAAATGTCAAAGTTTATTTTCTGGCAACAATATTATTAGGCAATCTACTTCTTTGATCACAGCTAAACACATCTAATTTTCTTCAAAACATGTTGCAAAAATTCATCAAAATTTAGCAAAATTGCTGGGAATTCTGATTGTTTCTGCCTTTGTTATTGCCATAAGGAAGCAGTACCAGTGTTAGGTACCAGAAAGCACTGCATGTCTACCTCCAAATTAATGTAAAGCACTTATTTGATCAGGATGAGACTTGACAGTTAATTACAAAGTCATATATTTTGATTTATTGCAACAATACTGCTCAAGTGGCCAACTCCAATAACAAATTAGAGCAGGAGGAGGCTTTTTGTTCCAAAGTAATTAATTTGTTTCTCTGTGCAGATTTAACAAATTCAATAATTTTGATTTAGTTGTTTTGACTTCTAGGAATTTTTTATACTTTTTAAGCATGTGTTAGAATTCTAAAGGTAGTTTTTCTTTGTGTTTTGTTAATTGATTACCTTGCCCTTCATTATATTTATTCACCTAGAAAACCTTAGGTTATTGCTCATTCCCCTCATACTTTGAGTCTGTGTGTACCAAACATTATATAAACTGCTGATCTTTTCAAAGGATTTACCTGTTTCTTCATAGGTGCTTCACCAAGTGCCACATCTAGTGTTTTTTTAAATACATCCAGGGATGGTGACTCCACCACCTCCCCAGGCAAAGCATTCCAGTACTTTATTATTCTTTCCATAAAAACCCTCTTCCTAATCCAACCTGTATCTCTCCTGGCACAGCTTGAGACTGTCCTCTGGTTCTGTTGGTTGCTGCCTGGTGAAAAAGACTGACCCCCACTTGCCTACAGCCACCTTTCAAGAAGCTGTAGAGTGATAAGGTCACCCCTGAGTCTCCATTTCTCCAGGCCAAACAGCCCCAGCTCCCTCAGCCATTCCTCACAGGGTTTGTGTTCCAAGCCCCTCACCAGCCCTGTTGCCTCCTCTGGATGTGCCCAGATGTCTCAATGTCCTTCCTAAACTGAGGGCCCAGAACTGGACACAGCACTCTACCTGGTTCTCCTCCCTCTCAACTGCACAGGGAGATGGGAATGGGGGTTGCAGTCAGTTCATCACACCTTGTCTCTGCTGCTCTTTCCTCCTCAGAGGGATAACCCTTCACTCTGTTCCTCTGCTCCAGAGTGGGGTCCCTCTCATGGGAGACAGTCCTTCATCAACTTCTCCAATGTCAGTTCATCCCATGGGCTGCAGTTCTTCACAGCCTGTTCCAGCAGGAGTCCCTACCATAGGATGCAGTCCTTCAGGAACAAACTGCCCCAGGGTGGTCACTAGTCCTGCCAGCAAACCTGCTCCAGCTGGGCTTCCCTCTCCACAGTTCCACAGGTCCTGCCTGGAGTCTGCTGCAGGGTGGACTCTCCACTGCACTTACTTTGGCTCTTTTACTTCTGGTTAAAGAATTACAGAACATACTGATTTCCAGACTAACTTGCAAAAAACGTATTTATTTATCTATCTCCTATGCTTTACTAGTGAGTGAATAACGCCCTGTTTCAAACATAGATAAAATTTCCCTGTCTTGCTTTTGGTGGATTCAGAATTCTGTTGCACTGGCCCCTATATTCGTTGTCAGTGCTTACGATAATAAATTTGCTTTGTACGCAGGATAAAAGTCTGTATTTCATTTCTGACCCTTAGCTGAGGATACATAACATCATTTGATTGCTGTATAGGGAGGAGAGATTATGTGATCCTCAGCATCATTATATTAGTGTAATGTAATGATGATGTGCTTTTTTTACCCCTTAATGTACACATACCAGATACACACAAAGTAGTTTATACCTAAACATAGGAGGAAGAAGTTATTTATGAATTAAGATTGTTTATATATATCCCTAATTGTAAGGCCATAGAGTAAATATGAGTACTCAGTTGAAAGTATTGAACATACCTGGAACCATAAAGTGGAATGAATTAATAAGATTTTGTTTAGGTCCTGATGAACATTTTCCAGGAAGAAAAATCAGAAAAATCATGAGAAGATTATTATACTCTTGGAAGATTCTCATGGGAAAGTGTAACAGTTGCATGGGCCAGAATTTTTCCAGTACCGTTGGATCTCTCTAAGTATTCTTTACTTGGTTACTGTTTTCAGAACAAAGAAATCAGTTGTATCAGTTGTCATAGCCACCAGGAACTCTCTGAAGACCTATTCCTGCTAAGCATTATAATCAAGTTAACAATTGCAAATCTTCAATTTCTTATCATTATGTTTTAATTTCATCCTCACAAAATTTGGGGAAACTTACTTGAAATTGCTAAATATCTAGCATCTTTTTTTCCACAGAGAATATTGCACCAAAGGACAGTGAATTCAGCTTTTTCAATTAGATGAAGAGAATCCCTTTTAATACATCCAGCTTTTTAAAAATATTTTTATTAAAAACCTGTGTTAAATGTCCATATAGTAGCCTTTTAGGCCAGTTAACTTGGTGGCTTTTGCTTCGACCATTTTTGCCTTCTATTAGGCTTATTCAAGATTAGGTCAGGGTACTTGTTATTTGTGAAGGAATTGCATTTTTTAATTCAGAATTGTGAGTGAAATCTGATGTCATTGAGTCATTGTTACTTTAATTGTTTCTGAAAAACAAATCTTTCTTGAACCCAATCTCATTAACTCCATAGTAGATTCCTATCCCAAATTTGTAAACTAAATTTTTGATTAATTTTTAATTATGGACATTTCTATTTGAAAAACAGTATACACAACATTTTCAATATAATTTTAATAAAAAATGTGATAATTAACGTCTTAATTTAAGGAAAAAAAGGTTTAGTTTGTTCTTTTATTAATACATTATATTAGCCATCAATGGTAAGTCCCCAGATTGGTGCATGATATTAATTTCTATACTTATAAAATATAACTATAGGAACTGTAATTGTACTTAAATATAGCATAACAACAGGAGTCAACTTTACGTATATATGTTTTATTATAAAACCCAAGAGCACATGTTAACATTCTTGATCAAATCCCATCTTTTATTGAGTTTCTCACTGCTACAGGTGTGGCAGGAAGTTGAAAAGTGAAAATTCAGATTCACTGAATATTTGCATTTCTTTTTAGACTACCGACATAATGGGAGAGATCTTCAAAGTTCAACACTGTCAGTGCCAGAGCAAGTAATGTCATCTAACCATTGTTCTCGATCAGGGTCCCCTCACCGTGGAGATAGTATAGGACGGACTAGATCGTGGTCTCCCAGTGTCCCTCCCCCACAAAGGTAACTCTTGTTTAACTATGCACTTGTATAAGTTAAAGTGGTATTGATCTTGTGCCAATACTGGAAATAATCTCCAGACTTTCAATATAGCAATGAATTGGTTAGATCTTACAAAATTACATAAAGACAATAATGTGTTTTCTTACATTATAGTTATGTGCCTAATTTATATATGATTCTATGTTTTTTATGGTTTATTGTTACTACATTATTCATTATTATTATTCTATGGTTATCTAATTGTATCTTACTTTTGCCTATTTATATCTAGTTTTTCATCAAAATTCAGTACAGTCCAATCTAAGGAAAGAAAAATATCTCTCCACATTTTCATTTTCTAGAGCTATTTACAGGTGCCACGTTTTATAGTATGTGATAGTTAAAGATTTCCTTAGTATTCATATGTCAGTGGATGTTTTCAACCCTTTTATATCTGTAGAATTAAGGTTCTGGGGAGCCTCCCTTGCTGCCCACAGTAGCTTCCTTTCTACTATTTTTTTCATACTTCTAAATCATCACGAATAAACTGACAGACATACAATTTTATAGTGAAAGGTATCACTTCCTGATCTGGGAAGATCTCTGCTAACTATTTGTCTTCTGAGAATTAGACCTTGGAAATTTCTTCCAAAAGCTACTACTTTGGATAATGCCTAATAATTGATTCAATACTCTGCAGGATAAGCTTTCTTAAGATAAAGGAAACAGAAGGACAGATGTAAATGGGAATGAAATCTGTTTTCCAGCACTTTTGTTGCTGTGTGTGGGTAGGTTTCCAGATGATGAGTAATTCAGTTGAAATGAAAGTGGAAGTCATCTCTGTTACCTCTTTTGCCTGTAATGTTCATAATTCCCCTTTACTACTGAAGATCTATTATCCAAAAATTCCTGGGGGGTACATGCTCCTCTCCCTTTCTTGCAGCCATTCCAGCTCTCTTGTGTTCTGCTTTCCTTTCTGTTATCTTTGCTCTTTTAGTTAAATTCAAATTCTCTTGACTTCGTAATATTTTACTTGTGTTTTTACTTACTATTTCCTCTAATGGATGAAGCCTATATTATATCCTTTTGCATTGGTGAGATATTAGGATTCCAGATTATCCCACATCATCTCCTACAGCTAAGAGGCAGAAACTGTGTGTTTCTACTTGAAATCTAAACCTATCTAAAGCCGAGTCAGCCTGACTTGGAATGAGACATAAATAGTAGACACAAAGGGGCATATTCTGATTTTTACTGTGCTGATTTCAGCCTAAGTAATTGCCTATGCTAAGAAATCTCCAGAGGTTATTTGTCTTGGATATAGACATAAATATGAAAATCTCTTTGTGAGTATGTTTGTGTTTTTATGTTTTTCTGTCTGCATGCATGCTTGGGCAGAACTTTTACTCAAGCTGGTAATTACCATTTGTTTAATATTGAAAAATCTATTTTTCATTTTCTTGTAGTCTTGGATTTCTTTACATGTTCAAAATCTCTTGCTTTTTAACTTTTCTAAAGCTAAATTTTTAAAAATAGTTTTGAACTTATTGCAGCTATTTCCTACAATATAAGAATCTAATGCATTATTTTTGTAATATTTCCATGCCCACACACCAAATCAATTCTTTGAAGACTTGTTGAACTCAGAAAATTAGGTTATGAGAGCTTGAGGATTTGTAGAAGAGAAATATAATCTATGGGTTACAGAAATATCTTTCTTAGTTCTGCTGAAAATGCAGGTGTACTCAGGAAATCTATAAGAATTATTAATAACTTTTGCACTCTGTTCAGGTGAATTTCTTACACATGTGCTGCTCTATAGGTGTCCTAACTGCAGTGAGCCTTCTGCATGCCCTGAGATTTCCCAATACTGACACCTCTGCAGGCAGGAGTTTTTGGGCCACAGAAGTTGCTGTTATTTCTTAGAAACCATTTGGTAATCCTCAGTCCTACTTAATTTTGTTAATAAACTCCACCAAAGCCACTTCATTGTATCTGAGAAGAAATTGTTAGTACTCTTATTACTCTTTACTGGCCAGAGTAAACTCAGTATTTGAATTCATGAATGCCAGAGTGGAAAATGTTTTATGACAAATGAGGTGGAGCTGAAGGCAAAAGTTTATGTGCAATGCTACATATTTATAGCACTTATATGCAGAAATAAATAATGTCATGGCAGCAACAGTGAAGGATGCATGTACCAGTTAACACTAGTCAGAAATTGGTAAATGACAAAGGATGACAGGTACCGAAAGGGCAGACAAAGTGGCAAGAAAGGAAAGGGGAACAGATATAAAACTGATATAAAACAAACAAACAGAAAAAAAAATTGAAACTGAGGCTCATACTTGTGCAGATTGCAGTAAAGGACAGGAGACAGAAGAGTTTTTAGTCTAAAACTTAAACTTGTTTAAGGGAAGCATCGCTTTGTTATTTTTAAATCGATACAAAACAATTATGTTTCCATTATCCAATAATTATTACAATTAACCATTGTTTCCTATTTTCCTGTTTTTGTGGATTTTGGTTACAGAGCATAAAAAGTAAAGTTAGTGTGTGTCAGTAGGTATTGAGAGATTAACTGAGCAAAACAATCAATAGGCAAAGCTTTGGTCTCAATTTGTGCAGGTGATTGGTGCTCTTTTACCAAGCCTGAACTATGGGTGCCACTTACAGCTAATTAAATGGTTATGGGTTTTTTCAAGATATTTTTCTAGTGAGATTACAGAGTAAGCTTTTCAGGGCAAAATAGCAGCTTTAAATTCAGATTATGACGTTTTCAGCAGGCTGCACTCTACCGTAACAGCCACAAGTCCCCATTGTATCTTACTACAGTTTACATCTTTGTAGTAAAGCCAAAATCAAGAACTCATGAAAAATTGTTTACAGTGTATGTTTCTCTCAGAAATGAATTTTTGCTTGCGGTCTGGAAAGACTAATGAAATGTTGTGCAAGATTAATATTTTTAATGAAGGGATTAAAAAAAAACCTTTCCTCTTCTAGAAGAAACACATTGAAACAAAAAGAGAGAATTCTATCTCTATCATGGATTTGGCACCATTTTCTAAATGAGAATTTTTTTTTTACTTTAAGATTTAAAATTATTGTGATTTAAATGTATAGAAAAGCCTAGTGAGCTAACAGAACTTGTTACCAACATGATTGCTGATAGCTGTTTGTACAAACCAGTGAGAGGATGGCGTCCTGGCACGCTCAGGACTCAGAATCTGATCTCTTTGGTCCTTAGTCGGAACGTGGATCCGGGCCTGCGAGGGACCCGATCGCCGGCTGCGCACTACAACACCCTGAACCGCATGGACCGGCACCGAGGGATGGAGGAGCACTACTCCCCCGACAGAGAGAGGTAAGGGGGCCTGGAGCCACAAACAGCTGTAGCCTGCACACTGCCACCTGAGTAACTCCAGCATGGAGCCTGCTCAACTAAATTACATACCTAATCCCAGAGATTAGCATTTCTCGATTATCCACTGTCTGCATGACATACATTACAAAGTATCCGTGCACATAAGGTTGTCAAATTGTCCAGTGAGTGTATGTTTGCCAGGAGAGAATCTGAAAAAAACCTACAGGAAAGTGTATAATATAAAAGTTGTACAGTTTAGTTGTCCTTTTTTTATAAAAATACTTTTTTGTGTTATATTAGCAAATTTTTTTAAGTACTAAATAGCTTTTAAAAATCTATCTGTAGACTTGGTCGTTTTTGCTGCTGAATAAAGAGGCATAAAAATAGATAATTTCAGCTCAGTATTAATGTAATGCTCCTGTCAGATACAGTGCAGTTCACAGATGTAACAAAAGTATGTCCTACTACTGTCTTCTCTTTTTGTCTTTCCTCAACCTTCTGAGACACTTCGTAAAAAAGAAAAGAAAAAATTATTACTACAGCATGTATGAAATCAAGGTCTTTGTGTTTAGAGGCAAAGCTGACTGGGACTAATGTTTTGCCTAATGGAACTTCCCAAACAGTAAACAGAGCTTTAGCAACCTCTATGAATTTTAATATGAATTCTTTAGAAAAGGATTGTGGCAATAATCAAACAATGTAGTTAATTTTTAATTAATTGTGGCAATGACTGTGTGACATTAAAAAAATTATTGGTCTTTTCCATCTCATTGTCGTCAGGTAGAAAATTAAAACAAAAAAGCATTTATTACTTTTAATTTTTAAAATCTTTAAGTTTTTTTGCACCAAGCTAAAATTCCTGCACTTTATAATGAGAGGCATAATTGCTAGCTTTTTTCTCATTTTATAATTGCATATACCAAGGAGTAATACAGATATATTTTGTAATCTTGAGTAATATATGACTAATATTTGTAGTTAATACTTTTACAGATAGCCATTACAGGTTATTCTTCAAATGATCAAAACACACCTTTGGGGTTTCTAAATGTAGTACAAAGAATTTGAGAAATCAGTGGCGTTTTGTTAGCAATCTTGAATAGAAAAGATTACTATTCCTTAAGAGACCAGTAATGTAATAGTCAATGATTGTATGGAATGCAAGACAATGTTTTTCAGAAGATTATAATATTTTAATTTCAGAAGATAAAAATAATAATTAATTGTTCCCAAAGACATGCTACATGAAAAATATCAAAAGGAATTAAAACCCAAATCTATTAAAAGTGATTTGTAATTTAATTTGGTGAATGAAAAAGTCAAATGGGCAAAAAATAAAGCTAATGAAAACACAGTGAAGTGTTTGTCATCCAGAATAGTAGCTGTATTCATCACAAGTATGGTAGATCATAAATTAGCCTTTTTTGCATAAAACTATTTAGTATTTCTGCTGAAATTATGGAAAAAATCTTTTTAGTTGTTTCATTAGAATATGATTTTCACACAAAAGGCAATAATTTGAAGATTCTGAGCTGTTTCCTTTAAAGATGCTTAGAGAATACTTTTGGGATACAATTTATGTTGATTTTTATACCAGTGAAACAGGTTCAAACTTATCCTTAGAGCCTGTGTATGCCTTATGGAGCTGCATTTCCTTGCTGTCCAAGTTCATTTGTTGCCTCTCAGATAAATGCAGAGCTGTGAAAGATTGCTTGAAGTATCGTACCACAATGTTTTTCCATCCCTTCAGTCAAATAATCCCTGCTGGACTGACTTGATTTAGAGAAATATGATTGGGTTTTTTAGAATATGTCAGAAAAGCAATGTCAGAAGGTTTTTGGAGATGAGATTATTGAATTTTCATGACCGTTTTAGATGAACAGGTGTTTGCTTGATAGGTGTTCTCTGAATCTCTGAACACAGTTTTCTATGTTGTCTGTATTTTCCAAAACACACAGAGAAATTCTCCTCTTCATACATGGTGAGTGGTTGCCTGTGTAATCAAATTATTGGCTAGTTTGGCCTCTATTGCAACATGCAGTCTCTGAACAGGACAAGACTATTTCCAATTTTTTTTTTTTTTAATTTTTATATTCACTGTTAATTTGACAGTGATTTTATGCATGGATAGATTGTTAGATTTCAAATTTTTTCAATGAATATTTGTGATACTGTCTCTACTATATAATAAAAACCCAATGGTATTCCTAAACTATCTCTTTAATAAGGAAACTTCTGGAACTGCAGACACTTGGGGGAAGTTGAAAAACTGCATTTTTGTATAGGTTTGTAATCTCTCTACATGTTACCCACACTTGGCTCTGAAAACAAATCACATATTTCCTTCCCACAGCTCTGATGGTTTCTTGTTTCCATGAAACAGCCTTTGAAACTGCTTGCAAAAAGGGGATTTGGGAATAGTACCATCTTATAGACATGCTCAGTTGCTAAGTTAAAATATGGCTGAGAACATGAGTAAGAAAATTCTATTCTTCCTTTTTTAGATAATTCAGCATTAAGCTATCTAAGGTATATGGCACTGAGGATTTAGTTGAAACTACATACAAAAAGCCTAACAACATCAAGTCTAATGGCAATGTAAGCGTTCCTTCAAAACTGAATGCAAAGTTAGAATAGAAAATAATATTAATTTAAAAAGCTCTGAAAGGCACATTTAAAAAAAATTTAATTGGAGATAATTTTATTTTCAAGCACCAAACCCTAAATATGTAAAATATGGCTATATCATATACTTATTTCTGTATAATGTAAGGGTAAATTTACAATTGAAATTTGTATCTGTTACTGTGTCCTGGTTTGAAGGACAGGTGTCTCCCAATAAAGGCAGAAGCTTCTCTTTGAAATGGAGAATGCAAGCCCCCTTCCTCCAAATTATTATTGTAATTTTGAAATTAAGGGGCTCTCAGGCAAAGATATGGGAATTAGGAATAACAATTCCTTACTAGGAAAATTAAAATAGAAATGCAGTATTACAAAGAACAATCCCAACCCTGACAGAGTCAGAATACAACCTGACACCCTGTCAGTCAGTCAGTCAGTCAGGGTGTTGGTAGCATTCCCATTAAATGGTGGCTGCAGTCCCCCTACAGTGGCAGATGTGGTTCAGCTGAAGCAGTGCTCCTGTAGAAGGTACAGTTTTCCTCTGAAGGTCCAGGGATGATGTGGAAAAGGTCTGGTTTTCCTCTGGAATCCAGTGGAAAGAAGGTACCTTGGTGTCCAAAATCTCAGTTTTTATCTAGGTAGGAAAGGCTTGGCTCCTCCCCCTGGCTGGAGCATCTCCCAGTGGGATGATGTAATTTTATCAGCCATACAGTAGGACTGAATGGGCCAGCAGCAGATGATATCTTCCTGGAGGGAGGATGGGTTGTGGAAGAGAAAATGATGATTGCCCCAGCTGGTTTAAAGATGGCCCATTAGCAGATGGTATGTGCCATGGAGCTAAGGAATCACTGCCCCACCCAGCTTCAACAGATGGTGATGGAATACACATTTCTGGTCACATCCTGTATTGCAACCCAAGACATACTGTATTAACAAAAGTGTCAAATTGTACTTATACACTGCTAACTCAAAGTGAGAAACCATGTTAATTTGTTGCCTGTATATCTAATATAGGTCTGCTAGTTACTTGTTTTCAAAATGTAAGTTTTTTTGTGGGTACTCATAATCTTATGAAATAGCCTACATTTGTAATGTAAAGATATATGAATCCCTATGATCTAATATGGACCCAAGGTCCATAAGAACATTTATCTCTAATGGGATAACCTTGTAAATGTCAGTTTGACATGTTTTAATAAATTCTCTAAAATTGACTTTTACTTCGCTTGAGAGACTGAAACCAATCAAATGCTAGAAATTGTTGAGAAAATTTTGGAATTGGATTTAACCTCAAATTTTAATATTTAAACAATCTGTATAATTAGGTGAATTAGAGGAAAAATGTCAGAATCTTAGCATGGTTTCAGAAAGAAAAAACAAAAACAAAACCACCAAAACCATATCTGTGTGTTTCTTTCTGAAAGGTATATCAACAGTTAACAACAAACACCAAGACAGTGTCAGAAAATTGTACTCAGGCCCACAACCTCAACAAATAAATACTACTTAGCAACAATTAATTTAACTTTATTTGATATCCTAGGTAGGTTCTCCTTGAAGATAACATTGCTAATGGTGAATTTAACACAGATATGTTAAGCCTGAGCATTCTGAGAATGCCTTACTCAAGTAGTCTTGCAGGACATATGTATGAGAAAGCTCCTAAAGTGTTTTTCTGAGGGGCACTTTCAATAAAGCAAGAGAAAAGGGAAATTATGCACTGTTCGTTGTTCAAAGCTATTGCACACTTTGCATTTGAAAGAAGAAAAGTTGCTACTTGTTTTTAAAAACTAATAAGGTAGTCATAAGCATGGTCATTTAGAGAAATATTGTCCTTTATTTTGAAATCACTTCAAAGATGTTATCTGGGTTTGCTGGAACTAGCAGGACTATCACACTCCTGTTACTGAGAGGATATTTCATTCACATATTTGAATACAGACTTTTTTTTTTTGTTCTGCTGAAAGCATGTGGCTTGGATTTTTTTTTTAACATGAAGTAAATGTTGAAATACATGCCAAAAAATTCTGTTAGCTATAATCAAACCAGTGAAGACCAAAGTAATTCACTACAATGAGCCTGTAACGTGTTAACTAAAAGACAGTGTAAATATCTGTTTCTATTATTTGACACAAAACTAAAGGTGGTCAAGAGCAACATAAATTTTACATTTCTAAATGTCCTCTTAAACTGTGCAGTTGCTTTATCTATGGGTAGCAGGCTCCTAATCCAGTACTGTTATTAAGTAGGTACCTGGTTAGGTCAAACTAGGAAAATATTTTTTTATACATTTTTCCATATTAAAGCACTGAAAAGAACAGATTTTTTTAAAAGTCTTTATTAAATACACAGCTGAATAATACATAATTAGATAGTCACTTATTAATTATTTAGTTAAATTTTACTGTAAAATCGTTTAAATGCAGGTTAAAATACAAAGATATTGTAAAGTATAAAGGGTTCCTCATGCTTTATTTGGAAATTTTGTGATAATTTTTTCAGGTTTCAGTTGTATCATATGGGTGACGTACTCACATGGGGATATGTGATGTCACTGGTTTTCTTCTTCAAATACCCAGTAAAGAAAAAGAAATGCATTGCTGAAAATTTGCTTATAGCTATATTATAAAATGTTTGCATCAATTTGAAGCTCAATAATTGCAGCGTTTCTTTAAGTTCTTTTTCTCCTTTCAAATCACTGTTTAATTGCACAATTATCTGCACCACCCACCTGGTGCCTCCATGAGTCTGCTGAGGATGATTATCTCCAACAGAGATGTTGGAGTAGGTAGGTGGTAAAGAAGAAGCTTTGAGCCAAATTTATAAAAACCCACCACCAAGAGTCATAGGTAAATTCCTCAGAATAAAATGCACCAAAAAAAAAAGCAAAAAAAAAGCCTACGTTAAAAATAATGCAGTTCTGATAAAAGACTTCAGTGTTGCACCTTTGGAGCAATGATTTTAAAATGCAATATGAGGAGAACTGTG
Source organism: Luscinia megarhynchos (assembly GCA_034336665.1). Taxonomy (NCBI): domain Eukaryota; kingdom Metazoa; phylum Chordata; class Aves; order Passeriformes; family Muscicapidae; genus Luscinia; species Luscinia megarhynchos. The sequence continues at coordinate 82,342,293 of JAPFBE010000002.1, forward strand.
ATAATGTGATACTGATTTTCTTATGAAAAGTCATCTTGGTGGAATGTGTGTCAGCTCACAAATTCTCTGCTGATAATTGCTATTGTTTCACCACTAAAGTCTTCAGATTGTCGGTTACATTCAGAGAGAACATTTTAGGATTTCATCTGTCCCAGGAGATTAGCAGAAATTTCTGGAGAATCAATGTAACAAAAAGCATCCATGCCATTATTGGTGGGAAAAATTGTTGATGTATATAAGTAAAGAAAATACAATTTTTTTCTTTAATAAAACCAAGTATTAAATAAAACTACTCTATTAATGTACTCAATGAAATGTAGAAGGGGAAATTGCATAACCAGTGCTTTATTCTTGGATTTATTTGACACTTTCTAAGAATTAAGAGCTGGACTTCACATTTATTCACATTGTTAGTGTGATTTGCTGGGTGTTTGGGAAGCAGCATGGAAAACATTCTACCACAGAGAACATTACCTGTGGCTTTATTAAGATGAGAATATAATCTTTTAGAATGGTATAACTGGGCCCTGGAAAAAGTAACCAGCTGTAGTAGTTGCTTTCCAATGTTGAAATGAGTAAGCTGCTCACAGAGCTGCTTCTCTTCTCCGAATCCACATCATTTTATTAGTTCCCTGGCTCCTTTTCCCTTGAACAATTCTGTGTTCAACCTCACAGTCAATGTGATATCAAGCACAGTTTTTTACTTCATTCCTTCCTGCAGTACTTCCCCTAAATTTCATATGGCAGCTTTCTCTTTTCTACCATTTTCAATGGTTTTTTCCCCCCCTAAATTTCCAATTGATTGGCCCTGAGAACCATCTGTTTCTTACTCTGCAGTCTGATTAAGCTAATTCTTATTTTATCACATTGTTAGTTTTTCAGAAAATTGTAGCTTGAGAAACTGGGAAGTTTTTGGTTAAAGGCAAATTCATACTAGTAAAAAAATATATTCATTTTTTAGCAATATAAATAATTTTATACTTTTCATACATTGTTATTTCAGAAAAAAATATAAAGGAGTGTTACTGAAAATAGAGGATAATACTCTTGCCAATGATATATTTCTTTAGTTGCAATCAGATAATACACTGGAAAAAGCTGAATATGGGCATAGATAAACAGTGATAGGATGAGAGAAATTACTTGTGTCAACTGAGTCTCATTCTCTATGCATTCTCTAATGGAAAAGAGCACAAAGACAGAATTATTTATGGATATTCCAATGAGCACAAGGGTATAATCATACACAGTACTTTAGCCTTTCCACAAAAAGCACTTGGGAGGCTATTGCCCACTCTAGTAGGGAAGCTGGAATGTCAATCAGAGTTTAGGACCTGGTCACAGAGAGTGAAAATTGAATCAATTATCTCTTAAATACCTCTTCTTTACTATTAAATAAAATATCCCATACAATACAGAACAGGCTAAAATCCCCTTGCATAGGAAGAACAGAAAGCTATTGCATGAGGCTCAAGTGAGGTACTCTGTGTGTGAGTGTTTTCAAGTGTGCTTCTGAGACTCTTCTGGTATGTTAATTCTGGTCCTGCATACCAAGTACTCCCAATTTGGCAATCTAATCAGTTGCTGAATCACTGATTTCTGTTTTCTTACACTAATGATTCACTGAATTTTGTAAGAAAATGGACAAATAGGTGAGCAGTACCAGAATAATTTTAAGTAATTTTCTGTACACTTAAAAAAAAGTAGTTATCCTGTTTACCTATGTACCTGGAGTCTCCTTATCAGAACAGTGGAAATCTCTTTTCACCTGATACAGTGTGGAAGGAGATGGGAATGTGTGTGTATGTATAATAATGATCACATTGCAAAACCTATAATGCTGCCCTGTTAGATTAACTTCATTATTTTAGTATAAATAAAGTGAATTTTTGCAGCAAATTTTCTGTCTATTCTACCTGTAACAAAATAGGCAATGTTTCATAAGTCTGTGAGGATGCAGGTTATGTTTGTTTTGCCATACCATCACTTGACATACTTCTGCCATGGACTACTATAATGTAAGAAATAAAGAATGTGTGATAAGAGGCTAGAAATCTAAAGCAAGGTTGAAAAAAAAAAATATCTGGGAGGTTTTTTTCATATTACAAATCTGACATATCTAAATTTTATCCATTTATCCATTGTCGTCTGAGCATTCCCATGTGTATGTGCAAATAGTGTAATGATTTTCAGTAACAGCTCAAATGATATATTTACTTGAGATGGAGATCTGGAACACTATAGAAGTTCTTTTGCACTTAGGCAATACAAAGCTTAATGTTTTTGCTACATTTTAATACATTTACTTTGTGAGTAGTTTACACTGGGGATTATCCAAATGAATGTGTGTATGTTTCGGTTTTGAAGACTGAGACTAAGTCATAGGCATTTTTTTAGTGTTGCTAACGTGTTAATAAAAGCCTAAAGAATTTATTTTAACCCAAATATATAAAAATGTATAGTAATATATTTAATGGTAAAAAATCAACTAGTGTGGTATTGGCTGGATGCTCAGAAGAACAATGGCATTTAAGCATTCTGCATGTTGAATCATGTGGGATATTAAGAAATATTTTTTCACTAAAAGAGAGTCTATGCATTGGAACACACTCCCCAGGAAAATGGCTGAGTCACCATTTCTTGGAGTGTCCAAAAGACGACTAGAAGAGGCACTTTGCAATATAGCTTAGTGGGAATAGTGGTATTTGGTCAAAGGGTGGGTATGATGACCTTTGATAGTGATTCTATGATTCTATTAAGTTAGGTAGCATGGTTAACATGGGCTCTGAGAAAAAAGGAAAAGTATGAATAGTCAGTAATTCCAGAGGGTCAGGTCAAGTATAAGCTCGAGCTAACCCCACTCCTATATATAGATAAGCAAAGTTCTGGGTGATAAAACAGCTTATTTTAAACTTGTTACAAGTTATTGCATATCAAATTGTATAAGTGGTTGTATCTAAATGCCATCTAAATGCTATCATACTCTGATTCTGAAATCCTGAACTGAATTTAAAAAAAAAAAAAAAAAAGGTAAAAGGTTGAACTGCCTGCAAGAAAAATTCCCAGAACTTGGTAAGGACTCTGGAGTTCTGAGATTCTAGAAGTATTAGAACAAAACCTGATACCAGAACTTGGGCAAGCAACACAGTTTGGTGAAGATAAGATAAGTTGTTAGGATTGAAATCCAAGCAGAACATGAGCTGATGCTGTCTCATTCACATACAAATAAGGGAAGTGAACAGTCTGGGGTGTTCCTTTCTACGGACAGTAAGTAACCCACTTGCAAATAGCATATGCATTTCCACAGAATTAATGTTCTGCAACATATGTTCTGCCTGAAATCCTAGTTTTGTTTAAGATGTTGTTTTTTAAATAATGGTTAAATATATTGTATTTATTGATATCATCTATTTTTCAAAGACCACCAGGAAAGTTTGTCAGCAATTCACTGGAAAGATAAAAGGCAATGTGGATTCTTAAAATTAAAATGTCATCTGTCAGCTGGAAATACCTAATGGCTTATTAATACTACAGCAAGAGTTTTTAAGTGTTAATTCCAGGGTTGCATCTGAATAATTTAAAGGCATATTCATGTGGATGTAGCCTAGAAATATATCCATGTAATGGAGAGAATAACCTGGTATGCAGTTGTTTGCCATTGTTGTGCATTTAGCTCCTGGAGGGTAGACTCCTGCATTTTTATTTGATTGTTCTTCCAGTGGGTGTGCATATATTCCAAAGAAAATTTTAAGAACATGGTAATTTTTTTTTTAAATGTTTCTTGACAGCATGCTGACTGACAGGCTGTTATGAATAGACTGCTTTTGATACTTAGGTCTTTACATTAGTTTAAAAAACATTCACAGTTTTTGCAGCTTGCAGTGTAAACTCTATGACTATTTTAATAATTATTATCGTTCTTCAAATTTTAACTCTACCATGTCAAATTGGGCCCTGTTGAATTGTGTACAGTTCCTCATTCTTATAACAAACTGCAAAGTTTAAATTGCATAATCTGGGATTTAAATTAGTTTTTTATAGTGGAAACTCTTCTCTTAAATTTATTCGACAAGAAATGAACACAAAGACATCTTGCACTGTATGTTATTCACCTAATATAAGGAATATTTTAATATGGGTAATGGTGCATTTTGTCCTCGTGCAAAAGAGGCAAATATAATAAGTGTAGGTAATATACCTACTGTGAACAATGTGATTCCTGGAAAAACAGTAATCATAAGCAAATTAAGATATGACAAATAAAAATGAAGGATGAGATTTTCCATGTTTCTTGTGAAGTCAGTTTGGACTTCCAATGTGGACAGTTGTGATTAGACTTTCCTTTGAAATACCCCAGCTTCAGGGAAACTCTTGTCAATAACTCCTTGTTAATGGTAAACTCCTCTTTTTCCAAACCATTTTTCCTGTACTGTGTGCATATATTTATATTAAAATAAAAAGTACTTTCTTCTGTATTTGATAATTGGAGAATATCTAGTGTAACAAATATGTTTAAAATGTATAAATTTTGACATTGTTTCATAATACAAACAAAATATAAATAACTTAGTTTTCCTATTTTGAACTTCATTTGGTTTTTTTTTTTTTTTACATATTCTGGTTCTGATGTTATATCTCTTCATTATTTATTTAAATAATGAAACACTTTGATCTAAATTCTCATTTTACCACAGTATCAACAGTATTAGGAGAACTTACACTTAGAAATGAGAAAGCTCTGGAGCTATGTGGGGACAGATTTCCAAATGGTGGTAACTTTTCAGACAGATTAGGTAAACCTCCTTCAAAGATATTATTCCAAGTAAAGTTATTACTGCCTCCAGACAAGGGAATAGGCAATCTGAATTTCTTGAGTTGCTTCAGAGATTTATGCATTTTTTTCTTCCTAACTGAAATACTGTAGAAAATCCCAAATTTTAGCTATCTTCTTGATCCATAATCACCCACTGGCTTCTCAGAATAAATATGTGAATCATCTAGATAATTTTGTCTTTAGAACCATATATCTCATTATTTTGTTAAGTCCTGTGCTCTTAAACGTTTTGTAGCTCCTGTATTCTCAGATTATAATGTTTTCTGTTTTATGTTGTGTATCATTCCTTCTCCATCTTATTGTCTCATATCTGTATTTTTCTTTCTGCCATCACCTCAGTCATTATGTTACTTTACCTCGTTCCTGGTACACCCAGTCCACAGATCACCATTACAGGGATGTCAGGTATATGTTTTCCTCTGTGTGACTATGTGTGGGTAATGCATGTACTTCTGTGTACCTACATGTCCACTTCTGGTTTTATTTCTCTCTGTATAGTGGTAGAAAACTTAGAAGTTGAGTTAGTATCATCATTAGATTTGTTAACATAGTGTTCACACTAACACTGGGTAATTCTTCCTGTGTTTCACTTGAATATTTTCTCACTGCCAATATATAATTGATGGTCCTCAAAGATTATGCTTTATTTACATCGCTCTGATATCTTTTAGAGAGAAAGATTATTTTCTTTATATAAAAAAAATAATTTAAACAAGCAAATACTAATACATCCTAATACTGTGATTTTAATATGCATAAAATCATACATGAGTGGCTGAGTTAAAGGTTACCATAAAACTGGAGAGTGATACCTTTCTCATAGTCTTGTAGCTCTTGTAGCTGCGAGCCAATATATTTTAATTTTTAAACGTAGTTTTACAAAGCTCGCCAAAGTTCCAGTCATGTTTTGTTCCAGTGTTTTGTTCTGTTGCTGACATTGCTTGCTTTTCATATTGTTTTGTCCTCATTTCATCTTTTTGTTGCTTTTCATTGTGTTCACCCATTCTGTTTTGACAGCCAGGATCACACAATGTATCCTCTGTTTTGCGAAGATGCAATCAGATTGCTGCGCTCCCGCACGATGTGCCGTACCTATTCTGAGGGTGCTTACTATGATCTCGAGAGGTATAACTGATGTGGAGCCTGCCATTAGCTCTGCCACACTGACTCTGACATGTTTGATTTCCAAACTGAGAATGTGATCTATGTTTTAAGAGATAAACACTTACAGTGAATATGTTTTGTAATACTCTGGGTATATATGCATCTTAAAGCTGACTACTCAGGGCCATGGGTAAATCCCAAGAGCTGCTGAACAGCTTTGCAGAAGCCAGTTTTAAAATAGGTTATATGGATATTATATGTCTCTGTCTTTTATAACCCTTATCTTTGCTGGAATTTTCCAGAGTGCTTTTAGCATTTATTATTCTCTTTGAAATAACAAGGAAAATCCTATCTACTTTACTTTTACACAGAGTGTCTGTCTGAAGTCTTTGCTTAACTGAAAAAGAGTGAAAAGTAAAAGTTTATGCTTATGAAAGCTTATGTTATTTATATTTGTATACTGCATATTCTGTGATTTAGGAATACTTGTACATAATCACAATACCTGTGTGTGGTTGCAGAACACCATACTTCCTATTTACACATGAAATATATGTAGAGAGAATTTGATCCCATAACAGTTTCTGTGAAATAACTTATGACTTGAAATACAGTGGCTCTGAAGAGATGCTGCTGAAGTACCGTAACTAAGATATCTTCAGAAATATTGCAAACCAAAAAAGTTTACATAGTTGTGTGTAAATAGAAATAAGAATATCCAACTGAAAATTGTGAACCAATAAAAAGGAAGTGGTGACTTCAGATACAACAGTTGATATAGGTATTGCTCTACAAGAGGGGCCATGTAAAAATTTTTAAAGCAAGAAGTAAAAAACTCTTTATATAATAACTTCATGGCTGCCATCTGGATATGAGTCTGAGAAGTTCATTAATGCTTGCACTGCATTTGGATCATGTGTCACCATATTTTTAAGTGAATGTAAAATTACTTTTGGATGCTAAAACAAAAAGGGATCTGAAAAATCCCTCAAAAGAAATACTGTTTTTTAAAAATTCTCCAAAGCTATGGTATATTAGACATTTTTACATTTAGAAGTCAGTCAAACATTTGTTTTGAAATGATGCTATTTTACATGAAACCTAGTATAAAGAAAGTATATAATAGTTCTGTCCACATGTAGAAATTTTGATAAGGAGAGGGACTTTTTTTTCTTAAAATGCATAATGAAATGTGCTCATTTGTATGCTATTTCAGTAATTAATTATTATATACTTTTTTTTTGCCTTAGATATATACTCTGATTTGCACTAGTTTATCTGAATCTGATTCAGATTACTGGTTATGTCTGTGACTATTTGGATATTAGCAAAGTTGGAGCTATTCTCAAATTGTCTTACTTTGAGGTTCTTGACTTGTAACTCTCAATCTGTGTTTCTGAAATTAATCTCTCAAAAATAAATTCAAATCAATGAAAATAAAGGGCAAAAGTTACAGTACTTCATAGAGATGAAAAAGCTAGGATTTAAGCAGTGGGAAAATCTTTTCCAGGGCTTTATTAAACAGAAGGCTATTAAAGCTAATTCCGCCTGGGATCAGAAATGAAAATCCACATGAAGTGGAATATTTCTAGCTCACTGTTAGAACAGTATCTTGAGATTCCTTGGGCCTAGAAACTGATCCTGAATTCTATGATCCTCTTGAATCTAGGCTGCCTGTGGGTAACATTAGTGTTCAAGTTGCTTGAGTCATCCTACCAGATATGAACTCCTCTGTGTACCTCACAGCCACAATTATAGTTCCTAGTTTTTCATCCCTTTTTTCTTCCTGTATTCTAACCACAATTTAAGGACAATTTATAGCAGAATCATTATCCAGTTTCTCTTTACTCATTGAAAAAAAAACCTAAGTAACTTTCTCTTCCTCATTTTTATTTTAAATATATGAACAATTACTTTTTAAACAATATTTCCTCTTTTATCTTTACACTTTTACCCCAGTTCAATGCTTATTCTAAAATACATTATTTTGTAGGCCAAGATGTTACTCCTGTCATCTTTGTTCCATCTTCTTAATCAATGTCTTGTTTGATATCAAGTAACAACATCTCTTCCTCCTACTTATTTTCAGTTTATGATGCATATGAAACAACTTTTCAGTTTCTACTATTCATCAAAATAGCAAATATTGTTCTGTACAGCCCAGCATTCAGGAAAGAATCTCTCATCTGGGACAGAGATATTTTTTTCTCATGTCATTCTATATCCATCAGTGTCTGTGTTCTGAAGGCAAATAAATCATATAGATATATTAGTCGAAATTACTCACCTTTGTTATCCATGGCTTCTTTTATTGCTTATCTTGTAGTCATTCACAGCCACCCTGTTAACTCAGGTGGTCTCTTCTGGCATTATTTTTCTTTTTTTCCGCCCCACAGAGTGACTACTTGGTTCTCTTTCATCTTTCCTCTGCTGAAGTTTGTCAGTTACTGTTTATTTGCTATGATAGACTGCAGTTCATTAGTTCTAGGACACAGTTACATTATCAAAAACCTTAATTTCTGACGTCATTCTTAGGTTATGGTGTTCATCATTTCGTTTTTCTGATAGCTCCCCCCTTTTGAAGAAGCCAAACTCTTTCCCTCCCAAAAGGAACAGCAGCATTGACAAGATATTTATTCCAGCATCTGCCTAAGAAAGGCAATAAGCACCTGTGCACTTCAGTGGCTTCAGAGCCCTTAGGACCTGGGGTCTTCTCAAGAACATCAGGAGCACACCCCAGGCTCCCTCGGCTGGTCAAGGTTACAGCCACCCTGGCAGCACCAGCTGGTGTCAGTTCCCTGCTGAGCTCCCCACACTGAATGTACACAAGACATCGTGGCTGGACATGTTGAGCTTTTCTTACACTTTTATTTATATCCCCCAGTTCAGAATCCTACAGAGTTATATGGGCTAATTCACAATTTGACAGTAACACATTTTAAATTGTCTGACACACACGATCTCAATGACAAAGTAATGTTCTCAAGGTTCTTAGCCTTGTCCTTGTATTTAAAAAAATATTAACAGTTCATTCTAAATAATCTATGTTGACAACCTCACTGTATGAGAATTCTTTCTCAACTTACCTACATCAGAGCTCAGCTTAATCAGCAGGAACACCACACTATGTGCAATTTATTTTTTTCACTTAGCCTTTGAGTTTAGTGTTTGCAAGTCCAAGGTTTGTGTATGTCTTGTGCAGCATGTGAGGTTTCTTTCAGGCAGAATTTCTGTCTTACTTAAGGAAATTAGATTTTGCTTCCATTTTCTTTCCTGACTTTTGTTTTACCCAGCAGACATTTTCTAACATCCAAATCCTACTCTTGGTGAACATTCTCAGTTGTTCAACTAATTTTCTGTCAATGTAACTTTTTACTTCTATAAAATATGTGTGCATTGATCAAGTATTCTTAATAAGTTGTTAATTATTTCTGAATAGAATTTGAAAGCAGAAGTTTAAAGTTATATATATATATATATTAGAAGATATATGTTCAGAGTATATGGCTGAATTGAATGTGCTCTCCCTATAAATGTGCTCTATCTTCATCACATCTTAATAATACAGTAAGGGAATGCATAATGAAAAAACCAACCTCTCAAATGTCTGAAATGTCTGTGCTGTTTATTCCATATTCAGGAGGACTAGGCAGGAGAGAAGAGTGCCTAATTCATATTATGATGACACAGCCTATACTCCTGAAAGGTATTTTAATTTTTATAGTAAAAATAGATAGATTTGAGTAATAAATTTTTATGAAGCATAGTCTAAAATTCTAATTGGCATACACTAATGATATTTAAATTTACAGTGCACTTTATGCCATATTTCTCTAAATACAGAACAACTAATCTCCATAGTTTTAAGTACCTCATTTTCTTTTTAGCCTTCCATTAATTTGACTTTGCATTTTTTAAATCATAATTCTTAACTTGAAAAATTTTTTATTCATTAGATGTAGGAGGAAAACCAAATAGTACAGAGGAACTTTGGTACAACTGAAGGTTTTTTCCACTTAACTGCACCATAATTTTAATGCCTAACCTTTCCTGTCACTAGAAGTGATTCTAGGACAATTTGGAGTCCTCAATTTCATTCTTTCCATAACCTGAGTACCCTAAGATGGTACTCAGTTTTTAGCATGTTACTGACATTGACTTAAGAAAAGGACTAACCAAATGCCTTCAAATTGGTTTTGAGTGTTTGCCATGCTAGGAACCAAAGTACTATTATTCTTCCTAAATTTTGCTATGGATATAATGTATCACACTGAGCAAAATGTCACTAAAATCTGACATGTAATCTGAAAAGTTTTGGAGTGTCTCTGAAAATAGTTATTTGATAACAACCTTTCATGTTTAAAGAGCTAGGCCAAAAGACAAGGAAATCTGAAGAAAGGAGCAAATCAGTGTTATTCTCCCTCTTTACAATAAGATGTTTTTATACTTCTCTGTCCTTTGTTAAGTCAATGTCTGAATTTTGTCTACACTATGAGAACAAGTAAAGCAGGGATTTTTTCCTAAGCAAGAAATTTTGGTTTTGTTTGATTACTATGAAAAAATACAGTCATGTTTAAGAAAAAAATAAAGTGCACTGCAATTTTATACCCATATTTATGTACTTATGGTGTCTGCAATAAAGTAGTTTTCTCAAAAACTCCTATTTAAAATACTAGTTAACTGGAGAGACTGGCTTCAGTTTTGAGGATATGGATTATCAGGGAGAGTGTAAAGATGTACCTGCCATTCTCCAGCAGTATTCTAATTTATGCAGGATTAAATCTACATCTAATCTAAAACTCAATTAGATTAAACTGAAATGACTTTCATCCAGCCATTGATCTAGCTATACACCATGCCAAAAAAAAGAAAAAAAAAAGCCACTCCCCATACCATCCAATTGGCCATAGAAGAAACAAGGGCATCTGATTGACATTCACATATATTACACCCCATACAGTCTCCCCTCAACATAATATCCAGGAGATGTGGAGTTATTTAGTTTGTAAACATACTGCAAACCCTCAGCTTCTGTGTATAAGTTTGGAGAAAAGGCAGAGAAGCAAAAAATACTGCTGTGATTCCCAGCAACAGGTTCATCAAAATTCTTGGATCAATGTATTCAAGCCATTAAAAAGTTTTTTCTTTATGGAAAAACTTTCCTTTCCCTATGGCTAATATTTTAAATGCATATAAAAGATTTTTTTCGTGCAAATTGATTATATAGTGGTCTCTTGATATTTTCTGATAATCCCTGTCTCCTCATTCCCTGTCATGTGGAAATCATTGAATAGAGACAAGATAGAAGCTCCCTGGCTTTACCCTAGCAAGAAACTGCAAGTAAAAAATTCCAGAGATTTAGTTGAAACTCCTTTACCAAATGGTGGATGATTTGTATCTAGTTTTAATGTACTGGAGTAGTGGCACATAAGAAGCTTATCCCATGATTTTTAAAGCAGATTTTTTTTTGTCCCATTATTTCTTTTCTTGATGTTTTCTCTTAAGATAAAATACTTCTTTATGTGTTTTATGTTGTCTTCAACTGATTTGCTGAAGTGATGCTGCAAATCCTTGGGCAGCCCATATTCAGTATCTGGAGGAATAATACCACTATAAAATTTAATTAGTTTTAATTGTTTAATCATTGAAGTGATTTTTCTTCTGTTTCTTACATACCTGTAAGAAACCAACTACCCTATCCAACAGAGAACAAAGATTACAACTGGAAAGGTCATGTATTTCACATTAAAACTAATATTTTAAACTATTAGTGCATATAATGTTATTTTTGTTAATGTTTTGTGTCCACAATTACTTTTTTATTATTCCACAAACTCAATAGCCATTGAAATCATGAAGAAATTTATGTACAAAAAGATAAGGGATCAATTAATCTTTATGGAACTGAAATTTATGGCTTGACTGCTGAAAAGACTAGTGTTGAAATATAATAATTGTATAAGGAAAAAAGCCCTATAATTTTTGGTGTTTGATTTTGAAAAAGTTGGTTCATACCTGAAAGAAAATATAAAATGTACAAAATTATTTGAAAACATTTGGAAATCTTCCCATTTTGGTGAGAAGTGGTCATGTCACATGAATTAGAGTGCTAGTAATAATATATAATTTTTTAATAACACTTCTTTATTTTAACTGCATTGTAAAGGTGGTACAATGGTGCAAGTTCATGGGCAGATGATATAGTCAATGGTTCAGCTGAAAAATATGGGTAAGTAAAGAGTGTAGTGTCACAGATAAAACTAAAATGTATTTTGGATCTTTATAATAATAATTCATATATAATTGTACCAAATTTATTTCTAATAAATGCATTTTTCTTGATGTCTTTCTGTCTTGACTCAGAACTAAGGCACACATAAGGCGCTTATGTTCTAGTCTTTTTTCCAAGATTAAACTGTTTTATTCAGTTACAGATAGAAAAAGCACATTAATTATGCTTTAACTATTTTTAAAACATTCTCACTGTTTAGCTCCACTTGAATGACAAGAGGCTTTTTTATTGATACCTACCTACATTTGCAGTGTTGGGAAAGGTGTCTTTGAGACCTAATACTTTTTTACTTTTAGAAATAATTCCAGTTTTATCTGTCTAACCTATCTTCCTTTGTGATTGATGCATACCCCATGCAAAGTGCTGTGTGCCTTTCAATCTTAATCTAGCTGGCTTCTGATCAAGAAAGCACAAAATTTTCCTTGCTTTTAGTTTGACTTTACTGCTTCCCTCTCATTTTCTTACTGCTCTTGCAAGAATTTTTTTTAGTTCCTTCCTATGTGAATGTGAACAAAGAACATAAGAGACTGTTAAATTGAAACATAAAAAGTCTGATAAAACCCTGAATGAATCCATAAATATTTTAATGTGGGCTTCTTTCTTCTTTAGAGAGGAGGGATTTGTGAGGGTCTTTTGGCTAAACAGTAGTGCAGTTGCAGAGTCTAGAGACCATATATTTTCTCTAGCTTTTTGAACCACAGTGCCACTTTTTGTTGGCTCTTCATTTTTAAGTGTAGAGCAAGGGCCATACTTATTACTTCATTCTGGAAACTGCACAAGCACACTGAAAATGAACAGCATTTAAAGAAGGCTGGAAAGTGCTTGGTGTAACTAAAGCTTTTGTTTTTGATAGTCACATGAAATAGTCCTGGGTTACTTCTCTTTTTTTACTTTTAGTCCTGAATAGATCGTAATATAGATTAATATCAGGGGTAAATATCTAAAAATAGATTTTTAACATGAAAAATTAACTTACTAGTTACTACTCTCTGTCTCCATTTAAGTTGAGCTCTAAAAATGTTTGGCAAAAGAAAAAAAATCATTTGTTGTGAACCATTATGACTTTTAAGTAAAACATAAGGCATAGAAAACACTTTAGTCAAATAAAGACTGCTGAAATGGATCAGATTCTGTACAGATCAAGGGATTTAGAGAATGCCTGTAACAGAAACTGAATGCTATTTTACTCATTCATAACTTGAGAACTTAAAAGATAATAATGTCTTACATACCTGCTGCTGTTTGAAATCTTGATCTCATCAAGAGACAGAGCTCTCGATGTCAGAGAGGTCAGAATTACAGGTCTGTTGCCAAAAGTTAAGAAGATGATCATGTAGCTGCAGTATGTATACACAATAATTGCATACTTACAGCTCTGGTTATGGTAATTTACTATTTAAACATCTACCATATTTTTGGTGTTTAAAAATGTCACTGAAAAAGAAACAAAACCAACTATTCATATGTGCCATAAAGTTATATTTAAGATCTGAGGAAAAGAATCCCACAAAATCCATCAAGAAAGAAGTACTTTTCATATTTTGCATTTAGTACTGCACTTTAAAAAGGCATATTTAAGTATATGTTTAGTTTTAAGCCTTCAACTACTTCGATTGATTAGTCTATAGTCTAGGTTACTCTGCTGAACTAAATTTGAACATTCGAGCTCTACTAGTAAATTCTTCTTTTTCATTACTTCCCTCTCAAGATCCTTTATACATTATCTTACATACTAATATATACTAATATATACTTCAGTCATGACACATGCTGATTAAAACCCAGGCACGTTCCTGGTTTTGCTCATACATTATGGTATAATATTCAAGTTGAGTGGGTGAAATATTTTGTTTCAAAATGGGAAAAACTATGGAATATATTTATAATATAAAGCTGAAAGTGTTATATTTTGGGATATTTCCAGTACTTTAATGGAAGTTTAGATTATTATCTGAAGAGAATCACTGCAGTATATTCAGTTATAAAACTGAGCTGGGGTGAAGGAGAGGAGAGGATTTCAGCTCTCATCTTTGAGAATTTTGAATTCCCAGCTTGTGAATCCTAATCAGCTTTATCATGATCTTCAGTGAGTCATCCCATGAACATAGAGATACCAATTCCTCCAGGGTGATTCTTATATATGTGTCAATTGAGAGTCTGAGTTAAAGGTGTTGAAAGTTAGAAGTAGTTGGCAAAATACCAAATATTGTATAAGGCAACTGGCTATGTAAGTGAAAAGGTACATTGCAAGTACCAGAAGCAATGAAGTAAAAACACTCTATGACTTTTTTACATATAAAAATGATATGAAATGCACATCACTACGGTCTTAATTGTTCCAAGATTTACATTACTTATTGGTTTTATTGATATTTGATTGTAATAGCTACTATAAACCTCTAACTGCATTCACAGAATCATAAAATAATTTAGGTTGGAAAAAACATTATCTGCTCCAACTCCCTAGGTGAAATATGACTTTGCTATTCCTCAGCAATTATATCAATGATGATACACATTTTGGAGAGTAAATCTCAGCAGGTGTAGATATATCTGCTTTCCTTAAGTTTTTTTATAATTGTACCATGCCATGTCACTGAAGCGGCTGCAGTGCCATGCCGAGGAACCTGAGCAAGTTTGAGCAATTGCATTTCTGCAGCTGCAGCAGAACACACAGGAGTATGGAGCACAACGTGCCTGGGATCACAGCAGAGTTCCCTGCTTTGTCTGCTTAGCTGAGTTAGTAGAAAAATTCAGATTCTGGCATGTTACAGTTTAATCATGCCTGTCACTGGCATGGAGATGTACTGGTAGTTATCACACATATACCACAAAGGTTAAAATGCATGTGACTAGATCATATCAGTGTGTGGCTGTATGTGTATTTATATGTACATACATATATACATTATAGAATGTTACAGCATTCTATATACAGCACATAAAAACATTATAGAATATTACAGCAACCAAAAATCTTGCTTTACTTTTTTTCAACCACAGTACCTAAAAGCTTTACGTTCCTGTCTTTTAAAAATTGCAGCAGCACTTATTTTATGATTTTATATTGTTCCTTTATGAGTATAGATGAGTTTCCCTTTATGAGTATAGATGAGTTATTTGCTGAGATATCCTGTCACCAGTTTTTCTTGAGATTTGACAGCGTACTGCTCCTTTCCATTTTACATTGCAATATTTATGACTCAAATTTAAGTTTGTTGGTACTAGAAATCTCATTTGTTTGTAGACATGCTTATCTATGTTATGCTAACAGAGGATCTTGTGTCTGTGACTAAACAGCAAAGTTCCTATAGCTAGTAGAAGAATAATATGTCCAAGGATTGAAATCCAGCAACCATCCACAGACACTGACAGGTATTGCCATTGTGTATTAGCTGGAGTTTGAAATTATGATACTTAGAAATTGTGTTGTTGTATTTTTCTTGTTCTGTTCAGTGTTTCTAGATGAAAGCTATGCACTAGCAGCTGAACTGTAGTGAACTGTAGTCCTACAACAATTCTATTTTCATTTCTTCAGTTTTTTGGGTCAAGAAAAACCTGATGCTAAAATGATGATTGGCATGGTCTCATAATTTGTGCAGAGTAAAAGAATTTAACATGGGCTTTTAAATAAATAGTTTTCAGTCATTTCAGGGGAAAAAATCAGTTCTATTTGTTATGAAGGCTGTTACAATTGCATACTGTTGGAAAATGTTAGTCTTTTATAAAGCTTTTTCTATCCATAATTTTAGATCAATGACTATAACAATTTGTTGAAAATTCTTTTTATTTGTTAGGAAAAGTAACAAATCTGAAAAATTAAAAAACAGAAAGTCTTAATTCATTGCATTGGGAAAAAAGTTCACATTTGAAATTTGTAGTGTATGCATATGTATATGTATATACAAATGCAGATAAATCAGTATATAAACGAACATTTGGTAGCACCTTTGGTTAGGTACTACACAGTCTACAGTGTTTACAGTTGTACCAAAATGATATTAGATTCTAGTTCTAATATTTGATAGGTTTGGAATAAGAAGTTAAACTGTGAATACTCACAGGGCTTTCTGTGTAGTGACTTAGAGAGGTCAAACAGTCTCATAGTGATTGGCTTGCTTGGTTTAGAAGCAAACACTGCTGTACCTTTTCCTTAGAGTCAGCTAGAGTTATGCTCAAAGGTTTGCAGACTTTGGCAAGGAAATTAGCCATCTACCATGCCTGTCTTCCCTAGCAAAAGTAAAAGGGTGTTACAATAGGCAGTACTAGATGAAGGAAGTGATTATTTGATGTTTCATTAACTGTATTCTCATAATGAAATATCTGTTAGCAAAGGTAAATAGTGCTAGTGTACATTAAAATATTATATGGATGGTGAATAGTTTAGCTAAGACTACCATATTTCCCTCTTTAAAAATCAGTAATTTATACGATACAATTTGTAATAAGAAAAGAAGAAATTTTCATCTAAATAATTTATAAGCAGAAGTCTTTAAGAATGATATCTGAAAAGCTAAAAACTTCCATTTTTAATTTAACTTCCTCCCATAATTATGGCTGGATTTTGATATTTATCCATAATTGCATAAAATGGTAAGGAAGGAGTGTCATTGCACAAGCAGAATGATAGTTATCAGAATTAGAGTTTTCCTATAAAATGGACAGTTGCTCAAGACTGGAATCATATACTATATGTGTTTGTTGTTAAAAGGGTAAAAGAATAAGTTAGGCTGAAGACCAGAGAGTAGAATTATTCTTTGAATTGCTCTTTATATGTGTATGATGTAAAACAGCATAGTGAAGCTTTCAAGGCTGTCCCCTTGAAGTTGCCTTCCATTTGCTGTAGTGGTTATTGAGAGGATTGCAGCCTGTAGCCTGGGACCTGAGGGTGACAATCAGTTTAACCTCAGGACTCAACTTATTCTTCAAATCCTTCCGTCTACGAAACAGCATTGCCACAGCATCGAAGGTTTACTGCCAAAATTCACCCTCTCCTCCACTTCGCAGAACTCCTGGTTGTTTTTCCACTCGAAGTAAATGCCCACTGGAGATTGTAGCAAACCTTGTATTAGCTGCTGAGCACGGCATTTTTGAGGCCTTTATCTGTTAGCATAGTGGTTAGCTACAGTTGCTCCATGATGTTCTGCAGGACACAAAACCTGCCCACTAAGCCATTAGTATTGATCCCGATGGTAAAAATGTCTCCTTCCTTCTAGTCAGTCAATAGGTCAGACCACTAATATCCTAGAAACTACTTTTTATACCTATAGAGCTAAAGAGAATGAGGCCTTAAGAGTAACAAATGGGAGCCTTATCTTCTCATTAAGTCTTTATGAGAAGCCTGTGGTTGCCACAGGTGACTCTGTGTGTCCTACTGGCTGTTGAAAGGAGAGAGAAATAGAGTATGGAGTGATACCCTTATCATATTGCCCAGTCCCTGCTGCTGAGTGCTCCACTGGTCCTCCACTCACTGACAGGAGAAATCCTGACCAACCCAAAAAAGTCTCTGTGGGCTCATTAATATTCTTAAATATGTGGATAAACAAGATAAGGATGGGTTTTTCAAGACCTGGATATTATTTTTTTTGTAATTTTGTTGAATTTAGGAATATTTTTTCTCAGAATTTATTCCCATAGTCAAAAAATGTATTCTATGGTCATTTCTTGCAATCATGCAGATGGGTGGCATTTTTCTCACCTTCCATCCATAACACTGAAACCTCTCTTAAACATTTACTTCAACTAAGCATTCCTGTCAAAGCTAAGGTTGTGTTTCTCTGTCTATCATAAAAGAAGCGAGACAGTGGATGTTTTTGCTGATGAAGCTTCCTATTCAGAAACAGAACTGATAGAAGAACAAGTGAGGTAATCTTGTGGTTTTGTGCCAGGCTCGTTGTACTTTTCCTACAATCTTTAGTGCTTCAGCTTATAATTACCATTTATGTGTCTCACTGTGGTGTGTTTGCTTGTTAGGAGCTTATAGATGTAGGTTCATGATGTATGGTATTATGAATCTGTCTGTGGCAATTCCTTTGTATGCTCTAGGAGTCCAATTATGACCTCCTGGAAGGCCTGAAAAGACTGCTTTTAATGAATGTTTTATAAACGCATTCAGCAAAGTCAGCCACTATACTCTTTTTCAATGCTTTTAGAAATAAAATGCTGTTACTAACACAAGTCTTCATAATAAGGCTGTGGTATGTGTCTCCCCTTTTTGACACTAATTAAAATTTGACTTCTTGTTACACTTAATCACCATCAAGTCACTCATTGTATTAACTGACTTCATTGTAAAATGCATGACTTCGCTCAAGGAAAAGTCCTGAAGGGCACACGTTCTCCATTTGTATTCTGTATCTGTTCAGTTACTCAAGGAGAGCTAGGAGGAGTGTGATTTTAATAAATAGCTCCATTAGGGTATGGATTTTACTCTTTAAATTGCCTTGATTTAATGTATTTGAGGATATTGCTAGCAAGTATTACTCCTTGAAAACAGACCAATTACATTGGGAAAAAAGGTGGAGCTTGATTAATTTCTGAAAGTAATGGCCTGATTAATTGCCTAAGATAGTAGAATATATCATTGCTTGATCATGAAATTCTCTTTTACTCAGTCTAATTTCTTCCCATTGCATCTCTAACAAGAACTTTATCCACTGCTGTTTTGGTACAGTTCCATAGGCTGTGGGTTAAAATAATCTTTTAATTACAAACCAATTTTTTCTAGTTTTTAGAACCTCTTTAAGTACTAATGATGTAGATTTTTATCTGATTACAGTCTGAGCACCACACATGAGTCTATCACTGTAGCCTAGCCTATATATAACAGACATCCCCAAGTCTAATAACATTTACCAGTACATGGTAATTATAACATCTAGATTGTGGACTTTCCTACAAACAAGAGTGTTACCTCTAGAGAGAATGCAATCTGTAAAAAATCTGAAAAATCTATTAATATTAAGAATATTGCATAATTAAACTGCACAATTAATGAGTTCTTAGCTTTATTGAACTTAATATTATGTCGGCTTCTCTTTTATTCTGAGGTTGATATATTAATTGACAAAATAACAATATTTTAACCTAGAGATTGTCAGGAAACAGACTATTGCATGGATAGTCATTACTGAGACATTGGAAACATTTCAGCTCATTTATCAAGAGTATGGAGCAAGTCAAATCATACGTGTAAAAAAACCTGTACGTTATCAAGAAGTTATCTCAGAGAATTTATTCCCCCTAAAAATGTATTTAATAACATGATTTGCTCCAAGCCAGTATCATGCAGCATATTTTACAATTAATAGAAAAGTCAAAGTTCAACTGAGCTGCTTTTTGACTAACATTACAGGAATTGTGAAGCAGCAGATAGACAGCCATATCAAAGATCCCGATCAACAGAGCAACGTCCTGTGCTAGAGCGGACCAACTCCCGCTCCCGATCCACAGAGCGTCCTGACTCAAACCTCATCAGGTCGATGCCTTCATTAATGACTGGAAGATCTGCCCCTCCTTCACCTGCCTTACCGAGGTGAAACAGACAAATCAATCAGACTAAACCCCTTCTGCCCCACCAGCTCACCATTTTATTTTCCCACTAGCTAATTGGTATTGCCTCATCCTTAGCTGATCACTAGCAGCAATAGATACTAACCCTTTCAGTGTGAACACACTATTTATATTCTACTCTGGATATAATGGTGTGGCTGCCATTGCAAATTGCTTGCTAACAGTATTTAACTACATTTGTTTATGATTTCTCATTTGTCAGGAATCCTGGATGGTTTCCACATAAAGCACCTCATAACTATCATATTCTTCTCTTACAGAATGAGAAATTATTTGTGTTCATCAGACATGGCTTATGGAACAACCATCATAACATCAAATGAAACTATTTTTTTTTAAAAAAAAAAGTTTCTTTAGATGCACTGTACTAACTTTGTCTATTACTTATCATTTTAACCACCATTTTTTCTGACTACATTTTACTGTGCCATAGTCTGTACTGTTCCTGTTTGAGTACCTCTGATTGATATTTTGAGGATTTCTATACATTATTCTTAGCTTAAACAAACATAATACAATACAAAGATGAGCAGATTTTAGTCCAGACCATGTTCAGGAAAACATCTCTTTATTTTGGAACTGCAGAATACATTCTTTTGTTTTCTGAAAGTTAGAGTTAGTATCATCAAATCCCCAGCGAGAATTGAGTCAAATATCGTCTTTCCTCAGTTCATTACTCCGTTTGGACAAATTTGTGTAATCTCACTGCAACTCCAAAGTAATTTAAGAAAATACAAGCTGAGCAAAGATAATTGAATTTAACTTGTGAATAAATTTATGTGTATGTGGCTATTATATCCATATGCACATGAATATGCACATGACACGTTTTCTGGCTTAACTGTGTGAAAAAGCATCTTATGGAAGCAGCTTATGGAAGGATCCTCAGCCTTAATTTGGCTTCCTTTTAATGGGGAGAATTCTCTTTTTAATCAGGTCTTTTTGTGAAAAGAGATAATAGTTTCCCTCTGGGACTGCAAGGATCCCAAGTGTTGTAAAGTCTTCTTAGTAATGTTATCAGTTCTTGATGATATTTGAGAATGACTTTGTCATTTAATGGCTGTGGTTTGTTTTGGTATGTTTCTCTTAGGTCACATCCTCGAACTGGGTCTGTCCAGACAAGTCCATCAAGTACTCCAGTAGTAGGGCGAAGGGGCAGGCAATTACCACAGCTCCCACCAAAGGGAACATTGGAAAGAAGTAAGTGGATGGTTTTCTCCCTCATGACATTTCCAAATTGCTCACGAAGGTCGATTATATTTTTTTTTTTTTGCCATTACAGTAGAAATCTCTTGAGTTTTTGTGTGCAGAGTTGGGATTTGGTAATGGTATTGTATTTTGTGCTGTGTTTTCTTCTGTTTTAATATCTACAATACTCTTGACTGACATGAATAATCAGCAGTATAATGCACATGAAACAAGGTGGACTATTAGCATGATCCTGTTCCTTTTGAACTCAGGTGTTTTGTCATTGACTTCAACAGGCACAGGAAATGATCTTTAGTATGCTGTCTAGTGACAAAATTCTGGCTCTTTTGGGAGTCAGGAACCTAGTTGATCACTTGTGGGCTCGCATGGAGTATATTACAGATTGCTAATATAAAACCTCTGCATCCTGAAACAGGAAGAGCAAGAAGACAGGTAATAATCTTTAAAATACGAAATGTCAGATATTTAATGATCCATGTTTTACTGGTACTGTTCTTGTGCTTGTCTTTAATGCCCATTAAAAGCACTTATTGATGGAGATATTTTCTGAAATGTTTAGAAACAGAGGTATATAAATGCAATTTTGACAGCTGACATTTTCACCCTTCTATTTCTAATAACTAGATGTGCTGTGCAAAATCAGTCTAAATGGCCATTTATGCTCTTTTTTTTTTTTTTTTAATCCTTTTAAACATGTATATTGTATATTTTAAAAAACTTCTGTTGGTTTTAACCCCTGTGCTTTGGTTCCTTTTTTTTTTTTTTTGTTTCTGTTTGTTTGTTTTGTTTTGTGACTTTCCATAGACAATGGAGACAAGGAGATAGAATCTTATGAAGGTCTGTACATAAAGAAGGGCTTGTTTTTCACCAAAAAGCCTTTTTTCAGAGGCTGTATAGGGAAAAACAAACCCAACTGCAATTGATGTTATGTGATTGCACATAGTCAGAATTATTGTCATAATGATTTAGTCTTTATTTTTAGCCCTGTGGTTCATAAATTTTACAGGATTCTACATGGAAAAAAAGACAATATGAATAACAATGTCTAAATATGATTGCTATTAGAAAAATATCTAGACACGGACTCAGTTTTAAATATGTAGAATTTACCCTATGGCAAATTACAGCATTTCAGCAGTTATGTGTGTACATTTCCAGGATTAACAGATATTCAGACATAGGTTTAAGTATAAGCTTTGGAGGCTATTTGACATGTTTTATGTTAGCCATACATTTAATCAAAGTAATGTTTTTATTACAAGTATTTTATAGTGTGATACATTTGTCGAATTAGTGGGTAATTTGCAAATAATATGGGAAAAATTATTGAAAAAGTTAAAATATTTTTGTTTTAAATAAAATTCTCTTATATTTTATAGTATTAAAACCATTTAATTTACTTAATAACAAGCTACAAGATATCAATTGCAGTCCTTGGTTATACCACTGAGGGTCTTTATGTAGTGTTACTGTGTTTGTCTTTTTTTTATTTAGTATTTCCAATGTTTGTAGTATTTATTTCCATTTTGGAAACAAAACTTCCTGGAAAGAAAACTCTCGTTTTCTCGGATTATCAATCTATTATATTAATTTCTTCGTTGTCTTTTGTGTTGTGAATTGCTTATATGAAGTATAGTATAGATATTCCAGGAAATAATCACATCTAGCACATGATGTTTGCTGTCAGTGCCGTATATGCTTTTATGTTTTACCACTCTTCCCTGCTCTTTGCTTAGTATATCTATTTAGACTGTGAGCTTCTCAGAGCAGCAATTGTGAAATACTGTATATTTTTATTGTGTTTGATTAGAGAGGGTAACAGTCTTATTTATTACTTACATCATAGGTTTTATAGAGAGAAATTTAATAGAAAAATAATAATTTTTATAGGAACACTAGAGTTGTTTCCTCTGGTAAGTACTGCTGGGACTTGAGGAACTCTGATTTTACTTGAAAACTGAGTAATATGTTCCTTTTACTTTGTCTTTTGAAAATAATATTCTTTTGGAAAACTGGGTTATGGAAAATTGCCAGATCCACAGATTTCGATGTTCGAATATGCAATCAAAGCATCATAAGCGACTCAAGATGCAGTAACTAGACACATTTCATATTGAATTTACACATATAAAGATGGTAAACCTAATCCATAGATACAGCTTTCATAGAGCAGTCTATGTAATTTTCTGTCATGAATTAAGAGTTCATTTTCTAATACCAATAGAGTTCTTCTTTGAGGCTTTTCCTGTACTTCTTTAGGATTTTCTAATAATTTTATTTGAAGGGAGTAATAATTTTCTTTAAAAAGGGTAGTGCTATGCAAGAACAGGAGATTACCTAACTTTGTTCGGTGACAGAACATAATTAAGATTAATAGCAGTCTTTTTACGGTGGAGAATTGAATTTTACAGTAAGTTATTTTAGGCAAATGAAGTACTGGTTACAAAGACTGAAATTTAATAGAATTGGAAACACTGACTATCATAGAAGGAGTTTGTGTTAGTATTTAACAACTATAGCATCAAGTTAACCTGAAAGTTCTGTAGGTATTGGAGTAGGTTTCATGCCTTTTTTTAAGCCCCAGTGATAATCAAATCTTTTGTGTGTTGTTGGGAAGGCTGTATATCCATACCAAAAAATGCTATCACAGAGTAGGTCTTTCTGCTCTTACAGAACACATTCTTGATTCAAATGAGAGAGGTGTTTCTATATTGCATGGAAATGTGCTGTGAAGGTTAAACTTTCTGTTTAAGCTACTATTTTAAAACCAAGGATCTTACTGTTGACTACATTAATTTAAAATCAAACTGATGAAAAGAGTTAATAAAAGGTACCTTATAGGCAACGATGGATTGGAAGTCATCTCAGCTTCGTAAAAGAGAAAAAGAAAGAAGGAAAAACTTATCTGTTGCAGACTCCTACAGTGGTCTCATTTAGTTTGCATACATTTGAATAATCTGTGTTTCTTACAAGGTTGTATCTGCATACCTTTTCTTTAAATGTAGTCCAAATGCCAAAACTCAAGTAGAAAGAAGGGAGTAATTTGCTGTTGGAGATACTCTTTTGTTATAGGACAATACTCACTAGAATGTGCAATATGGTGTGTTTATGGCTGTGTGACTAGGAATGGAAGGGAAGGAATCTACAGGGATAAAACCCAACCAATTGCTTTCCAAATTAGGATCAGAATTCAAAAATATTGATTTGGGTTAGATTTAGTTCCGTGAACTATATTATGTGGGAGTTTTTGCTCCAGAACATGAAGGTGCCTCTTGAATACTTCAAAATAGCCCAAAATGTTTGTTTTCCAGAAAGCTTCCTTGGGGTACCTATGAAGGACCATTCCTATCTGTGGTATACTGACCCAAACATATTTTTATCAGTGTCCCACATGCTCAGAAGAACATACAACATCCTTAGTTATGTTGCATTACAGTCTTTTATGGTCATAATATTTTTGCTAATTCCCTAGGCTACCACTGCTGTGTTTATTGTAGGATCAGATTTGCCTGTTAGGAAGAATGACTGAATATTTCTGAAATGCATGTCATTAGCTTGTCTACCCAGGCTATACCTTAGCATCTAGACAGTTTGAGTTTTGCTTTAGATTTTATTAGTTTAGTATATTTTCATGTTATGTGGTTAGAAAATAGTTCTGAAAAGATGTCTGGGGCCTCCTAAGAAATTTTCACTACTGAAATGCCAGAAGACATTTTTTCAGCTAAACTTTTGCTTGTGTGTTTTGAAATTATTATGTAAATAATTTAAAAATTATTTTAAAATTATATTCAGTTTATTATTTAAATTACATTTGTACTAGAGATAGAAATATCTTGTTTAAATGAACATTTGTAGAAAGTATTGTTAAGTTCAACTTGGTTTTAGTGCAGAAATGTTGATGTACTCTTAAGTGTTCTGTATTTTTCATGCTACTGACAAGAAGTGAATAGTGCAGTATTTATAGTTCTTAAGGGTTAACATGATTTTTTTTCATTTCTATGTGGCTATAACTTATCTCTTTGTTCTTACTTGCCTTGGCAGAAGGATGAAATCACTGACTGCTTGCTCCTAATTAAAATGGAACACCATAAAGTGAAATTATTCAGTATTCACCCTTTCAGTTCATTGCTAATTACTAATCAGAGATAAAGTACTTTTTCCTAATATAGATTTTTAATTTTCCTTTTGAAAAATAAACTTAGCCCTTTCTTTTCTTCTGTCCACAAAAACATCCCCTAACCATTCACCCAACCGTAAAAACAAGAAAATCATGTTAGGCTGAACAGATGGAATAAAATCTTAAAATTTGGAAATGAAGGGCTCAGAAATTTTACAAATAGTAGAGCTCAGTGAGGATTTGCCTTTCTATTTATGCTCTATGGTAAAGACTTTAATTATATGGTCTCATAATAATCTTGTGTCTTGGGAAAGTTCTTTCAGAATCCGTTAAAGCCTGACGTTAATGCTGATTAACTGTCCTCTCTTAACTTCAGGTGTGGGTAATCTTTTTCCAGAATAAAATTAGATATTAATAGAATTAACAGGAATACTTGATTAGGTTTAATCAGGGATAGCTAGAAACCATTAGCCAGTGGTTATATCTCTCAGATACATATTAAAATCTCTAAAAAGGATAGATGTATAGTGGCAGTGTACTGTTGCCACTCATGCAGTCTGGAATGGAAGCTACAGAGGCATTCTGATGGTTAGGAAAGCACAGATACTACTGACAGCAGTACATGCTGTTCATTTTAAGGGGTTTTATCTCATTTAGAACATAATTTCTTTAAAGGAGAAATAATTTTGCAAAATGAAAAGGAATTTTATTGTGTGTTTTACATAGCCCTACCCTAGTTTGATGGGCAACACAGAAAGATGGTTATAATGCAATTGCAGAGGACTGGTCATGATACTGTCATACTCTACCAGCTATGATTTTGCAGAGTTTGTAAAATTTATGGCATATGGGTATTTTGTTTTATAAAAATGGTTGATCACATGTATAAAAAAATATGGGATAGGATCTTAAAGTGCCTTCAGCTTGGCTATGAACTTGATGACTTAGGCAAACACAACAGTCTAAAAGATGGAAGTGCAGAGCTTTGCACCATCCCCTTTTTTTGTGTGGATACTTCTGTGGCACTGGCTGTACTATCTTGGAAACCTTCACACTTTCACAGTGTAACTTGCATTTTGTGTGCTTGACAGCGAAGTAAACAGAATAGGTTAGTTAAGACCAGTAACAAAGCTTCCTTAGGATACATTCTGAGTGTACTTTGGGGTTTTGATTTCAACCACGATTTTGCAAAAATACACCTTTGGGTTTTTACTGCAGATGCTTAGTTCACTTTCCTGAGAGTCAACAGAATCCTCAGACTCTGAAGAATATGAAAATATTTAATTTGCATTGGTACAATTTCCACAGAAAAACTTGAACAAACTTTGCCTATAACCCAGAGTTTTAAGTGCTTACTTAAAAGGTTCTGACCTTTCAAGGGAAGTCATAGTTTATAATTTTCTCTTGGATTGGCAAAAGGAGAAATTAAACAGCTTTATGAAATTTGAAGATCTTACTGTATAGGTCTGAGACTACAAAGGGCCATAAAAGGAGAATGACTGAGAAGTCATACAGCTGTGCTTATGGCAACCACTGTTCATTTATCTTTCAGAGTACCTACATGCCAAGAACATTTTAATTCAACTCTACTGAAAATGTTTTTAAAGTCTTAGGCACATCATCTATAAATTCATTTCTATGAGAGAAGGTTGACTGTATATTTTAATTGAAATTTTCAATGTCATGATTTCAATTGGAATTTTAAATGT
Source organism: Luscinia megarhynchos (assembly GCA_034336665.1). Classification (NCBI taxonomy): domain Eukaryota; kingdom Metazoa; phylum Chordata; class Aves; order Passeriformes; family Muscicapidae; genus Luscinia; species Luscinia megarhynchos. The sequence continues at coordinate 82,369,130 of JAPFBE010000002.1, forward strand.
CCCATAGTTTTATCATGGAGTAGCAGAGCAGAATTCTAAGCACAGATTAGATTGCATTGCACTGCATTGATTATAGCCTGAATTTCTCTATTAACAATGACCTCCTAGAACCAGTAGTTTTAAAATTACTATTACATGCTAGCTAAACCTAAAATCAAATAATTCAATGAGCTATTTAATTGAACATAGACTTATACAAGTCATGAGAGAACAGGAAAGAATTCTGGAAACAGAGAACATGAAAAATCGATAAGCAATCAAAATCTGAGCCTTGAAATACTACACTGTATTGTATCACATCAAAGCTGTTTCATAAACTGGCATTTAAGTTAAAGCAGACATATGGTATATCAGTAATTCAGTTTGACACTCTACAATATTATTACTGTTGTTACCCTCATGAGCTTTGTCACAAAAGAAAGTTGTGGTTCTTTATTAATGACATTAAAAATATAGATTTGTGTTTCTTATCATTAATGGCACTTTCTTTTCTGTTCCCAACTATTTCAGTATTCTCTAGAATTTAAATGTGCTCTAGACAACTGTAGATACTAGTGGAAAATTTCTTTTTGCATATGAACTACTCTGAAATCCAGGTAAAAAGCATATTATCTGGAAAACTGAGGATTTTTTTTTCCAAGCTGAAAAAGCATTTGCTTTGTTTCTCCTGCTCTTTTTAATGTACCAAGTATGTCCACTAGTTTATGATTTGTATACAATTTTAAATATGCTGTTTGAGAATGGAGGCTTGAACTTTAATCCCAGAACAATTAAAGCAAAGCCAAGAAGGAGATTTAAACAAATTATCCACCAATATCTGTCTGTTTTCTCTGCTTTGGTACTAATTGTCTGCTTTCCACTGCTTAAAAATTTAGTAAGAAATTGGCAACAAAGAACATTAAGGGCTGCATATGAGCATCATTACTTGCAGGAAGATATCATTGGAATTAGCTAGAGATATAAATGGAAAATAGCATAACAATTTATTTGATCTTTGATTCATTAGAAAAAATTTCTGCCACAGACTGAGGGTTTGTATGTTATTGTGGATGTCTTTTGTTTGATGTTTATCTTTTATTTGAGCAGCTTGTAACAAAGCATGCATGTTTTTGTCTTGCTTTTTTCCCCTCTCATCCCTTGCTTATCTAATGCAGCAGGAGAGGAAGAAAACAAGCATACTGGAGTTCAGGAGGCAGAGGTCGAGGCAGGTCTGTCTGACCACAAGCACCCATCTCCTTTAGATGTGTTTTCCCCTGAATATATAGGCAAGCTTTACCAGCCATCTTGTAAATAAATTGAACATAAAAAAATCCAAAGAATATTTATATCATTTTATGAAAGAACAACACAAACAAATTAATTGTAGCACAATTTATTTGTCAGTTGTGAATGCTTAAAATAATTCAACATGAAAAAATGTGCCCAACTCTTTTTACTCTTTTTTTTCTTATTTATGATAATACTCTGTCACTATGCTCAAGTAACAGACTTAGCAGATCTGGGTGGGTACTTTTAGATGTGGTATGGTCTACTTTGCATTAATAACTTTTACAAGCAGGAAAGTAAATTTTTTTGTATCATGACAGTTTTTTCCCTCCTAGTTTGCACAAGCAGACTGATGCTGGACAAAAATAGTAGGCGACTGCATTATGTGGAAATACTTTGACCATTTTGTATGATGTCCTCCATCCTGCTTGAAAGACAGTTTAGTTGGTAGTGTGATGACTACCAATAGCTCATGATCAAATCAAACTGTTGCAAATACTTTTTTCAACTCAAATACCATGTGATTAAAACATAAATTTAATTTCTAATTTCAGGAGACATGCAGAGATCTAAAGATATAATTTCTCTTTTCTTAAGTTTCTTTTTCGAAGGAAGAATCATAAATGCATACATTTGCATTTACATGCTTTGTAAATAGGTTACATTCTGTTGTCCATAATGAATTAATAGCTAATAATTGCCAAAAGTGGTGGAAGCATGGTGCAAAAAAGAAGTGATGAGTTGACCAAGAAACACCTTTATTACTATCTGCTAGGAAAAACTGTTAGCATACAAATGTATGCCTAAAATGCTAAATGCTGCTTAAACCTGTAAAAGTCTGAATCCTGTGCACTGAACCCTCTTCCCATTGTTATTTAAGAGAAGAAAATATGGATTACTATTTTCTTCTATGAAAAAAAGTCAGTAATAATTACTATGATGGGACTCATTACTTGTTCAAAACTCTGGATACTACAGTAATATCATGATTTCAGTGGTGGAAAGCAGGTTTACTTTTTTTTTTTAAATTTTAGTTCTCACTAAATGTCCTTTAAGATCTTTGCTTCCCCATTTTTTGTTATAGTACAATTTACTTTTTTATTGCTTTTGTTATGATTCTGTCTCTGTGGTGTTCAGTGGTGTGTGTTCTGTGTGCTCTTCACTCTGTGTGTTTCGTGATGCATGAAGTTTTGCTCAGGTAGCTTGCAACAGGTTTGTGTGTGCTTGTAGTTGCTTTGTTCTTCGTGGTAATTGTTCCCATTGTTAATCATCATTGTCTGTTTTTAATGTTGTAAAGACTGTGAGGAAAAACATCAAACCCCACCCGTTAACGGGCGAAAAGGCAAGTTGATTATGATATTGCTTATGAATTGTGGGTGCTTGAGAAGTTTCATTTATTTTTTGCTGCATGTGTGTGTGTTGCTTAGTTCTACTAGCTCAAAATAATTAAGTTCACATATGTTTAATTTCAGTGTGTTGTTTCACTCTTTGAGTATAATTGTTTTCAAATGAGGTTTAAAAATATTTCTTGGAATCAAACACTCCAGATGTTTATGTTTTTCCAGCTAAGTATTACTGAAGATATGGCTTACACTAGGCAGATATGTGATCATGTTGGCTATGCAGACCTAAGGGGGTAGTTTTTATATTTCTTCTCATTTTGGAATTTCTGCCTTGCCCTAAGAGGCAGTACAGTTGCCCTAAGTACAGTTTGCAGACATCTGCAAAATTGTCTGCATTGTCTTCCACTTTTTGCCAGGTCTATATTATTTTACATCTCTTGGATATATATTTTACAAACTTGGCAAATGTTAATGTGACTAGAAAAAACTGACCATTTTAATTATAAAATACTTCTGGAGAAAGGCTTATGTTATTAGCAATCATTTCTATTGTTTGTATTTATGTTTGATGTTCTTTTTGCCTTCAAATGCTGTAGAAATAAGCTTAATTCAAAGCACTGAAATGTTAACATGGAGATTTAGGTTTCTTATCTAAAAAAAATAGAACAAGAAAATTGAAATGAACAGCCTTGACTTACTTTGAAGTTTTATTCAAGTTCATGCTTCTAAATTGCTTTGATAACTGAAGAAATATGTTACTACTTTTCCATGTACTTCTAAGACCTTACTACATTTAGATTTTGTGCCATTGATGTCTTCTGCCAGGGAATGAAATATAAACTAAGGTAGTGTCTTGGATTTATTAAAATTTGGGTATTCACTCTTACAATTCTATCTCCACCAGGAGCCTACAAGGGGTATAGAGCCAGTTACACTGTTATGGACCATTCCTAGCTGTCTATTCCCCAGAACACTTAGCAGGGGGAATACAGATGTCAGAAGAGCAGGGATTCTATTTTGGCTGTGCTAGTTCATTTTCTGGGAGGGATAACCACACCATTTTTAATGTCTCCCATTATCAAGTGTAGACAAGACCAAGTGGTGTGTCTTTGCAGAGCAGGTGCTGTGTCACCAGCTGGTCAGAGCAGCCTGAGGGGTCACTTGCTCTGGTGGCTGTGTCACCACAGTCCTGAAGGAATTCAAATACTGGGAGTCTGCTGCTGAAACTGCAATCCATGCTACTAACCAGATAGTTCAGTGTCATACTCTTAAGATCTAAATTCCAATTGTAGTAAGATTGGAGACTTTTGCCACTGAGCTGACAAAGGTGACAGAACAAGAAACAGTGATTTAGTCAGGTTAAAGCTGGTTTTGTTCTTGGTTTATCTTCCATTCCCTCAACAAAACCAACATTTTATACACTTGTAGAGCCTGAATGATGTACATTGCACAATGAACAAACTACTACTAATCTCTATTTAGATAGTTTGTTTCATGTTTTTGTTAAGTTCTCTAAGGTGTTTTATGTTGTAGAAGTTTTTTTTCTGCAATTCTGCAATTCTTATATTCCAAAAGAATGATTGGGAGTCTAATATTGAATTTCAAATATTTTTTACCAAAACTGTCATCCCTTTCCAATCTTCCTCAGGTTTTCTGATTTCTCTTTCTTGTATTTTCTATGACATCTTTTGATCATTTGAGTTTGTAAGAAAAGGATCCAGGCAATTCTGCCCTTTACGGTCTTAATTTAGAATGCATAAAAGATGATGTAGTTACCAAAGCAAAATTTTAAGTGTTTCATATTCCCTCACACTTCAGAATATTTTATTAGGATTACACTACAGCTTTGTCTCTATTATGGGAATCAGGAATGCTTTGCAGTTCTCATTTCCCAGACTGAGAAGTGTCTGTAGCATATTTGTGTCTTGAGTTTAGAGCAAGACAACACCCAAATCTGTGAGTCCTGCCCGTTCTGTGCACTCTGGTTTCCCCATTCCTGGGAGTCCCACCACTCTGTAAGCAGTCTGGATGCCTGATGGAATAGAACTGAAACTATGTTGTCTTCCAGATTATTCTAAACTGCTGTATAGTTTAGACACAATCTAAAGAATTTAGGTGACTGAAGGGCAAACTAGGCAGAATAGAGGGACTCCAGTAAAAGAACTGATGACAGATGGACCTGCTTAACTGACTTGCAGAAGCAATGTTCAAATGCACTTTTCTGGGGGGGAGGGGGGAAACAAACAAACCAAAAACAAACAAACAAACAAACAAACCCCCCCAAAAAAACCAACAACAACAACAACAAAAAGGCATGTTCCTGTCAGACCAGCTGGCACTCTTATCTTAATGGCTGACCCAAGCATCTTTTTCCATCTAAGACCATTTGGATTTGTGGAACTGGGGCCCACACTTTGCCTGAAATACTGAACATGAGTGCTGTGAGTCTCCTAGGTGCTTTCTCTTCCTTCCTCTGGCTCACTGACTCTAGACTTCACTAGGAGACCATAACAGCTTCTGAATTCTGCATGAGAAATGATACTGCATGTGTTTTATATGGGCTATGAGAATACTTAACATATTCCTATGTGTTATGAGTACCTAGAGAAATACTGCATTTTAATTAAATTTTAGTCCTAGGAAAGTAAGATTTAAATAAAGTATAGACCTGGTTAGATTGTGCTAGTTGTAGACAGGCACATGACTACAATTTGCATGCTGTGAAAAGAGTTAAATTAAAAAAAAACCAGAATGCACAATACAACACAAACAATTAAAATAAAGTACCAGTAAAATGCTCTAGACTGAACATCCTACATTCTGTTAAAATTCTTTATGGTATAGGGGTCTATTTTACAAATTTAGCTTCAAAACTACCAGAGAGATATTAGAGATGAGAGTCTAGCTATTAACTTGTCCATTAATACCTTCAAATTTCACTAATAAAAAATATTTGAGTTCACATCTTCCAAAACTACATTGCAATACCACACAGCATTTCTAAGACTGGTATGTGAAAATGGGATGTAATTTTGTCTGCTTGTCCAACACAGTTTGTCTGGTTACTAACCTGATGTTTCAGAAGTAATGCAGAAGAATGAAATGAGTCTTTTGGTACAGACAGTACTTGCATGTAAAGATGCATGTACAATTTCCATGTAAATTTGCTTGTAAATTTGAGCAATAAGAAAATTTTTCTGTTTTTAAGTAGTAGTAATTGACATTCAGAAAAAACTATAGTTTCCTGAAGAAACAAATCTGTATTTTTCATCTTTGTGTAAGCTGTTAATTGTACTTTCTTTGTTGGTTGGTATTAGTGTTTAAATCTACTGGCTTAGTACAGAATGATTTTTTTTTACATTTTTTTTAATTGTACCATAAGCTTCAATCTTATCTGTATTTAAAAAGGGTAGAGCACCTATGATTGTTTGCAGAGCTTTTTTTTGTGTGTGTGTTTGTGGGAGATGTATAATCATATAATAAAAAATTATCTTTCTGCTTAGAAAATTCTTAAAGACTTACTATAATATTGCACTTTTTTCGTTAAATATAAAAACATGGAAAAAAAATCCTAAACCCTGTATCAAGCTAAACCTTACATTCTGCATTCTGCATAGTGAATTTGTAGGCTGCTCACATTTCCTTGCATGCACAGAGTATTCCCTGACACCCAGGGAATGGAAATGCAAACTGAGGAGACTGTGCAGGAGAGGTGTAGAGCAGAAGCTTGTACTTTGCTCCACATTTATTTTGGACATTACTTGTAATTTTCTTCTTTATTAAATTCATTATTCAATAAATTATGGGGATATTTTGTTTACCTATTGCAGCAATATGAGAATTGCCATACCAGCTCCTGACTAAGAATGCATCTAGCCCAGTGTCTGGTCTTTAGCAGACCAGGCTGGATGCTGGTGGAAAGGGAATTAAGCAGGGAATTAAGGGAATTGAAGTGTGTAGTGAAGCTTCCCCAGGATACTTGGCTGCCCAGTCCCCTGTGCCTCTCCATGAGCAGCTGTGGTGTCTTTGCAGGGTGTCTTCATCTCTCTCATAGGTTCTCTGCACTGTTTCTTCCCTCTTAAATCAGTCCTGCCAAAATGACCCCAAATCAATTATTTTTTTCATTTTTATTGATCAAATTAATATTTGCTTATCCAAACCCGGGATTTGGGGGAGCTGTTTTCTCCCAGAAGTCCCAAAGAAGCTGGACTGGCTCTGGCACAGTCTGGCGTGGTGCAGGCATATAACCAGAAGAGGGAGCAAAGCTGCCGTAGTTTAAAAACATGAAAAAAGATGTGAAATAAGCAAACAAATCCTCCCCCATGCTCCAAATGGTACTGAAAAAAAAAAAAAAAAAAGTGATAGTGGCTTACAAGTAATATTTTTGCTTTATTTTTTGTGTCGTTACTTTTATTTTTTATTGTTATTTGCTTTATTTTTTGTGTTATTTAAATATATTTTGCTAAATATTAATGTACTCATGTTTAATGTAACATTGACTGAGTTTTTTTCTCAGCCATTTGGAGTATTTAATTTTTTTCTGGTGTTTCTTTATTTTACAAATCTATTACATTTATAAAAGAAGCAATATGATACTTTGATTTTTAGCTAAGATAGGCTATGACTTTACTGATTGTTATTTCAACAAGTGCTCTCTGGGACCTTGCCTTGAGTATATCTACATTTTTTCATAAAAATAAGCAATAGAAGATTGCAATCTATTTATTTCCCATATAGAGTAACCCAATAGAAAAAAAATTTAAATATAAATTTAAAATATAATTGGCTGAATTTGCGGGTAGAGAATATGAGGAGAAGAGACTGCTACTGGACTAGACTTAAGTGATTTACTGCTGCAAATTATTAACATAGCCTTGATGTCAGCTTGAAGAAGCATTTCTGGAATAAGGAATAATCTACAGTGCACTATCATATTTTTAAACTAATAACTATAGTATGAAATGTAGATATGTTGCAGTACTTTTTATTGCTGACCTGATGATTTACATTGAAGTTCTTTTAGTGTATCCCAACAGCAGCCCCAAGAAAAGAAGTTCAGGGTTTGGGTTTTGGGGGTTTTTTGCTTGGTTTTTTCTTTTCTTTTGCAGAATGTGTATGTAATTCAGTAAGAAAGATGAAATCAGAATAATAAATAATTAAGATATGTCAGAAATTTTACTGGACTACCATGTCATTAAAAACCATTATATAAACCATTAATGAACAATTTATTTATTTTAAAATTTTATAACTTCTTAGCATCCATTAGTTGATTTGGCACTAATTTGCAAGCTATTTTCATGTTAAGGTTGTGTGTACATATGTGTATGTGTGTCCCTGCCTTTATACTGTCCACACTTTGTCAGCATTTAGGGCAATGTTCTAAGAAGCATTTACGATTTTGAAGGAAAGACAGGTCATCATGTCTCAGATAAATGCCTTAATCTCTAAGGTACAGAAACATTCTGTAAAATATTCTTCCAGTGTATAAAGAAAAAAAAAAGTAGATAACTGTTACTGTGTCTAAAGAGGAAGCTAAAAGATTATGTCCTCCTGTATTTGTCAGAAAAAGAATACATGTGTTCCTACTTTTTTGGGTACTGGATGGGTCTTGTTCCTGTTACATCAGGGTAGGGAAGCATCAACACTGTTTTAATGAGGCACCTGAAGGTTTGTCTGGCATAAAATCTTGACTGCTGACTTTGTGTCACTTCGAGTTGGCCTTGATGGCATTTAGCAGCGTGCTGGTGGTGTAAGGTGGGACTGGATTCATTCCAGATACAATTTAGTACATCTGGGATGGTTCACACATCAGGGTTTGAAACCTTTTGCTTTCCCCTAGTAGAGGTTTGATGCACTGAAAATATTTCTCTATGTGAGCTCTAGAGACTGATGTCTCTTTAATTTTCTTAGAGACCTTGTTTTGTGAAAAGTAAAACCTGTATGCCATGAATGTAGTCTTAATTAATTATTCTTGTATTCTTAATGCATGAGTTGAGACGTTGAGTATCTGATTCAAAGCAGTTTCTCAGCTTTTGATGGTTTATCCCCAGAGTTTTAATGACTTCTTACTGTGCTGCATTGGATTTAAGAAGCACTAGCCAAATCCACTTTTGACTTATTTTTACAGTAGTTGTCACTTTATATTATTAATAATATAATTTTTTTCTGAGCATACAACATATAAAATTAAAAATAGAAAGAAATTCTGAGTACTTTTCACTTTGCAGAAAAAAATTGACTAAGTATCTCCTAATGAAAAAGTGAAGACTTTATGATAACCTAATCAAAAGTCTAAAACTAGAAATACACTGATAAAAATTGGTTCCCAGAAATTTTAGGTACTGTAAAAAAGATAAAAGCTGGAGTGGATTTAATTTAAAAAAAAAGAGACAAATTTCAATAAAAGAGAAAATATATGAAAATGTTTCAAGTAGAGGGTAGTTGTGAGAAAGAATATTACTGTTTGTAGTGTTGAAAAAAGAAAGGAGGAGGGGAGTAGTGCCATAATAAAATTCCTCATCATTAGTATCTGATATTTTGCTGCATCATCTTGTACTTCTGCAGTTTGCTGCATCAGTTTCAATTCAACTGCAACAGTCGTAGTGCTAAGGTGGCATGGTTAGAAACTCAGAAAATCTATAATATATATGCAACTATTCTTCTCATATATTATTCCCACATTTTTAATATTTTTCATATTAAATATTCTAAACAAAAGTGTAAGAAATTCTGAGGCTGCACTTGTCACTGTGTACTGCAGCACACCACAGCCCCACTCCCAGGTGAGAATCATTCTCAGCAGGGAGTGGCACAACACCAAGTGTCACCCCAGCTGCATTGTTCACTGTGGTGTGAAGTGACCAGGAGTAGGTGCAACAACTCAACCTAAAGAAACAATTGTGCTGAAAGATTGTAATTTCATACTGATGGGAAAAATCTGCATGAGGGCCCCTGTCAAATCCTTCTAGTCCTAAAAGTGCATCAGCTGATTAAAATACTCTGGCTCAAGAACCCCATATTTTATGTAATCTATATAAGACCATTTTGTATAAATATTTAATAATTATGCTTCTCTCTTTATACATAAGTCAAAGCTGATTATCACAGTGGAAGACAAGATTATGTTTATGTTTTGGGAAGTGAGAGAGATAATGGGAGAACGATAATCTAGAAAACTGCATGGTTTCTTTCCAAATATTCACTATTTGACCAAAGTTGCCTTTGGTTAAAACAACAAGGGAATAGATGGTGGCCCTTTTCCTTGGGAAAAAAAAGATATTTTAGACAACAGTGTGTAAAGTACATTACAGTAACTAAACTTATTTGTCTAACCATAGAATATAGGGGCAGCACTGACATTTTGGCACTTTGGAATAAGCATCAGCAGCTCATGCTAGTTCCCAAACAGAAAGCTCTCCTTTAAACTCTTCTTAAAACATACTTTCTTATCTTTGTAAAATGTAGATGTGGAAATTAAAACAGAAGATGTTGAAGAAAAGGTCAAACTTTTGTTTAAATCCAACAGATATATCTATTTTTATTTCTCAGTTGAGACAATAACCATTACTAGTAAAACTCTTGCAATGTTCTAGAAGTCAGTGAGGCTTTTCACTTGATCTGGAGTACTGCCAAACCCCATATACTCAATCTAAATGTTGTACTTAACTGCTGATAAAACTAAATAGCCATCTGAATTTAATGCTGATATGCCATAAATACAACTGAAGCTATAGAAAAGAGGTCATTGGAATCTTTTCTGAAAGTGTTTGCATGGTCATGCTATCACTTTCCTCAAAAACATATAGTAGCCTGTCTTGTTGTAATGTTTGTTTTTCTTTTTTAGATTAACCTGTGGCAAAACTACTTATTCAAAGAATTATATTTTTATTTGATTTTTATTTCCTCACTCTTGTTCAGATGTTATTACAAAGTGTTACTAAGAGGGTTAGCTATTTTCTAGATACTTAGCTCTCAAAGAATTATCAAGGTTTAGTAAAACTTTTCTTTTTGATAGGGAGCTTTGTTATAATAAGTGATTTTGGTGACTAAGATAGCTACAGTTTTGAGGTTCAGAACTGAACCAGGAGCTCTGTAAAGGACTCTGACTTAGAGTTGGAGAAAGAGAGTCTTCTAAAATTTGCATTAAACTAACATGGAACTAATTTGGCTTCCTGATATTCTTCAGTATTTAGATTATTTGTTGTCTATTGTGAAAGATTTCTTTAGATTTTCTATGTATAATCTCCACTATTTGGCCTAAATTACAGTTAATGATATTTTTTCCCTAGGATGACTATTCCTTAAATTCAAAAGCAGTTTTATTAAGGTCATTGAGTTTTTTTGATTTGCTAGTTAAGAAGATACTTCTGGACTCATTTGAGAAAAAGAAAAGATAAATAACACCGGTAGATATTTTATTGTGAACTCTGTATATTCATAGAGGAAAAGAATCACATTCTTGCTAGGAAGAATCATACTAAGATTTTATTTCCACAGTTTGGAAACAGAATGTTCTGTTTGAAATTTCTCATTTAGTACTCACTACACATGGTACTTCAAAGATGATAGAGTCTGTTTCAGCTTGCATATCTGTGGTGTCATGAAACATTACAATGACAATTTTACTTAAACTTACATTTCCATCAGTTTCAAAAATCAAAGCAACCTTTTATAGGACAGCAGCCTGTCATGGACCAACAGCAACAGAGAAGAAGGGTGAAGGATGCACACAGAAAACACTTTCACATGTTTACATTTTGAATTTTAGATATCTATCAGTCTTTTTGAAAAAGGAAAATAATAATAAAAAAAGTCATAGGCTAAAATACTTTATGTCAATTTAGTTTGAATTGTTAAGATTAAAAATATTTTTCATATATATCATATTATTCTCCATCACTGGCTATTGCTGTGACCATGAAAGTGATAACATCCATGGGCAATGATTGTGAAGAACTTTTCACCTTTTGGGGTCAGCAAAACATGCAGATTCTTAGCAGTCTAAAGAAAAAATGGAGCTTAGAATATTGAATCTGTCCTGTTATTTGGTGTAGATTTGGTTTTGCCATGAGATTCCAAAGGGTTTAAAACTGATAATATTTATGCTAACCACCTAGTTTGTCAGAAGATAGAGAATTAAAGCATAAAAAACCCCCAACATTTGACAGCCTCAAAAAGAATAACAGCTTGCAAGTCTAGAGAATATAGTTCTGTGGAGCAGTGTACATGCTTCTATCTATAGCTCTTTTCCTGAGCAGTTATATCAGAAATGCCAATTTCAGATACAGGAATAATTGGTGCAAGAGTTCTTACTGAGTAGTTTAATCTGCCCAAATTAAAAACTGAATGTAAATCTAGTTCCAGATTTTGAAAATAAATCTGATTTAGTTTTGGCTTAAGAATTGTTAAAAACTGTTTTTTCTACTTAAATTAGGCTTGCATGGTTGCTTGTTCAGGTTTTTGTTTGTTTGTTTGCTTGTTAATTTGTTTTGTTTGGTTGGTCATATTTGTTAATTTTATCTTTGCATAGACTTTTTTACCAAAATATTTCTAACTTCCTTTATAACTTACAGAAACGCAATGACAATGTAAGAAGCTATAGAATGTAAAACACTAACTTTTAAAAATGGACCAAATTATTGTGTAAACAAGCCCCTGTTTTTTATATTAATTGCTAAATATTAAAGACAGCAGGGTATGTGACAAGTTACATAGACACTAACTTTCAGATAAGATGTTCTGTTCCAGAATGTTTAAGATGTGTAATAACTCTCTTCACCTCAGGCCTCTAAGAACTAATCTAAATTTTAATGGTAATGATAATACATTTGTTTAGATCAAGTCGTCCCAAATGATATTAGGTGTCTTATAATGTAAGTTACATAGTATTTCTGATTTGTTTTTTTTGATTTACGCTAGAAGTTACATGGGAGGACCAGCAGAAAAAGGTGAATGGTACAATAACTGATGACAAACCATTGCCGAAAAAGAAACACCATTCTGAGACAGGTTTGTCAGGGTTTGGAAACCACATGAAAGCATGAGACTATAAAATCACATTTCATGCTTTTGTAATGCGTGTGTGCTTCATGTACCTTATTTTTTCACTTTGGTGTGAAATTTTTACCATGTAGAGACCATCTAGATTACATAGTTCTGTTTTAGAATAGCCAAATAGATCTGCTTTTGTAAACAATTGTGTTAGAATGCACATGCATTAGAAAAGAAGTATTCTGGCACAATATTAGGCATAGTTTGCTTTTTAGTTTTGAATTTTGTTATGACAATATATTTGTGCAAGCCTTAGGAATCCAAGTATAATAATCTATGCTGATTCTTATTTAGTTGACCAAACCAAGGTATCTACTGCATGTATGGTGGGAAAATCATCTTCTACAGGCTTGAATCTGAAACTTTTTTGACCATCACACATGGTAGAAATAATGTTCCAGTGTAATTTTTTATACAAGCTGCAGTTCATACATCTGAAGTTCTCAAATCTTAAAAACCTCTTCTTTCCTCCATTCTGTACATTGATGGATTTCTTCTGAAACTAAAAGCTATCATAAACTTTCTTTCACCTCAAATATCAATTTCAATTCTTCAGCTTTGTTCCTACAAACACATAGAAATAAAAAGTAAACCTAGTATTAATAATGATGATAATAATAGTATTGTTCTGTCTTCATAATCAGAGAATAAAAGGTCCTAATCACATTAATTTATACACTTGCAAACACAAGCACACTTTAAGGAGTAGAGAAGGTAGGGAGGAGAGAAAAGGGAAGGGAAAGGAAAGGGAAAAGGGATCTTTATATTGGAGGTTTCATCCTGTATTTAAAGGTTGATCCACATCTAGATTCAGTTTTGTGTTGCAAATAACTCTATTTGGCATATTAGGTGTCTCACTCTAATGACAACCCTTCTTCCAGTCACACAAATTAAAGTTTACAAGATTGGCTAGGTGTGTCACCTCCTAAATTAATACAGTAATCTCACCTACATAATAATATCATATTGATAATATCCACGTGCTTTGATGAAGTTCAACTATTGTACAGCTGAAAGTGCAATACTTAGAACTGAAGAAAACCAGCAAAATCTGGCTTGACTCTAACCTAGGAATTAGGCAACCTAGATATAAAAGTCCAGGTATGCAATTGCATTTCCTGTTCCCTAACTTTTTGATGCATCAGAAGTTACAGGATTAAACAAACACTTCTCATAAGAGTCAGGATCAGAATGTGATATATCTTCTTTTCCAGCTGTTTAAACTATTGCGTGATAGATTAAAAATACGTCTACACACCTGCACTGTTGCCTTTCCAGGGAGAGTTGAGCAGAATAGTGCCTCTGCCCTGACTTTTCCCTTATGTAGTTGCTAGGTAGGAACATTAACTCCATCTCCCAGCTGAGGTGGGATTAGGACTGACTGTGTTCTAGACAGATAAGTTACTTATAGTTATTGGCAGGACTTTTAGGGCCACCTTCTCAAGATTTTAGAAAGAGGAGACATATTTTTTAGATGGCTGTTCATGGGGCATCCTACATTTTGGAACATGAGTAAAATCTTATAATTGAAAGAAAAACACAGGTAGAAGAATAGAAATCAGAATCAAATATGAACAACAAAAATTTCTCACTTTACAGGTGTTCTGTATATTTAAATGTTAGTTATTTGATTTTTATCTATTATTCTGTCTGGAACAGGGCCACTGATCTCCAGTGAATGCATAGAGTTGGTTTGAAAAGCCACAGTCTCAATTGTCAAAGTCTAGAATAGATAAAAAGTTAAGTAAAAGTTGTGTTCTTCACTTCACAGTCATAAGTCTTCCTGTAAGGACTGATGCCTGATAAGAGTATAACTTCTGTTTTAATTTACATTATCAGTAATGTCTTCTGCATGTGATGATGACACAAGAGGCAAAAACATTTTAGGTGGTTCTGTACACTCTGCAATGGGCATCAAATGGCACATCCCTATATTTCTCAGATGCTTTTCCAAACTGAATGTGTCAAAAAGCCTTATGTACTTCAGTGGGAGGAGTGGAGTAATGCAGCTTCCAGGACTGGCATAATCTGCTGTGTGTGCACACTGCTGTTCCCTATAGACATGCCTATATCATTTCAAGCAGTTAGTGTTCAAGGTATGGTAGTCAGGACATCCAGGAGAAGGGGCCATAACACTGTACTCACATCTGGGTGTTGAGCTGTATTGTATCTATGACCATGGTGATGCAGCCTGACAGAACCTACCTAAGGTAGCCTCAAATTCCTTGAACCTTTACAATATGAGATTTACCCTCTGCACAAGACTTCACTTTTTTTCATCTGAGAATGTTTTAAACGTTCTGTCTGCACAGAAAACGGTGAAGCAATACTAATAAAACTTAGTCCCTGAATGCAGAAGGTGCAATGGATGCAAGGAGGAATAGAGACACCTCATGTTGTTGTCCCCCTGTTTTGATTGCCTTTTCATCTGTTGATGAGTATTCTGATATGACCTGATATGAAAGCTTATACTGTCTTTAAGTGCAGTTTTTCTGTTAAGAATTTAACCTAACCAGTGCCATGGAAATAGCCATAGCATTATTATAGCTAAGAAAACCTATGAGAACAAATAAGCATTGATTATATGAGTACCATGATTGAAGAAATGAGATCTGTGAGCAAATCGTAAGGCATAAATAGATAATAAAAATAATTTCAAACCCCAGAAAAAGAATAGTTATACTCTATTTTGTAAAGCATTATTATTCAAGAAATTTGCCTGACTAGAAACGGGATTAGCAAATTTTTTGGAGGACAGCTGGAGGTCATTAAGTAACAGAATAGTTCTTGCATTGCAGACTTTTCAATGGAAGATGATGATAAAATTTCTCATCTTGAATATCAGAAATCAACTTTTTTAACAGTTTCTTTAAACTCTAAGTTCTGATGCAATTAATTTGCAGAATTAGTGTTATTCATATTTCAAAGACTCGATTATATTTATGCAATGATTTTGAAGGGTAAAACTGCAGAATCACAGGTAAGCATAGCATAAAAATTCAAGCCATATTTTGAATCTGTGCCCTTCCTTTAGTTGATGTCAGCACTCTGTCAGAGAATACTGCATTCTATGACACCACTAAATCAAAAAGCATGAGAAACAGTTACTTGTTCATACCTGAGATTATTAAGTACCTGCAGCCATCACCACTGTATCTAAGCTGTAATAGATGATATTTGAAAGAAAGTGAAAAAAATTCTGGTCGTTTAATCGGATTTCATTTGTCAGTGAAAAGAAAAGGAAAAAAAAGTACAGCAGGCAAACATTTTTACATGGTTTTGCATTTTTGTGTGTGAAGCCTTAAGAGAAGAAGTTGGAAAAGAAGGTTATATGTAGAGAATGTCTTGTACTGATACAGATAAGGCTAGGCTGGATACTAGTTTTTCTTAAAAAGCAATTATTTTCATCAGTATCATCACTAGCATCTTTTGAACCCATCAAGGTGATTAAAACAGAAAAAGCACAGAGTTTAGGGTACCAAGGCAAAGATACTAATTTCTGTTCCCTGTCTCATGATCCAAAATATTGGATCCAGGGATGATGATGCAGAAACTGCCTTTGTAAGACAGCAAAGAAAAGAGTATTGGCTTTCCCCTGCTTTTCCTACAGAGGCAGAAGATTTGATGGCTATTACCTGAAACCATCCTGTAATGGTTTCATTATCTCTGGCTGTTGAGAACATTGCAGTGTCACCAAATATCCAACCTTTGCCACAGAAATGTTTGATTTCCAAGGAGCAGTTGAAGAACAGAACTGTGAGAAAGTGCTGACGTATATTAATATTATTGAACAAAAGGACGCAGGATAGTTAAAATGGATTTATAAATCTTGGACTGGAATTAAGTAAAAATTCAGTGTCCTTGTAATTATTTTGGGGAAAGATATATTTCTGTAATATAGAAGTAAAACAAAGTTTCAGAGAAATCATAGCAATGATAGATTCAACACATCAGAAAATTAAATGTGTGCTTACAAATGATAAGTCTTTAGATAGGTAGATTTGCCTTCAGTTTAAAGGGAATCATGCTTATTTTTATCTGTGGAACATTTAACTCTGTCTCCTGGATAGGACTATGCCTTGATACCTACATAGTCAAGGTCTTTCAAAAATCTGATGTTATGTAATGGGAACTAATTGTAGTTTATCTATTACCATGAATTCTGTTGTGGTGTGGAAACAGTAGTAAAAAAAATCAAAATTGTGTTTATCTTCATAGAAGTTTGTCAGAATTAAAAGTATGAGAGATTGAAAATTATGAAAAGGGAGAGATAGTTAGAAATTAGTTGGAAAAGGCAAAGTAATGATAGGTCAGAGAGAGGTAGTGGTCTTCTCAGGATTCATGATATTTCCAATCCAATGTGTAGCTATAGTGCATGAATATTTTCAAGTGTTACTATTTTGTCTTTTTCCCTCCTTATAAAATTACCACATGAACTTTATTCAGAGAAACAAAACAATAAAAGCTCTCTCTGAATTCTTCATTTAGTTTATCTCTTGAGACTTATGAAAAAGTTATGCAATCTACATAGTTTAATTTGAATTAGAGAGTTTGATACTATTTACAATTTCTTCTTCTGTTATTTTCTACCATTGTCTCTATTATCCTTGTCTTTGGATAAGATTTTTTGTACTTATTGTCTTTACCAATAGCATATATTAAATATAATCTATATTATACAATTGCAGATTTAAATGTATTGCTTTAGTCTTTCCTGTATTTTCTTGCTATGTTTTTGAGTAAAAATATTAGCATACATCCAGTATTTTGTATGGATAGATTTATGCTTGAAGATAAAGAGGTATAAGAGGGAGCTATCTCATTAAAAGAATTCAGAAGTCTGGGACAGGCTCTGTAAATAGTTGTGGCTTAATGCTTTGAAAGAGTATTAAGTAATAATGATTCGATTCTATTCTATTTACTACTATAATGTAGTAAAATAGCCTTTTAATCTAAATCTTCTAACAAATATTTGTGCCCTTAGCTTTTCTTTCTACCCTTGTATATATGTATCCTTAGCATTGCAGAGTTTGAATAGTGTCAGGGGATATCTTTCCTGAGAGTTAAATGTATTTTATCAGTCTTTAGGTCTAATCACATCCAGATTAATGACACATAATTATGGAACATACAGACTCTATGAGCACTTCTGTCTTAGAGTCTTTTTTGTGTTCTAAAGTTATGCTTATTTGATTGTGCTATTGCATATCATATTTTGTGAAGTGTCCAGAAATGAGACTTTTCAAACCTGAGCTTCTACTTCCAGTGAAAGATCTTTGGTTCTTAGGAAAAGATAAAACTGAAATTAAGAAAACTCTTGAGAGAAAAAAAAAGAGAGTAATTAGCTCACATCTCTCCTCTGCTGCTTTAAGAATTCTAGTTGGGTGTGTTTGCCATATAAAGTTTTTTGAACATGGAGTTCCTATATACTTCTCTTCAATGGGTGACATTACTTACAATTAACAGCTCTGTGTCAAAGTGTGATAAAAGAGATGGTACTGATTTTGGGTGGATTTCACACTGAAAGTTTTTGTTAACTTTTTATGTTTGTTTATTGAGATTTTCATTTGTTTCTAAATCTGTATGCAGTAACTTTATACACACTACTCTCATACAAAGAGATGAACAATCAATGCAAATAAATACTAGTTCCACAAAAAAGCAATAACTACAAATGGAGACCATTGTCATGATGTAAATTTAATAGAAGTGGTAACGTTTTTATTACTGCATTCAAAAGTATTTCTATCAAAAAGGTTATTTTGTAGATTAAAGCTAAAGAATTTTCAAACTATTGTTTGAGATTTATGACATGGCATCTTAATCAGGAGAAAATTGATTCACACAAGTTGTATTGTTTTTAAATTAATCAGTCTATTAATACTTTCTTCTTCATATCATTAGTTGAAAGAAGTTGGTGCATTACCATGCCACAATTTCTACTAACACTTTAATATTTCCAACAATAAATACAAAAATATTATAGTGCATTTGTCTCAACAGATGAGGTATTAGTTCGTCAGATATCCACAGAGACATGGCAGCTATTATCTTTTTTCACCTCTGGCTTCTATTAGAATTATTCTTCTAATACGTTTAATACGAAAAAAATCTAAAACTGAAAAATATTTGTAATTAAGAATGATTTTTGATTGCCACAATGATATGTAATTTTTTTTTTCATAACAAATACTTTGCATGAGGACTTTTAAAACTGCTATTTTAAAAAATGTTGGTTTATGTGACTGATATGCATGCAAATGCTGGTCATTTGATTCTAAAATATTCAAAGAGAGCTTCCTTGCTATTCAATTGTGTCTGTCTGGCATTACTAGAATACCTTGCATTATCATGCCAGACATATTCCAAGTTTGGGAATAATATGATTCAATATTTTGAAAATTTATAGTAAAGGATTTCTCTTACTGCAGTGTCCGTCTCAAAGGTGCTTGTTCTTATGAATAATAAAAATAATAAACCAAGGATAGTGGGGTCTTGATAGAGACTTTCTAATAACTGTTCTTGCTATAGTAGGAATGCTCACTTCAGGGCTATGTGTATGCAATATAAAATATTTTCAGAACATTTTGAGTACTTTTAGCTGTGTTTTGATGGTGCTAAAAATGATTTATTTATTTATTTAGCACTTACAGCAATTGTAGCTACATTATATTAGTATGGATGCAACATGACAGAGAAGTAGATCTTTCTATTTGCTTATTTGTATTTCTTCTAATGGATTCTTTGTACTTGCCCAGATAAAAAAATATTTATACTCTGTTATTGTTTTTTTAACATGCAAAGACATAGCAACCTTTGTCAAAACTGACAGCTGCTATGCTTTCACACTACATATACATAACACTAATATGTATTCATTCTGTAAGTAAATTTAATTGCCTAAAAATGCATTCTAATTATGTATGTTTCAAGCTGTTTGATTTTGCATTTGATAGTAGATTAAAATATAATCTAACACTATAATATAAAATTGTTTAAGTAAAGAATACAATGGTTATCAGATAAAATTTAGTGTTGTCTTTAATTTTGTTTTATTGATTTATGTTTTTTATTCTAATTTTGCATTTTTTCAATGGTATCTTGAGATTGACTGTAAAATGCTGATAAAATTACAGATATTTTTGTGGTGTGTAAAACTTTCTGGACTTCTTTATCTAGTATCTTCAGCATTAATAATTTATGAGCAGTGTTTTGTGACTCATTAGCAAACTGCATGTTGAAATTTGACCAAGTTTAGAGGTGTTTTTCTTTTCTCTTTCTGATGATTTTTGGGAGAAAGCATTTGTTCTGCTAGCAACAGTGGTTTCGCAGTTCTTTGTAATTATTAATTTTCAAGATTAATTCCTTACATTCTTTTGCTAGAAATAGATTTTCAGTGCGTGGCACTGTCCCTCAGATGCTTTCCATGTCTAAAATGGCAGTGTGCTTTTGAATGTGAAGTAATAAAGTAAGTAATGAGATAGTTGCTTTGGCATTTAACTTGCATGCACTTGTAGTAACTTAGATTTTTGTGAGATAAGACCAACATTGGTTCCAAAAAAGTATCCTGAATTGACCATTAATAGCTATACATTCTCTTTTCTTGTGTTCTGTATTTTGGTCTTGGTAATTTTGTCTTTGGCAGAGCATTACAATACTGCAGTCCTTTCCAGAGTGTGTTATGTGGATTCTGAGCTTTTACATACATTTGCAAAAAAAAAAAAAAAAAAAAAAAAAGAAATCTGGTTTGGGTATCTGAAGTTTGGTTCAGCATAAATTACAATAATTTAATAATTGAAAAATCTAATTATAGAAGTCTCTTGAATATTAAATTGAATGTTGAGTACTTGAAAGAGAAAAATAATATTTGCACTCAAGTCGAAATCATTCAAAAAATTGAACAGTCATGAACAAAAGTATTTATGCTAGTTAACATACCTTTTACTATCCTGCTTTTTCTTCAGCATGATTGCAAGGATTGACTTTGCTGTCAGTTATAACTTTTATTATTTCCTCAGCTCCTATACTAACTCTGTCTTTACTATTCTTTTCCGACAACAGTAGTTTAACTTCTTCTTTCTCAGCTTTCTTTTTTCTTCTAGTGTCTTTTATTTTTTTTAAAATTTTTTTCTCCACTTACTAACTCTGCTCTGCAGACTTCTTCTAAAACAATTTTTGGCCCTTTCCCTCAGTGTCAGTTTTAACCTTCTGAATACATCCTCTCACGCCCATCTCCTTTGTCTATGTCTGTACATTACACGATGTGATCACAGAAGAAGCGGAATCATCAAGGAGAACAAACTCAGGTCTGTCTCTTCTACTGCTTTTCTCTGTGTTATTTTTTTCATTTTACCTTTTCTATAGATTTTTATCACAGCTCACCTCACATACTTTTCCCTCTCTTCCCCTTCAATATGCTGGCAAAATATTGTCAAAGTGTAAGAATTTTGGTTTAAGACACTTATGTAATTTCTATTACCTATAAACTATGTACTCTATAAAAAGTGATGAAAATGAACTGATGACAAGTAGGCTATACCTTAAACTGATTTGATTTCTATCGTATCAGTTCTTATTTCCCATCTCAAATAATCTGAAAATTAGCCTTTAAAGTTCCAGCTAAAGGATTAAAACTATCTAAAATTTATTTATGCATTTGAAAACTGCTACAAAAGCTGCTACAAAAACTATGGAAACTCTTGCATAACTAGTTCTTACTGACTCTGGGAGGATATAATTTCAAAACTGAATAATTTCAGTAAGTTAAATTTCATGGACTGGAATTCCAAAATGAGTTTTTTGAATAAAACCTGTTTCAATTAGAAGTAGAGTTTTTAGTGGACAAAAATCTTTTCTCATGCCAAAAAAGTGTAAATCAAAAGGTTATGATAGTACAAGAGCAAGAATTCAGAACATTGAAGGAGTTCTCACTTAGCTATATTGTTTATGAGGCTTTTCTTTCATATTGTACATTACTTAGGGTTTCTTTCATAACAAATTTTAATCTGCCATTTTATTGAATTTTCCATGTACTTTATATTACTGGCAAAGAACTAACATCTATCAAGGCATCCTAGAGCTGAAAATGCAGTTTTTGTTCCACACTTCCCTGCTTGTTCAGTTGGGTATGTAGAAAAACAGGAAATTTCCCCATATTTAAGTTAATTAAACTCAGCTATAAAATTTAAATTTTACAATTAATTTGTAAAAACTTTAATCAGTTTCCCAGTCTCTGCTATTATCCCAACAAATCATGCTTGGATGCCATTTAGGTTACCAAATCTGGAGAAGTTTTGGGGTACATTGACTGGTCTATTAAACTTAGGTGATATTTAGTGAAACATTTTTGTCTTTTCTATCCTATGACTGGCTCTTTCAGAGCTCAGTTTTACTTTTTGTACTGGTCTTGTCCTAATTAGAGTCATAGATTATCTTTACAGAAACTTGCAGTTGATTTTTGCTGTAGTTTTCATGTTAAACAAATCTCAAGACGGAAATTTTTAAAATTGCAGAGCAAAAAAACTTGAGTGTGGATAGGGAGGACAACTGGCAGGGTTTGAAATCCCTCTTTTGTAAATCACTACTATTGGGAATTAATAAATTATGCTGTAGAAAGATTGAGTTTACTTACCTTGTGTTATTCATTGCCAGTTCCTGTGCAGTGATTCTGAATCTCTTTTATTACAAAAATGGAGTGACCATTTCCTATCTATTCATAATAAAATTCAAAAAACCTTCCTCTGAGTTATTGATTGAATTGATGCATTAAATCAGAATATGGAATCAGTCCATATCTCTCCTGATGGTAGAAGAAATCAGACCTTAAAATGGTCTGAAAAAAATATGTATTTTCATCACCTGTATTTCTTGAACATATATAAGTAGGTAATACTGTGTATTATTAATTTTTCTTGACATTGCAATTCTGCAAACCACTACTTAGCTCACAGTGTTAAATAAATGTATTAGGCACTAATGAATTTGATTGTCTAGCACACAAATGCAGAAGCGTGATCAGCACTGCAGCTGCAATAGTTGTTATTACTGCCCTTAATCTCAGGAGAAATTTGTTGTGTGTATAGTAATATATTTTTGGATGTACATTTGAAAAATGTCCTCTTCCATGTTTGCCTTAGTAACAAAATAGTTTACACATTTCAGTACAAGTCACTTAGAGCACAGCTAAAAACAAAGGTGACATTTCAAAGGCATATGCTAGAATAAAGTGTTTTCCCATTGTTTTAGAATTTGCTTTAAGAAGTGTGAATCTAGGATTATCACTTTACAGGTTTTCTTAGGAAATGGTTTTCATATAGTTTATTTATCATGGTTTATTTTCCATGCTACCAAACATTCCAGAAGATTAGCTATTGATTTTAGGTATTATTAGACCAAGAAGCCTTGTGAAAGCTAAATATTTGAATATGTTACAATTGTATTGATAGAAAAATGTTGCAATTTCCTCTCTCTGGATATTATAATATATTATTGTAAAAAATAAAATTTTATTCCTTGAAAAAATATAGACTTTTTATTGAAAAGTTTTATGAAAATGTGTACGGAGCTTTTGCTGTATATTTCAAGTACAAAAGCAAGTTCAGAAACATAAGAAGCAAAACTATTTTAATATAAATTTTGTTATTTGACAGCAGTAGAGCTTGATAGCATCCTTAATGATTAAACCCTGTTTTTTATTGGGTGAAAGAGGAGCTTTGTGATACAGGGTTTTCACAAACCTGCTTTGAGATGCTGGGTTTTCATATTTTTTAAATTAATATGTTTCATAGGTTTATTGTGATATTATTTATCAGATATTGTGAAAACTGCTGAGGAGATGTGTGCCTGTTCACATTCCCATGTATTCACAAAGAATACTTCCATTCAGGAGAAGTGGAAGTGAGCCCTTTTCTTCCCAGGAGTCTTACTGAGAAGCACACATCTTTATTCTTGTTTGTAAGATGGGTCAGACCAACCATTATCATCGTGCCAGAAATTATTGACAATTACATGTAATACTTACTGTGTTTTTCAAAGATATGAAATACAGAGAACATTCTTCAGAATTCCAAAAATTAATCTAGCTGATTCAAGTAACTGCCCAAAAAATGATCATCAGACCATTGGAAAGGTGGATCCATGCCAATGCAAAGGCAGTCAGTGCTCATACAGCAGAAATAGTGCTGGGTAATTAATTCTAGGCTGATTCCAGGATGAGAAGGGATGGCACAGTGATGCCCAGGCATTCTAAACTTTCTAAGGTGGATGGAAGGTAAAACATAGCAGGGACTGTTCCATTTCTAAAGGGCCATGAAAAGCAGATACTGAAGTCCTTTTTCGAAACTCTGGCGTAGAACTGTCATGTTAAGAGCACACAAAGGCTTGATTAGAGTTTTTGTTAACTTTCAGAGGTGAAATTCAAATAGACAAGGGCTTTGAAATACCATTTGTTTCTGTGCTTTATTATGAAGTTTCTTTGTTATGACATGATTGATGGAAATAAAGTCTACAGAAACCAACAAAGCCTACTGAGGATGAGTGACCAAATTGGAAGAGCTCATAGACCTGGACAGTGGAGGGCTAAACAGAGAAAGGGTGTGGCAAATTTACTGTAGGAGAAAATAAGGACAAAAGAAATAGTACAGTTCAGAGTGTTTAAGAAAACAACTGCAGTAGAAGACAAGGAGCACAGGTCATTTTAATTCATTCTTGTCTTACAGAATCATGAGAGGTTTTTCAAGTCTTCCAAGACTGAATCTGCTGTGATGTACTTGCCCTTTATAAACAGAACATCACACCCCTCTGCTTTTGAGTTGTTATTATAGTCAGTGTTCTGTGACATACTTTCCTTTAAAAAGCAGGATGATGCCTTGTTCTGTTTCCATTTTCCTTATACGTTGAAAAAACATCTCTGGGTAGAATTTGTAACATTTTAGCACAAATATGATTAAATTACTTGTGCATCTCTGATCACTTCTGTGATACTTAATTTGACAGATTTGATTAAAATTTGATGCCTTAGACTATGAAAGAGACATTTACAATACCTAAATATGTATTTGGTCAACAAAACCCAAAGGGTAAACTCCAAATTCAGTTTAATTTTGTAAATTCTGAATTCAGTCTATAGGTACTTAGCATAGTAATAGATGTATCATACTGGATCATTGGGAGGCTCTCTGTCCTTATTTTTTATTTTGTTTAGAATTAAATCCAGAAAGCAAAGACTTCTGAAGTAGCCATCTGTACTACACCACAAAAATAAAGGCTGATGATCAGTCTGCTGAAGCTAAAATAGTAAAACCATCAGATTATGTAATTTAAAATCTCAGCATAATTTTGCAAAATCTTAGGTGGTTTAATTTGTAACTATTCTGAGTTCTAAATGCAGGTGATGATTTTGTGTTCTTTGGTTAAACCTTTGACCATTATTATAGCTAATGAGATGCTAATGAAGATGTCTTGCATTCTTCGGATGGCTGAAGAATCTCTCTTAATACCTGTTACCTTTTCTGAAAGCAGAGGCGTAATTATTATCAAATGTTTATGCCTATTTTTGGAAGAAGCTGCATCAGAATGTGAAATTTTCTGTGGTTATGCTGTGGAGTGTAGCAGTGGTGGGAACTCTGAGAAGCATGCTTGGCAAACAGGATGTTGGAAAGCTTCATAATAAGACTGTGCTCAGGTTTTCTTGAAAACAATGCAGAGTTTATTGTGTGGCTGATCTGAATGGGTTTTTATGAGTGCAGAATATAAGGGTCTACTAACCACTCATATATTTTTCTTTTACACTTTCAAAATCCTTTTTCATGTCATTTATATAGGGAGAATGTGCCAGAATTCTTGGGAGAAGCTAAATGGGATATTTTAGCTAATATTTGACTTACTACTTCTTTCTTCCACCCTTTTTCCATGTAGGCCTCAGTATTTTATGAAAACCATCAATGTGTGTGTTTATACCTTTGTATGAGGGAGCACAGAAAAACATCACTGGCTACCCCACAAAAATCACCTTGGAAAAGAATCTAGGCAGCATAAAAAAAAGAGTTAGCCACAGCCTCAATCATCATTTTAATGAATATTCAAAATAGAACTTTCCAGCTTGCTTCAAAACATCTTTGTCCTTTACCATCTGCACTGATCTATACCTAATGATGGAGACCTTAGCTGATCCTGTCAATTTATAAATTGTGGAGATTCTTTAACTTCCCTGTTTAGATCACCACACCATTTTACTCAGTTCTTATACTAAACAGTGCCATGTATTCTGCAAGTAATCCAAAGAAACATTGTTAACATGCTTTTAGCATTGTGATAAAAACTTATTTAAGTGGCGAGAAATGTCCCCCGGGTTTTAGTCGTTCTTTAGTGTGTCAAGCTTGAAACCAACAAGAAAGAAAAACCAAAAGAAAAAAAGCTGTCAAGCAATCCTCAAATAGAAAACAGGAATGTGAAGCCATGTTCCCTGCTAGGGAGCTGGCTGGCTGAAATAATCTTCTTTTGAGCATGGCCTTTTAAGAACAATAATTGACACTTCAGTCACATTTAAAAAGTAACATTAAGTATCAAGAATATATAAGTAATATTAAGTTAAAAAACACTTTAACAGCCATTAATTATTTTTTCTTTTCGTCCAGACTGTGATGTGGATCACAGACTTGGAAAGAACTTGTTTGCTTCAACAGTACCTTTTTTATATTTGCCACAAATTGGACATAAAGGCCTGGAGTGATGTTCAGTAACCATTTATATCACAGCGTCTGATACTTTGCTAGACCTGTAGCAATTATGCAGTTATATTTTTCACACCGTTGAAAGCCAGAATGACAAAATTTAGAACTAATTCCTTAGAGGTAGAATGCTCAGCCAGCAGGAGGAAATGTAATGCTTTGAGTACAAGACCTTTAACTGGTAAGTTTTGATGTTCAAAGCAAATACTTCTATGTTACTGTAAGGAATTACAGAGCAGAGAATGAACACAGTAACATGGCACTCTCTTGCATGGTGCAAGAAAAAACAGTTCATTGAAGGAAGCCATGGCTTTAAATAAGAAAGTTTGTGAAAAACAAAATTGATAAGATTTATTGGTCCGAGGAGGAGACACTTCTTGTCCTAGGCCTTTTACAGATCCAACAGGTGTTGATCTTTTGTTATAATTCTTTTTCCGATGTTTACATTAGAGAAAGGTCTCTAGCTTGGGAAAAAACCCTAGCGGAGCCTGAGAAAGTTAGACTGGAAAAATCCAAGATTTTCTCTGGGCCTGTAACAGCCACACTTCCACATATTATATTTTACTTTTGGAGACAATCTCCTTTCCTTTGCCTGATTTGATAATAGGTCTCAGAAGATGGTGCAGGGCCTTGAGTAGAAGCCATACAAGAGATGACTGAAGTGACTCGGTCTGCTCAGCCTGGAGGAGATGGAGGGGAGACCCCATTGCAGTCACAGCTTCCATGTGAGGGGAAGGGGAGGGGCAGGCACCGACCCCTGCTCTGGGCAGGGTCTGAGGGAATGGCCTGAGGTTCTGTCAGGGGAGGTTTAGGTTGGATGTCAAAGAAAGGTTCTTCACCCGGGGGTGGCTGGGCACAGGAGCAGCTCCCCAGGGGTGACAGCACCAAGCGACTCGTGGGGCTGTCCTGTAAAGGGCCAGGAGTTGGACTCAATGATCCTTATGAGTCCCTTGCAGCTCAGAATAGTCTGTCATTTTGTGATGTTGTTTCAGGGATTTTTTTTATTAATAAAATTGATTTTCCTATATTCTCATGAAGAGCATTTCAAGAGAAATTTCTAGTAAGAAATTCAGCTAACATTATTAAAAATACTTACCCAAGGTTAGGGTACTACACGTATATTCAATTTTAAAAATAAAATGTTATTTAATAATTTGGACTATCTTGAGAAATCAGACTCGATTTTTAATAAAGTACATAAGTAGACAAGTTAATTTATCCACTGTATAAATAAAATTCCTAGTCATATTGCTGATATTGTCTGCAAATATTAAAAATAGAAGGATAAAACCTTTTATGTCATTGTCTTATCTTATGCCTAAACTCAGATACAAACAAGGAGTTCCATATCTGTCTCTTTCAATGTCATGCGTATCCTCCAGTATTAGAAGCTTCAATTTTTTTTTCATTTAAAGCAAAGAAGTCAAGCTTTATTTTAGGCCTCTGTTCAGTTTATGCAAATCTCATTCACCTGGATCCCAGGTGAGAGAGAAGAGAAAGGTCGAGACAGAACCAGGATCTAACCTTAAGTTTGGAGCATTCAGCTGTGAGAGAAGGGAAGAAGAATATAAAGCCCAGCACCTCCCAGTTGTAACCTTAAGCTCTGTCTACTACTAAATAAAATGTCAGTGGTCATTATAATAGCAATGTCTCCTGTGATGGTAGAAGAAGGTTTTGAGAGAGAATATTTCAGCATTTCAATCTTTCTATGTCTATAGTTCATCTCTATATTTCATCAATATACTTAAATATATCTGTATTCTGATTAAGCAGAAAACATACAGTTATTTTCTGTAATGTGCAGAAATGTCTCCTTCATGAAAGCATTGATTTATCTTCTCCAAAGTATACAGCTCTGAAAAAAATTAGTTCTTGAATTGAGATCATTACACCACAGGACACAATATATACTTTTCACTTTGTAAACCAAGGTTAAATCAAGTAATGTAGAAAAACACTGACTGATGTAATGATACTGGTCATATATTAAAAAAATTCAGATCAAGATTTTTTGAGGAATGACTGGTGACTTTGTCATCTCATATTTTTCAGTTTGAGACATTTTAAAAATAAACTCGTAGTGATTGATGGGTTTTTAGCAGCTCAAGACATTAAGGTTCCTTAGAGATTTCTTGTTTTGAACACATTACAAACAAAAACATTAATTACTTTAGTATTGATACTTTGGTATCAACATCCTGAACCTGCTCTGAATTCTTTTAGAGGTGATGACAAGGCCAATACCAGCAGTGAAGATCTTTGCTGCTGCAAAGTTAATATTGTGTTACTTGGTAAAGGGATAATCCAGTTTTGTTCTACTGCTTCCACCCAGGTGAGATCTTTCTCAATTCAATCTTCTGCTCTTTCTAGTACTTCTTCAGAGATCTCTTCACAATACATCTGAAACATCAGTTGGAAAAGTAGGATCCACTTTGTTGACCTTTCTTCTAAAAATCTAAAGAATATATCTATTGGAGAGATTTGTCACAGCATTTCAATTGCACTTTTAAATTTCAAGATTTGAATATACTTTTGTGTTTGCTAGTACCATGATATTAATTTCTACAATACCATTTGGAAATATTTTTCTATGTACTTTTTATACCTAGAACAAGAATGAGTGAAAGTTGGACAGGTTTCAAACAACTTTATTTTGACAATGTATTTATTTAAAGGTTTGTGTTTGAAAGACATACAGACATCAGGATGAATGACTTCTAGGCCTTTTAAAAATTAATTACCCTATATGGTATAAGATTTCTGTATTAAGATAATGTTCAAGCAAAATAAAGATATATTTTCACCATGCATGTGGACCAACTTAGAAATGTCATTATTCTCTCTGAACTCAAGCTCAAGGGTGTTTTAATGATTCAATTCACTTTCCTCTATTGTACATTATGTTGGATTAGTGATATTGCTATCAAATTGCTTTCTGCTTTAGAAAGTAATGTGATGGTAAAAGACATTATATTTGTAGATTTTATATTGGTGACACAAATTTAAAACTAAAGAAAAATAAAAAAGTTTGAAAGGTTGAAAAACAAACAAAACTGTCATTCTCTGCTATTTTCTTAGCACTATCCACAGCCCACATAGACAGTAAAGCCAGGCTGCCCAAAGACCAACTCAGAATAACAAAAAGCCTCATTTAAAGATGATATAGAGTATGGGGCAGGAAAGGTCAGGGAATGGGAGAAGTTCCAAGAACTCATTCAATACCCACTGATTTCTGAAAGTATAGGTTTATGACCTGCCACATCTGTTTCCCATTAATTTGCCCAATAGTTCCACTAGAAATTGCCAGCAGAACAATAATCTTGATCACACACATGAGAGGAAGCCAGATCCTGTTGAATTGTAGAATATTATTTATGCATTCTGCAGGAACACCTTTTCCTTCTTGTGATTCTACCTTGCTTGAGTGTGATTTCTTTCTGAGTTTGACTTCATCCTCTGCTTTACTACCCACCTGAAAAACGGTATTTCCTTAAAATACAATAGCTCTGTTTTTCTCTTCAGTCTATGTACTGTAAATTAGATCAAAATTTTGAGCAATCTTCAAGAACCAATAACTCTGGAAAAATATTTTGATCTACTAATGCATACTATTTTTGGTATGTAGCTTGGGGGCTGTTGCTCCATATTCATGAGATTGTTTTAATTGAATTTAATATAATTTTGGAAAGGAAAGAGAATCTCTTTCAAAGTTAATATATTTCTAATTAAAGTAAATTTCATTTGACTTAAAATTCTTTCACATTATTTACCAAAACTGGATTTCAGATTATTTATAGGCTGCCAAATTATTTGATAGGGATCCAATGTATTTTCATTTCTTTGTGACAGATGAATGCCCTGAGCCATTTGCAACCTTTGATATATATTCAGAGTATTTGCTGGCGTCAGTCAGCTGAGTTCATGTGCATGAACTGGGTTCTGAGTATTGATTTTAGTGTCTTTTGTTCTTCATAATTTTTAAGTCTAAGACAAGTTACAATAATATCATTATTAAACCTTTTAACCTGTAGAAGCTATGAGAATTGATTAAACCAAGGAAGATTTAAAGTAATTGCCAAAACCCATTCTGACACGTTCAATATTTATGCCTGAACCATTAGACTGTATCTCGTGTGTGCACTGCATAAAATCCACAACACAAACAAATTTTTTTTACTTCTATTTTTGTGTCATCAAGATCAAGAAAACTGTAAAGTAACTCTACCTGACTCCTGCCTTGCTCTCTCTATCTTGAGTGTGTTAATGATTCTGGAAGTGCACAAAATATCCATGGGTTCACTTCTGTAAATGTTCAATAAGAGTACACAAATGTATACACTAGCATGCAGTGATTATGCCTCTAGATTTAGAGCACCATACTTGGTTGGTTGACTAAATTCTTTAAGTTATGTTGATTTAGTGAGTTTTGTTAATATGTTCCTTTTTAATGCATTTTTATATTACTTTTATTATTATTTCTGGATTTTTTTTTCTCTCCCCCTCTTTTTGCTTTACATACTGCTTTCATTTGTTTGTAGAAGAAAAGAAAACAGATCCAGAGAATGGGGATACAGGTAGGGTGACTTATTAAAAATATTTTTGTGTGTTTCCTTCCCTTAAATTCTTTGACCTGTTGTGTTTAAGCAAATTTGTAGCAAAGAGTTGGAGTGCAATTTTGATGTATTTTATGGATTTCAAAATAGACACTAGGAAATGGAACCTAAGAAAGGGCTTTCCCAATTTCCTTTGCTATTCTAAGGGTATCAAGTAAGGGTGAGAAATGGTAAGAAAGAGACCAAAATCAGCTAAATGCAGATGTCATATGCCTTAAGACCTCTGATCTGTCCTCCCCTCTCCTCTGCAGACACAGAGTATGCTCAGCTGCACGTCTTTCTGCTCTATTACAGGTTTCTGATTTCCAAAATATCAGTGTTACTTTAGTCCCCTCCCATAAGTTTTTTCCCCATGCCTTAGTGGCTGTTCTTCCCAAATTTTCTATCTGTTTTGTCCATATGTATTCTGAACTAAATCTGTTCTAATATTATAAGGGAAACTCCACTCTTCTTCCATACTAGATTCCCTTCAACTCTGTGCCACAGAAGCCTCACTGTACAGCAAACTCCTCTTCCAAACTCAGATCCTGGTACAGGATCTCCATCATCATCTAGGAACTAGAATGGTTTAATAAGTCCCACTGGAGAAGCCAGTGAAAGAAAGAATGAAAGAGGAGAGGTTCCAGCCAGTTTTGTTTTGATTTTTAACCAGATAAGTTTGCCTTAGGCTGAGCTGAGTTTCTTGTCCCTTTTGTCTCTGGTGTGGATCACAGGCTATCAGCTGCAGGGTCTCACCCTAGAGAGTAGCCAGCATTTGACCTGAAGAGCAAATAACATTCTTTTGCTCTAGGCTGAATTCAATGATTTCTTATCTTCTTGTAAAAACTGTGACTCAGTGAGCAGCTGAGGGATTAGGAAAAGTTAGATATTAACCAAATCACTGATTACAGCCCTTCATTTTAGTGGTGAAGTAGCTTAATCTTATCTCATCTTAGTTTATTTCAAATTAAAACATGAAAACAACTTTTATTTGAAGCTGAAGCAGTGATTTTAATACCTGTCCTGAGTCTTATTGCAGGAGTGGAATTTTACAGCCACCACCTAGACCATGGTAGGAATTATATGGATCTTACCTCAATAGGGCTTGTCCCTTGCTTCTGCTTCAGTAAAAGAATCAAGCAGAGTTCCTTTTTCTACGATTTTTAATAGGCAATAGTAGTTACAGCTCAAGCTGGGTGCCTCTTAATTGGGGCCCTACCTGTTACTTGCTGGATTTTATAGTCTCTATAGGTGGCTTCATTTTCTGATTGCACTTCTGCTCATCCAATCCTGTTTGCAGCATCTGGAGTCTTCTCTTCTGATTTACTCCCACAGCCTCCAGGCACCCTTTTGTCTGTGTCTTGAGAAATTTCCCTACATTTTTTACAAAATATCCTATAGCTAAAGTTGAAATTATAGTTCATTGTCTAGTGGTTACATTTCCATAGATAAAAGCAGGAGTCAAATCCATGTGGTCTAAGGTTTCATTTACTGTAGTCACTAGAGCTAAGCTCTAGCACAAGAGTCTCTCACTGCAGTCCTTGTGGATCTGGGAGATTACAGGGCTGCACTGCACAGTACTTCTGTGCCTTACTCTGGCATTTCTGGAGTCTTTGCTCTGCAGTTATATTGCTTTCCCTCAGCACATTCTCTTCTGAAAATATGGGCAATGCCTGGTAAGGAATCAGCAGTTGTCTCTCTGCCAGCCCAGAATTTCCTTGGGCCCATGAAAACCCACTGAACTAACCTGCAGGCCATGGCTTTTTAATGTTAGAGAGTTCAAAATAATCAAAACTCTTCAATGTTGCCTACAGGGCAATGATACTAGTTATGTCTGGTGAGCAGCACCAGGCTTTGTTCTTCCTTTCAGTCTTTAATTTTTTGTGTTCATATGGCTGGAATTTGAGTGTCTCATTGGGTATTTCTGTTGGAGGCACAATTACTGTTTATAAGCAAAATTTTGGAAGGATTTTCAAGCAGAAATGAACACATTTTACCTGGCCAAAATTTGATACATTGATACGCTTTGATGCATTGTTGTCGTGGTTTGGAGGACAGGTGTCTACCAATAAAAGGCAGAAGCTTTTCTTTGAAATGGAGAATGTAAACCCCCTCCCAAATTATTATAATTTTGAAATTAAGGGGCTTTGAGGCAAAGATATAGAAATTAGGAATAACAGTTCTTTACTAGGAAAATTAAAATAGAAATACAGTACTACAAAGTGCAATCCCAAAAACATTGACAGAATCAGAACACAACCTGGCACCAGTCAGGGTGTTGGCAGCAGTCCCATTAAATGGTGGCTGCATCCTCCTGCAGTGGCAGATGTGGTTCAGCTGAAGCAGTGCTCCTGTAGAAGGTGCAGTTTTCTTCTGATGGCCCAGGGATGATGTGGAAAGGTCCAGCTTTCCTCTGCAATCCAGTGGAAAGACAGTAACTTGCTATCTAAAATCTCAGTTTTTATCTAGGTAGGAAAGGCTTGACTCCTCCCCCTGGCTGGAGCATCTCCCAGTGGGATGATGTAATTTTATCAGTCATACAGTGGGACTCAGTGGGCCAGCAGCAGATGATACCTTCCTAGAGGAAGGATGGGTTGTCGGAAAAGATAAAGATGATTACCCCAGCTGGTTTTAAAGATGGCCCATTAGCAGATGGTATGTGCTAGGGAGATTAGGAAATCACTACCCTACCCAGCTTCAACAGATTTCTGGCCGCATTTTATATTGCAACTTAAGACAATTGTGGCAGCAGTTCATCATATCAGAAGTAGCTGTAAGTTTTCTAGTGCCAGTCTTTATAGTCCTGAAAATGTGTTGTACTGGGCTCCAGCTCATGGTCTAATAACGCTGGGGCTCAGTCAGCCCTTGAGTGATTCAGGTGTGTGAAACCTTATGCTCTTACGTTTTAACTGTTGGTAACTGATGGTTAGATTCAGGTTAGTTCTGGTTTGTTGACACATGCTCCATGAACAGCTCCCTAACTGCAGTCCTTAGGATAGTACCAGTGTTCCACCTTGGCTACCAAACTCATGTTAAAAGCTGAAGCTTCTAATGCACCCAGACAGTTACTGAACTCTCTAGCAGTATTTTCTGCTCCTGCTAAACCCTCCCACACAGGTGTCAGCTAAGCAGAAATTTGCCAGCAGAGCTGGGGGTGATGATAGCCCTGCATTGCCATCCTTATGAGACATGCTTTCCTGCTGGACCAGGGCAATGGGCAGTGCCATGGCACTGTCAGC
Source organism: Luscinia megarhynchos (assembly GCA_034336665.1). Classification (NCBI taxonomy): domain Eukaryota; kingdom Metazoa; phylum Chordata; class Aves; order Passeriformes; family Muscicapidae; genus Luscinia; species Luscinia megarhynchos. Next base: position 82,403,350 of record JAPFBE010000002.1, read on the forward strand.
CTTTCCTAGTGCCACGCAGGGCACAGCTGCATTGGCTGAAGTCACAGTGAGCTCAGCCTGGGGCAGGCAGTAACCCTGCTCTCCCTTCCTGCATGTCAGTTCCATGCACAGCAGAACCAGAGCTCTCTTCTGCACTGAGAACCATCCACTGCCTCCGGGTTTTCCTCTTTATGTACATAACTGAATTCACTCACTCGTTAAAGACAGCTTCAAAAATACAAAAGAAGTTAGATTTTCCTTTAATAAGATTTTATGGGAATTTAATTTTTTTTTCCAAAATTTTTCTATCTTGTTTTCCTCTTGAGCAAAAATAAGCTGCAAATTTTTCTTGTTTTGTTGCAGAGGACTCACACCAAGGTCTTATATCTTATGCTTCCCTTTTTAGCGGGATATTTTGTACATATCATACGCTACTGGATTTGTGGAAATCTAATTTTCACTTTGCAAACTGATCATAGATAAGAATGAATATTTTCTCAAGCAATTGTGAAATTTCTAATTTATGCTCAAGAATTGTTATTTCTTCACTTGCAATTTCCTGAAATTTGACAGAACATCTGGAGACAAAGAAAACATGCCATGATTTCATAATAAAACATAAGAAAAATGGAAAAAAATTCTCCTTTTGTGAAAAATACCTCCTTTCTTACATTACTCGAAAAATGACAAGAAGATTTTGATTTCAGCAGAAGATGCTTTCTTTCTTTGAAAAATGTGTTATGTCTGTAATTGAAAAAAAGAAAATATTTTCTAGTGTATAGTTTTTGTTTTCAAGAGAAAAAAAATAGAGCTTTTAAAACTAGATCCTAAAAAAGTCACTTCATCTTAATGATAAATTGACAAACACTGCTATGGGTTCTATAATGGCTGAGGAAAATTATTATAGGAAAAACGAACTGTATTTTATTTTTTATATTTTCATCTGCTGTTCTCTTTTTTCATTTTATTTCTCCCTACAAAATACCATTTATTTTTTCTCATTATTTTTTCTTATTTTAATTTCTCTTAGAATTTTTGATGAAGTCTTTTCTTTCATGTTGTTGTAGGATAAAGATAAAGAATTGTAAAGATAGAGAGTTAGAATACGAAAACTAGAAGCCAGAGTGTTTTTAGAGAGCAGAAGAACTTAGTGCTTAGTGTTTTTGCATTCCCACTTCCTTTTACCTCCTCTCCTTCCAGATTTCCTATGAAATGCCACAACATCTACCTGGCTGCTCTCACAATATGTGCTACTACCCCTATTGTTCTCAAGAAAGAAAATACAAAGCTGAGAGGCCCAGGTTCTGTGCAGAGCCCCACTTTGGTGTTAGATTATGACTTATAACTGAGATTTAGAGTTTAAACCAGGTTTCTATAGTACACTGGAATCTAATATTCCCATCTCAGTTCCATAAATACAGTCCATATTGCTCAATACATACAATATAAAGAAACTTCTATTTATGGTTACAGCAATTCTGAATTTTTAATCCTGGAAAACTTTTGCATAAAAATTATGGATAGTTTAAGACAAATGTCAGTCAAAATGAATGCTTTATAGCATTCAGTGGATAATGATTTATTCTTGACTTATAGCTTGTTAAAGTGGAAAAGAATCAAACTTGTGTATGTATGATAGCTAATTATATTTTGTCTGAAATTCTTTTCTGAGCTATTGTTTTCCTCTCATTTTTCTATTTCTCAGTCTTCCACCTCAGCTTTGGCACTTCTTCCTTATTATTTTACATTGTAAATTGTGGTATTACAGTACAGGTTTGTTGAAACCAGGGTATTGCCTGAGTCACTCATTGAGACTCTATCCCTGACTGAAACTAATCACATCTTTTATCCCAGAAGAGTGAATCTTGAAATTGTTCTTGACACTGTGTTTCATTAGAATGTAATGTAGTGATGCCACTGGGTGGCTCTTTAAGATTCTTTTAGTCATTCTTTGAATTCTTGAGCATACTAAGAGTATACACAGATTGTAAATAGAAGGTCTGCTAGCCCGTGGTTGTTACTTGATTTTTAATTTGATGTGTCAGACTATAATAAATGCAGAACCAGAATCCATACTTAAAAAAGCAGGCTATTTTTGCCTTCCTCCTTATTAAATAAAAGACTCCATTTCTCTTGAATATTCTTAAAATAGTAAAATTATATTCCCTGGAAACATTGTGTTTCATTTATATGGAGTTTATTTCACAAGGTTGGCTTCATTTGAATTGTCTAGATAATACAACACTTATTAAGATTCTGCTGAAATACTTATCTGCTATTTTCCTCCTTTTACAACTTTTTGGTTTTCTGCAAAATCATAATTCAGGTACTAAATTACATGCACAGCATTATGCAAGTAGATCAAATTTCATCTCTTTCTGTTAAAACTACCATGAGAATAATTTTAACCTTGGAATTGATGACTGCTTGCTTATTTTCTTTTTTTCTTCTGTTTTTAACTTAACAGGTGCATTGGATGTAGAAGAAAGGAATCGCCAAATGAAAATGAGCAAGTACAAACAGGTAGCAGGATCAGATTCCAGGCTGGAACAAGATTATCATTCTAAGGCAAGGGAGTTTTGTTTTGAAAAGCAACAAAATATGCTAAAATTAAATATCCAACATCCTATTAGAAAGTAATAGATGAGTGCCAGGTTGTTTCTTCAGTAAAAGTTTCTTGTGTGTCTGTAATAAAACTTTGGAATTGCACAGCAAGACTCTTAACACACAGTTTTCTTGATTATTAAAATTTCAGATGTATAAGTTAAATCAAATGAAAGAAGCAGTTTAATTGGCTTTCAGAATGGACAGTAGTGCCAAGATTTAAAAACTCAAAGAGATGGAAAAAAAGATGTTAATTGAGTGATGGATGGCATGAGAGCTATTGAAACTTGTTCATGGCTTTCATATAATTGAACAGAGAGTTGTCTTGATCTACTGAAAACTGGAAGATGCAGTGTTACTTAGTTTAATAGTGGCTATTTAGCACTTAGAAAAGTGTTTTATATACCAGCAAAAGCTTTCACCCCAGCTGTGGCAGATCACCAAGATCTGAATATCTATGTAGTGTATGTTAAATATACTACCCAAAATTTCCTGCTATCTGGAACAGGGTCATGTCATATAGAGTGTGTTAATTAAAATATAATCAAGATATTTTCAATTTAAATTCTATTATACAAAAATAACTTAGTGTCCTCTAAAAGACTTCATTAATTGAGGTCACATTTTAAGTGGAAAACATGAGACTTCTGACCTATAAAATCTGGCTGAGGAAAAGATACCTGATTTAGGCTTTTATTTGCAGGATCTTTTTCCTTGCTCCCAGGATTGGCAAAGCTACTGTAAAATGAGGCATTTAGTATTTGAATGCAAATAAAACATCAAATTTATTCATTATTAATTATTATAATTAATTGCAGATAATGTAGACTAATACACTTCATATAATTGCTTTCTAGAATATACATTTCAGTGTGGGAAAATAGAAGTGCTTTAGAAAAGTCAGTTTCCAAATGGAAAGCCCTGTTAATGAAAACAGAATTGACAAAACCAAGACTGTGAAAATGGCTTAAGATGCTTTAAAACTCTGTAGTTGTGCTGCATGGTTATTTGGGTATTTTGCAAATGTAGTTTTAACTGCACAAGGCATAGGAATGTTTATTAACATGTAAAAGGGATGTGGCTGCTGTCATGTTAAGCTGTTTCTTTTATTTTGATGCTTATGGCAAAGTTACCTTTGAGAGATGAGCTTAATACTGTGAGTGGACCTTATAGTAAGTGTTGTGATTGTATGTACCACAAAAATATGACTTTATGTATTGTATGTATAACCAGACTTAATCTGCTGATTTTCCTGCTCCCTCAATGCTTAACTGGAATTTGAGTCAGAAGTAGGACTGGTGCAGATTAAATTGGTTCTCATGTAAAGGAGTTAGATAGAACATGACTACCTAAGGAAGTATTCACTACCCTTGTTTTTCCATTTCACCTACACCATATTATTGGGCCTCACTCTACATCGTTTATATTTTTAATTAAAATTTCACCTTCAGTATTATTGGTATGTATTAAAGAGGAAAATTATAAATGTAATTATTTCATGAATATGGTGGTTTATTTATTGCACACATCAAACAATGTCTCCAGAAATAAACAGTTAATTTGCTCTTCTGTTTAAGTGTAGTTTCAGTACTTGAAAATGAGTTATTTATTCTATCAAAGAACCTGTGGAGCTAGACACTGAATATTCACGTATAGGTAGTAATTCAACATGCATTCTTAAAATTGTGTAGTTTCAAAGCCACGTGAGAACCATAACTCTCATAAGCCATATGAGAGATTTGTCTTCACTTTTTTACTACCATTGCTTCAATTCCCCTTAATTAAATTCCTATACTGTCTAGAGACAAAGCGAGTAAGTGCAATTTATCTACCTGGTTTCTACAAAAGCTCTTTTGGAATCATGAACTGAAACACGTATGTCGAATGCTGACTGGAATGTTCTGTACATTATACAGTGACTTTGATGTTTTTAGACTTCTCAGCTGGCACAGGCAGGCACTTATGAGTGTCATGCCTAAGAAAGATGTCATTAAGCCACATTCAGGAACGCCAGCATATAAAATTTTCTTTTACATTTTCTGTTCTATTTCTTTCTTTAAATAGAAGTTAACAGGTCAACAGCATCTTTGTGTTCCTCTTGATTACGTTTAAGTTCAGAAAAAATATCTAATCTCTTTCCTTGCTGAGAAGGCAAAAGCTATAAAAGTAGAAGTTCTATTAAGTATTGAAATATTAAAATAGACATATATTATATCCCTCTAGCTTTATTCTACCTCTGGAAGTCAGTACTAGAGGCATTAGAGGAAGGTTCATTCCCTTCTGTGGTGCTTAGTCATACATTAAGAAGTTTGTGGGAAAAGTTCAATTCCAGACCTGTGTTCTTAGAAGCTGCTGAAATATATGAAATTAATTCTCCCATATATTTTTTCCTCATGATTGATAAAGACTGTATTTCTATTATTCTTATACATGCCTCATTATTTTTTGAACAATAATTATTCTGCTTCCATAATATTTTGTATACATTAGTTTAGCAGAGTGCAAAAGACTTATTTCCATAAATAACTTCCTTCAGAAGCTGCTGAACTCTGGTTTCAGGACAGACATATGGAAAGCAAGTGATAAATTAACTTTCATATAAATATTTACAGCTAAGCAGATGAGAGGAAAACATTGTAGGCACTAAGGATTAGGTGAATTAATTTCTGGAACAACTGTTTATTTCTGCTTATTGGGTACTACTAAACTTGTGCTAAATAGGCTATGTAAAAAAGTCTGAATTGCAGTGCTGGTAGATGCTGACATACTGGAAAACCTGAATTATGGAAATAAAGAAAAAATGTTCAGTAGCACAAGAGTGTTCCACCAGAGGCAAAATTAGTCGTTTACCATACTGTGCCTCTGCAACGCCAGCCTGATTTGTGTAATTTCCCTCAAGAATCTTTCTGTGACTAGTTTGTTGTTTTGCATAAGAGCGAAGCTTCCCAGTTCTAAATTGTTCAGCAAGATGTACAGTGAAGAGGGAAGGGCCAAGATGGGAGCTGAGTCAGTCACATGCTGGACTCACATAGTTCATATTTTGTAGAGCTGGCCTTTGGAGTCACTTCCCAAACTACCTCATCAAACCTCTCTGAACCTTTCTGCCTTGCTTCCTGCTCCGTGCTCCCACCATTCTGGCAAACAGATTGGTAGTGCTATGTTTGGGGAGCAGCATCTTCTCCCTGCCCATTCCCACCACTGCTCAGATTCAGGAATTCTTGCTGACAAATTAAGGGGGAAGGGTGTGAGAAATCCTCTTATTCCTCTCTCTCTGCCCCGTGCCTAGAACATGCACAGTGGATCAGCTGAGGAGAGTTAAAAAGCTTTGTTGTTACTCAGTAAAAAAGGGAGAAGATACTTCTGGGATATAGAACCCTAGAAGTGTTTGCAATCAGTGTGAAATCAGAATCAAGAGAGAATTCCACTAATACAGGCTAATATTAGCCACTACAGAGAAGTCTGATCACTGATATCAAACTAAAGAGAGCTGGATTTATGTAGGAGTTGCAACAGTGAAAAACTATGGCTTTCTTTAGGAACAAAGGTAAAACAGAGACTGACAACTAGCTGACACACATTTAAACCTCTAAGTATCTTGAGACTTGTTTTATTTGATTTATTAGGAAAAAATAATGACCTACAAAAAGGAAGAGAAATCCAGTTACATAACATAGCAATTAGTAATAGTCAGTAATGTAGTAATTAGTGATAGAGTATGCTAGAGCAACAAGGAATAAAGTTAGGATAAAAGAGGTAAAAGAGCAGATAAATTTTTTTTTATTTTTTTTTTTGCTGAACAAGCTTATTTAGCCAAATGTAGAAATAGTACATCAAATGCAGAATAGTACAGCACATCAAAGAGGATTTCCTGACTGCCCCTTTAAGGATTCATATTGATGATAAGGCTGAAACCTTCTGCATCATCAGATGTATGTAAAGCTGCACTTCCTGATAATCAATAGCCACAATACAAGTGTTAGATAAAAGCATAATTCTCTGTGTTTGGTGTAGGAGAATAGTACTATAAGGCATGCTAGCATGCTACTTTGTGATCTTCTAGCCTGATAACAAGACCAAGACAAATTAAACTGTGGAAAAGAAGAATCAATCTTGTGTTTAGCTTGAGTAGTGTAGATGCAGCTGAAATGCTCTTGGAGCATGCAGACACAGAACAGCTGCAGTTCTTCACAATGAGACACTTTGATTCAGCAATGAATCAAGTACAGCCTTATGGGATTTCTGTGTGAGAGAGCGTGAAAAAGGTAAGATCTGGAGGTGGAAGAGGCTGAATTTGAATGCCTCAGAAGCAGATTTTAATTGTAAGGTCTTGTAAAGTGCAAATGTGCTGCTAAGAGCTGCCTTCTCCCTCTGCAGGAAGTAATTGTGCCATGGGTTCAGCTACATGTGGAATCCTTTGACCTTTGCTTGATTGAAAGATTTAATTTAATGGTGTTTTGGGAATCTCTGTGTCTCCTTAAAAATCAAAGCAGAGCAGTACACAGAGCTTTGAGCAAAGAGTGCTAGCAGAAGCACTTGCCACCTTTCTTCTTGAAAAGAAGCTCTTGTCACCTTTCTTCACCTTTCTTCTTCCTTGTGGAGAAGGTGGTTAAACAAACATCCGGCTAAAGGGATGTTGGGAACTTTGATATTTTGCTGCATGTAAGCTGTATTTGATTTCTATTGATTTTATATTGACAACTGGTTTAGAGTTCTTGGAGGATCATGAGTTGCCAAGTAGTAATTTGATAATTTATAATAATTATGAATATACCTCTTTGATCTGTAATTGTTTGTTACAACTGATGCTGTTAAGGATGTAATTAGAAATGTTCAAAAAGCTAAATGCAAAATTTAGATATTCATATGCCCTCAAAACAGTTCATAAATTGTTTTGTATATATTTATTTTTAACATGCAAGTTTAAATTTTAAAATGTTAAATATCTGGATAAAATTTGGAGAAAGAAAATAATTCAAATGGGTTTGTGCTGGAGAATAATTAAGAAAGCAAAGACTAACACAGAAAAGACACACACAAATATTCAGTGCAATAAATTTCTGTAGGATGCCCATACAGCTAAGGGCCTAACCAGTAGAATTTGATAGGTTTACAAATGGAAATAGCACTGTGTAGGTCCCTGCATCTTCACATTCCCCACCTCCACACCAATAAGCTCTTATCTTTGGGAAAAAAACCCAAACATCTGCCAGACAAACTAAGTGTTTTCTAGATGAGGAAACATTTTACTTCTTGCCTGTCCCATGGTTTTTGTGTTTTCCTATGAACTGATAACTATTGTACTGTATTTTGGGCCAGAAACTTGGTAGTTCAAGCAGCTGGTCTGGAAGGACAGGTCCTGTCACTGCCAACAGGCTGTGAGTGCTCAGGTCATCTAATCAATCACTTGTGTATGTGTGTGATATGTTAGGAATTTTGCTGGTCAGTGACAGAGAGTTTTTCTGGCCCATAGTGCTGTTAGCCTTTATATTTTCAATCAAGTATTTCACTGTATTTTTAACATATTTTTTTAAGAAATTGCTGAAATGGAAGTTCTGGTTCCTATAAGTACAGGATTTAAAGCTCATTTATAAGACCTAAAAATATAATCTAGATTAAATAAATTCAGAATTCTAGAAACGAACTCTATATCCATGGTAATATAGAAAAGACCTCTTCTTTACTTTCTATTTTTATCAAACTGTATTTTGCTGATGTATTAAAATTAATTTAGTGACTTTGAATATAGATATGGGTTACTGTGATTTCTAGCATTTTCTTCTTCAGTAAAAGATGTGCAAACTCTTAGAAATGATTTCTGCTGCTGTCATTTTTATTGTTCATTAAATTCAAGAACTCTTTTATTTTGGCTTTGATAATTTTGTAATTTTTTTTAAATCTTGAGTATCCATGCCTCTATCAGAAATTTAGAGTATTTTTAAATGTAATACTGTCGTTAACAAAAATACTGCATTCACATATGATGATTGTGGCTAAAATTTAAGCAACTGAAAAGAGACTGATGTTGGCTGTCTTTAGCTGTTGACAGGTACTTTCTGTTGTCACACATTTTCTTAGATTTTGTGTAAGCTATTGGTAATCTTGCTTAGAAAAAAGAGATTAAATACATTACAGAATGTAATTAAAGTACCTTATAATTTTAAAATGACTGTCAAAAAGGAAAAAATGACCCCAAAAGTAAAAAACTAAAACCAGCATTGTATTTTGCCTCTGAAATTTCATTAGTTATAGGAGTCTACTAGGGAAAAAAAGGCTTTTCCATTGAAGATAATTTGGTTTCAATTAAAAAAGCATAAATTCTAAGTGTAACACAGTCTTGTGTTTTATAACAATGAGTTAAATGTTCTTTTGAAAAAAGCAAGTATTTGCAAGAAAAAAATTGTTTTAGCAAGCACATATATGTCTAATATGCAGCAAAATTTATATCAAAAGCTTTCTGTGAAAGCCAGGTTCCATTAAGCATTGTAACCATTCCATTAATAATCACAGTTTAAACTCACCTGGGTGATGTTTTGATCAACTTCCAGGCAGAGCAATCACTGCAATTTATCTTAAATGCTTTTATCTGTTTTATAATAGAATTTTATAATAGAGAATTTGAATTTTATAATATTTTCCTTTCAGCACAGCTTTGTATAGACAAATGAATTGCTAAACTGTTAGTCTTTTGGTTCAGATTGGCTGTCTTTTCATAGTAAAACCAATTATTTCTGCATACAGTTTTTATCTGAATTTAAGCTGTAAACTTCCAAGATGCTATTGAACTAAGTGGCTATTAGTGTGCAAAATGCTGTGACTATGCTTGAATTAATTATTTAAGTTGTTCTAAAACTGATGTTATGCTGATAATAAGTGAGAAAATCTACAGAAAAAAAAAAGGAAAAAATTAACTGGGAAATATGTACTAAATATCTGGGTGCCAAGGTGTGACATTCAAAAATAGAGAATATATGAAGGGAATTGAATTGCTGCAACAATCAGGGAACTCTAAGAAATGAGAATAATAATCTGTGATAATATGTATCACCAGTTTGTGCTACACTTAATTTTGTGCCATGCAAATATGTACAAAAAAGTAATTATTCACATTAAAATACAAGTCTGGAGCAATGGCTGCATGATGGAAACAGGTTTGCTAGACCAACTTGCTAGACTACTGACCTTGAAAAATTGAAGAAAGTGTGGCACACACTTGGAAAGGACAGACCTGAAATCTTAGTGGAGAGCTGGCATGAAGCCTGCTTAAATGTGTAGGATTCAAAATGAATCACAGAATCATAGAATTGAGTTGGAAGGGCCTTAAGGACCTCAAAGATCATCTGTTTCCAATCCCCCTGCTCTGGGCAGGGACACCTTCCACTAGCCCAGGCTGCTCAAGCTCCATCCAGCCGTGTCTTGATCACTCCCGTGGATGGGGCATCCACAGCTTCTCTGGGCAACCTGCTCCAGTGCCTCAGCACTCCCACAGTAAAGAATTTATTCCTAACAGCTCATCTATTCTTTCAGTTTAAAGCCATTTCCCCTCATTCTATCACTACAGGCTCCTTCTCTGGCTTTTTTTACTGAGGCTTCTCTAAGGTCTCCCTGGAGCCTTCTCTTCTGCAAGCTGAAGAAGCAGGACCTTTGTCTGCTTCACAGAGGGTGGCTCAGAAGGGACAGCACTGTCAGATTTGGAGGCAGGAATGCTGGCTGTCCCCTCACCTCACAGCCCTCCTGCCCAGCCCAGCTCCTGGAGAGCTGCTTCCTGTGGTTTAGCTGAGCACACCTTAGAGTGAGGATTTGCCCAGTGTTTACTGTTGTCTTCTATTATTCTGGCTATAATAATGTTTTAGTGATGTGGATGTTTTCTTCACATCTGGGAGTGCTCCACTTTATTAAATAGATTGATTTTCTTTGATAGCAGCTCCAAATCATCAATTATCAATGAAAATTTAGCCAGTTATCAACTTTTTTTTCCAAACAATAGTTTTTGTGGTTTTGAGGAATTTTTGACAGCTGTTACACAGGAAAGAATTCTGTTTGTCTATCAGATTTATCAATGCCTTCAGCAACACTCACAGTGAGGATGTTCCTAAGACATAAAATTACCTCTGTGTCCTTTCTAACCTGTGGTATTTTTCACTGTTGTTTCTGGGAACTAAAGGCTTTGTTTACAAGAAAGTATTGTTTACTGCTAGGAAGCAGAATTTTTTATTTAGTAATTTATCAGGAATATTATTTTCCTTCTGCAGATGGAAATCATTGTTTGTTAGCAGACATTTCAGTGACAATGTAGAGTCGGTGAATAATAGCAGGAAATAACACAATTTTGTCTGAGATTCTGCTTGTTCTATCATAGTAAAATTATTTTGATGTATATTTTTTCTTCAAACTGTGCAAAATCCTTGAATAATGTTATATTTGTTGCATCATATAAACAATCTTAAATACGTTAATTTCAGAGAACCAGGGTGCATAATTCTGTTTCTGCTCTCTCTTGAGTGACAAATGCCATCACGTAAAAAAAAAAAATTCTGGTGATTTACATAGTTCTGCAGTTTAATCCAAAGCTCCTAGCTAATTAATAATATCTGAATTTAAATTAGCATATGATTTTCTATTTAAAAATTCAAACCACTGTGACATATTGTTCTGTAAGTAAGGGACAATAACTTGAATTCATTTCTGGCTAATCGGTTGACTCTCAGTTTCAAGAATTGCAAAGAAGCAGATTGAGTGATATTTAGGAGGCTGTTTAAAATGTTTCCCTTCCCTAATCTAAGCTAGTTTTTAGTTACATAAATTTGGGAAATATTATGCTAATGCTATGCTGAGGAAACATTTCTAAAATGAAAATAGCTTCAAGATCTGAAGTTTTTCTAAGAATTCCTTGACATTAAAGATCTTCAAAAATATTTACAGAAGTTTTGATCTCAGGATAGTTCCACTCTAAGTACCTGTATCTCAAAATGAACTAAATTCCTCATGCACTTTCAACTGATATTTTTCAGTTGTTTATTTTCTGCAAATGTTACATATTATTGCCCTACTGTTTAAGTGGTTTCTGTGGTGAAGATGAAATTGTAAATAATATTAACAGATGTTGCATGTTTTCAGTAAAAGTGAGCTCAGATTAACCTTACAAGCAAGCAAAGGTAAATCAGAGTATTTAAAATGAGATATGGGAGACATAAGTAGTAAATGTTTTCTAATTACTCCCTCAAGGACAATGACTGAGAAGAAAGGAGAGTTCAGTTTTTCTGCTCTGTAGGAGCAGCTTGCTTGCTCAGGATCTCCCTACAGCCTTTTTTTGGCTAGTTGCAATAAAACAAGAGTAAAGCTCCTGAGAAAATATGTTTTAGGGAAAATAATGCTTTCTAAGCAGTTTACCCTGTTTATGGATTGATAAGGAAATGATGGTATCTATATCTTGCAGATTTGTTTCTCCTTTAGCTTGACATGAATCAGCAGAAAATTTTCAGAAAAATTAAGAGCTGAGCTTGTATTTTCTTATTGTGCAGGGATTTTCCAAGATGTATCCTAATAATCAGTGATAACAAAAGATTAAGAAAAAAGATTATGTGATGTCCCCTCAAATCACAGTTGATTTTGCAGGCTATCCTCTGATATCTATGGATTTAAGGACTTGGAAAGTGGAATCATAAATGTATAAAGATTTTTATATCCTGTTCTTGAACAATTGTGGCCTTAGGCACTTCTGCTTACAGGAATAAGCGTTCACCAGATGGCCATGTGGCAATCCAGCTGTTCTCTTCAGCCTGAATTCTTTTGAAGGTGCTTGTCCTGGGACAAATTTGGTGAAAGGCATATTAAATGTTACATAATGAAGGCAGGATTAAGGGGAAAGTTCATATTTCTGTTCTTAAGCCAGGTATGCTGAAATACTTGGGTTGAAATAAAGAGTAATGAAACATAAATTCTGTGAGAAGAAAAGATGGTTGCCTTGCCGTCTTTTTATTTTGTTTGTATTTGTTTTCATGAGACCAAAGGACTGAAAACAAATTATGGAAATGAAAGGTTAATGTATAAAAAATGCATAAACTGCATATTATTTGATTTTCTAGCTTGCATTTGTGAAGTAACATCTCAAAGAGGCCCAAATTAGGTGAAACAATCACAGAAAAAAGTTCTTTTTAAAGCAGAAATTCTGCCTTCTTACTCTCTTTAAAAAATAAGCTGTTGACTGGATGCCAGGACTATATGAAGTTCAAAAGATTTTGAGTGCAGTTGTGGCAGAAATGGCATGTGAACCACTTGAGGAATGGAAACAAATACAGGAAGCATGCTTTGATTCAGTTTATCCAATGTGAGTAGGATGTACTAGAGCTAGAAGACCAATGGGGTCAGAAAAAGCAGAGTTATCATTCACTCTGAACAAGTGTAAGCTCACCAGGCTGTCCTACAAACATGCTCAAGTTCGCCAAGAGATAAAGTACTGGAGATACTGTTAAATGTAGTTGCACAGCAAATTGGGAAATCCCTGGATACCTGTGTCTGCCCTGGCTTGAACAGCCCAGACTTTTTACAGTGAGCTGTGTCTCTGATGCATCTTCAGGAGACCTGTCATGGTGCTGTGGATTGCCCAAGGATTGCTGGTGTCTATTTTAAATTAATTTTCTTCCTTCTGTGTAAGACAGAATAGTTAATGTGTGGCAGTCAAAAAGATCCTGGGGAGTGTGAGAGGATGTACATTAGAGTTCATTACTTGCCATCACATAGCCAGACTGTGGACCCGTTTCTCTAAAGTGAAACTTGGTGACTGACCTTGCTCTGTTTTAAATAGCAGTTAAAATTCTCATGGAGATCAGCAGCGTGAAAGGGAAATTGGATAGTAAATATTTCAAATAAATAATTGGAAGAGGTTTGTTTTATTTTCCATTTTGGATACTTTCCTGAAATCTTTTCACGTCAGAAAAAGCAGACTGATTGTTGGATATCCTTCTACCCTTAATCATGATGGCAAGGTTCTTCTTTTGAAGCTCTTATTTATTCACCTTCATATTGTGTAGACTCATATTTCTTCAGGATCTTGGCTTTTTTTCAAAACCTGTTTTCAAAACCTGGGAATAGTCTGTTGGTTAGAGAAATGCATTCTGTGGTTTACTTATGACTTGTTACAAGGCATCAGCTCTTGTAACAAGATGAAGTTCATCCACAGGACACGTAAGATTTCTATTCCTTCCAGCTAATAAAGTCAATTATAACCATTTCACTCTAGCCATGGGCTGTACCTGGGTCTCTCTTATACCTCAATTAATCTGTCAGAATCAACTTTATTATTCCAGCTGTAAAAACTCCTCCTAAACATCTCAATTATCTTGATAAATAATAGAAAGCAGTTGCCTTCTCTTTTAAACATGATGTCTGTTTATCAAGTAGATGAGGCATACCACCAAAGGGGTTCATGGTGTAGCTATATTGTCATGTCCCAGATGTCATGTTTCAATTATGTTTCTGATTTGATGTAGAAACTCTCTCTATGTGTAATGATTTTAAGGTAGTTTTTGATGAGATATTAGGAGAGACCTGCTTGGCCATCATAAACTGTATTTTCACTCCAATATGTAACACAGATTGCCTTTTAAGAATTTTTTGTAGTGATGTTTATAATTATTCCTCTCATGATTTATTTGTCTTTTAATTTATCTTAAACAACAGTTTTTCACACGTTGTGTTTTTCAAAGAAGAGATGGAATTTTAAGTGATATCTTTGTGATTTTGAACAGTCTGGAATAATGTGGTAACTTTATATATTCCAGCAGAAAGTTTGCAGTTCTCTCTCCTTTTAAACTTTTTTGAATTAATTCCTGACATTAACATCTAGTTCCTAGATTACATGAAAGTATCTTTGTAAATTAAGTCTGCATCAATAACAGCTTGATTTCAGAATAGGTATTAGTGCAGTTGGAGGTTGCCTTGGTATTCCAAAAGCCATGTTGTACAAACAAACCTGTCAGAGAAAAAGGTTAGTGAAATTGGTAAATAGATGACACCACACTACAAAGGGAAGGATGTGAAAACTTTTGAAGAAAGTTTTTTTCACATGTTTAATGGAAATATGAATGTTGCTTGTTATTGATGTTTTAATTAGTAGTCCAAATTTATTGGAAATTTGGATGGTTTAGAAGGTAGGTTTTGCAAATCACACTACAGTCAGTTCTTTTTATTCAAGGTAGAAGTGAATTGGAATGTTTTGAATATCAAGGAAAAATTATTGCATAAGGAATGGGAATGATGGATGAATGCATAGAGAACCATTGTACATCCAGCTAGGTTTACTGGTTTGGGCACTGTACTGCTCAGAATAACACCACCAAAGCTCTCTCCTTTATCTTAGTGCAAGGCAAGAATACCAGTAGAGGGGCACAGGGCCAAGCTCAGGAGATCAAAGGGTGCTGAATACACAGCAAGAACTGGCTGAAGGGAGAACAAGGTTGGAACAAGGTGAATATGACTCATCAGAAGAAAATTATGGGGTTAAAAAAGTAGGATCTAAGAATTAGAAATAAAAAGGAGGAAGATAGGATAGGATCCAGGACTACAATGCAGAAGACAAGATCAGGAATAAATCTAAGGTAGAGTGGCTGCAGCTCCATATTAAGAAGCCCAAGGCAATGGTGGATCTCATTATATGCCTAACATCTAATACAAGAGCAGTGCAAGAATTAATCTCCTGAGGGACAGCTGTGTGCCATGCGATAGCTGAAGCAGAGCTGGCAAAGGCAGACCTGGCTGGCTGTACCTCAATTTTCTTCCAGGATCTTGATGGGAGTGACAAATGTAAAAACATTATTGAGCTGGCTATGTATAAATTACATAAAAGGGCAGATTAATCATAGCCTTCATCTTGAGTTTGTGTGTATGCAAGCTAAAGATAAACATATATTGTATGTACTCATTTGTGTGTGGCATTTTGTAAAAAAACAGCTGAATTTTTTGTTTGACATAAATCTGATGTTGTTGCTGTAATTATTAGTATGTATTTGGCTTTATTTTTAATGCCAGACTTCATTAGGCAGCCATTATCAAAAGTTTAGAAATAATCAAACAATCCAGTAACATTCATTTAAATGATGTGTGGTAATAACTAAAATTTGCAATGCCTTTAGACGTTGTGAATTCACACTAAGAGGTATAGAACATTTCAAATTGCTGTGCTCCGGCTGCTTGAGAGCTTTTGTTAGTGAGTCAAAGAACTATTGAAAGAGTCCAGAATGGTTCTTTAATCTTCTGGTAGTAGCACAATAGTGAATTGTCTGAAACATCTTCCCAACATTTTGATCACTATAAACATTGACCAGATTTGTATGTCCCTATGTAAATGCTAGTAAATAAAAACTGATGAGTAGCTATAAAAAAAGAAAAGATAATAGAATAGAAAGACATTTAGAAATCACTGACAATGTCAATTGCCTGGACAGTTGCATAACCGTATAGTCCAAAATGAAAGACTGGTAACAATAGAGTAAAGCAAAATGAAACACTTTAAGCTCTCTTTGAACTAGAAGTTCCAAACCACTTTCTTTGCAGAAATAAGAGCATCAGTGTAAGACGAGTTGCAGCTCTATGTATCCTGTCAGCCATTTACTGGTAGCTCACAAAGAAGTCAAAATGTTTGCAGAGGTTGTTGTATTAGGAAGCAGAGTAGGTATTTGCTTTTCAGCTATAATAATCAGGAATTTGTCACTAAAGGACGGTAACCTCTTGAAGTTAAAAGGCACTAACACCTAGCTGTCCTTTTGCTGGGCTCTCCAGTTGATTATTCTATTAGCGCAGATAAAAATGCTTTTTGAAAGTTTGGAATAGTTGTTTGATAGAATCTGTAATAAAGAAATTATTCTCATTCTTCAACACTGCAAAATATGACAAAACCATCATACTATTAAAATTGCTAAAGTGACTTTTAATCAATCCCTCTGCTTTCAGCAGACTTCCCATTTTTGAAACAGCTTGAAGAGAGTTGGGTTGACTGCTTAATGGGTCGTAAAGTCCAGAATGTTGCCTTTATTATATGAGTCTTTATTAGGGTGGAAATGAAAATTTAACCATATTCTAACAAAAGAGGCCTGTATTTCCAGCCTGGGGAAAGTCAGGACATAATTTTCCTACTGTTGTGGCTGATATTTAAAAAGAAAAAAGAAAAGTAATCTGAAAGAATTTTTTTAGCTAATCTTTATAGTGTGCAGGTACATTTCACCATACCCTGGACCAGCTAATTGTTCAGCCCAGGGGAGGTGTGATGCTCATTACTCTCCTTGCACTGGTGTTTTCTGCTGAGGGATATTGGAGCACACAGGATAGCTGCTGGAGCCGATGGTTGGCTTCAGTGGCTGTGATGATCCAGCCATGGGCTGCACTTCCCTGTCAATGTGCAGTCTGATGGTGCAAATCTTACAGCACAGGACATAGGGACAGCACTGCAGAGGGATGGGAAGTGGTATTGGATTTTCAGATTTAATGGGGGCATAGCACTTGGTTAAAAATTACTTTTTCTAGTACAATAGTTGATCTTGTCATACAGTGGGTGACATTTAGAAAAAAAAAAAGAAAGTGAAATATGGAGGAGGAAAGGAAGGAAGGATGTGAAATATATGAAGATATGATGCCTTGGGGCAACTTTAACCACAAAAAACTGAAAAAGCAATAGCACAAAACTGAAAAAATGGTTGCATTTTACAGTTAGGGAATATGACATGGAAGAACCGAATACTTTTGAAAAAATGAATATTTGCACAATGGAAGTGCCATTTTACTCTTGAGGCAGACAGCAAAGCAGCACTTCAAAAGCTGCCTTGTATAGAACTGCAATTTAAGAAACAAATGCAAAACTAAAATGCCAGCATGGTTTCTGTCAGCAATATGGTTCCTTTGGTCTTCTGTTCTGGAGTTATGGAAACAATAACATGCAATACACTACTCTAATCCATTTCCTAAACAAAATTAAGTCAGATGTGAGGTGAAAAGTACACCTCAGCAGCAGAAAAAAGGGTAATTGAAGCAATTAATGAGTGAATATGAGGTGTCTGAACTTTGTCCAGCAAGAAAGACAGTTTAATTTCATTTACTAGATGGTTCCTTGTAGGCAGCTAGCTGAGACTGTAACTCAGACAAGCTATGAACAAAACCTTTAAAACGTGATGTATATTAAGACATTCAGAATTAATGAAAGGATCAATTAACTTTCCCAGTTTTAATCTTAAAGCATCCTGAAGCTGTAACAGTAAAATTATATTTCAGTCACATCAGTCCCAACAAAAAGCATTTGATGGGAAATACCTTTATGTACAAGCGAGAAAACAGAGACAAGATAATGAATTAATTATATTTTTTCGCATTGTATTTCTAAAATTATTTGCTTTTAAGTTGCATTTCTTGTTGAAACAATTCTCAGTCTTCACTATATATCGCTGTACTATTAATATTGCATTGATTAAAAAAAAAACAACCCAGACCAGCACAAGAAGTTTTTTTTATTTATGGAAATATCTAATATGTTATATACAGCACATTGCTTTGCAGTAGTTTAAAAACTGACAGTCTCTAGGTGTGGAAATGAAACAGAAAATCAAAACCATGTGTTTTTGACTTTTTGTACTGCAGAATTACTCTAGAATAACTTTGTGCAACGCTGATTCTGTTTGCAAATTCATGTTTCATTCAGAAGGGCTCATTTCCATGGACTGCTGGGCGAGTGTAGGATCTGCAGGCTGAGGCCTGTTGTTCTGAGTCACCACACCTTACATCTATCCCCTAACTGCAGTAGGATTAGCAATTCCCTCCATGGTTTCCACGGGATGCTCTCCCAGCGCAGAGCCGCGCCGGCTGTGCCGCGCCCGCAGAGCGCCCAGCCCGCGGCAGCAGGAGCCCAGCTCACACAGGCACTCGTGTCCTGCCTGTCCCTCAGCTTGGGGGGAGCAGTGCCATGTGGCCATGGCAGCACAGGGTTTGCCATCTGCCTGGGGGCTCTGGCAGTGCTGGAGAGCTGAGGGCAGCTCTGCCTTGCCTTTTCCATGGTGTGTGATGGTAGCCTGGTACACCAGGCTGTACTGAATGAAGAATTATCCTAGGGAAGGTTAGGTGGGGGGATAGGACTCAATATATACACATTTCACTAGGCATAACTATTTTTTTATTTCTCTAAAGGGCTAAGTAGTTGCTCTTTTAAAAGAAGTTGCTGGAAAGGACACTCCTTTTATTCTGGTTTTATGTTCCATTATCTCTGATGATTAGGACAGCTGTTTAATCATTGCTTCTACATTTCCAGTTGAATATATAAGTAAGAATATGCACTGTCTTCATCATCAAGCACATTTAATGGCATTAATAGTACTAGTCAGTAAATATTAAAACTTCTGAATGTTATAATCACAGAGGTACTCTGAGTTTACAGGTGGCTAAGTTCACTTTCACACTTAAAAGCTGGGAGGGACTTGAGTGGTTGTTGTTGAACACAAGTATGGTAAATTAGTACAGATCAGGAAGAATGATAAAGATTGGTGTAGAATGTGCAACCATTTTTGTAAGTGTGGAGTTATGGCTATGATTGGTCACTCTCTGCAATAGATGTATGGTCTAACTTGCATTTTTCCTTGTTCATTTCCCTGTCTTGAAATGAGCAAAATAACCTACAATTTCTAAGTGTAAAAATAATTTCTGAGAAAAGGCACTGAATTTCTATTTTGAAATCCTATTTAGATATCTCTGAAATCCTGTTTAGATACTGCACAGTTTTTCAGAATATTTCCCACTGTAGCATTCCTGGTAAGAGAACAGAAACGGATTATCTGTGTAGTTTATGAAAGAAAGTTCTTCTAAAATGATAAAAAAGGGACAAATTTAATGGATAAACCTGGACATCCTTCTCTTCTGTGGTACTACACAGGTCTGCCATTTTACATTATGAATTACTTTCTCTATGTGGCTGAGTACAATGTTGCTATCCCCAAGAGTTCAACAAGCCACTGATGTGTTAGGTAGATTATTTTTCCCATTGTCTTCATTCAGTCCTGTCTTTGCTGCTCTTCATATTTTTCTGTACTGTCTTATTTCCAAACAATCACATGGTGATCATTGACAATTCATCTTGAAGTTCTGTTTTCCTGGAAAGATTAACGATAGCAGCCTATCAGACTTCTGCATACACAGAAATGCCTGCATATGAAGAGAAGGAAAAATATCTTTCTGCTATTTATTATATTTGCATATAGTGCCATGCAGAGTGGCATAGATTTAACATTAATTTAGTGCTAATGTGTAACAAAACAAATAGCCATGGTATTTTGTTTTTATTCAGATCTAAACTGAATACTTCTGCATGATACTGTCTTACTGCTGATCACCTGCCAGTTCCATGTTTGATATCACTGTTAACAAGCTCAAATACCTTCATAATCTTTTACTTTCTGAGCCACATGTACATTTTCCCTACAAATCACCTCTAGTCCAGTCCCATCTTTTCAGACTTCCAAGCCCAGCAGTTCAGCAAGATGTAGGTTTGTTTGCAGAGCTGCAACATCGCTCTGCCTTGATTTGATAATTTTATCTATCTATTTACTTGGGGGAAAAAAATTAACATTTGTCAGTTAGAAGTTCTTGTAAACAGGCTAGGCCCCAAAAGACACATGTACTTTATAGATAGCATGCAGCACATTCTGTCTCCTGTTTAATCTTTCATGAGCTCCATAATCATAGGCAAATCACTTATCTCTCTGCTTTCCTTTCTGCACTGTTGTTTGTGGTAAGAATATCTATGAGGATTTAGATGTCTTTTCTAAGATTTGTGAAACTTTTGGACATGCTGGAAATTTTGTACAAGTTGAAACTAAGGAGCTAACTTGACTGGGATAGCAAAACAGAGTAAAATTAATAGAAATCAAGACACAACTTCTCTTCTGTATCAGGACAAACCATTTTAAAAGTTCAGGCAGTGTGGTGGCAAAGACAGTTTAGAAAGCAGGAGCAGCCAGGTCCACAGCTGATCTGTGGCAGCGTGTCACAACAACACCATGTCTTTGTCCCTTTTCCCTGCAGTATCGGGCGGGGCGGGATCCCCACCGGGGCTCAGACAACGTGTCCAACAAGTCCTCGGACAGCGATGTCAGCGACGTCTCGGCCGTGTCGCGCACCAGCAGCGCCTCCCGCTTCAGCAGCACCAGCTACATGTCTGTCCAGTCGGAGCGCCCCAGGGGCAACAAGAAAATAAGGTGAGCACGATGTAATTTTAGTAATGGAGCACTTACCAATATTGGTATTTGACATTAGCGTTTTGCTTAGAATGACATTTGCAGGGATTATGCCAAATGCGGCTTAAATGTCTTATTTATCCAATACTTTTGAAGTCTTCATGGAATTCGTTTTTAGCCAAGTTTTGTTGTCTTGGATTATCTAACATACACTGGAATAACAAGCATATGTTAATAACATAATAACATATGCTATATAGACACATGGTCTGAAAACCATTCTGTAAAATATGCTTAATATGGCTGAAAAGGCAATTTAACGTGAAAATTTTTGCCAATAGAGGCATCTTATTTTTCTTTTAAATAGAATGCTGAACTTTTATAGTTGTGTTATTTAATACTTACACAGACCAATTCAATTTATTTAATACTTGCACTAGTCCAATTTTACTGTAGGTGTACAATCATTGAGCTGCTCCCCAACAAGATGTACATTGCGTATCTGTGACCAAAACACAGCACTTTCTTTGCCTGCACCCTGTGTGCACTCAGAGGAACTTTGGCTTTCATTTGGTGAACAAATGAAAGATAATTTTTCTAGAAGGTGTAACCCACCTCCATCACCTAGAGTAATTCTCAGAAAATTGTCCTCTTGAAAGAAAGCATGTGCAAAAGTTAAGCACCTGCTCATATGAACATTGTTAGGACCACATTATTTTTGTCATACATTTCTTTCTAAATGTGAGGTATGCAAGTTTTATTTTAATAGGGACTTACTAAAAGATGTTCCAAGGGTCTCTAGTGTAGGCTGGACTCCTAGCCAGCATGACTTACATTATGTCTGCTTCTACCCTTTAGTTTTTATTTCATTTCTTTTGCATTTCCTCATTTTCTTTCTTCATGCATGCTCTTCTCCATGACCTTAACTTTAATTTATTCTTTTCTTTTTCTTTTTGCATGCTTTTTTCAATGTTTGTTGACTTCAGAAGGACAAGGGATATAGAGGGGAAAAAAGAGGGAGGGCTGGAAGGGGATGAACAAGATGAAGTATTTCCTGAGGAGGACGAAAAAGAGGAGGACGAGGAAAAAGCAAAAGAGGAAGAAATAAATGAAAAAGGGGAAGGGCAAGAGGTGACAGAGAACTGTGATAAGGAGGAGATCAAAGAATCAGGGCATGATGAAAAAGCTCAAGAAGACCAAACTGAGGAAGGGAAAGAGGATGACAGGTAAAATATATTTCTGTTTATATAGATCTATTCTTTCTCTTGTACCAGAACCCTGCTTGTCTTCCCTTTTTATTCCCTTTGCTTGCTTATTGCTTATGCTCTCTACAGCTCTTTTTTTTTGATTGTTTTTGCTTTCAGTCATCATGCTTTCATATTTAATCAAGTTTCATTCTCAGCTTCAATGAACTTGTTCTGTATACCAAATGAGGCAGCACACCAACTTGACTCATTAATATGCATACAACTGCAGCATATTATTTTTTAAATTAGTTTAGACTAAAGTTTGGGTTTAATTGTAATAAACAGTAGAAATTGTAAGCTTCTTTATTTATTTCCTACTTGAATTATTATCTAATGGAAAAATGTTTTGTTTGAGTGAGAACTCAACAACATAAAAATTTTCTTTACCTTTATTTCTGGCCATATTAAAGAAAAAAATTTGGAGTTTTTTTCAATCCTCTTTATGGTGCATACTGATTGACAATCAATGTGAAAAAAGCAGAGTCTTCCTTTTTTTTTTTTTGTTCCATGTGAATAACTGTCAAGGATTGCTGTATTGTGGAAGGGTCATGCACTTCAGCTGCTGTATTGTATCCAGAAACATTGCAGCACAATTGGCTCTGGTTTTATCAGATAATATTCTAGAATTATACGTTTTGCCACAAATCCTTAAAACAATGTAAATGACATTTTGTATTGCGAAATCCATGTATGTGGCATTGAGAGAAATACAACATTCCTTCTTCCTTCATTAGAAAAAATATGTTTCAGATTTGATGAATATTCTTGAACCCATACTCAGCCACACAAGAATGTGAGAAGATCTCAGAAAAAATACATTTTCTTTTAGCCAATTTTAGACAATTTAGCAAATTTTAGACAATTCTGCACTACCTCTAGATAATTTATGCCTGTAAAATTGTGCTCATATACATTGGGTAAGCAATGAACAATCTATGGAAATCCATTTTCTTTCTTTGCTACAAACTTATAAATGTACATGCTTGTATATGCTCACATACATAACATACTCTAAACAAAGGGGATACAAAAAGATAATCAAAATGCCTAGTGTATAGTCTTGGGTGATATGAACTAACATAGCCATACTACTGCCTTTATATAATGTGCCATCACTTCTTCAATCATGTTCATGCATTTTAGATTTTAACAAAAACAGGTGTTCAGAACCAGCTGTCTTTAAGAGTGCCTTGCATATGTGTTCCAGGGACTGCTGTTATGGGTGAAAGAATTATTTAAAGACCTTTTTCTTTTCCATTTCCCACTAATTTCCCAGTCTAATGGATCTGAAAGTCCTGTCTTTCAAAAGTATGACTCTTTTTCTGGTTTCTAGATTTCACTCAAACTGGTCTCTAGCCAATGTGCTGTCCCCCATAGAAAGTAAAGTTCTTTATGGGAAACAGCTCCTTGTTTCCTGTGCCAGCTCGTTCTTCTGGTTGCCAGCTGCTCTCTGCCTTCAGGAGGAAGTTACACAAGTCACTATCTATAAAGAAACAAGATATTATTAAGTAACTGTTGTGTCGTGACTTTTGTTTGTGCTAGGTTTTTTCTCCCCACATGGAAATCGATCTCTAATATTATTTGTCCACTTTGCACATATTGACCACTTCTAGTATGCAAATTGTGAATAAACAGAAAAGTTTCTATTCACCTTCCTTTCCCATGGTAGGGTCAGGCTTCATTTTTTAGTTCAGGGTTCATTTTTCTAGGGTAAGAACCAACAGAAAAGTCAGATTGATTCCTGGGTAGGGGCAGCTATAGGTATGTATATATAAATATTATGACCTCTGTATTCAGTGGACAAGCCCAAAAGCAGGATCAATTGACAGCATTTTTTGATAATTCAGTGCCTTCTGCTCATTTCTCTGGCAATTTTTAAAATAACACATACTTTGCAATTTGTAAGATAAAGTAATGGCTTCAGCTTCCAAAAAAGAATGTTTTCAGACACACCACAAGTATTAAAAGTGACCAAACATATCAATTATCATTTTAATAGGTATTTGAGAGAACCAGCAGAACAAAGGCGGCCATTTTTCCTTGATAAAATAGTAAATTATCATGTAGGAAATATCAAATAGGAAATTATCATGTAGTTCTTGAGATCTTAGGCATCAAGGAAAGTTACATTGCAGATGGGAATTTTTAAGCTATATTTTTGCTTTTTTTGCAGAGGTGCATCTGTAGTTGGACAGCTGTCACCTTTCCTCTGGGCACTCTGGAATGCAGGGGCTGCTCACAATCACTGCATCATCAAAAGTTATCTTGTTAAGGATTCCTCATACCTCCTGATGTTACTGTGTTTATGTACTTTATAAGGGATGGTAATAGTCCAGCTAAGGTCTTCAGTCTGCTGAGATCATGGGTGGTTTGAAATGGCTGTAAACACAGACATCCATCACTAATTCATCCCATGGCTATTTCAAAGAGTACCTTGGCACAATAAAGGGCGTTAGCTTTTGGAGCACTGGACTGCATTAAATCAGTTTATCTTTTTTTGGCAGAAATGGTTGCAGCATCAGATTTTGCCTTAATTAAAACTTGTAAAACTAAACTTTGGCATATGCTTGACCTATAGGAAAATCATAATTGTGTTCTTTCTCTGCAGTACATGTTAGCAAACAAAGAGGGCTCCAGCTTTGCTCTTGAGTGTTTGTTATGTAGAGTTCACTGACTTTTTTTCTTAGTCCATCTCCTTGACAATCTCAGGGCCAAAAAGAAAGGCTTATTATGTATAATCTTTGATCATTAATACTTTTTATTGAAGGTAATCTGTTTAAGACTGCTCTAAATTTTATCCTTTCTTAATATTTTTCTAAATGTCAATCCTAAGCATTGATTCTGATGGTCAAGATAGTTTTGTTTTACATGTGAATACACAGCAAATGTGGTCACAGAGCAGGATTTCATTGTTGAAATACAGTAGAAAAATAAACCTTCTGTTCCAAGCACACAGAGTCTAAATCATGAAATAACATATAAGTCCAGAGTGGGAAGTACAGAAGAACAATGAGATGTTCCACATTATGGAGATAGGTACAACACAGTGTTGGGAGCATCTTGACAACAGAGAATGGATGCTAAGAAGAGATTTGAGGAAAGAAAATAAGGTATCTTTGTGAATGTTTCTGGAGAGCTGTTTTCAAGCATTTAAGACATTGAGGACAAAACATGCTTGCTAAAAATATATCAAGTGTATGATGATCAGGACTTGATCTTTCAGTCTTGAATGAGAGATAATTGATAGAAATAAGTGCTAAGATGTTGGAAATAGGGATGAATTATGTACAACTGTGTAAAAGGAGTGTAACTTTTTACTGATGTGTGGAGGAAGATGAGACATCCAAATAGAAAGGCTATGAAACTTATCTTTTCTCTAGTATCCTGAAAGGGGTTATTGGGTAAATTGCCAGGGCTGGAGAAAAGCACTGCAGTATCTGTCATTTGAAGGTGAGAGAGCCACAAAATTTTGCTATGTATTTGGAAGGGATCAGTGATATCCGTGTGAAGAAAGAATGTGAATTCTAAAAGATGGTAGAAGGAATACAGCTGATTAAAAAAGGAAGATGACACAACCAAGAAAGGAAAATTTGTAGTGGAAAAATGCAGCTGGAATGTAATTTTTCAGAGCATTTAAAATTCAAAAAACAGAATGCAATGTATGGCTTTAAGTAATGTGTTTCTTCAGATACAAAACCTTTCTCTTTCTAAAAGTTCTTTATGCTTTTTGTGCCCCTTCCTTTGTTAGGTATGAAGATTAATTTCAAGTTCACCTTCTAGTTCTAGTTCATTCAGTAAAAAAAAAAATACTTTAGAGAATTTAATTTGTAGGTCTTAAAACTGATTCCTGATGAGTATTTGTTCCTTAGTTTTTCATTAAATTGTAATTTCAGTATTTCAGGTTTTATGACCCTTCCACTGCAGCAATTAACAACTAAATGCAGTATTTTTCTGGAGGAAAAAGCATGTGAATGCATTCTTTGCAAGCTCCTTCTCAGGGCTGGAAGCCAATAATAATTTTGAAAGTCTTTATTCTGGTAAAAAAATATAAAAACTGTACAAAGATAACGGACACTAAGAATCCATTTTCAATGTGTATATGCTGTTTGGTTTCTTAAAGCTATTTCAAAAGTATTTCAGTGATTGCTTCAACTGCACAACTAGATGAAAGAAGTTAATTGTATCTAACCTTTGCAGCCAAACAGGCCACATATTTGGAAGAGAAAATGATAGTCTGAGACTCTTTCCCCACTTCATTGATCAGCCATTTAGCAGAATTGCAGTACAGCAGTCTCTGCTTCCAACAGAGATAGATAGATAGATAGATAGATAGATAGATAGATAGATAGATAGATAGATAGATAGATAGATAGATAGATAGATAGATAGATAAAGGTTCACCAGAGTAATTTCTGCCATGGAAGGAGAGAGGACTTGGGTCCAGTTATGTCAATGTTCATGTAGGCTTCAGGGAAAGCATGCCAGCTTGCAGCTCTCGACAGAAGATGTTGGTCTAACTTTTTCAGCATGGCAACAAAGTTATCTTGCCATTCCAGGGATGAGAGTGGCAGGTTGCATGTTCACCAGCTGTTTTCAGCTGCAAAACATTGCATTACCCAGGCTGTTGGGGCAGGGGTGATGTACTTGGTCCTTGAACAGGAAGGAGCAACTTTATTTTGTTTCTCTGACGTAACTCCTCTGCACTCTTATGACTAGATAAGCAGAGCTGCTTACATATTGCCTGTTTGTGTCTTCAAAATCAGAGGACCTAAAAAAAGAGGTTTTTTCAGTCAGAGTTTTCTAGTATTATTGATCTGGGTGGAGTCTGTTAGTTTATGAAAAACTCTTGCCCATTTGAAGCATACATTCAAAGCCACGACTTTTTAATGTAAGATTTTTACCTTTAGTTTTCTATAGAAAGGCAAATATTCAAAAGCTATAAATCCATAGAGCAACTGGGTCTGTACCAACACACAGGGACAATAATTTGGCTATTTGGTTTTTAAAATTTTCATAGATGACATTTAGAAGAAAATTATCTGTAGCTTCTGGAAAAATATTGTGAAAAAATATGCAAAAGATCAATGGTTCCAAACAGAATTATATGAACAAATATATTTGTTATGAAATTTGTACTGAGAATAGAATGAAAATAATTTAAGAAATCTAGTAAAGTCACCTGTTACTACGTTATTTGTCACTGTCTAAAGAACCCTTGGAGACCTGTTTTTCCTGTTACTTTGAAGTAAATACAAAAGATATATAGGCTCCTTTACAGTTAGTAAATTCATTTTGATACACTGGGATATAAGAAATTAATGAATTTGAAAGTACACATTATTAACAGCTGAACAGTAAAAACAAATCATTTGAAACAGTCTGCAGCTTTGATATAAGGCATCCAGCAGGGAACTCAGACATTTTTACTTTGACTGCAATGCAATATCTTTGAGACTGCTTCCCTCTCCATGAAATGCAGCCTGTACTTTTAGCTCTACTAAGCCAGTTCTGACCTGTGATCCATCAAGCACTGATGCACTCATTAAACACTTACTAAAGTTTATTTTAAAACTGTACATCAGTAGTTTAAACAAAACATAACCATAAGAAATGCAGGAAGAAAGCCTTGTAGACATACAAGGAATCAGAAATGAAGGAAAAAATTAAAATGAGGGTTTGAAGCAAATATAAATGTTGAAATTAACTTTTGCATTTTTAAGTATGTTATAAAAAGACTCATTTTCTGAAAATATTTAAAGCTAGATTGAATCATGAGGTTTTCGATAGACAGACTTTTTTATCTTTATTTTTACAAGATTGAGCACAACAGATCTGGAGACAAGAACAGCAACAGCAAAAGCTAGAAGTGGTGTAGAAACTTATAAAAACAATGGATTAAATATTGAAGCTTATGAGGCTTTTCTTTTTTGGACATTATGATTGGATAGATATGGCTCTGTCTTAGTGATGTGTGTTTTCACTCTTTTTACCTGACTATTACTTTTATAGTAAACTTCTTCTATTACTTTTAATAGAAGAGTGACAAGATTCTGCAAAATAAATACATATTCCTAAAAATGTACTTCATTAAAAATAATTAATAATCTTATTACTTAGCCTTCCAAGAAGTAAACATAAACTCCTTCATGTTACTTCTTAGAAGTATTTCTAAAATGCAGTTGCTGGATTTGTGCTGTTGCCTTTGAAACACGTTGCAGTCCCATCTAGCAAGTACTGTGCTTTAACTAAGGAGAAGGGCCCCAGTGCTGGTTTTACAATTGTATGCTTAATAACTATGGAAAGATAATGCTCCACTGGTTGAGCATTGCCCATATATCTGATTTTAATGTATTTTGACCAAATTTCTAAACATTTTCAGTAATTTGACTGTACCTGTGTGATGTTCATGCTTCTCCTAAAGTCCATAAGGTGCTAGCTAAACAAGCTGGGGGATGTGTCATCAGGTAGCCCCTAGCAGGGAATCAAATTTCCTTACGAATACCACTGAGAGTCCGGTGCTTCCCAGATAGCAGCCTTAACATAAACATGATTCATATGGAGGCCCAAGGTGAAAAAGAGGAAAATTGCTTCAAACTTGCATGGTGTGCCATGTACACATTGTCTCAGCAGGGACATTTGGTCATAGACCTGCCTTCTCCAGCTCAGGTGGCAGGCTCGTGTTCAGAAAGATGTGAGACACCTTTACTCACATTTTCTTTTTTATGATGGTCTTAAGTTTTCTGTATGATTTTATAATTTCCCCCAGAGACCAAAAGTGACTCAAAGTCATTTTGTCAAAGTGACAGAAGTCAGCCAGGCAAGATCATGATGTCCCAGATAATGTCTCTGCTTGAAGTAATTACGGCTTCAGATCTCATGCTCGTGTCCATTTAGTTCTCAGTCCCAGAAGATCAATTCAGAGACATGCTATGAGTTTTGGGGATGTTAGCAGTGCCTATTCTGACCCTGATTTTTCAGAGTCCTCAAGAAACCTGAATTTACAAGGATGAAGAAAATGTTAGAGTTGTTTTATTCTTTAGACAGCCACTGCCACATACATGTACTTAAGCACTGAAACGAGCCTGAGCATGTTCCCTTTGTGCATTACTAAGCAAAGAAATACAGTCTTTCATGAGTGAAGTATAGATGCAGCTATAGTGAGATCCATATTGCTGACAGCAACTTATTTAAAGCCTTTTCAAGACATCTGGCTCTTCCCTGAGTATTGTGTGATTTTTTCTTAATGTAATCTCAGTAGTGAATCTTGTCCAGTTCCCCCATGTCTGTCTTCCAAAGTTTTCTGTCAATGAGTTTTCTAAATAAGTAAATCTCCCTCACAGCAACTTCAGTTTAGCAAGATGATAAATCATGGTACTCCTTACGTACTCCTTACCCTCAGTCAGCATGATGTTTCTTACATCTGTATATTTTTGAGCATTTCAACCTTCAAGTCTGAAATTTTTCTCACTTTCCTGACTCAATTCTACATTATTTCTCTGTTGATTTGAGGTCTGGGACACATACTGGATTGAATGTCTGGTTTAGCAATTCACTGCTTGCTTTTCATTTCACAGAGCTCTATTCAGCCCTTCAAGAAACAACACTGAGCAGCACTAAGCAAGTTTTCATGTAGATTGTGACTTAGCAATGTTAATACAGAAAATTGGGCCCTCTCCTCCATCCCTGTTGGAAGACTAATTCAACAGCAGGTCTGAACAGGCACACAGCATTTAACTTTCAGGTTATGTACATGCGAGGTGCATTTCTGCAGGAGAACAGACTCAGTTAAGTCAGGTTGCTCATGATCAGTTTTGATTTACCAAGGTAGTTGTTACACAGCTTTTACAAACACAACAGCTTCTTTGCCAGGCTGGGTTAAAGGAGGTGCTTTCTTAACTCAAAGAATTTGGATGCTATTCAAAGCTCACTTGGTCTTTAACTGCAATGTACTTTATTGCCAAACCTTCAGAGTTCATAAGGACTTCTTTTATTACCAATGAATAGAACAGCTGACTAATGCAAGACTTCTACCACTTTTCTTGCTAGACTTTTTTTTTTTTTTTTTTTTTGCATCTACACAGAGTAAATGACTGGTTTAGTTCACTGTTTCAAAGAAAGGAATTTCATCAAAGATTCATTACTGTTAATGGGGCAATAAAACTTGTCTGAAATTTTGTAGAGGAAAACTTGAAAATTTATCGACAGTAGATGAATATTTATATAATCTTCATTATAATTGCAATTTAAATTAACAAAAAATATCAACTATATTTTAATTTTTTAAAAATAGCCAATTATTCTCTCAGAGAAGGTGAGAAATTTTATCAAAAATCTCTGAATCTCTATGTATAATTCAACTGCTAGCATTTGGAAAGAGCTAGCTGTTACAGTGTTTTTTCTGCATCATTCATTTGCTGTGGCTATGTTTTGAAAACATTCTAATGCCCTGACCCCAAACAATTTTGCCATTTGTTCCTATATGAAAAAAATTTGCTAGAGATGTTATGGAAGAAGTTCTAGTAATTTATAATAATAAAGCAGTGTGGACTATCAGAGTGGGGGAGATACATCTCAAGTCAACATATGTACTTTGGCATGTGAGGTATTCCTCATTTGTAATGAAGGAGATCTTTGAAAAAAGAAATTTTATATCAAAATATTGCTACTTATATTTTGAGATGTGGCCACTAGTTTTCTTGGAATAGTAATATACATAACAAAATCGATTATAAACGCTTACCTATTTTCCCCCTCAACTTTCTTGTTATAATTTCAGTGAAACAAACCTAATAATTAAGTCAGTCCAGTAGCTATTAGAGATTTATACCACCAATAGGTTAATAGAATAATTTTTGACCAAGTTGATCTCCAGAGACTAAGTCATTATGATTTTGAACCTGCAGTGTCTCTCTTTGATGTGAATTGGCAGACGAGTACGTGTATTGGCCGGAAGCGTTGTTCCCATGGAGATGTTATTTCCTACATCACAGCTGTCCCCATAATGCTGTTTTTGTTAAATTTCTTCAGTAAATTAATGAAATAAGAGCATCTCTGATTGAGTTAACAAGTCTATTAAGAATGGCATTAAAATTCATCTCCTGCTTGTAAAAAGCAGTAAATGAAGTCTTCAGTGGGTCTTCCAGTCTCACAGGAGACATATATTAGAAAATATAACAATTGAAAAATTGCTAAAATCCTTTTCCTAGGACATCACAGCCTACAGCTGTAGTACACACTTGGCAAAGTGGATTTTCACTATTATGGGTGCCTTATTTTCATTAGGGATCATTACCAGAGAACTAAGCCGGAAAGCAATAATATTAATTTTACTTTGACTTTGAAATAAAGCAATAAAGAAACCTGCAAGGTCTGCCAAATTACTTGTGTAAATCTGATTCACTGACACGTATGCTTATGGCAGAGCAATGAGATTACACATTGTCATTTCCAGTACTGCTGTAAAGACAACTGAAAAATACAAACAGCATCCTCAAATATCCTGCCAATAATATACGGTACAATGGATATTTTTATATTTGGTAATGATATCTTCTCCTTCTTCCTGTTAATACATTTAAAAGTATTAACAACATTGTAGAAAAATGCCTGTGCTTTCCTAACACTGATTTTAGTAAAGTGTATTCATTGGTAAATGAAAAAATAAATTAAGTTTTCCATAGTAATTTTAATCTATCAGTCATTGAAACAGATAACATCTGTTACGTCTTTACTTAGTCCTTATAGAGTAAGTGATATTCTTTGTAATTGGTTAGTGATGGCAAGTCACTGGATGTAAGGATTCTGTTCTGCTTCCTGTGCTGCCTTCTGCCACAGATTGGTGTGGTTCAGAGCCAGGGCCTGATGTAAAAGACAGTTTTATAAATCTTTAGCAGTACATTACTACTGCAGAAGTTACCAGGTTGTGAAGAGGGAAGAGGAAGCTGAGTGGCAGCTCTGGGGTTTCTATCACTGACTTATTTTGAGCTGGCAGATAGATCATGATATCAGAGTGGGATTTTTAGTTTTTAGTTTGTGTTTTGGGGTGGGTTTTTTTGTTGTTGTACTTGTTGTTTTCTGGCCTAAACAAAGGATCTCTGGTGAAATTTGGCACTTACTATATAAATCAGCAGTTTTTAAAAAAATATTCCAATGTCTGTAGGCAAGAATCTGACCACAATGCCTTCCAACTCTGCAACTAATTCCAAAACTGCAGCCAAAGACTGCAGGTTTTTACCTATGGCAAACAGACAAGATTTTACATTTAGTACATATGTTACAATGAGTATTTATTGTGCCTGCACCACCTTCATGGAAAATATAAGAGCTAAAAATAGTATCAAATAGTTCTAAAATTAGTATTTTCTTGTAAGGTTATTAAATTCTTTCCAGTCTATCAGAAACTGAGACAGGTAGGATGGAGGTTCTGACTTGTTTATTACTACCTAGCATCCAAAAATATTGAGTAAACCAAGTTTTTATCTGGAACCTTTTTAGGATCTTGAACATTTGGCCACAATGCAGTACATCTTATCCAGTGCAAGCCATACACTGTCCCAGGTAAAGTGGCTTCAAATCAGTTTCACTGGTTTTGGGACAGGATTTTTTTGCACTGTGAAATCTTCCCTCTCCTTAACCCAAACCTCTCAAACAGTTTCTTTCCATTTTGGTCAGATATCAAAGGAATGATCTGTCTAAAGCAGGAGATATCAAGACTAAATCAAAGATCTTCTTGTGAGACTTATTTCTCTGCTTCTCTTCTGTGAGGTTTTCCTTGGGCACTTTTCTCTGGTAGTGTTTTCTAATCTTTCTGTAATTCAGTACAAATATTGACAAAAGGGAGAGAAAAACCAGATCATTTCAGATTATCTGCTGTAGTAAGAGTCTGGAAGGCTTTGAAAGCCCTTTTTTTCCCAAAGAGTAATTACACTCTCTGTTTTGAAAACAGGTGAGTCTCTGCAAAGAGATAGGAAAGATTAATGCCTTTAAGAAATCTAAAACCTTACTGCAATTCCAGAACAGCAGTGTTTGAACAGCAGTTTTATTGTTGCTTACTGTTTTTCTTTAAAAGCATTCAGAAAAAGAATTGGGCTGTTGAGCATCATAATCTGAAAATAATCCAAGATTTCTAATCTCATCAAGGAATTTAAGGCTAAGTCTAGACCAGTAAGCAAGATAGGACCAGGACATAGTCTTGATCATCTATATTGTTTAAACAATTTGTGTTCTCTTTGCCATAGCTTTGTGCTTGACACACTGATAAGGTACCCCTGATTCAGATCAGGAAAAATTCAGGAGATAGCATAAATTTGGGTCAGTTTCCTCCAGGCAGATGCCTGATAAAACCCAGTTTTGGGAAGGATCCCAGCTAGTGTAGGCTAGCCTGCTGTGTGTATGCAGGCTGGCAAGGCCAGAGAGCAGGCCTAAAACACTTGATTAACTGCTCTAGGTGTGGCACAGAACTCTTCATTGGCTACAAGGACCATACTAACTTTAAAAGAATCATATAATCTTCTGAGATGGAAGGCACCCAAAATGATCATTAAAGTCCAACTCCCGGCCCTGCACAGAACAGCTCCAAGGAGCACACCCTGTGTCTGAGAGCATTGTCCAAACCCTTCTTGAGCTCTGTCAGGCTGGTGCTGTGACACCTTCCCTGGGGAGCTGTTCCAGTGCCCAACCACCCTCTGAGTGAAGAAGCTTTTTCTAATATCCAACCTAAACCTCCCCGACACAATTTCAGGCCATTGCCTCGGGTCCTGCCACTGGGACTGCAGTGTCTGTCTCTGCCCTTCACAAGGAATCTCCAGGTTGCAGTGAGGTCTCACCCCAGGCTCCTGCAGAGTGAACAGACCAAGTGACCTGATCTACTCCTCGTATGGCTTCTCCTCAAGGCCCTTCACATCTTTGCTGCCATCATTTGGGTGCTAATGCCTTTATATCTTTCTTATATTGTGCCACCCGGACCTGCTCCCGGACAGAGCAGGACAATCCCTCCCTTGCCTGGCTGGTGATGCTGTGCCTGATGCCCCCCAGGACAGGGTTGGCCCTCCTGGCTGCCAGGGCACTGCTGGCTCATGGTCAACTTGTCTGTGACCCCCAGGTCATTTTTTGTGGTGCTGGTCTCCAGACTCTCATTTCCCAGTCTGTACGTACCATCCCCATGCCAGGTGCAGAATCCAGCACTTGTCTTTGTTAAACTTCTTATGGCTGGTGATTTCCCAGGCCTCTAATTTGTCAA
The DNA here is from genome assembly GCA_034336665.1 of Luscinia megarhynchos. Lineage (NCBI taxonomy): Eukaryota > Metazoa > Chordata > Aves > Passeriformes > Muscicapidae > Luscinia > Luscinia megarhynchos. Next base: position 82,437,618 of record JAPFBE010000002.1, read on the forward strand.
AGTCTCTCTGCTGAGCCTCTCTGCATTCAAGGGAGCCAGGAGCTTCTCCTAATCTGGTATCATCAGCAAACTTACTTAGAATACTTTTGACATCACAGGTGCCTGTCAGTCTGACTCTCCTCAGTTGGTTAACATGGTATATTTTTAAGAATACTATTTAGTGGCTAAGGCTGTCATACTCCACCATTGGATTTAAATTACAAATATATACAGATATCTTACTATAATTTCTTTTCTAATGTCTTATTTTTCTCTTCGTTTTTTTAAAAGCAATTTTTGCTTTAGCTTTGAGAATGTACTCTTCTAAAATTTATGCATCTTTCCTTTTTCTCTTTTCGCTGGAAAACAGAAGTATATGAAAAGAAATTTACACTGAGACCTGTCTGCAACTCTTGGTTTCCTCAAGAGGTTTCCTGGATTTTGGGATAATGCAGGAAGCAACATTCCTGTGTGAGCTTTGCCCTTCATCATGCTCTCGTTGATAATTTGGTTCTGTTAAGCCAAAGGCAATAGCCTGGCTGCCACCTTCACTCTGCTCTTGCTGTAGGCTGTGGGCTGCCCCATAGCTAGGATTGTGTGTTGGTCTTGTTCTTGCTTTCACTCTAATAATGATATTATTATGTCATGATGCTCATATTTGGACTAGGATAATTACTTTATTCCCCCTTTTATTTTATTCTCCCCCCCAGCATCTGGCTGTATACTGTCTTTGCTGAGGATATTTTTTAAATTATAATTATCTTATAAGACACCTTGAGAACACTATTTTTTACTTCATATCTATTCATTAACTCATACAATTTCCTAAAATACTTTTATATAATTTCTACTTTAAAAATACTGTTGAACATATTTAACTGGATGTATGTGAGATTATGTTTGTGTATGTGTACATATATAGAAAGCTTCCAGTAATTTCTGTCTCCTGTTAAGGAGAAAGTCTGTATGATTTACTCTCTATATTTTGCTCTGAGGTCAACCTTTCTATTACCCCAGAAAGGAGCCAAATCTGACATACAACACCCAGTTTTTCTGAGAATAATCCATTTGTGGCACTGTCAAAAGGCAAGCTGGGTAGAAGGATGTTTTCTACTGGAGAAGGGTATCAAGTATCTGCCAAGAAAAATTAGCAAATAAGAGTTTGGATGGCCAGAAAGGATTCAGAATGCTGATGAAGAAAGTGTTCATGCCCACTCTAGGTTTATTATGAGGCACTATAAACCATTTAGAACTCTCCTAATATGTATTTCTCAAAGCTTTTTTGCTAAGAGAGGAATTGCAAAACAACAAAGTCCCTGCTATGGGATGGCTTTCTCCAGGGGCTGTTTGCTGGTCAGGACTGTACCTGCTTTTAGAGAAGGGGAAAAACCCCAAGTCTTTAATTGAAGAAAATAGTTTTAGAGCTCTGCTGGGGAAAAAAATGGAGGTTTGTGAATTTTGATGAATTTTTAGCATCAGCTATTTGTACTAGTATTTGGTATATCCACTTAAATCTAAACCCCTTTCTCCTCGTTTGAATTCCCTTTCCTACCTTTCTCAAAAAGCTGGCCAAGAGAAGGTGTGTCTGGCTGAAGCCTACATCATTACTGGCAGGAGTACACAGCAAAATATTTTGTGGTACTGAAGCCTTTAAACAGCAGCCAAGAAACAAACTTCAGTAATTCATAGCCAACTGCACAGTGAAACTATAGTGACCAACCTCTTTAAACACACTGATTTCTTTAGTAAGGGCAACTATTGTAATGCATTCCACTTAAATAGAACTATACATCTTGGAAAGGACACAAAAAGCACCTCAAAGGCACATTCAACTCAGGAAATGGTGACTTTCTCTTCCATGTAACTTTTATGTTAAATGCAGAATATTTCTCTTTCCACTGATGACACAGGACCTTTGTTGAATGGCAATATCACTTACAAAACAATGCATTAATTACTATTTTCCATATGACAGGAACTCACTGATTTTTCTGGGTATTTTTTTAAAAAATAGATCACTGAAATAGGTTGTTCTGCAAGCAGTGAAAAACTTACTTCCCCCACCAGTCTGTATATGTGAATGAGCTTCTAGGAGAGATTCAATAATGACTTCTTCTGCAGTCTTTCCCCAAAGAAGCATTCATAAGATCTCTCTCCAGGGATCTGTTTTCAAAATAGTTTTAAAAACTAAATAGCTTTAGTTTCCTACTGATCTGTCAAATTTGATCTGATTTTTTAAAATACTGAAAAGAGAAAGCACACATTAACAATATTTCCTTTGAGAACTTGGATTAAAAAGAGCATTACTAGATAAGGGGGTCTAATTTTCTGATTCTTAGTGTAATTTTATTCAAGATAAAGTTGAAGATACTAGCTCTTCACATCAGTTTTTTTTCTAGACCTCTAACATTTTTTACATGCAAGATAATGTTGAAACTGAGAACTAGTTTCTGTGTCATGTTTTCTTCGACTGAATTCTTAGAGGTGTTAGTTTTATAAAAACTACATGTATGTGATGTTATCATCTAACAAGCAAGTTAACATAGTGCTAATAAGACACAGAAATACAAATTCTTTTACTGTTTCCCTGCCTTCCTCTTTACCCACATCCTATCCCACTGCTCCCTTGGTGATAAATGTACCAGTGAGAGTCAGTGTGTACTAACATATAACAACAAAGAGGGTAAGAAAAAAGCTTTCAGGTTACCACTGTGTTCAGTCTTCTGTGATTGTGTGTCCAGGCAAGGCCACTATGGCTCTTTCTCAGCTTTGTTCTGTACTTCTCCATCTGCTGATCCAAACTCTCATTCATATTTTTCCTTTTAACTTCCCTGAGAAGTACAGCCAGTATTTTTTCAATGGTAAGGTTTACTTCTGCTATGAAACACCTCTTAGCTTTCCCCCAGGTTGTGACTAAGCTATAAGTCTTAATTTACTTTTGAGTGCACTGCATTAATTCCATAGATAAGTTATTGACAGAATATGTATTGCAGTAAACTTCATAAAGAAACAATAATGCCTTCCTTTTATGAAATAGATTTCAGGCCATTATAGGTAAGGGAAAAGGAGTATATATTTTTTCTATACTCAGAAAAATTTGCTCTAGGGACATTTGCTGAGCACTAAAGCTCTCACAACAGCCTTTGAAAATCTGTTTAAAAAGCAAAAATATTCATCTTAGCCTTTATATATTGTTGATTTAACAAAAAAAGTAATTTCCCCTGAGTTCCAGAAATATCCCACAGTTTTGTGGAATTTTTAATTTTATGGATTGTTTAAAATGGCATCTCATGGGAACTTTTTTGGTGAGAAGCACTGTACTGAAAAGAATAATAAAGGTCTAAGTTCTGTGCAAGAACTTCATTGAAATAGAAAATTCTCTACATATTTTCAGGCCCCAGATGTACCCCAGAGTTTCCAGTTCTGGATATTTATTCAGACACCTATCAATTAGATATCAGGGCAAAATTTGGATAAGTGCTGTTGTCATCAGAGTAGATTGCCATTTCTGAGGAAAGGAAAGGTCCCTTAGGCAGGACCACTGGTAGATCAAGTTCCCCTGGGACACATGAAATGCTGCAGCAGATGGTTTAGATGAAGCCACACAGAGCATGTTTACACAGTCTCCAAAAGGGTACAAAAGATACATTAGAATTGAATTTCATTTTATTAATACTGATGATCTTTGCCACGTAAAAGTTATGTATTGTGTGAAATACATACCTGGTACCTGTATTTGTTGATGCAGAGATGGAGAAAAAACCTGTGGGTGTTCATTACTGTGCAATCATTGAGATAAAGCAGATTACTGAGAACATCCTTCAAATATCTGAATGTTTAATAACCACAACTGGGCTTCAGACTGCTGTTCTTTTCTACTCAGTAATGAATCAAGTGTCTGTTTCCCAGAGGAGTGTAGGTTATTTGTGTATATGTGCAAGAAGAGGTGCACAGCACTGATGGCAGAACTTAAATTTTCCAAAAAAATAGTGACTATATGATATATGGATGCATTAATTCTTTGGTATGCCTTTGCTGGCAATAAGTTTTAAGTCAATCATTAAATAAGAGCTTGGTATTTAAAACACAATTTTGATGAGTCAAGTATTTTTATAGTGGACCAACCAAGAACCTAGAATTAAAGTTTCTCCTTTACCTCTTGAAACAACTAAAACCCTACCTGTGTGATTAGCTGCTTTTACCCTCCAGTCTCCCAAAACCTTCCATCTGAAACCTGTCCTTTTCTGTCTTCCCCTTTTTACTCTTTGTCTGCACTGTTTATCCGTCAACTGGCTGACAGTGTCTTTACATCCAAAATGCAAAGCAGACAGATGGCCATCTCAGGAAAGAACATGACAAAGAGCACCAGCATCAGCGGGGAGATGTACACGCTGGAGAAGAACGACGGCAGCCAGTCGGACACGGCCGTGGGCACCGTTGGTGGTGGCAGCAAGAAGAGGCGCTCCAGCATCGGTGCAAAGATGGTGGCCATCGTGGGGCTGTCGAGAAAAAGCCGTAGCACGTCGCAGCTCAGCCAAACTGGTAGGAACTGGATTTTTTTTTTTCCCTCTCAAATTGTCATTTAAATGTACATCTTTCTTATGTATTACAGTTTAGTAATTTGAAGATCCTGTTGAAGCTGCCTCATCAACAATATTCTATGGAATGAAGAAAATGATCAATTATTGTTTTTCTCTGAACATTTACTAAACTTTTTTTTTCTTTTTTTTTCTTTTTAAAGCAAAGATCCTTTTCAGGTTGACTGAAGCTTCTATTTTCTGCTTGCTGGAACCTGTTTAATACACTAATTCCTTACTTTTCAGCTTTTCAGGAACCAACATGAGCTGTGCTTCCATTTGGGGGGATTTCTTACTGAAGTTTGTGAAGGATCACTGAATAGTTGCAAGATGCTTTTGGTTTTGTCACAGAGTTTGCATATTTCAAGGTTTTTTCACCTTTGAACATGTAACCTTATTTTGAAACAAAACAATTTTCCTGAACAAAGTTACATGTTATATTACTTTAGTGCAAATATTTTATTGTGTTTTAATTACTTTCTTTTCAGCCTACAAGTGTATCCGCCATCCATAGACATTTTCCTCATTTCTGTTCCTCTCAATTCAAATTGGAGACTTCAGTGTGCTGCCTAGGAAAAAGGAGAGTTTCTTCTGCTTTGATTCCTAAAGCATTTTAAATCTTTCACATTTTTCCTATTGCTTCCTATTTTGTGGAAAATCCATATAATGCACTCTGAAAAGCTCAATGTCAAATAATGACACTGTATAATACAAGTGTATTCTATATTGAAAAAAGTTACTTGTATTTGAATAACATTCATACAAAAGAAACGCTTAAACAATTTATATAAATATGCATATATATAATATATTTCTAGGTATATACAGAAGATATATTGTATGCTCAGAATTGAAGAAAAGCTGTTGTGATGTTATCATATGGTTCAATGTAAATTTACGGTGCCCTGCTGTGTGAGGTTTCATGTGAAGGTCTCCATTGTGCTAACCACCATTCAAACATAGATAAGAGATTTCTCAGTTCTTTCCTAACCAAAGTGATAAGACTTTTAATGTACAACAAAATGGAGCAAAAGAATGATTTGCACTGTCAGAATCTGTGGCGAAATTTTTAAGTAAACTTTTGGGGGTGTGGGCAGGATTTCAAGTACTGTAAAGAATAGAACTAAAAAAGAAAAAGAAGGAGAGGTAACAGGGCAGAAGAGGGTAGGGAGCCTGACTGTGTGACTTATTGAATGCAGTATGAACAGGAGGGAATGAAGGAAAGGGGAAAGAATCTATATAGAGAAAGCTCTGAATATCGTGCAGACACTGGTGACTCCATCAGTAGGCAAGTCCTTGTAGCCTTTACCAGATGAGATTATGCAATTATGCAGATTATGGAAAAGGCAGGTTCATGTACATTTCTATTTTCTTTGAAAGAAATGACAGATAAAAGATGAAATCACCTTTAGACAAATCTGGAAGTGTTTAGTTAGGCAAAGAAAAAAAATTAATCACTTGCTCACCAGGAAATCTAAATTTTTGTCTTGTTATATTACAGAGCTATGTAACTGTATAGATGCATTTTGAATATCAAACATATACAATGCAATACATTACATTTTATGTTCTAATCTGGTCTCTCTTGCCATAAGAGCCATTAAATGAAGGATATCAGCTCTTTGTCCATTGCTCGAGTATGTCTCAGCACTAAAGAGAATCTGTATTGTGTGTCTAGATCTGATTTAAATACCACACTGTCTTTGTTATTTGGTGCTTTTAAGCAGAAATGTTTCTCTCTGTTATATCCAATCAGTTGCCCAATGACTGATTAAATGCTCCAGTCAGGGACAGATGTGAAATATAACTGTCTCAAAGAGTACTCAAAGCCTTTAGGCCCACAGAGTAGGGTGTTCTGACAGACTCTTGGGTGGGGAGGTGTAATTCAGCGCTGGTAGAAGAGCAGCAGGAGATGGGGAGCCTGCCTGGCTCTGGCCAGCAGCCCCTGTCCCTTGTTTGCTGAGCCTGCCTGGCTCTGGCCAGCAGCCCCTGTCCCTTGTTTGCTGAGCCTGCCTGGCTCTGGCCAGCAGCCCCTGTCCCTTGGCTGCTCCCTGGGACAGGCTGTGCCCAGGGCTGGCTCTGACCAGAGCAGCCAGGGCAGCTCCTGCTGCCATCTCCTGAAAAAGCCCCTCGTGTTGGTTGGATATGGGGGTACAGGAAAGGGTTGAGGGGTGTTTTGTAGAGCTGCCACTGCACACCTGCTCCTGCTGCTCTATTTGATGGGTGTTCCCCAGGGGCCCTGTCTGGTGGCCACAGGTGGCTGATGCTACAGGACAGTCACAAGCATCTTTAGATAGCTGGGTCACACAAGCGTTGCTGGCTGTGGTGAGCAGGCCTGTGGCCACATGGCAGGCCCTGGATGAGGGGTGTGCATGGTGCTGTGTCTGCTGTGACACAACGTGATGGCCTGTTGGGTTGGTGGGGGTGAGGTCACACCATGGGGAAATACATTGCATGTCTTCAGATCCTTCACAGTGAGGATGGTGAGACACCAGAACAGGTTGCCCAGAGAAGCTGTGGGAGCTCCATCCCTGGAAATGTTCAAGGCAAGGTTAGATGGGGCTCTGAGCAAGCCAAGTGGAGGGTGTCCCTGCCCCTCCTGCAGGAGGTTGTAGCCTGATGGTGTTTAAGGTCCCTCCCAACCCAAACTGTTCTGTTTCCATGCATTGGTATATCTTACAGAAAATGTTGGACACCAGCATTGTACATTGATACCAGAGGATTAAAACTTGCAATTAAAGTGTTTAATGAATTTATAAATTTCTCTGGCTTGTCTCATCATGTTCCTTCTTTCAGATGGTAGGTGCCTGCACAAGGAATCATTATATTGGTACAATCTGGAACCAAAATACTAATTTCTTGTAGCTGTCCTCTAAGTACAGTTTTCTGGAACTCAGAGGCAGGAGATATTCAGGAGTCAGGGCACTGGTACCATGTAGAAACTGGTTTAAGTGTAAAAGTCTCTTAGGTACTTTCTGAAGATATTATATCATTCAATGGGCTGGCTAAGTATCTCTTTACATATCAGGCTTCAAAAAGCATACCAATAGCAGAAGATAACAATACTTCTGTAGAAAGTTGTATGCTTGTATGGAAATCAGTGTAGAAATTACTATCTGTATCTCTGAAGTTTTTTGCAACTGTTTTGCAAAGTATAATTTTACTTCAGTGGTTTTCTTTATTCATATTTTATAACTAAATCTATGCCTGAAGTTTTTTCTGAAAGTAGGTCATCATAACTGTTTTCAGGACTGTGTACCAGACTTGCATGCCTTATAAGGTCAATTCTAAATGTCTTTTCAAATTATATTTATATTGTTTCTTTTTATTTGTCATAATGCTAAGAAGTTGACACTCAAAATAGATACAGAAATGTATTTTTTTATTCTGGTCTGTAGTCCTTTTCAGGTAGGACCAGTTGTTCTATGGGTAAAGAGCATGACACAAAAGTAATTTTTCTTAAGGTAGCTTTTATTTAAGACTTCAGTAAATGACAAGATACTGAAGAGTAGAGTAGCAAGATAAATTAGAATTTAATTTATTGCTGGTTCCTGTGCCTTTCCAGTGCTCCAAAAATAGCTAAAGGTATACTCTGTATTCCTGAGTCAAGTTTTCAATTCTAGAAGCTAAGATTTGATGGATTAGAAGGAGTTTATGTTGTAACATTCAGGTCCTGATTCCAAAGGTTTTCTTCCTTGTGGAAAAGACAGCTTTCTTTAGAGAGGAAAATAGAATGCAAAATGCAATTCTTAACAATCTTAGCTATTCATGTCTGGAATGAAATTATTTTCCTGCTGGTCAGCCCTGAGGCAACTAATGATCAGACTTCTGTGGAGATGCAGACCTAATTCTCAGTTGTATTTCATTAATGAGTAAAATCTTTCCTGTCCTCTTATTATGCAATCTTAGGGATCCCTTTCAATTTACATGTGTTGTCTGGCAGGCAGATACCTGGGTGCCTTCACTTCCCTTACTTAGCTGTCATTTCTCTTTTAGCAAGGTAAATATTTATTCTTTTCTTTAGTTAGCCAAAACCTATAGCGTTTGTAGGCTGATGATATCCAAGAGCCAAAGAGTTTAACACATGTTTTCAGAATCTGGGGCACTCCATGCATCATATGTACTAAAACATCACATATGTATGTTTGATCACAGGGTCCAGCACACTCTGAGACCGAGTCCCGTCATGTCTTTGGGTATGCAATTGCAATAGATGGAATCTATTAAAAGAGATGAAGGAAAGGAAGTAACAGCACAGCTTGAGAGTGACCAGAGCAGCAATGCCTGCAGGGAGGTGTATCTATGTTTGGATAGAAATCAGCCCTCGTGTATCTCTGGAGAGCATTGCTCCAAGGTGCCGTGCTCCAGAGGGTCCTGCACATGTAAACATAGCAGCTGATGCTGCCTGAACTGCACTTGCTTTGTTGCAACACTTTGTTCATGTCACCTAAGAGCTCTGGATAGGACACCATGTGAGGCATGAAGTTATAGGGCTGTAAAAGTGGAATTTTGAGACAGTGTTATGAGATCTTTTGACATCCTTCATAATTTTGCTGCAGTCAAACTTCACCATATATTACTGAAGTTGTAGTTCTCTGTAGGAAAAGTGCAAACAGCAGTTGATTCTGTGCCAACAAAATTGATTTTAATTCAGTAGTTTTTACCAAAATGAGGCATTTCCGTTTTAACAAATTCTGGAGAGGTCCAAAGTGAATAGAGTTTAAAATATTTAGAAATTTTGATATTTCATGGCTACATCTTAGAGAAATGTAAGACAACTAGGTCTCAGAGCAAAAAGTTTGAGCAAGATTTTATTTTATTTGGTTTAAAACCGAATTTTGGACTCTATATGGTTTGTAGGGTGTTGAAACTGCAGTCTGAAGTGCTGTCTTTATAAGTAGAACCGTCTCACTTATGTCTGTTAGGATCCAATCATGTAGCTCGTAGAACAATTTCAACTTAGGCAATAATTGAGGGGAATCTATTTGTAACACTGGTCTTGGTGTGGCATAGAACTTCACATTTCTCAATTCAAAATTTGATTCATATTTAAAAAATAGTCTTCTATTACACATCTAGCCAATGTGGTTCCTATTAGGTAGAGGGTGCTTAATCACTTGAAATCGTATTAACTAAAGGAGAAACTACATTGATTGCATTTCATTGTCTAAAGTGAGATAGTATATGGTAATATAAAAGTGTATTTGTTTACATAATAGACATTGTTATTTTCTATCCCTAGAATTAATTTATGTGGTCAAAGTGGCAACTGAAATTATCATCCATTATTTCTAATTTGGACATGTATTTTAATTTTTTAAAAATCATATATATATATTACAGGCAATTTGAAACAAGCCATTTGTTTGGGGGTTTATTTCCTCTTATATTCCAGAGACAGACTGCTAATGTAATAGATTGCTTTAATGTGTAGTATTACACTTGCATCAATATTCTTGATGTGTAATCTGATTTACTTTCAAAATTAACACATCATACGTTGATAGAAATATAGGATTAGCACTTGACAAGAGATTAGGGCAAATTTATCTTACTCATTAGTTGAGAATTGTGAACTGAATCCTTTATCAAAGAGAAAACACCATTATAATCGATACATTACCAAAAGCATTAATCAGCTTTTACTAAATAAACTCTAAAAAGTATGCTAATAAAGAAAGATACTCTAATCACAAATTAAAAAGGCTTTAAAATGTCATTAAATTCAGTTGTTTTCCTCTACATGTAGGAAAAGACTAGAAAAGGAGATATGGCAATACAAAATTTATGCAGCTCTCCTTAACAGATTTTCTGTAGAAGGAGTAAGTGTATATTTGAATCTTTACATGTTCACAAAGCTTTTCTGAGAGATGGATGCGGTGAAAACAAACATAGAGCTGAGATGCCAGAAGTGAAATCCAGCCAATGCTAGCTATGATCTTATAGGAGTCCTCTGGAAGACGTTTCTCATACACAAAGTGTAGGAGACACCTTATGCCATATATGAGGAGAAATTCCACGCAGATGAGAAGGAAGCCCTGTGGTAAGACTAGGGAGTAAGAATAAAAGGCTTAATTTTAGGAAAAAAGGTGCAGATCATGTACACCAACTGAGCCATACTGCCTCAGTCACAAATAACTCATCAAACTTTCCTGTAATATAGTTATCAACTGAGTGAGATGTACACCTGTAAGATTTCCATCTGCCTGTGGTAGAAGTAAAACTAATCTCCCTGTTGTAGGCATTTATGATATAAAAAATCCTTACCTATCATTTAAAAAAATTATTTTTTGCATTTCTTAAAGTTTCTTATATTACTACTTGAACTCATTAATAAGGGGAAAAAAAGGAGAAAGTTCTAAGTGAGGTCAGAACATTTAGCTTGACCTTCCACAAGATTTTTTTCTATCTATAATTAGAGGTAAAAATAGAGAGAGAAATGTAGGGTGATCTTTCTTGGTAAGAATACTGCTAAACTATTTTTCTTTTTCAGAGTGGAAGAATTCTCATAAGATTCCTGCTAAAAAATATATATACGTCTCATAAAAACCACCAAACTATAAAGCTGTTTTATTTCTGTTTTTGCAGTAAACAAGATTTGGGGAGGGTTGTGTTGTTACATAAGGAAAAAATTTAGGCTTTCCTTAAGAAAGTTTCCATTTAAAAACTCCTTTTGGGATTTTGTAATCCCTTGGTTAACATGTGATATAATATATGAGAATTTCTTGTTCATTATTCTGTGAAAGAGGGCTCTGATTTCATTCTACTGAAACTTGAGAGTGAAAAGAAGAACTTTATAGGGCAATCTCATACCTTGGCAATGAGTCAGTTTTCACTTGCCTGAAATGTCTAGGATACTTATCTGTAGTTACAGTTCTGTGTATATATGTAGTTTATACTTCAAGGAAGAAAATTCAGTTGGGTTTTTTTTCTCAGAGAAATAATAACAACTTTTTTATTCTCAGAGAAATATATTTCTCAGAGAAATAAATTCAAATAATATTTCTAGCTTTGTCAATTTTGTGCATAGCCACCTCAATGAATACTCTTTGTATGATTTTAGAAGGACAATATTCATCTATCCATTGCTCTGTGAACCATCATCACTAAATAACATTGTGCTGGGAAGGGAGATTTACTTCACATCTCCAAAGACCAGCAGGAAGAGGGCTGTAGTATTTTGCTGTTGAACAGTTATCAGAGACATGATTTGCACACCAAAAATGAATAAATATTACAGTTATATTTACAGATTCATTAAGGCTGCATATTTTTTAAATTTAACTTTTCATAATAATGCAGGATTTCTTTCCTTATACTTAAATGGAAAGCAATATTCAATGTTTTTTGGCAAGTTGTATCTAAATATTGCATCTATGTCTTTAACACAATCCATGCTATGGAATTCTGTTTCTAAGGATAGAAGTGGATTTATGGAATAATTGCCTGAAAGTAAAAAATCCTGAAAGCAGCCTGAAAAGAAAAAGCGGTAATAGAGGCGTGCTGTGGAGACTAATTCAGAACAGCTCTCTGGCTGGTGTCCAAGTTACAGGACATTGCTGTCAGAAGTTCAGTTTGGCTGCACTGCCCTGTTGCCCATCTCAGCTGGCTGCTCTGTCTGTGCTACAAACACAGCAATCCGTGGTGTCTGTAGGAGAAAACAGGGAGGGAGAAGTCACAGAACTCCTGCTGTTAAATACAAACCCCACGGGATGTACAGCTTGTGGAAATCATGCAGGTACTGAGAATACAGCTGTGCTATTGGTATTTCCAGTATTTGTATTTCCACTTTGTGTATAATGAACTGGGCTATGACTCACAGTGCATCTCCAGGCTCTTTAGACTGGCTTTGTCTTCCACAAAGGAAGTGTGATGATACTTACCACCCAAAACTTACATGGACCACTAACTGTAAACTCTTAACAGAGAACTTTACAGAAGAAATTATATAAATAGAGTAACTTAAAATTATATACCATTGATGAATAGACAAGCAACCATTCAATCAGGAGATTGAAACTTTTACTTACAATCAAGTTACTCTAACTGTTAGCTACTGTCAAGTCTCTTATCCACGCTTTATTTGTCATACTGGGTCATCCTTTTTCTTTTTTTGGGTGCTAGCAAAAACTTCAGTTTGTAAAATAGTGCATCTCATGTATGTGCCAGATGGTGTATGCCAGGTACTCTCCAAGAAACCGGGAAACTTTATTTCCTTCCAGCAAGGGAGGGCTCTGAACACGGATCTCCAATCACAGATTGGTTAGTTGCGATATGAGACACGTTTGATCTCTGCTTCTCTAGGGAGAATAATAAAATAAAGTAGCAGTCAAAATTAAATTTCTTGAGTCAGGTTCTGCAGCTGCATTTTTAAAAGCTTGCCAAATTTGTCCCTGAGGCAGAATGTGCAAGACCTGTTTTCTGAATGCTCATGATGTAGGATAGGGCCCTGCCATCGCCATGGTGGCAAGTCAGTTGTTTCTCAACTTGTACAAAATCAAAATTAAGAGGAAAATTAGGATAAAAATACTGAATTTGAGGAATTTATGCACTACTGGGGCTATGATCAGGATTTTCCAGTTTGTTTAGGTTTTTTTTTACTTTGGAATGAGATGACAGATTCCTATGAATTTTAGGAACTTATATCCAACACTAAACTGTTTTTCATTCCTATGTGACTTTGCAGTCTGTAGAGAGAAGTGGGACAAACACAGGGGAGGAAAAGAAAAGAACAGAAAAGAGAAATTACATGAGATCAACAGAAGTGAATGGAATACCATAATATAAACCTAAAACTCCTCAATACTCTACTTTCTGTTTTAGCACAAAGAAAAGGATTTTTCGGAATTATTTTTTCTGTCCTTCTGGATTGTACATTGTGCTTCTTAATTATGCTGTTGGAGAACTCCAGGCTAAAGTTTTAACATTTTTTAAATTTAAGAAAATAAAACACATCCTTATACTTTACAAATACCAAATGCTTTGGCAATGGATACTAAGGAAATGGAGAGACTTAAGATATCCCAAGTGCATCTAAATTAAGTGGAAACATGAGAATCTAGCTCAAGGAGTGCAGTGGTGAACTGTGTATTTTTGATACAGTATTTAAATTCTGGTATTTTACAGCTGAGGAATTCCTCCGTATTTTTTCTTAAATGTCAATACAGGTTTTGTTATTGCCTTTTGAGTATTGCTTGAACAAAGTGATACAATTTTCTCTAATACTCTTAGGCATATGCAAGTCCAGTTAAACTCACTTTTTATGCTCAGGAAGCAAAAAATTGTCACTGGAACATTTCATAGAAGGATGAAAACATTTGTTTGCAAACTGTTTGTAATGCAGTCTGTTTGGAAAAGGTGAATTGCCCCTTAACAAATGAAAAAAAACCCCAAAAAACAACAACACTTTTTCTTTATCACCTAAATAATTTGTGGATGGTTCTTTGTCTACCTATATAAGAAAAACAGATCCTTTGGGAGATTTTTTTATCAATCTTAATTTTTTTTGGTGAAGTAAGTGAAGCAGAGTTTCCTTAACAGTGGGAGTGAGGGTTGTCCTTATATATATTTACTTTTAGAAGTTTTTTCTACGCTTGCAAGTGCTTGTGTGAATGACATTAAATTTTTTACTGTCATGATCATTTCATTACAATATGGAATCTTAAATTATATATGTTTTCTTATACTAATTAAATCTCTGTTCAAAAAGTTACAATCAGATTTTATTCAGTTTTAGAACTATAGTACTCTAATATTTTGTGTTTGCCCTTGTCTAGTTAGAATTTCGTGTCAGCAAAAATTATTTTTAGCTTAGTCTATGAAATCATGTTGAAACTTAATTGAAAATATTCACAGTAATAAGTACTGTTCTTGTTGCTATTTGCTGCAGTAAGACCTGTCAAGAACAAATTTGTACTGTGAAGGAAAAATTACTTCCCTCTGATTAACTAAATTAATTGTTATCAGCATTACAGATTTTTTGGTAAGGTGGATGTCTTTAATGCTTTTTTAAATTTTAAATTAATGCAATATCTTGTATATGACCTGCAGTGTTAAGGCACTGCCAATTTAAATATTTATGTAGAAAAGATAACATAGTAGCACATTAAAAAAAAAAGCTGAGTTCTACAGAAACTTCCTAGTTTAGATAACTAAAATTTGTAAATTACAGGTTCTAGCAAGACTATATTCTACTTTCTTTCTTCAATACAACATAGAAATATGCTATATTCATATGATATATGAATGTCAGAAAAATACCATTGAATTTGAAGATCTAGTGAGAAGCATTGCACGCTTCACCAAAGCATTCTCTTCCTTGAACAGGACAAAGAACTTCTCCCTGCTACCAGGGAGCAATATTTCCTTATTCTGTCACTCTTTCCCAGTGGCTATGTCCTCTTGTTTCACCAGCAGCGCTGACCTCCCTTGCTGTTCTTGGACACACCTACAGAGCATTTGGTTCATTCCTTGGTCGAGTTTGTAGGGAACTGAAAAATTTCTGCTCCTAATCTCTGTATGCCATGAGTTGCATTAGTGACTGAAAATTGAGCTCCCATCCAGAGGATGCAAATAAAATTGGTTTGTATTAATTTGCATAACTTGAAGGAAAAAAAAAGAACCAAAACGTTTAGGCAGACTTTTTCTTGTTTGGCTGCTTTAAAGGCATTCTGATTTTATTTCAGAGGTTGATTTTATTTCTGAGGTTGAATATCATTTATGTGTGTGGGAAATTAGCTAAGTACAGTGATTAATAATAAGCATATTAGTAGCTCCACTTAAGAACTTAGTAGTTCATTTGAGGAATTCTGACCCTCACGAGAGGGAGGAAGACATGTGAATCTACCTTTTACATGCAAGCAACCCTGTTTCTCTTCTGCTCTCTTTCTCTGGTAGGACCACTAAGGGACAAGAGCTACTTGAATGTTCTCCATCTCTGTCACTGCAGTCATTGCTATGCTTTTTGGTTTAACTTCACCACCTAATCAATAGTCAAAGTCATGTCTTCATTGGGAAAAGGACAGAAATGCCTTAGAAGCTTAGAAAATTAGTTGCAGTTAAGTGTCTTGCACTTTACTTGCAGTTAAGTAATGCACATAAGAGTCAGGCCAGAACTGTTCCCTGTGCCATTCCATGAGTGGCTGCAGACCACATTGCCACAGGAGTTACCTTTGAAAGCATCACTTCTCAGCAGTGTGCAGGCTAGAGTCTCCTTGTGTTCTGTCACTGCACTGCCACAGCCAGGTGCCAGCAGCAGGTACCCATCAGAGGCCAGGCTGCATGCACTTACACAGATCAGTCATTTCAGCAGCTTTCTATGAAGAAGTCTAAGTGCTCAGTGCTCAGTAGAAGTCATTAACTTGCATGCCTTTTGCTTTCCATTTAAGCAAATGCTTTCATGCAGTGTGTTGGCTGATTATAGGAATTGTTGAACAGAACCCTACTGGGAAAAGAATTCTTTGCAATTTTGAAATGATTTTTTTTTTCAGATGGTTAAAGCTGGATCCTGAATTTTACAACTGTGTTTGTCTTTTCTCAGTGGGGAGATGAATCTAAGTATGTGCCAGTTTTGTCCAAGTTGCATATTCCAAGTTCTTTGGGATTAAGGAAGAAAATTTTTGTCATTTGATTTGACTTTAGTGTCATCCTATACTCATCTGGGATTTGAAGGTACACAGTATATGTGGAAAGAAACCTGAAGGTCTCCTTCTGGAAAGACCTCTAAAGCTCTCAATCTTATGATCATTTAAAGTTATAATTGTATGGATAAATAAAATTATCACAGTCTCTGAGTACTTTAAACACAGCTGAAGAAAATTAGTTTTGTGCAGTCACCCCTAAATGATGGAGGATTTATTTGTCTGCATGCACTATCCATAAGTCCTGGCAATTTTATAATGCCTTGGTTAATTTCATCTCCGTATGAATAATAAATAGACCACAAAAAAATTAACTTGAGGAGGATAAGGTAGTTGGCAGAGCAATGTGCTCATAAGTACCTACACATAAATCCTATTGCAGCTTCTCTTTCCACATTTGTTATTCTGATTTATAGCTCTGTGTTTCCTGATTCTTTGTTTTTACTCTTATGTGTATATATGTCAGTGTGAACAGGATAGAAGTGGCCGAAATCACAGTTAGTGATCCCACAGGTAAAACTTGTTAAAATCCTTGAACTTATTTTTCATTTAAATTTTTGGGATATCACCAAGAATTCATTTCCATATGAAAATACTTTGTAGGCAGTTAGTTAGCCATTTTCAGATAAAGCTCCTTCCCTTTAGCAGAGTTATCTGTGTTTTCCAGTTCCAACTTCAGCCCATCAATTCCTGGTTTTTCTCTATCTCTCATCCTGAGTTATGGCATTTCTGTCCAGTGTCTAAACACTAAAGATGTGAACATATTTGGTTGCCTTTTTGTTTTCAGCACAGAGAGTTTGGATCTCACCAAAAGTAAGTATCCTCACATGATATCAGATATTAAAAAAGTGACCTCATAGGAATTTTCTAGATTTTAAGAAAAAAGAAAAATAATTTTCTAATTATTTAGAAAAAAATATTTTAAAATATGGAGTAGGAACTTTTCTATTCTGTGAAAACTGGTCTTTAAAACATGGGTCTGAAATCAGTATGAATGGAAGTTACTAATCTTGTAGGATAATACTGGCATCAAAGGAAGGTAGTGAGGTACATCTGTGTAGTAAAAGTGCTCAGGTCCAGGATGAAGGTCTCAGGGTCAGTGGCTGGTAGCAGGGAGCCTGTTGAGAAGACTTTCAGCAAAGATGAGCCACAGCCTGAGAGCAGAAGTGATTGATGAGGATGAACCATAGCAGGAGACATCAATGTGGACTTTAATGTGAGAGAAAGTCAAGAGGTGAGGGAAGTGGAGTATGGAGAAATTCAGCAATTATATCAGTGAAAGAGGGAGAAGAAGGCACACACAGGCGGAGACTAAATGGCAGCATGGCTCTGGCTGCACTTTAGTGGGGGAATCAGGAACAAGACAGTCAGAGGAAGACTAGCAGCTGAGAAAAATTACAGCAAAAGAGAAAACCTTTTGTGAAGGAGAATTGTGTAGGACTGCTTGGAGTGACTAGGGCAATCCTCAGAAAGCAGAGTACATGAGCAACTCAGACAACAATTCCTTTTCTTTCCCCAGTGTTATGCTTTCTTCCTCCCCATTCCTTGTAAGAGTTAATTAGCTTTCTGCTGTTGTTTGGGCTCAGTAAGTATTTATTGTTAATATATCCCCTGTTGGTTTTAATATTAATTATTAAATAATTAAGTAATTGAAATCACTGCTTTGTTTGGGACAGGAAATGAGATTATAGTTTCACAAAACCATTCTCAACACATTAAAAGAGTAAGACAGCTGTGTTAAATTCTCTTTTTATTTTGATTAAAAGTTATTCTTAACAAGGTCTCTTCCAACCTAGTGATTCTGTGATCTGGATTTTTGTATTAGCTTAAGATGCCCTTGAGGCATTTGTTTTGGTTTTTTTATATCACTTTTAGTTTTATAATTAAAAATAGAAAATGTTTGATTCTTTAAAAAAAATTTAGATTCAGCAGTCTCAAAGCATACCTGATTTAAATGTGTTTGAGTGGTACTCCTGTCATGGATTTGTAATAAATGCACCTATATACATATTCTCTGTGTACATATTTTAAGATTTTTATTTCTTCCTAACTTCAGTTTTTCTACAAATATTAGAAGCATTGGAAGCTACATCTCTTGTTGGAACAGTAATATCACATCTCTTATTCAGCAGCTCTTGTTCAGACCTCCCACATCCATGGAGGTCTCTCACCTCCCTCCCACCTGCCCTCCTGTGCAAACCCTGACTGGCACAGTCCAACCTGAGCTCGGGCTCCTTGGGTTTCATTAAACCCCTAGGAAGTTAATACCTCTATCTACCACGGAATGTAAATGAAAATGTTTCACAGGTTGAAAAGTTAGTAAGAGGAGAAGAACATCCACGTAGGCAGACATGGATCTGTGTGGATCCTTGGACCAGGGGCTGCCCAGGAATTACACCCCTGTCTTTTGTGCTGGGCAGCTGCAGTGACCCTGCCTGGCTGCAGCACTGGGCACTGCTGAGTTCTCGGTGCATCAGAACAGGATAACCAATATTGGTGGAATACTTCAGTCCTGAAATGGAGCTTTTCTCACTGTCACAATCGCTTTTCATTCTGGGCTGAGCACAGAATTGCCAGCTGAATGTGTGAGTTAGCTTGCGTGCAAACTCACAGAGTTTGCAATATCTTTCTGAGGGACGATGCCATGATCTGGGCTATCAGCCAAATGTATGTAAGTGAAGCCAGTAAATTAATGTCTTCCTAACTTAAAAATTAATAGTATGTTGTAGAAAGGCTGAGTTATTTTTAAAAATGTGATTTGTGCAACATACAGAAACTAATAGCTTCATGCTCATAGAATTTTTGCTCTTTTCCTGAATGGGCTTCCTGAGAGTGTACAAGCTGGCTTTGGCATTGGCAGTGGGTAGTTGGATTAAGACACTTCTCTGTTTCTATTTTCTGGAATTCTCTTGATGAAAAGTAGTATATTTTATATATGTGATAGATATCATTCTAGCTCCACTCCCATCTTCCAAACTGAGACATGATGGGAAAGTCACCATGTAACAGTGCCTATGCTTATGCTTTCTCTGGAAGCCAAGCAACAGCTTCATTTCTGACTCTTCCATGCAAACTCGTCTGCACCGTGGTAGTTCTTCAGTTTATTTTGCAATAAATTACCATTAAAAGGGTATGGGATTTTTTTCTTCAGATCTGTCAAGAGACAGCTTCAGGGACCATCTACACATCCCTCTCCATGTGCAGTTCATGTGCAAAATTTAATACATTTCAGTCATGAGTGAAGAAGGCCATAGAAGTACTCCAGGAAAGAAGAGTGAGGTTTACATGAAGGCATGGAAATGATTTCTTAATGGTGACTATTACTTCCACCCACTCTTTACCAGATTGAAAACACACCAAAGCTTTGTTTTGCAAAAGCCTAAGCCTTAAGCAGGAAGAAGATTAATTGAAAAAATGACTGAAATTAAGTTAAATTAAATTAATTAAATTAAATTAAATTAAAGACTTCACCATTGATTATTCCTGAAGCTGTTTATTCCTGTTATTTTCTTCAGGACTTAATTGTAGATCCTTGCTTAGCTTCATAAGTGCAGAGTACTTATTTTTACTGGGAGACACAGGAATGATGAGACTTGATATTGGGCAAAAAGAGATTAGTTTTGGCCTGCCTGTAGAGAAAATTGCAAGCAATGAATTTATTAAGGGAAACAGTATTTTTCAGTAGCACCGTTTCCCAGCACTAGTCGAGTTCTGTTGTTGTACTGTGGAGTTCTGTGCTGTATACACAGCTCTGTCCTGCAGCCCAGCATGTTTTGGTTTCTCCTGTCTGTCAGCAAACGCTCATGTACTTGGTATTTAAAAATAATTTTCCCTACCTACTGCTCTGACAGACTTTCTCCCTTTTTACGTCCATAAATTTAACCTCAGTGCCCTGAATTTCAACATCCCTCATGATTCATCCTCTTGTCCTGAGTTTTGCTCCTCATCAAGTTACTTTTCCTTTCACTCTCACAGCTAAGCTAGATGCACAGATAGTGTTCAGACTGAAGAAAAACTAGAAAATTATGTCCACAACTTGGGTAGACCATGATAAGGACCATATGATCAATACAATTTAGACATAATTTTTAAGTACATTCCTTTGCTCCATTACAAAATACAGCCTTGCATACTTATAATCTAGGTAAAAGATCTCTCTTTTAGGTAAAAATCTCTCTTTTGCAGTTTGAGTTACATGATTATTCAGTGGCTAGAAAGACAATGGGGCATGTGAACAAAGTGTTTTTTCTCCATAAAAAAAAAAAGAGGGGAAATGAAGAATGTTTATTTTGGGAGGAGAAGATGATTGTTCTCTCTCCCACTCACTCTGTTTACATACACATGTACACCACTATACATCATGGAAAAAAACGTTTAGATTATTATAGTTCAATAAGGGAGGTAATGTGACCATTCAGAAATTTTGGGGGAGTACTCATTCAGTGATGGAGAAATTAATATAAGCTTATCAGACAGGGTAGAGCTCAGTGGAATTAACTTTCATTAGAAGATTAGTCCTGTTCCTGGTTGATGTCTAGAGTGTACTGAGTGTCTAAAATTATTCTACTCAACCTAGACCTCTTTTTTGTCATTGGTTCCGTGGCTGTTTTGACAGCAATGTGGTTTTCTGCACACTTGGTGATCTTCCCACTTCCTGAATGAATGTTGAACCTTCATTCATATAATCTGATGAGCATTAACATTATGCCAGTAAACTTATTTTTCATAGATGCTTTTTTGCACCCTCTTTTGTCTTATAATTCAGAAAAAACCACTCCTTTTGAGTTGTATCCCAACTAGTAACACACAATAATTTTGATACTTTTCTGAACAATATTGTATTTTACTTCATTTGGTCATATTAAATAAGAATTAACAATTTTTGTGGCAATTAATTACATAATATGATCTTAGTAGTAGATCAAGACTTCTCTGTTTCCTTCTATTTTGTCAAACAATACTGTATTTTCTCATGAAAGTGATAACTTGCAGAAATAGAAATGTAATATAGACAAACTGGTGGAAATTATAACAGTGGAGAAGCAGGCATAAGCAGAATGGAGCAATTTCACAAGTGTTTATGCCAGTGAATGCCATGTGTTCCTTTTAAAACATTTTTAATACAATACCAAAACTGTTAGCATAAAAGGATAATTACAACGTTACTTTTAGTTGCTCTGAAAATAAATCGCCAGTACAGAGAACCATAAAAGGAACAGGAATGCAACTTCATTCCACTCTCAAATTCATCATTTAGACATTCAGAGCATGTACATTATCTTTTGATTTTGCAGAAGTATTTAATAAAATGATAAATAATAAATGTGTATTCTTGAGAGTGCAGCTTTTTAAAGAAAAGGTCATGAAAAGAATCACAGTTGCAAGGAAGAACAGATGTGCTCCTTGCTATTGAACTCCAAAGCTCTTTCAGATATCTGTTAACCTGATTTTCATGTGACTGTTTACCCAGATTCATCATATGCAGCACTTATGAAGCTAATATTATTTTATCTCAGCATCATTATTTCTTACCCCAGTTAATCTGCATTTGACTGTTTCCTCCCATATTCTCACTAGTTAATCTTCCTAAACAGGATTGTGGCAAGGAAACAGGTCTTGAGGCTTAATGCACCATTGGCACTTCTGTGGAAGTACAAGGAAAGCAGGGCAGGTGGTGCAAAGCATTTAATGCATCCTGATAAGAGACTGAAAAATAACAACGTGGCCACCTGCAAATGCTAACTCTTTTCAAACCTCATGGATTCCAAAGTCCTGCAGCAAAGGACCTGCAGCTCCAATGACCCAAGAAGCCCTTTCCATACATGTTTTTTGGACTGACACCCCCTCCAGTGCCCAATCAAAGTACTCGGTCAGATTTTTTATTCAAAATGAACGTGTTATAAACTGAGGCTAAAGGATCCTCTCTTATGAAATAGTTGATTTATAAATTCAGTATCTCACAGACCAAACATTATTTAGTACTATGATCTTCCACAAATTTCTTACATTTTCTTAAAGGATTCTTCTCACATAGTGTTGTTTCTAAAAATTAAATCCTAAGGAAGAAGGAAAGGTTCACAGACTCCCCTAAAATTTAGTAAGTCCTGATTTCTAAGCAGAAATACAGTAGAAAGTGAAGAATCCTTTTCTAAAATTAACCTGTTCTTAACATCTTTTCTGTTTGATAGATTAAGTCCAGCTGACACTCCCTAGTGGAGTAATTACAAAAGGAGCAGGTAGTTCTTGAGGTAGCCATGACACAAAATGCCTAAGTCTTCCTAATGTAAAAGTGTTTAGGTAGCTTTTGTGTAATAATTTGTATGTTTGAGTTTAAACTGTGAATCAAAGATATGATGCCATCTTATAAAACTTCCTTCATGTGTAGGTAGAACAGCCTTCCATCAGTAACCTTGGATATGATGCCAATATGCAATGAGAAACCACAAGAAAACAAAAGAAAATATTAGTCTGATTAACAGAAAATCATCAAATCATGTGATGATGGAATACTTTGGGTTGGAAGATACCTTAAAAATCATGTAATTCCAAGCTTTCTGCCATGGGCAGGATACCTGCAAAAGCACTGAAAAAAAAAAAATTGGTGTCAAACTGCTAAATACTGAGTAAAGACTCCCTCTTTTATTGCCTCAAAGTGACTGGAGGTTATGATTTAAAATGTAGTAGTTGGATCTATGTCCCAAGAGTTTGCCTCAGCTGGCAGGCAGAGCTGCTCAGCTGAAAGGATCTGCCTCCCTGCACCTCAGGGGAGCATGGACTAGGGACTCAGGGCAGTGCAAAGGGCAATGACCACAGTGCTTGATGCTTTAGTCAGCTGAAAACAAAATTCAAATTTCCTATGATGTCAGTTATGTCAGTTATGTATGTTATCTATGAATTTGGTTTAGGAGTCTAAAATATAATCAAAGCCTCTGTGATAAAAACCCTCTGTAATAAAAATAGGTACAATTCTCTGGTAGTCTCACCCAATCTCAAAGGATAAATTCTGAACTCTTCAGTGGCTCTTCAAATCTCACAGGGTAGCCCTCCCAGCACAGTTTTCTGAAGCTGCCTTCAGCAGTGTTCAACTCTGTTTTCCCCTGAAATTGCAAATTTCCCCATGTTCCCAATCTTCATATGATTGATGAAGTCTCCTTTCACAGTTAACTTTTTCTGTTTTAAATTGTTTCTCTTCTGTAAGAAATGCTATCCTTGGACATACTGAATTCAAAATGGAAACTACTGTGCCAATTATCTGTATTTCAAGTGGTCTGTTTGTACACTTGCTTATATCAAAAATCCTTTCCTAGGGTCCAGAGCTAGTTCCTAATTCCTAGGGTCCATGGCTATTCAGACCTTATGTCCCTGCAGACTTTCACTAGGATTACCATCCCTCTGCAGGCATTAGGGTTTTTGTCTACAGGTTCCTTTATGTTATTTGAGCCACAGATTTTCTGGGCAGTTGGCTACAATCATTCTTTTAATTAATTTTTATCTGTCTATCCTGAACTGCATGAATGGGATGTTTTTCACCTTCCAACTGAAATTTGGCAGTGAGGATCAGTGATTTCTCCTAGTCTCATGTAGAAATTAATTGTGCAATCTATGTCAAACCACAGACAGATATTTTTCTGTGTTTTGGAGTGTTTTCCATTTTCCATGTAGATCTTTGTCACTTCTTGGAGTGCACCCTAGGAAGCAATTTCTTCTGTTTTATCATCCATTTTACATATGATCATCACCTAACATTTAAGTTGTCTCTCCCAGAAATGATTGCTGGCTTCCTCTGACAGATCTTTGTAGCTGTTTGCCAACATCTTGGCCACTAATTTTTCTTAATCCCATCACAAAATTCTACTTACACTCACTTTCCTACTTAGGAAGGAAAAAAGGTTTCCCATTTTTCTCTATAATTTCATTTGGTAAAATTGTCCAAATTTATAATTTTCTGTCTGTCAATTATACATGGACTTGAAAAGGGATTATCTGATACACTTCAGTCATGCTGGATGCAACACAAAGCAAGCATAGTACCTGAGTCGAATGCTGTATGCTGAAAAAGGCACAGGTCCCTGAATTCAGGCACTCTCTGTCTCAACACAGATTTTTATGTATCAAGGCTTTCCAAAATAGAAAAGAAATATCTTTCATCATTCTTTACAGCTTAGAAGTTGTTAAAAAAATGCGAGTTCACTTCTTATTTAGTAATCTCAAATTGAAAATGTGGTTTAATGTTTTTTTTCCTCTGTTTTGTCTCCACACTCAAATTCCTATGGGTTTTCTCTCCCCCAAAATATGAAGCCACAATTGTTAGGAAAATAATATAACAAAGTAGCACAGAAAACATCATTATTCTGATGTATGCACCTCTAATGGCCCCACAGCCTCAGAAAGGACACAGAGCTAAAGCAAGTAGGAAGAGATTGCAGCAGGGATGATGAAGAATGTGGAACAGGATTTTTTCAATCCAGAAAAAAAATTACTGAAGGAGATGTTTGAGGCCCATAAAGTCAGGGATACTGTGGAAAAAGGTGACTACAGAATGATTTATTCATTGTTCTCACAAGCAAGAACTAGAGCATTGCAGACAATTACCAGGCAAACAAGCAAGAGTACAAATTTAGATTAAGGGACCCATTCTGTATATACTGTATGGACCTGATGTATATACTGGCTCAAAAAGAGATTAGACAAAATAAGTTGGGTTTGATCTAGCAATGGCAATTAAACACAAAAAGGTCTAACTCAACCTCTAAACCAGCCATAAAAAAAATAAAATAAAAAAGGTGTTCCTTCCTATACTTTTCTTACATACGTTTCTTAGGCATTGGTATTAGCTATGCTGACAGAATAACTGGATCTTTGTTTTTTCCTGATTATTGCCATTTTTCTTTTCTTATGTTTTGTTCCTATATGCCTCTGGTCTGGGAGTTGGAAAAAGCAGTCTTATTGCTAGACTGTGTGGATGTTGGGAACCAGAAGTTTGTGTAACTTATCCAGCATGGTAGATTCAGGTCTTTAAAGAAACATCTCTTTCCTCACTCTGAAGTCTTCATCTATTGTAAAATTTTGGTTGGTTTTTGGCAAAAGTCTATGTAGCTCATATCAAAGCTGTTTTTCATCATCCCAGTTAAAGAGGTTAACATTTCGTTAAGCTTTTTTCTTTACTACTGCTCAATAGTATATTTCTCCTACCAACAGTATTCTAACTATGATCTTAGCTTAATTATAAATTATTTTAAATAAAATTGGTGCATAACTCAACTGATTGCTGTGCTTACCTGACACACTTTTATGAAACCTCAAATTTAATGGTAATCTAGAGAGGTTGATGGAATAGCTACATATTTGCATGGGTATAAGCAAAGACAGGAGGTGTCTTTAGTAGACATTGGCACCAATAGTTTAGCTATGCAGTCTGTACCTTTCTACTATATATGACATTTCATAGAGTAAAATAAGGTTTACATTAAAATTTAAAACATTCTGTAAATATTTACAGGGAAAAAATGTTCTCATATGCTCATTTGTCACATTTGTTCTTGGAGAACATTCTTCCTCTCTTTTCATGCATGCAGAACTGAACTCATCCGTGTACTAAATGACCCTGAATCTAAAGATAGTCTCCAAACTAAACATAAAGGCATTAATATTATTAAACATGGAGAGACTGAATTAGGGTAGCTGTAGAGAAAATTTAAAGTTTATTAACTAGACTTTATTAAAACATTAACTAAAGACTTGCATTATAAAATTAAGAAAAGAGTCAACTATTTTTGATGAACTACGTAATAGATGTAAAAAATGTATTCAAATAACTCATTTGCTCAACTCAGTGGGTTGCTTCTATTCTAATTGAATTTTGAAGACCTCTCTAAACAAGAATGCTGGTGCAGAATCCTGACATTTGTCAAATCCACAAAGGATTATTTTAGAAAGTAACAATAGCCAGTATTCATACAGAAAAAAAAAGGAATTTTAATTAACAAAATGTGTATCTTTTTTGTTTTGTTTCTGAAACAAAAGAAGCATGGTAGAAGGGAAGAAATAAGCAAAGAATTATTGACTTGATTTTTAGGGTTCTGACAACCCAGAGCTCCTGAAAGATTGCTCCAAAAGAAGTGGGGGGAAAATTTCTCAGCTCCTGTGTGAAATAGCTTATGTACTTTAGCTGAAATTTATGGAGGAAGATGTAACAAACATACATTTTCTAAAATAAAAAGTTAGGTTGGTTATTTGGGCATTATTTTTAGTGTATCATTTATATATAAGAATATTTCAAATTAAATATACATTGTGAGATATGCCAAACAGCTGGACTGTTGCCCTGATTGTAGGAGTTGATGCTGGACTGATAAAAGCAATTTTTCCTGTACAACATATGATACAGACACAAGTGGGTGGAAATAAACACAATATATACACATTTCTTTGTGTATGACTATAAATATGCATGTGCATACAGACACACATGTGTACTGCAAAGGAGTAGCCTCAGTCTGGACTGGGGGCTGCAGGTGACCTGCCTATTTCATCTGTCTGTAAATTGGCCCCTGGGCTTCTGGGCAGATGAGTCAGAAGAAGTTGGGTTTGTACCACTGTGCACTCTTGAGTTCAAATCTTGATGTGCCTTTACTAGTCCAAAAAGGTTTTTACATTGCTGACAGTCACCAGCTGAGTAAGTTTGGGGTTCTGCCACCTTCTAGGTTTGGTTCTGGTATTTTTGTGGCTGCTTGTAGTTCCTGTTGGAGTCCATAGGCTTTCTATTTTCAGTTAGCATTGGCTGTTAACTTCTCTGGGACTGAAAATTCATACATTTGCTATAGTTGGTACTCCAGCTTTGTAGTCATGTTGTTTCAAAATTTTCCCACTGAGTACAGATGCAGCCTAGGCAGCTGGTTTAAACTAGACTCCTAGTTTTAGTAGGCAGAAATGAGATGACTCTTGGTGCATATCATGGGCCACACAGCACAGAAGGGTTGCAAATACCTGAGCTAACTCCAGGCAAACCAGTGACATATTCTGCAAAACTTATTTAGCTTGGCCAAACCCAGCACTGATGTTTCCAGCACCTGAGTTGGGGCTAAAGTACTGGGTCCACTGAGCTATCTAAGTAAACATATTATGTCACTCAGCATGAACCACTGGGTTTTTTGGGTTTTTTTCCTTTCTCTTTAGTTAAGAGACTCTTTCCTTCTCTAAACCACAGCAACACCTTTGTCCTTAGATGGGTCACTTACCACTAGCAATAGGGACTGCTATGACCCTTGAAAAAGAAAAGAATTCTTTGAATTATACTGGTGCTGCTTTTTATTTTAAAAAGGTAATACAAGGAGATAAAGAAGAGGCACACATTTCAGTGTCCCTTCCACTGAGGAAATCATAATCCTCACTTCAATATGCCAGTCTGAAATAACACTATGAAAAGGAAGTTGATACAAACCCTTTCTCAATATAGAAACACATGAAAAGATTTGTAGGATGTTATTTGCTAGTACATTTGAAATATTCTATGCTGATGGAGATTATCCAGATGGCAGGAAGTTTTTTGCTGAGTTACTGGGGGTAGTGTAAATTTGGTGCCATTTCTTTCTATGCTGCAGCCTGAGGTTTTTATCTGCTGTACCATTAAGATTGCAAACTCTTTTAGAAAAAAACCCCTCAGATTATGAGTTCATACAGTGTTTTCTATATTCAGGTCCAAGCTTTCTTAGTCTTCCAGCATTATCATTAACTAAATATGCAGAAAAAAGTAGCCAGATTCTGAAATACAAATTGCAAGTATTGTATAATCCTGGCAAAACTGATCAAAATTGTGAACATTATTCACAGACCTACGCTCATAAGAGATTTTGCAGGTGAACAAAATTATCTTGAGGTTGGCATTAATTATATACCTCTCACCTTTTTATTTTCAGTTATTTACTCTTTAGGCGACAGCCTAAATTATACATGGAAGATAATGAACCTCATGTCTGAGGGATCTTTGGAAAGTATGAGATATTTAGATCATCTTGGATGGGACACCTTATTAGCTGAAGAAGTAAAATTTATTTCTTAAAGGTCAGCATAAGTGAAGAAGCTTAAGTCATTCAGTATTTTGTAGGATACACCAGATGCATTGGGCCAAATTTGTATCAGCACATTTGGTCTGTAATCAATATTAGCTACTGCAATAGTAACAGTAGAAGAATTTTAGTCAATGAAATTTTACTGCTTTCTATCTGTTACTCTCCGTCCTGAAATGCTAGATTGTGAAATGATGTCCAGTGTGGCCTTACATGTAATCTATGTGAATGGAAGGTTTTTAAGAGTTCCAGGTTATGCACACACATTAAGGCTCCACATACGGTGGTTCAAATCCCATTTGAACTCATTAATATGGTAATAGTATGGCAAACTGGCTTTCAAACAGCTGAGGAAATGTTATTTGCAGCACAGTGGCTCTGAGGCCAAATATGTTGTTTGCAAGGTAACTTCAATTTTACATCTGCAATTGAAATCCTGCCTGAAAGTTTTAAATCTGTAGCAGTGCCATACCTGAGAGAAGGTTCTATTGTATTAAAGTGTTAAATCACACAGGGTGGTCCCCTGGCACTGATCCAGTGGGCACAGTTACACAAATCCATACTGTGACACACCAAAACAGACTTTGGATGTGATTTCTGGCCCATTTGAACTCATGAATCAGAACATCTTTGGAGGTGCTCTACAACTTTAAGCTGACACTGTGCTAGAGACTCTTGAAAATGTAGCAGAAAAATTATCTAGCTCCTAACAGAAGCCTTCCAGTACCCAAAAGGGGACTTATGAAAAAGCTGGAGAATGACTTTTCACAAGGGCATGTAGTGACAGGGCAAAAGTTAATGGGTTTAAATTGAAAGAGGGAAGGTTTAGATTAAATATTAGGAAGAAATTCTTTACTCAGGGTGTGGTGAAGCACTGGAGCAGGTTGCTCAACCTCTGGAAGTGTTCAAGGCCAGGCTGGATGGGGCTTGGAGCAAGGTGGTCTAGTGAAAGGTGTCCTTGCTCATGGCAGGGGGGTTGGAACTAGATAATTTTTAAGGTTCCAACTCAACACATTCCATGCATCAGATTGTGTCTTGATACTGTATTTCCTCATGTAGAGATAGCTGTGGATTACCAGATACAAACAAATGAAAGAGAAAAATAAAATTGTTTTCTATTAGCAGTGGCATCTTTGGGATTCGTAGATTGTGTGAGCATGTCTGAAGAGGCACTGCTATGACTAAAACACCATGGAAATGAGAGATGTTTAATGACAACAGCACACATTCCTCTGCCAGAATTACAAACAATGTGAAAACTTACAAAATAAAACTGAAATCCGTGATTTTGTCAGATAAACATGACATCAGCAGATAAAAATACATTTGAATTTTGCTTGGAAATAATTTTTTACTGTTATTTCTGGATAGATTCTGGTGCCCACCAACTGACTCAGATTCTAGTCAGTGAGTTTAGTGCTGACCATTAAAATTAAGGTGTTTTGTTGGCGAATATGGTCCCTTTGTAAAATCCTCATTAAGATTTAAAGTATTTGCACCCTATATATTTGCACCCATAAGAAGGGAAATGTATGGCCTCATTAAAATAACATAGCTTCCACTGAAATTCTGGAACTCTGAGGCATTCAGAGATTCCACTCTTCCAGCCTATGGTAACCATAAGGTGACAGATGTAACCTGGAAGCCAGGCTGGCTGATGGATGGAGCAGGTTACCTAGGGACCACACAGTACAGGCAGTTTGAAAGAGCATGATTTACAAAATAGATGTGGCAAGTCTCTGCAGTGCTTTGCAGAGCATAAGAAACCTCAGAAAACCCAGTTTGGTTGTTCTGCACTGAAATAATGCTCAGGACTCTGGCACACAGTGTTTTCAATGAATGCAATCTGAGGTCTCAAGAAAACACATAACCTAATAGACACAGAACTTTGCAAAATCACACCAGCTTAATATATATTAACCTTCTACAGGGCATTTCAAAATTACCTGACTGACTTGCAAGACAAATGTCTCTTCAGTGCTGACATTTGGACTCACCAAGGCTTTTGACACTTGATGATAACATATTGCTCTTAAAAGGCAAAAATACTGGACCAGACCTGCACTGTCCTTGGCAAACTGTGTTCTCTGTAGACTCTGCAGCTCCTGAGTGCAGAGAACAATGTGTGACAAGTACACACCTTGCTTTCCACCCTGTTTACATATTCATCTTTTTACATGTTTGCAAAACATATTTCATCTCAGCAGGATGTTCTTTCGTATTTTTTTCTGGCAGAATACAAACAAGATCATATATTGCTTTTCTGCAGTACATCCTCTTAAGTAACATCAGCAGATTGCAGCACCAACAGAGGTTCAGGACACCGTGCTCCACTCAAGTGCCAATAGTTCTGTACTGGTTTTGTCCCATCTCTACTGAAGATGGAATTATAAGGGAAACAAATCATGTTTCATAAAATTAGAGTGTCTGAAACTAATTACACTGTCCTCCTCTAAGACATTCTGAAAACTTTTAGTGGAGTACACAGGCAGCTGCAATAATATAATTTGAGCATATAAATGAATAACTACAGCCGGTTTCTAAGCTGATGGATCTGATGAATTATAAAGGTCACTCTCATAGACAAAAAGGTGGATTTGGATCAAAACAGAGGAAGCAGATTGAATGTATTCATAACAAAAAACCCAAACCAAATGAAACAAAACCCCACCATTTTCTTTAGTTTTTCAAACTGTTTTATGATTTTTTTTTCTTATGGGTTGCTTTCCCAACACTTCTTTCCTCAAAAAAACATGTAACTTTTTATTTGTGCTTTTAGTTTCTCTCCCTGATGAAGCATTATGATGTAATACTTTTTGCCAAGCTCTAAGACACCATGTGATTTGCAGATCACCTTGTGATCATAAAGATGTGAAATTATTTTAATCAAAACAGAAATAGTCAGCAATGTAGAGATTCTCTCTCCAGCCTCTTCACTACTTGTGAACTATCTACATTGTGTTTCTCCATGTTAGCCCATTAAAAACTCCTTTTGTTATGCAGAAAAATTATAACTTTATTTTGGTTTTGTGGTTTTCTCATAAACATTGAAGGGGAAAGTAAATATATTTTGTTTAAATAAAAACAGACAGCTTTCACATGTGATTAATATTTGCATTAAAGCGAAGGAGTTACTTTTATAGATTTCCTTTATGTTCATTAAAGAAAGCTTAATACAGAAGACAATGACAACTGCAGGACAAATAATTCAACTATATTGTTTAAGAAACTAAAATTGGAATCTCTATACATCTGAGAGCAGCCTATATTTTCAAGAAAAAAAAAGAACAAAAGACTTTTTCATTTCTTTTAAAACCTTTTAAAACAATTTTATGTTAAAATTTCCTGATTTTATTTTTTAAATACTGCATTTTGTTGGTTTTTGAAAGAAATGTAGTGAAAGTAATTTCTTTCAGCTCTTCAAATCTGTATTCTTTGAAAATGTGCAAGACGGAAATTATATCCACAAGGGCTGAATTACTTAAGGGTAGAGTCCCATTGGCAGAGACTGTTAAGACAATGTACCAGTAAATGAGTCCTAAGGTGGGCATGCAAAACAAGCAGTTCTAGGAGAATCCTGTTTTGCTGATATAACTGCACTTGCACTAACGACTGGGGAATTCTCCCAGAACAGCTGTGTCAGTCAGCAAAGCTATTTTGGTATAAATCTGTACTGTGTACCTAGCTTGATATTTGGGGTGGAGTTGACCTTACAGTAGAAAATGCCAAAAGAAGTGGGAGAATGGAAAAATTTACTGTTATCATGTAAGCAGGCAGGAAAGTGTAACTGCATTCTCTGTGACTGTGTAGTAGTGGATGTCAGAAAATCCAAAATGTATGATTTAAATAAAGTAGAATTTATAAAACTTATATCTAATGGCTAGACATAAAAATAATGTGGGAATTATTTTTATATCATGAGACTTTAAGAAGAGTAGCAGACCACTGAGGGTCACTGCTGCATGGGAGATATTGCCCTGGGATGGAGTTCCATGACAAAGGACATGACGAGTCAGGGACAAACTATTTAGCATGGTCTGTTGTGATAGGACAAGGGGTAATGTTCTAAAACTGAAAGAGGGTAGGTTGAGATAAGATATAAGGAAAAGGTTTTTTATAACAAGAGTGGCAAAACTTGGGAAGAGGTAGATGTCTCAATCCTGGAAACATTCAAGGTCAGGCTGGATGGGGCTCTGAGCAACCTGGTGTAGTGGAAGGTGCCCCTGCTCATCACAGGAGCATTGGAGTAGATGACTTGTAACTGTCCCTTTCAACCTAAACCATTCTATGATTCTTTGATCATGATAAAAAAAAAAACTAAGTCAAGAACAGTGGATTTTTATAAAATGGGAATTAGTAAAAGCAGCCATTGCTTTGTGAAAGACCTTGTAGATTTCTGGAATCTGCCCTTTCAAAATGCTGGGCTGGAGCTGGCACATGGCCGTCCCTGTAGGGAATGAGGACAGCCAGCACAGTCCTAACATTATAGCAAATTATAGGCAATAGCAGCTTGTTACTACATGTTACAAGTTTTCATACATAAACCCTGTTTTACACTAACTAGGCCGTGTTTTGAATGATCTTTTTAGTGTATTGTTTTAGCTTTACACAAAGGAAAAAAAAAGTTTTAATTCAGTAATAATAGCAGTCGTATATTCCAGTGATACTTAATCTGGACAAATTACTGGAAATTGCTTGAATAATAACTCAGTTGCAGAAAAACATTTCCTCCAACCAATGCTGGTATTTATTTTTTCTTTTTTGTTTTCCTAGAATTAGAGAAATGTTGGGTTTTCAAACTGGGTTATTTTTTGGAGTGGGAGACAATTCAGTTAACTCTTTTTGAGGCCCTTGTCAAGTATTTCTTCTCTGTTGACATGGTGGCTGTGTCTGATAAGTGAAGACTGAGGGCATGAGAGGAGGCAAAAACTCAGTGAAATAAAACACAGTGTGGAAAGTGTGGAGGACTCTCCCTCCTGTTGTAATAGGAAGCAATTTGCCCTTCTTGTATTGACACATTGCACAAAGATTTCTTATAAGTGGGAAGCCATTAAGAGTTAGAATTACAATTTTAATATGTTATGCCTAATAGTTGATAGGTGTGGTGTAAGCTAAAGATAATTAAACAGCATAAAAAGCTCAGCAGCTGAATTGTTTTTTCTGAATACAACCACGAACAAAATAAATCCCTTCTACAGACAACAAAAGAAGTCTGTGGGCAATGCTTGACAGAAGAGGTGACAAAGAAAAGGGCAATAACTCCTTTCGAGTGCCATTCCCAGAACACCTTCTTTAATTGCAGGTTAAAAGAATGTGTTCAGAAACTTTAGATCATCCTTCCACAGCGACTGCACTGGAGAATTCTCTCCAAAATGTGCACAAGATTTCAAGAAGTCTTTTACAGCACTGTGGGCTTTTATCTTGTGTTCAGAAGCTGAAGCAGGCTTTAAGAATTAATCCTTAATACAGGCAATAATAAAAAAACAATCACCATAAAAATTATTGTGTTCACTCCAGGGAATTATGACCTGGAGTTCAGTACACAGCAGTAGAAATGGGAAGTGAAGAAATTTCATTTTTTCGTTTTTTTTTCTTTTCTTGAAAAAATATATGGTTTCTTGAAGAAATTATCAAATTATTATTCCTCTGAAGCATCCCCATTTTAAGTCTAATTATTTGTGTTTACTTGAAGCAAGCTTGCTGAAATACACCCAGTTACAACTGAAACATGGAAAAACATGGGGAATACATTAATTTCCATATTATTTTTTAAATTACTTCATGTGGTATATCTATATAAAAAGAGAAAGATACATGTATTAAATTCAGAATCCTATTATTGGCTGGCTGTATTTAGATTAGGTTTACACCGAAAATCCAGTGCCACAAATTCAACTTTTAATTTTTGGGGAACAAAACTAGTAAGCAATTGCTTCCACAGTTCTTCAGATGAGCCACCAAAATATTTTGTAATAAATCCAGCCCTACAAATAGAATTTCCTTAGGACAGTACATACATTTATAGAAGATGTTTGACCTTGTTCTGCTTGACCTGAATTCCTAAAACACAGTTTCTTTCAGCAAACTATGAAAATGTTAAAGAAATAGCATACCTGGAAGTTTCTTGCTTTGTGCTGATATTTAGCATTGAGATGGGAATTTGGATGCTGTTTCTTTAACAGGAATTTTATTCATTCCTACCTGGTGACATGAATCAATGAGTATCAGTTAAAATTTAAACAATCAGCAAAACAACTGGAGCATGTTGGCAATGACAGGGTAGTAAACTTGTTTTCTGCAGTTCAAAATGTGTCTAGATTGCCATCAATTAGATCATTTGTATAATGCCATCATTAGAAACTGAGGACAGCCTCCCCAAATACCATGAGAATTTATGGATTTCTCATGTCAGTTCTTTGTGTCTGTTTTCATTTGCTCACTTAAACATTTATCTTAAAGAACGAAAATTAGGACAGAAGCATATTGAGGAAGCTTGGATGGGATTGTGATCCAGTGTTTTTTCACAGATTTTTTTGCATAGGTGCCTAATATCCCAATGTCTGGGGTAATGTGTAATTGACTACAGACTGTTGAGGTTTTAAAGTGCTGTCCTTGATATAGGCTGATTTTATTAATGACAGTAACAGATTTTTTATATACTGTGCAATAATATCAAAAACATCAATTTGTTTTAATGGCTGTGGCTGCCAGGTCTGATCCCCTGCTGAGGGGCAGAGAGGTGCTGGGGCTCTGGCACTGCAGGACAGCCACACCTGTGTCTGCAGCCAAACTCTCACTGAGGCTGCATGTCACCAATGAAGTGCTCCATCAGTGTCTTGTTTGGTCCAGTGTGTCCAGGGCCCCATGTCAAAGAGATTTACTGCTGAGGTCAGAGCTTAGGGGGAGATGGTGGATGTGCTCATTCTTTTGTTTGGGAAGGAAAACAAGTGTAGACTGCTTTAAAGCCTCCTGGCTTCTAAGCTGGTATTATTTCTTCTACAAGAGATACTTCTAAAGGAACTACTTATACAAGAATATTTATAAAAGTGAGTGAAAGTAGATGGAACAGATGTTCCAAATCAGTTGTTCTTTTTGGAATATTTATTCTAGAGTTTGTCTATATTTTTGCAAATATCTCCAAGTCACCCAACTGTTGTTTTGCCTTTCTCTGCATTCTCAATATCTTTCCAGTTTTATTTAGCTGTTTTTGTGAAAGTAAACAGTAGTTCATCTGAAATGTAATGAACATTAACTCATTTTTATTATCCAGCTTCTCAAAAGCAGTCATGAATTACTATTTAACAGACATTTATTTTTCTGCTATATCTTACACTCATAAAAATGTTGAAGGAAGTTATTCTGTCCGCTTTAGTGTTTACAGATAGAAAATTCTATAGCCACCAGGTCCTTTAAAAATGTCTTTAGCAATTATTTCAACACATTTTATTAGGTTTTGCCAATTACATGATTTTGTGTATTAGACATTTATTATTATTACTACCATTACACTTTATTTTAGAGTTGTTTGCTTTATAGTATTTTAGTAATGTCTTTTTAGAGTAAAGTGTAAACAGGAAAAGCTCACTCTACCCCTTGAACGTACTTTAAAGGGATGTAATGCAAAGGGTGATTCTGTGGGAAGAGGTACTGCAGGCTGACCAGGTGTCCTCTGCAGACCTTGGCAGGTCTCTGCTACCATGGGTGCCCACAGGCCTGCCTGTGGCACACAAGGGAGGTGCTCACCTTCTTGTTAATCTGTAAAACATCACAGATATGTTGGGAGGTGACAAACTTGGGCATACGGCCAGAGAAACATGATGAGCAACTAAATACACATTTTGGAGCATGACCTGAATGAGACATCTAAAAGATGTCAGAGCCCAGAAGAACTGCCCTGGGCATTTTTTATGGCCAGTAGAGAGGAAAAAAAAGGATTTATATTCTTCTAAAATATATGATGTTACATGAAACATGCTTTATTAGATTATAGTTATCTAGAAATCAAGTTATTGGGCAAATTGTACAAAAAGCTGTAAAAATTCACTGTTTTGATGTAGATTGAGTGATGATGGTTCCATCCCTGAATGCTAAAGTTCCAACTCGTTTTCATTCCTCAGCAAAGCATGTCAGTGATAGTGTTAGCTGGTTTTAATGTCTTACTATTATCTTTTCCAATCATCAGCTCAAGGAAATAAACATGAGGGGTGTTAAGTGTATTTCACTCTACACACTTTCTTTCAGTTCACTTCAAACCACCATTGTGTCTCCAATGTTTGTTAGATCAAACCCTAAACATTATTTACCATTATTTTGAGAGAATTCTTTTTTTATTTGAAATAAAACTGCATGCACCCCGTGCCCTGCACTTACTATCATTACTGTTTAAAGGGCCAGTAAGGAAACAACAAGCACGTGCAAGGTCTAATAGCACTTTTGCACTTTTATGAACGATGGTGGAATAAGTTACTGATGTTGCAAAAGATTGCTACTGTAGCTAGTACCTCTTTTTAATCATGTCCAGTGCTTTAATTTCTTAGCATTTTAGGGGGAAGGCTGCCAATACACTCAATTAATATCAATACTGTAGA
Organism: Luscinia megarhynchos; assembly: GCA_034336665.1. Lineage (NCBI taxonomy): Eukaryota > Metazoa > Chordata > Aves > Passeriformes > Muscicapidae > Luscinia > Luscinia megarhynchos. The sequence goes on from JAPFBE010000002.1 coordinate 82,474,466, forward strand.
GCAATACACTCAATTAATGTATCATAATGGATAAAAGAAAAAAAAGGTAACATTAAATAATGTTGAGGGAGATATGGAAGTCAGACTGGATAAAACTCCCAAAATTCTGTGTTGTAGCTATAAGTAAATCTTCTAAGGAGTAAATTTAGAAAAGGTGCACTCATGTTTGTGAAGGAGGCAGGTGTGCTTTAGAGAAGTACAGCTTGGCTTAAGCAGAGGAGAGATGAAGGATTTGCCTGTGACTTGCAGGGTCAGTTCCTCAAGAGATGCCGAGCCACTGACAGAAGCAATGGGCACAAGCTCACACACAGAAGGCTCACGCTGAACATCAGGAAATGTTTTTTTCCACTGTGAGGGTGAGCGAGCATTGATGAGTGAGGTATCTCAGAGGGGCTGTGAGTCTCCATCCTTGGAGATGCTCAAAGGCGTCCGGCCCCAGTCAGGGCAGCTGGCTCTGTGACCCTGCCTGATGACCCAGGGACCCCTTCCCACCTCAGCCTTCCTCCGGCCAGCGCTTCACTCCGTTTTTTACCGACCCCACCCGGGAGCAGGCTCTCGCCCTTTGGCTGCAGGTGTGTCCTGCGGGCCAGGAGCGGTGGCGGCGCTGACCAGCCCCGCTCCCGCCGGGACCCGCCGCGTTCTCCGGTCCGTGCCGAGCCAGGGCCGCCCCTTCCCCGGCCTCCCCCCGCCTCCAGCATCCCCGTGAGCCCGGGCCAGCCCCGGCCGCCCCTCCCGCCTGCTGCCGCTCGCCAGCGCGGCGGGGCCGGGCGGAGAGCAGAGTCTGCGGGCGGTGCCTGCGGGACGTCCCGCCGCTGCCGGCCGGCGCCGTGCCCCGGTCCTGCCTCCGGCGCGCTCGGTATTTACAGCCGGGCTCGCACCACGGCGCCGTCCCGCTCCGCCCGCCCCGGAGCCCCGCGCCGGCCGAGCGCTCGCCCCGCTGGTAGGCGGCTCCGTGCGGGCTGCGGCGGCCCGCCCCGCCGGGAGCAGCGGCAGCGGGGCAGAGCCGGGCTCGGCGGGGCAGAGCCGGGCTCGGCGGGGCAGAGCCGGGCTCGGCGGGGCAGAGCCGGGCTCGGCGGGGCACAGCCCGCCCAGCGCTCCCCGCCGCCCCAGCGCCGCCGCCAAGACGCCGCGCTTCTTGTACCGCGCCAAGGGCGGGTGCCGCTCGGCCAAGATGGGCCGGCAGACGGCGGCCGGCGGGCGCGCCATGCAGCGGTCGCAGAGCCGGAGCAGCCTCTCCGCCTCCTTCGAGGCGCTGGCGGTCTACTTTCCGTGCATGAACTCCCTGGAGGAGGAGGACCGAGGTGAGGGGCCGGGGCTCGATCGCCGCCCCGGGAAGGGCCGGGTCGGTGCTGGGCGAGGGCTGGATGGGGGACGCGGGTGATGGAGAGTGGCCTGGGCTGACAGAAGGGTAGCGCCGTGCTTGTAGCTGGAGGCTGAAGTGTGATTTAACAGATGGTGTTTATTGACACATTGGGAAGGAAGTTCTACCTGAACTTTAGGTATGTTGGAGGGAGAAATAAAGGGTAGAGGGTCTTTCCATTCTTTCCATTTTCTGCTCGTTCGTACGAAAAACAAACCCCACGGGTGCTTTTCTGACAATCTGCGGATTGCTCAGGTATCGCTTGCCTGTCATTACAACATAATTCGTACAGAACACCGGAGTGGAGCAGTTAAATGCTGGCCCCGAAAACCTTTCCTTAGAGGCAGCAGTGTAGGTTGAAGGCTACTAAGAGAAATGGATTTTCTGTGGATTTTCTGTGTAGCCATGCCCCCAAAAATATTTGCTATTTGGAATGTGCAAATGTACATACATAGTTAAGCGTGGCACCAAACTCTACCCAGGATGGAACTTGTATTTCAAGAGTTTCTTTCGAGTATACTGGTTTCATAAAAAAATAATATGTTCTGTTGTGTTTAAATAGGTTTATGTATAGAATAAACTGGTGGGCTTTCCCTTGTTTTATCAGACCTAATTCAAGATTTTTAATTCCATTGAGATTAATGGAGCAAATTGCACCTTCAATAGATTTGAACACTAAGAAACGGATGTCAGTGCTGCTATGCAAACATGTAGTGGTGTGTATACACCATTCATGATGTGTTTAAAGTATCTGCATGTTAATTTATCACCTTCCACATTTCAAGCTGAGAGTTCAGTGGTTAGTGCGTGTCCCCAGTCTTTGTGTGTTTTATCTTTTCATGTGCAACAGTCTCTGAAGTATTTTCTCCAAAGCATCTCTCATTTTTGATTGAATCCCAAGGGATGGTCCCTCACATTTTCCCTGCTTTTACTCTGGGGCTGGCCACGTTTCCCCTTTCAGTGGAAAAGAAGTGGCTGCCCCATGGGGCAAACCGTGCTGTCCTTCAGTACCCTCATCTGCTTCCTGCCTTGAACAATGAAGTGAACTGCAAAATACTGCCAGTAGACTGCAGGGTAGGCTTCAGATGGCATTTTTACTACTCTGGGTGTGCTAATAAACACAATAGCTGAAAGCACGCACTGAAAATGTTATAAATTATCCTAAACATGTTTAGGTATTCTTTGAAGATTATTTTTCTTTATCATTCCAGAAGTGTTTTCTTTTCAGTCCTGATTTTTAGCTACAGTACTTCCATTAATCCTATATGAAATCACAGTATTGATTTGGTTTGTTCTGCTTGGTTTTCTTTACTTCTCTAAGAAGCATTTAACTTATTCCTTGGTGGAATCTGTGTTTGCTTAAAACTGTTTACTGGTTCAAAGAACTATAAAGTACATGGAATTCAGTAGAGAAGTATCTGTAAATGTAAGGGTAGTTGTAATGATTTATTTATTTTGTTGTGGCAAAAATGTTAAAAGATTGTATACTGATTCACATGTCACTTATTGTGTTGATTTATGTTATCTGATCCTGTTTAGATGAAGGCTACACATGAAAATGCATTTCATTAGTTCCCATGAAGAAATAGAAATGTAATTTCTATGCAGTTTTGTGGATTTGAGTTTCTGCTACTTCAATTTAGACATAGCAGGTTACACAGGGAATGCAGGCTGAGATAATTTCCCAAGTGTTCTCAGTGGAATTAGAAAGAAAAAATTGTGTTGTGTTTTCTGAATGGCAAGTTGCCTCTGCACTCAAATTGGAATTTGGTGTCTAATGAGTGCTTATGAAATTTTATTAATGTAATGTAATTAAAGCGGTTTATGGTACGTGGACTCCCATGTATGTTCACATACAAATGTTCTTTTACAGTTCAACCTGAAAAAGATAAACCCACTTCATAAGTGAGCTGTCCTCAAGATGTAGTTATTTCTGCTTGTGGTGGATAGCTTAAAAAAAGATAACCTGTTACAAGGGCGCTTTTTTTTTTTTTTTTTTTTTTTACATTTCACACTCAGTCATATTTTAATACAAACAGAAAATCTGACCTGTTGAGGCAATTGAGATACTCTCTTGAAGACTTTTGTTTATTGAATGCTGAAGTGAATATAGTTGTCCAGAGGTGTATCTTTCAGTATGAAAGAATATGAGTACTGTCAAATTTAGAAATAGCAAGTAACTCAGTACAACATATTAATAATTTTTGAAGCTATTTTTGAACATGATGATTAAGAAGATCCCTTTACATGTTGGCTGATTAAAGGAGACCTTTAAGCCCTGGCATCCAAGCTGGGATGTGGGCTGTGGAAAAGCTGCTGTTTTCACTTGGTAGCCATGAATTTGAATCATAAAATCATCGGGGTTGGAAGGGACCTTCAAGAGCATCCATTCCAGCTGTCCACCTAGCACTACCTCTGCAAGCCCTAAACCCCTAAACCACATCATCCAGAGCCAGATGCAGATGCCTCTTGAGCACCTCCAGGAATGGGGACTCCACCATCTCCCCTGGAGCAAATGATTCCAATGCCTGACCACCCTAACAGTGAATTTTTGTTTCTAGTATCTAATCTGAAGTTTCCCTGTCTCAGTTTAAGGCCATTTTCTCTCATCCTCTCACTGCAGGCACAGCAGAAGAGACTGAACCTCGCCTCACTGGCCTCCTGTCAGGTGCATGCAGAGAGTGATGAGATCCCCCTGAGTCTCCTCCAGGCTAAACAAGCCCAGCTCCCTCAGCTATTTCTCATAAGACTTGTTTTTTAGAGCACTGTTGCCTTTCTCTGGACATCCTCCAGCACCTCAGTGTCCTTGGAGGACCCAAAACCGAACACAGTACTCGAAGTGTGGCCTCACCAATGCAGAGTACAGGGGAATTTGTCATGGCTAGTCCTGAACTTGCCATGCTTGGCCAGGTTTGCAATACAGGGAGCTGCTATTTAAAATGGCAATTCTTACCTGCTGATCAGTTGAGATGAGTCCTTCAAGTTTATGCACATTCATTATTTAGGAGTTAATTATTTTTAACCACATCTAGTAAAAGGTGTAAGAAATTAATTCTTTGCATCATCAGTTTCTTTCTGGCATGTCTGCATGTATACATACAGGACTAACATGGTGCCAGAGAAACTTATTTATTTTCAAAACAGCAAGGGTTTTAGAGAGGTGTCTTTTGCATTTTATTTTGTTAGATTAATTAATCATAAAATGCATGACCTGCATACTGAAATGAGAATTGGTGTCAAATAACACTTGGAACAGACTTAAATTATGTGGAAATTGTTGAAAAGGTATGGGGACAGAGTACAAATCAGTATCTGTATGAATGCTCTTGAAGCATTCCAAGCCTTTTTTTTTTTCTCCTTGGTTTTGCTGAAATTAAAGAAATTTTGTGATTGTCAAAAGGTAAGAGAATTTCCAATGTAAATGCATGTGACATCCTTTTAGATGTCTGTGTAGTCACAGTGCAAAGTCTCATGCACATGATACATTTACAAGTAGTGCATAAATACTAAACTAAGCAAATAAACTCTTGCATACAAGAAGCTTGCTGGAGAAGAGGTAGAGTTACCCAACAGGCAGAGAAAAGGAGAGAGGCTCAGATCACATGATGTGATTACTAGAAAGCTTATGTCTGTTTTTGTGAGTGGGACTGGTAACTGGGTGCTTCCTCAGATTACACTGTGTATTGTTTACTGCAATAAATTTTCACTATTGTTTCCTTTTTATACTCTACTTACATTCACTTCTGATTTGCATTGTTGTAAACAGTTAAATAGCACATTGCCAGGAGTGCAGCTGTGGAGCTGCTGGTTATGGCAAGTATGCAGAGCTATGCCCACCAAATTTCAATTTAATATCTTCTTTTGCCAAAGTTTTTGGGTGGTAGTGAAGCTATGAGATTGAAGGGGAAAGCCAAATGCTTTGCAGGTGCTGAAGACAATTCAAGAGATAATTTATGATAATTTAAGACATAAATTAACTCAGAAAGAACTGGAAAGCATCTTGGTCTCCCAGTATGTTAGAAAAACAAAAGGCAGTTTTAAAAAAAAGCCACAGAATGTTCTTCAGTCCAAGACAATCATGGCAAAAATAGCAAAAATTAGTTGTGTTAGCTGAGGAGAAGTTACATTGCAGTTTTGCATATTGATGTCTACTGAAAGAAGTATCTGGGTGTTGCTGCAGGAGTTCAGCAGGAATAGAAGCAGATTATGCTCTCCTGTCACCTGGCTGATAACTAGCTGAGAAACTTGCTGGAGGGGTTGTTCCATCCCACATAGGTGTCAGGGAGAGTGCTGCCCCTGGGTGAAGGCTCAGGACTTATTTAAAGGTAACTGAGCTGCTCAGTTGAGCGCTGGTGATGGCTTCAGTGGCATTTCTCACTGATTAATCACTGCACATTGGTAGAGCTGGAATAAAACTCAGCAGTTCCTGGATTCTGTTCCTGTGGTTAGACCGCCAGATCACAGTGTCCCTCTGGAGGTCCCAGTAGACAATAGCAAGCAGACAATAATTTGACCAGAAATAGAAAATGGGGGAAGTAGTAACAATAAATTCATTAGCACGGTAATTACTAAAGTGAAGAGAATTCTGCACATGAAGTAGTTATCCTTCAAAATTACCATCTTAAAAAGAATAAAGTAATATAGGAGTATCAGGCTATGAAGAAAATGAGAATAACTACATAATCTTGGGGGAATTGGCCTACATTTTGGCCTTGGTGGTAAAGATGACCTTGTTTGTGTGGAATGTTCATAGGCAGAGCCAAGGAAGGATAGGAAAGAAGGGTATAATGCCCTGTAACAGGTTAACCTCTGTAAGAGATGAAGCTTTAAAGGTCTTGGCTCGATTGATGCTAGCACACCAGAGATCATCTGCTGCACATTGCATGCAGTGGTGGGGTCGCTCATCTTGGAGCATAAAAAGCACTCTGAATTGCAATAATAATTTTTTCTGTAAGAATCTGCATGCCATTTAAGTTTATAGTTGATAATTTTTTCTGTTTGCTGTTAGGGACAGCTCAGAAGCTGACTTGAATCAGTCTTTCCATCAAGGTAGTGGGTCTGTCCCATTTCTGCAGCTCCATGGGCTGAATTCTAGGGTGAAGGCAGTATAGCAGGCATTTTGAACAAGTCACAAGTGTTTTTACCAGTTATACTCAGGTACTATGCTAATGAAGTACCCATAGATGCCAAGATTGATAAGACCTTTAAAAAAAATAAGCATGGAAAAAACTATACTGTTGCAGGCAAAGTAACAACTGTGACAAAATAATCACATGTACTCTGGAAACTAAGGGAAAAGTAGAAACTGCAGAGGGATTGACATTCAAAGAACAACATACTTCAACCTGAGTTAGAAATGCCCAGTAGATTTTTAAAGCTGTATTTCTCTTACAGTTGTGTCTCTCTTCTGAGCTGGTTACACTGCAGTATGTACCTGAATAGCTGACTAGATAATAGATAATTCGGATATGGCTGTAGCAGCAGCAGTGAAGCTTCAATTTATAATAGGTTGCATCTCTGGTGGTACCTCCAAAAATGTGAAAAAACCTGTCTTATATCTGCGTGCTGTAATTGTCATTTTTCAATGTCAAGGTCAAGAGTAATCAGAGCAGCAACACAATGTGTTGTCATTGTTTCAATTTGGCGAGGTAAATGTTTAACAGCAGTAGTTTGAAAATGGGTCATTAGAGTGTGAAATTTGCTCAGTTTTTTGTGAACTGTGGTTATTTAAATAAAGATATTTGCATAGGATCATTAGTCATCTTAGACAAAGCAAAGGAGGAAGAGCTGTTTCTAATTTGTGTAATCTCAGTAGCCATCCAACTTCTTGGCACCATCTACCTCATTAAGTCTTAATAGAGGGTGTTGAATTGTTTCTGCACATTTGCTACATCATTCAAAAATGCTGCCCAGATCTGTCTGATAGTATATGCAGTGACCCTTGCTAACACAAAAATAATCAAGATTAGGGTAAAGATAAGTGTTACTGCCATTATTTCATATTTTTAAAAGTATTTTTCACTTAATATAATGCCAAAAAAAGCAATTCTAAGCTCCTTAATATATGTAATCTTTTCTGTTTAAGCATTTTTAATCTGCTCTTGACACTGCATGAAATAATGTTTATTTAAAAAATACATTAAAATGGTATGCATCCAGAAAATTTAATGTACATGCAAACCTAAAAAAACCCACAGAAATGGTTTCTGTTTACTTTGGATGATCCTCCTTTGTCACTGGCAAAATGAGAGACTGGATGTGAAGAGTTCCTGTGATGAAGATGTACACCTATCTAGTTATTCTTTATATAAATGGTATACAAAACTAGAATGTAATTTCACAAAACTAATTGCTCTGTTTTTCAGGATTTTAATGGATTGGGGATAAGACATTTCCCACTGCATTGTGCTTTTTATAGTTGTGTAGATTGTTGTACAGGTTGTACGAAGTGGATATAAAATGCTACAATTCTGTTTTGACACGTGCACAAAATCTGCACAAATTATTATAGACCTATTACATTGGAATGATGAGAACATTTATCTGTGTGGAGTTCATAACTGGTCTAAATGAGGGCTCCTGAAGAGCTGTTCATTCAGGTCACTTGCCACATGGGACATACAGGCTACAAAGCCATTTGCTTTTTGTTGTCATATCTCTGTGTTCAGGTTTACAGCAGGTAGATGGCTTTTGGCAGGTAAATCCTCTGACCACACCTAGAAAACCGATGGCCTTACCAATAACAGAAACAGAGACCTCTGCAGTGGTGCTGGGAGGGCCTGAGTGGCTGTGTGTGGTTCTATTCCTGATCTGCATCTCACTGGCAGGATCTGTGATCAGCACCTCTGTGCTGTGATTCTGTATATACTAATTTGGTGTTACCAGGAGTGTTATTTAGCACAGATACTGAAAACAAACCCTAGGGTGCTCAAGATGTTGTGTCCTTTTTATGTGTTGCATGTGATTCTGAATAATAATTCCGGGGATACTAAAGTTTTAGGAACATTAAGTACTTATTGTGTATGTAGGAAAACAGCTCTTTGTTTACTGTCCAGTCCTGTAAAAATATTTCGAAAACCTTTTTGGGAACATAAAGCTGTAAGTTGAAGGTCCTAAAGTGACGGATGCCACACAGTTTCTCTTTTCTGATGCTCTTAACAATTTGCTGAAGGATCAGTTAGTACTGGAAAATGGACATCAGAGCAGCAGTGAAATTAAAGTGGCAGAATACAGCTTTAGACACATTAAGATGTGGGAGAGAATAAGGATCAGTGCTTACCTTAAACCACAGCATTGCTCGGAAGCCACGAGTGGTAAACTGACTTCACATCGCATGGCCACAACAAGGAATGGAGCTGATGAACATGCAACCAGCCTTGCCATGGCAGGGAAGTAAAATGCAAAGGATGCTGCAATATGGCCAGAACAAATGAGATTCATGATGGCTGCCTCTTGGGTCCTGTAGGAAATTAATTAAGAATGGGATGCCAAGCCTTTGACCAGAAGTGCAAGCAACAGTTTTGCAGTTGATTATTGTTGATTTTTTAATTCAGCTCTCTCTTTTACATTTTCTTAGGTACTATCTTAATTAATCATGCTTCTATTATGTCCAGAGGAAGAAACAAAAAGAACAGGACAAGAGTAAAAAAGAGGCCTCCCAAGAAATTTAAAAATGCATGGGGCAGACTCAGGCTGCCAGCCCAGAATCTCTTACACTTTCCAAACCTGGCTCCTCCCATACTGAAGAGCTTTCTTGCTGAAGGCAGCTCTGCTTTGGGCATATCAGGGCAGGCATTCCTGTCCCAGTCAAAATGTATCAATATTTTACTTTTAGATACTCATGGAAGCAGGAACCAGAATGCAGATCATCCCTTCTTCCTTACAAGTAAGAGAAAGCCCCTGGTTACAGTTTCCCCCTGGCTCTGAAATGCCCTTTGGGTTTCAGAAATACTGACAGCATGCTCTCTGAAAAGGTCCATCAGAAGGACTGTAACACAAAATTTCATAAACTGACTGTTAGTGCTGGCCTGTGAGAATCAGTGAAATGAGCTCAAACTCAAGTGACAGTGGATTTCCCAAATCCTGCTTAAATTAATATATCCTAAACTGTGTCTTCTGCTTGGAGTCTATGGGTAACACAGAGAAAGAAAGAACTTGGCTGTGCTTCCTAGTGCTTCAAGAACTAAATGCTTTGTTCAATGTATACAAAACTTGGTCTGTCCCAGAAACAGAGCTGTTGGCTGCAAGGGAATTTGAGACCTAGTCTGTCCCCTTTTTCTTTTATAGGTTCAAATTTTCTTAAACTGTCTTTTATCAAGCCAGTTGTTAACGTATCCAGAGCAGGTAACTACATATGTAAAGAATTTTATTCTTAAAAAATGGGCACTTAAAGGCAGTTTATTCTCTTTGTGGATGTGACTCCTGTGTTGAGATGACAATGCTGAAGGGGTTTTTCTGCAGCTTTTCCAGTGAGGTGGGGAGAGCAGAGAAGAGCCACCTCAAAGGCTTAAGTGTGTTTCTGAAGCCACAGCTGCTCTGCACTCCATACAGTCCTCCCCAGAGATCACATACCAGCTGGGGACTGGCATAGCCAGCCTGCCTGTGCCTGTGCCATGTCCCTCCTGGCTCTGAGCCTGCTGGGGAGCAGTTGTAGGAAGCTCCTGCCGAGAGCAGGCTGAGAGCTCTGGCTCTCACCACCAGCAGCGGACTTCATCTGCCACATCCCAGATGATGTAAGATAATCTGTTGCATTCACTGCAGTTTCTGACTTCTCCTCATCTGCTGTTGAAGATTGTATCAGTAGTTTTGCATCCCTAATTTGTAAGAGATTTGCACTCCAAGTTGTGGGAACAAATAATTCTGTGCATAACTTAGAAAATGTGGCCTGCAGAGTCTATTTGCAGTAACCATATTAGTTAAATTACCAGTGTTATTAACTGTAAGAATGAATGTGCTTTCATAAATACCAAAGCAATTATTTCTGGTAATTTATTCCACTCCTTACAATATGGCTGCAAGAATCTGAACTAGTGTTTTTCAGATAATATATTCCATATTTTGTGGTGGGGACTTGAGAGAAATTTCTTTTTACTGAGGCAATTAGCTTATACTAATTTGGAGAACATTTTCAATGTTCTCTATTAGGGTTTAGGAAATGGTGAGTAAAATGATTTTGATTGTAGGTACTCAGCAACATAACAACAAAGTACACTTCTAAACTTTCATTTCCATATCTTTTCATTTGGTAAGATTAAAACAGCATGCATAACATGAGTGTGTAAGTGTATATACTTTAGGATTATAAAATCAACCCACTTTTACAGTGACACCAGTTAGATACTTATTTCTGAGTGAGTGGTGCATTTCCAAGTTACTAATCTAGCTAGAGATTAGTATTGCCTTAGTTGGGTTCATTCAACTGTATGTTTGTCTTAACAAATATCTTTTCCAACATTATCTGTCTTGAAAGAAAAGAAACAACTTTAAATCATGTATTTTGTTTGTTCCTTTTGATTTGGGTCCAGTATGGAATGCAGCCACATGAGTAGCTGAATTAACACAAGGGAGGAGGTTTCAATTTCCAGGCAGGAATGGGGGAAAACAGTTTGGCTATAGAAGAGTGATAGGATCTTCAACCACATGATCTTCCAGCTTGGTAGTATGGCACCAAATGCTGTTTCTTTGAGCTGAGTAGCTACTTTGTGGTTTCATTGCTCCTTGAAACCTTTTAATTTTTTTAATGCTGAATTTATGAAACATCAATTATGGATGGTACAAATACGATCTCTGCTTTTAAATTGTTTAAAGAATTGTAGGATTATTTGTGATTTATTAACATTTTTCCAGAGGCAAAAATATTGCTAATATCGGAGGCAATCAGGTGGGGGTATTTCTTGTGTATTATTATATAGTTGTTTAGCCAAGTTTCATCTGACAGAATATTCATGTCAAAAGCAGTGACTCTGGAGTCATGCCACCCAGAGCTGGGTCTTCTGTTAATTCTGTTCCAAGTTGCCATTTTGCTGCTAAAATCTTCAGTTCTTACTTCAGGAGACATCAACATCATGATTAGGAGCTTTATTGATGAAAGGTCAGATCTTTCTCTTGGGAGATCATTTGAGAGCGCTGCGTGTTTCTATTGAAAATTGGGAAATAGTTATTCAGATAACCTCCTTTCAGCCCTCCTTAAATTCCGGATTAAGGTCAAAATAATTGCTGTTTACCACTCACAACAATGCAGCATTTGGATAAACTACCTGTGCCTAACTTTCATGCTGTATCAAAGTCATATCTGTGTCTGCCTGTTGACGTGTGAACCAGACCACTTATTTCAGTTACAATGAATGTGGGAAAGTAAAACTGCTTTAAATTAAGGTTTAGAGGGATTGCTATGAACACGTGTGTCTCTATGAAGGCTTGAATGGCAGTTGCACGAGTTCTGCCTTGATTTCTCAGTAAATTGATGTGCAATGAATGTGTTCATTTTTTTATTCTGTTCTTCTACAATGAAAGTATACAGACTTATAATTCTAGTTCAGAAAAAAGAATCTGCCTTACAAATTAATAAAAATTACTAGATACTCCCTCACATATTACATAATCAAACATATATTTCTCCCAAACTCCCAAATCTTTGAAAGACATATGAAGATCCTGAAGAATCATGCAACATGGAGATGTTCTTTTAAATTTGCATTAGGGACTTAATGTTTACAATAATGAATTGAGAATGCACATCATTCAATGAGGCTGAATGAAAATGAATGCCTACTCATCAAAGGAGTTCATAGAACAGAAGAGTAATATCCTGTGGGGCTTCAGAGTTGTATGCCTTTCACATGTAGCTAACATGTGAAATTATCATGTAACTATCACGTAACACATGATGCAGTGTACCTTTTCCTACAAAACTACAACACAATATTTTCTTAGCAGTTTCTGGAAATATGTCTTTGAAATGAGTGCGTGTATTTTAGAACAACTCTGTTGGAAGTCAGCTGTCAGCTTTCATTAGTTGACTATAAATAATAAACCAGCAGCACTTGGAACAGTGCAACCCAGAAGAAATGAAATTGTTCATTTCTGACTTTCATTTTTCATATGTTGTAGTAGCCTGGTAACTTTTTTATTTGCATTTTTAACATCAGGTATTGATGGGCATTTTTTAAAGGAATTTTGATGCAATAAAATGGGTACTGAATTAATTTGGGTAACTGAAGTTCTGGAGGTAAACTATTAATTCTGTTATTATTGCTATTTATATGTATCAATTAAAAGTAATGGTCTTAAGGAATAGAAGGCTTGTAATAAGCAATATTATTTGAACCACTCATGATACTGCTGTAGAAATGTCTCACTGCTGCTAAATATTGCAGAGTTATTAATCTTTCTTGACAAGGAGCCAGTGGTTTTCAAGGTATTTTTGGTGACTAGTTCTCACTTCACTACATTTCCCATGTTCTTTATCTGACCTAATATTCCTCCTGACTGAAGGGCCTGGGAGATTTCAACCCACGCTGCAGCCTGTAGGACAGTGACAATGAGTGCACACATTGAAATTGAGGTCTGTCCCATTCCCTGTCTGAGGGTGCAGATCCTCTTACTCTAAGCCAGTCCCTGGGCTCACACATTCCCCCTGGGGTGTGATATTCCTCATCACAGGATATCTCATGTTCTTTTTCAAATCCCTAAAGCTTCACCAAACTCACAGTCCAGAAGTTCTTCTGACCCCCAGTACATGACAAGGCAGAGATGGCGTAAAGTGAACCAGATGCAGAAGGAATTTGAGTCCATCAATATCCTAGGATATTGGATATTGATCTGCCCTCATTGTATCAGTATTTAAGAATGTTATTATTTGTTATAGCATATTTAAAGTTCTTTTTTATAATATCAGTATATTGCACATCACTGTGCTGCACTCAGAGGTGTATCAAACAGATTCAAAGAAATCAGTATGCAGAATTCCTTGCCCTATTGCAGGGAACAGCATTTAAAATCAGGAATGGAATGGAGTGACTATCTTATTCATGAAAGAAAAACTGAGGCTTCATTCCTGCTTATTTCTTCCAGTTGAGGTCTTATCAAAATTCCTACACTAAAATGCTATTATATTGTTTGAGTATTTTTTCCCACCTGTCACACTGCTGTTTTTACAAGTAAAATTAAACTATGCAAATAGGTATAAAAATGTTATTCTTGGTGATGATAATAAAGTTTCATATTGTGCATAAAAATCAATACTGTAGATGTTAAATATAAATTTAAATTTATCAGCTAGTGAATAGAGAAGAAAGAATGGGAAGGGTTCTTGAGTTTACTATCCTCACTAATGGATATCTGTAACTTGATTTAGGAGATAATGACCAAATGTTTTTAAAACAATAATTCATCTGAATTAGAACTGCAGGTTTTGACATCATGGTAGCATTTTAATTGAATTCCTAAGAGAGATTTATTCATCCAGGGAAAATATATTTTACACATGCTAGACTATGGATTGTTTAAATCTGGTTACTGCTGTGGGCAAACTTGTGTTGTCCGACCTTGGAAAGGAGACAGTGATAGAACTAAGATCCTGTAGAAGAGATTTATGATGCTGTTTGCCGGTTACTAAAAAATTGATAGTTTTAAAATGGAAGTTTTGTTCCAGGTCAATAATTTGTGGCTCTGAGTGTGCCGCGTGGAGCAGGGGTGTGCAGGGTTGCCCAGCTGTGACAGCACAGTGGCATGGGGGCTTCTCTTTTGTCTCCAACAGAAGCAGGGGGCAAGAAGCTGCGGAGCACCGTCCAGAGGAGCACGGAGACAGGGCTGGCCGTGGAGATGAGGAACTGGATGACTCGCCAGGCCAGCCGGGAGTCAACTGATGGGAGCATGAACAGCTACAGCTCTGAGGGAAAGTAAGCAGCATTTACAGCTGTGGTTTCCTGACTTTTCCCCATGAAACTGGTCATTAAAGAGAAGCACAGTGAGTGCTGTAGGTCCTGTTCAAGCCAGTGTCATTGATGGACTGAGCCTGAGAGTCTCCCACTGTTGGTGCAGGAAGGAGGAGGATCATTTCTGCTGTGCCATGAGAAGGGCACATGGTGGGTCTGATCATCATGAGGTGTGTCAGGAGGGAAAGCAGGTGCAGTACAGCAGGTAAAACACAGATATGGACAAGTTTTCTTCTAAAAACTCCTGGCATATGTCAGTGCTATGCAGAGCAAAGCATTTCCAGAGCATTTCCAGGTGTCATTCACTGGGCTCAAGAGTTTTCTAAGATTCTGAGAGTTTTTCAAATATTCTGTTACTTTTAACCTGAAGAAATTATCTGGGCAGAAGTAGGAGTCTGTCATGTATCATGGTTATCATAAAAGCCCAAGTTAAAAACATCTGAGTGATATATCTGAGATATTGCCCAGAAAAGTCTTATTGTAGGTTGATTTATTAGTGGTGTTCACAGCACTGGGCAATGCATCTATGTTGCACAATATATCTTATGTGTCCAAGTTGGTGCACTATACACATTTCAGATGGACATTTCTTAATGATTGGTCATTACAAATTTCATTAGTTCTTGTTGCTCTGTAATGGGTCACAGATAATTTATGTGAAGCATTTGAAGTTACTTTGACCATTTGCCACAAGGGATTTCAATTCTGTTATTGAATAGATGTCATTCTCAAGGACATTTTTAACAAAATATTTCGACTGAGTGGCAATTTTGAAAATAGCAACCAGTATTTGGTCTAATGTCATCATTTCACTGTGTACATTTGCTATTTAGCCATTGAATTCGCAGTAACTGAGAAGTGTGAGCAATTTAACCTGCATGTAACTAAGGCAGTGGTAAGGGTGTACGTTAGTATCTTAAAGAATACTTTGATAATTAACAGTGGTCTTTAATGCATGGGAAAAGGACATGATGGAAGAATATAAATTCGGAAATTATTGAGGAGTAGGGCTTTCTTTACCTGTTTGTTTATACATTGGAGGCTAAATTGCTGCTTGTTAAACACTGTGGGATCTCAAAAATTACAGTAATTCTTTTGTAAGTTCCCTATAGCACTACCAAGCCCACAGAAAGTAAGTGCAAAACATCCAGAAAACAAAAAAACCAACCAAACAAATAAAAAACACAAGCAAACCGACAAAGGGAAAATTTAAATTTATGTTTTGTTGATTTCTTTTTCAATATTATTTCTAGTTTGATCTTCCCTGGTGTGAGATTGGCTGCAGACAGCCAGTTCAGTGATTTTCTGGATGGACTTGGTCCTGGCCAGCTTGTAGGACGACAGACTTTGGCAACACCATCAATGGGTAAGTGTTTATGTCCTCTACACGTGATATATTCTGTTTGGCCAGGTAATTAGAACATTTATCTAGATTCCCTTTAAATATGGATTTCTCTCATGGTTTTGAACAACTCAGTTAAAACCAAAGCTGTAACCTCAGCCAAAGTTGAATGTAGTCATGGATGCTTCTGAAGACATGCAAAAGTATAAAGTTGCTTTGAAAAATTCAGCCTTTCCTGAGGCCTTCAATCTCTTCTTTCTTCTTTAAAAAGAGGCTAATGAGGCCATACTTTTCTCTGAATCACTTGTATAATATTGTATAAAACTTAGTAATTGAAATGCAAAATATTTGTTATAATTGTGTTTACAGGCTTTTATATTCACAAGTTATTTTTTTCATAACTTATCTTAAACTAGAGGCACAGTGAAGAGATTTCAAGCAGTTTTACAGAGTTGCTTTGTGTTAATTCCCTTACTGCCATTTTTTTATATAAAACTCTTAAGAAATAGAAATTAATTTGAAGTAATAGAGGCATGAAAGATGGGAGACAAAAGTGTTGTGGCAGAGTTTTTAAATTGTTTAGTAAGATAAACAGCAGTGAAGAGTGTAAATATTAAATGCAGTGTTAAAATCCAGATCATACTTATTGATGAAAAACAGATGATACAAGTCACCATGTATTCATCCTAGAAATTTTGTCAACATTTCATATATTAAAGTAGTTCTGAATTACAATGCTGGGATTTCTTTTTGTTATCTAGGAGATATTCAGGTGGGAATGATGGACAAGAAAGGACAACTGGAAGTAGAAATAATCCGAGCCCGTGGCCTTGTTGTAAAACCAGGTTCAAAGACACTGCCAGGTAAGAAGGAAAAACCTTGGTAACAATCTTAGCACGGGGCCAGGGGTTGGACTTGATGATCCTAATGGGTCCCTTCCAACTCAGTATATTCTATGACTCTAAGAATAGCATTCCACCAAAAAAGTCTGTGGCTTTTCTGTTCAGCTTTTTCAACTCTTAACAAATTCAAATCTCAGTAGATTACTATTTTGTATACTGAAATGCATACTGTATTGAAATGATACACCAACCATCAGCCCTGCTTCAGGAGGAGATTAAAAATCAGGCTGCCAGAAGACCCAAAAGTAAGGGTAATAACAAAGGCATCCTTTAGTTATATAGTTATGGGGTAGAAAGAAGAAGATTTTATATAGGAGTCTTAGGAATGAAGAGGGAATCAAGAGATGTGGAATAAGTATTCACTCGAAAAGTAGACCAATATTTGATACTTACTCCTTATTTTATAATCTCATGTCCTATAACACTATGTGAAAAGGACAATATTATGATATATTTAGCAACCTCTTCTACCAAAATAGAAATTGTGTCAGAGTCTTTTCTTCACTGATTTTTCACCTTGTAGGTAATTCTAAATTATTAACAATTTGGAGCATTGATCCAAATCTCACCAAAGTCATTGCAAGTTGTGCATTTACTTAATAGGCCTATTTTGCATATTGTACAGCATAGAGATGCTATATATAGGAATACCTGATTCTTTCAGGTCAAAATCTGAATTGTTTCATGGTAAAAGAGACATACAAAAAGAAGTCAAGAAAAAAATACACCCAAGGAGAAAAGTAAAGAAAATGCATGGATGCTTTGTATGGGAATAATTGTTAATATTCCTTGTGGAGATCTGTTCTTATAAATCATATCCTTTAAAAGCAGAATTTATATGGTGATAGAAAGTGTGTGTGTTACACAAAAAAAATCAGGATTTCTTCTTTACTTACTGTTCTTTATTTTCATTCTTCTAAGCACCATATGTAAAGGTGTATCTATTAGAAAATGGAGTCTGCATAGCCAAAAAGAAAACAAAGGTAGCAAGAAAAACGCTGGAACCACTTTATCAGCAGCTCCTATCATTTGAAGAAAGTCCCCAAGGGAAAGTTTTACAGGTAATTTGCATAAATATTCCTCTGAACCTGGAAATGTCACATGTACAATTTTAACTGAATGAGTTTCAAACTTGTTTCAGGCTTCATTTGGCAAAAATTCTCATATTTTACATACTTGCTGAGCAGATAAACACAACAGTAGTAGCTATTTATGCAAGTAGAAACTGCAAGTAGAAGTGAGCAAAAGTGAGTTATAGATTATTTTGCTTCTTCTGCATGTGTGGGCTTCTCTCACTGGGTTTTCTCTGGTACTGTGGATAACTGCAGTTTGTGCTCAGATCATTTCTGTCACTGTATCATGATAAGTATACACAGAACTAAACTGTGTCAGTTGGATGTTTCATTCCTTACTGTGGTTAAATAAGCAGAGATTTTTGACAAATCAGATTAAAGCCTTTGACGTTTTTGCTGAAATTTTTCTATTTTCTTGTGTTTGTTTTCCTAACAGATAATTGTTTGGGGAGACTATGGACGTATGGATCACAAATCCTTTATGGGAGTGGCACAGATACTTTTAGATGAACTGGACCTGTCCAACATGGTGATTGGGTGGTTCAAACTTTTCCCTCCTTCTTCCCTAGTAGACCCAACCTTAGCTCCTCTCACTAGAAGAGCTTCCCAATCATCTCTTGAAAGTTCAACAGGACCTTCGTATGCTCGCTCATAGCAGCTCTGAAACTGTTGTCGTAGCAACCAGCGTTACAAAAAAACAAAATTACAGGTCGCAAACCCTGGTAACACTGCATGCTTAATGTTGTGTCTTCTGAGCCTGTTTCTAGGGCTGCAACGCGATCCTGTGTTCTCAAGGAAGTTGCACACATTGTGCCCTACGGAAGGCCCTCAGGTGATGGACTGAAATCATGAAGAACTGATAGGTTTGGAGTTCAGGGACTCAGTTTTGGTCCAATCTGAAGCCATGGACTAAACTAAAGAAATCAATCTGTTTCATGCAACAAAAGTCCTTTTCAATGGCATATCTGTTTTGTTGCTCCCATTTCTTTATTTATCTGCCCTCCCCCCCCAAAGTTTGGTTATGCCACAGAAGCAGAGTTACCCTCCCATGAAGCCACATTACAAGTCCGTGGATTAGCAGACGTTGGAAGAAAAGAAGAATCTAAGGATGCTGGAAAAGTCAACTGGCACTTGCAGCAGTTGCTTGAGATCTGAAAACTCTTCATATTGAAAAGGTTCAAGACTTAAAGTGGCAGGCTTCATACCTCCAGCTGTTCACACAGTGAACCCCAGACATGATGGACTCTCTGAAAAATAAAATTCTGTGGATATACTGTACTGTATGAAATTAAGAAACTTTTTTGCATGGACACAGATTTAGCTGAACACTTAAATTATTTTCTTGGGGCTGCAACTTGCAAAAAAAAAAAAAAATCAGCCATTTTCAACAGTTTATATTATTTTTAAAAATAAATTTCACTAGTGCATGGTTTTAAAGGGAAGAGAATGCAACAGGGTGATACAAAGACACACCACGTTTATCATTCTTTAAACCAGTCATGGTCTGTGTTTTTGCAGACTTATATTAAAAATAAAAAATAATTTCTAGCAAATATTTAAAATTCTGTTTATGTGACAAGAAATAAGTGTAATATATTAAATTTATTTAAATGTAAAAGGTACAAGCCTTGTAAAGTTCAACATAATGTGCAAATTGTACACTTCTTTTACCTCCTTCTTTCTCTATCTCTCCTCCCAATCTCCTTTCTTCCTTTTGCTCTTTTCCCCCTCTACCTCCCAGGATGATCAGCATATTCTAAAATGGCTACTTTTGACTTATTACTGTCATATGCCCCATATTTGGTTCAGGGTTGCAGATTGTTCTGCATTTCTGAATTATTTGAGAAAAATATTGTTTAAGAGCTTACTTTTTTTCAAGCATGTTGAAAAGGATTTTGCAACATGGCTTGGGAGTACATTAATGTAATTCAGCATGTATTTGATAAAGAAGATATTTGAACTTTTTCAATTTATTGTACAGTGCATGGTAACTTGTTTTCATTTTTTCTCACCTTCAAATTGAATTCTACAGCAAAATACTGGAATCATGTGGCCATTGTAAGATGTCTTCAATAAATTTGTTTTCAGCACCAGCATCTTTCATTCAAAGACTGAACTATTATTTCTTGAAGGTTTTTGGACAGAGAAAAAATTAAGTACCTGATTGATTTTTTGGAAACAAATTTAAGCACTTTTATTTGCACTAAACCAAATTGCTACATTTTTGAAATAAAAGCAACAAGGGTTACAAATCTATACAGTTCTTCTGCTGTAAAGTTCAATTTTCATAAATTACATTTGCATTGCAAAAGACATAATTAGGTAACATCAGTCTGGAAAGTATCAGTCTTTGGTTTGTAAAACAGCCTTAAAGAAAGCCTGTCAGTACCACTGTGTCAGCTCTTTGACACCATTACCAGAACCTCACTGCAGTGAATGGATCTTCAAAACCCTGGGTTTTGTAGTAGGCAGTAACTACCGTTGGGTGGTGCTCCAAGTTCAAGCTTCTCATTAAGTTATGTTATTTTAAAGGAATGTAACTGGCTAATTTTTAATAACAAAATATCCTTTTTTTTCTTTTCCTGGGTCTTTGTATGCCTTTAATACCTACTTAAGGTTTAATATTGAAATCTTGCAATAATTTTTGAAGTAGATTACATTCATCTTTATGGCCACACAGAATTACTCTGATTTTATTTGAAAATCTACTGAAGTTTCCCATTAACAAATTGTACATGCCTCTGAAGAGGGAAAAAGTAATAACAGTATCACTTATAATGCCTTTTACTTTGTGCAATATCATAGAAAATGAGATTGTGTCTTGTCTGCAGAGTTTAAATAATGGATTATTGTTAATTTAATAGACAGACTGGTAAAATTGTATTTATTGAAATAATTTAGACACCTGTCTACCAGCAGCAAATAAATACTACTAACATGCAGTCTACAATATCCCCTAGGATATTAAACAAAAATACATAACCATTTTCCTGACACTGTGAGATGTGCTCACACATTCTTGTATGCATAGTCCTCTATAAATTATTTCAAATTTTAAAATCAAGGACATGACGCATGGAAGGTTTGTACATAATTGTCATTATGCAGTATTTATTTTAAAAAAAATTATTGTATTTTTTTTAATTTTCACACGTCTGCAATTCTACTTATGGTTTAGTCATGTAAATAGTACTATTCCAGTGATCACTGCTGTCTTGTAAATAGTACGTTTTAAAAAGTTAAAAGGAATTACAGTTGGGGAAAAAAAAAAGGCAGATTAGGCCTGTAATGAACACCAACTAATGTAAATCAAACTCATTCTGGTGATGGTATTTAACACTTTAAATAAAACATTTTCTTTACAGAATTCGTGTGCAGAATTTTGTTGCTTTTCTCTGAAGTGGTCAGCAGCATCCTTCCACACCCCTTCAGTGGGGCTGGTGGCCAGCAGCTCACGCAGCTGGAGAACAAGCATCCTTTCTGCTGCCAGCAGGGCTGCAGGGGAAATGCCAGTGTGAAGGACCCGGGCTCGCTGGCAGGCTGGGGGAGGCCAGGCGTGCCCATCCCCAGCCAGCCGTGGGCTCTGTGCTCCAGCCACCCTCAGGCTGCCCCGTGCCCCATGCACGGCTCCCAGGGTGGAGCTGCTCCCGCTCCAGCTCAGCTCCAGGGCGTGCTCCAGCTCCAGTGCAACCAGCACACTAAATGTGCTGAGGCCATGGTGCTCCCATCAGCTGCTGTGGAGTGCTCCCATCCAGTTAGACTGCCACCCTATTCCTACATACCATCTACTTAACGTTAGCTGCCCTTTTTTTTCGTGAGCAGGGTACAAATGAGGACACAATGCCCACCTGCCAGTGGGGGCTGCAAGGGCTCATGTGCAGCCTCAAGGAAGCAGTGGCCCAACACCTCTACAGCAATGAGGGGTGTGTGGCATTGGGAGAGTGGAGAATTTATCTCTACCTGACCCCTCAGAGGCAGCATCAGCACAGGCAGTGGTGACTGGGCAAAACTTGAGTACTTATCACTTGGAAATTTATGGAAGAGCGAGATGCTGGCTGGCAGTTTGCACAGCAAAATGTATGTATTTATTTCCAGATATGAGGTGAGAGAAAAGCACTGCAGTTCTGCCATGAGACAAAACCCCCAAAAAAAGCAAGCAAACGTATTTTGGGCCGAGCAGTTGTGGGAATTGTGAAGATGGGAACCCCATTTGTTGTTTTGCATCTGCAAGTGGGTTGCTGGAGGAAGAGACCCAGATTTCTGGTGTGTTAAACCACTAATATCCCAGCAGGTCCCTCTTCTGCTGCTAATGACATTTCTGTTGCAAGGGCAGGCAAGTCTCTGGGTGGGAACTGGACTGTAGGGGCAGGTGAGGCTGCTCATCACTCCTGGGTGGGCAGCAAAACACCTCCTCCCACAGCTGAACATGAGACCTTGTCTGTTTTTGGCACTTGTTAGAAATGTACATTGAGCCATTACATGCAAATATACACAATTACACTTAATCCTTGAAAAGAACCTTTGTACAGACCAAAAAAGCGACAACATACACTTTTCTAAAGGGTCCTACTCTCTGAGACAATTTCTCAAGATTGCTTGCTGTTTCCCCTCCAATTTCTTCTCTATGTCCACTTAATTTTAAACAAAACTAGATCATTTTAATATTAACAGTACTGCTTTACTTATGACTAGTAAACATTGCCTCAGATGGCTAATTCATCTGGTTATGCTGGGAAGAGTTTGTGCCAATAAAAAAGGCAGTAAAACACCATGGTGCTCTAACTGTGGGGCTTTTCTGCTTCCATGCCTTCAGTTTTACAAGGCTTAAGTAGCATGATGTTTGCCATGTTGAGGGTGAGCATGGGGCAAGCACATCCTAACCAGCAAACCATTGCATTCTCACAGTTTCCCACTACTATAAAATATCTGTTCACAACTGTATAATAATTAAAATTTAATAGTTAATATATAAAGGTTTCTTATGGCATAAAAGGTAACAAAGCAATAGATTTCATAGCTTCCTCACAAAGTTAAATAATGTGTGGGAGTCTAGAACAGTTTGTACTCTTCCTTTGGCTCATATATACTATTCTCACCTCTCTGATACCCAAACAGCAAAGAGCAGACACCACAGCTGCAGATATCCTAATCAGCTGCCAGTTATGACTATCCTCTCTGTCTCTTCCTTGGTGAGTATTTACAGCAACGCTTCACCAGGAGCAAGCAGCAATGCAAGGAAGAAGGTGCACATGTGCCCAGCAAAGAATGGCTCACCTTCAAAGGACAAGTTTATGGAACCTAGCTTAGTTGACAAGAAAAAAAATACAGTTATCTGCTACTAATACAAAAGATAAATTAACTCCTGTAATTATTTGCTTACTACCTGCCTATTTTTGATGTCTTGTTTAGGGTGAGATGAGTCATGCTGGGGACATCAGATTCTCTCCTTCTCTCTCCATTGGCCACACAGGCAGAAAGTGATGACTGGCTTGTGTTGAATTTCTATCTTCACAGCATCTGTGCCTAGGAGAAGCAGATCCAGGCATAGTAGCCAGAAATAAGAATGAGGATTCCATAGTCCTTCAGTAGCAAGGCCTATCTGAACTGCCTGTATAATTATCAGGACTGAGGGCAGCAGGCAGCCAATAACTGATGAAGGAGGAAATGGATGTGAATTAATTTCCCAGATCCGACACTGTCATGTCAGGTCACTCCTCAGCCCAGCCCCAGGGAGAAAGGGAAGCAGCCATACTAATTAAACCACAGGGCACTGATGCCCTAAAATATGACATGAGGTCACGTGGAAAAGAAACAGCATCCCAGATCTGCAGAGAGTGCAGGGTGCAGGACTAAGGAAAAATTTGTCATAAGTGCTTGTCCTTTGTGACAAGCCTCCCAGGGGCCAGTGGAGGGGGATTTGCTGATCTCCTGTTTGTGGAGCACTGATAGGACACAGGGAAATGGAATGGGGCTGCATTGGTCAAAGTTCAGATTGAATATTAGGGAAAGGCTTTTCAGCCAGAGGGTGGTCACTCACTGGACCAGGCTCGCAGGGAAGCAGTCGTGAGTTTGAGCAGTGTCCGGATGATGCCCTTAGTCACCCGGTTTAGGTAGTCCTGTGAGAAGCAGGGAGTGGATTCAATGCTTCTTGTGGATCCCTTCCAACTTGAGATATTCCATGATTTCTTTGGACAGCTGTTAGGGATAATTTAAGAGATGTTATTCAATGTCCTGTCTAGTTACAGTTTTGGTAAAGGAATGATCAGTGTTTTAAAGATGATATTTAGATTAAGGTGACACCATTCATGAAATGAAAACAAACCAAAACACCAACACTTGCTAGACCAAAACTCAACCAATAGGTCCTGCTGTGCTGATAATGCAAATGACATATGAAGAAAAGGGCCAGTACTCCCCTTGTTAGTGCATGTTAGCCTGGTTTGAATGCCAATAGCAGCCAAAATTATTATCCCCTTGAGGAGAATTAAAAGAGACTTAGGTAATGCTGAGGGATTAAATAGTAATGTGAAATTATCAAAGTAGCAGATATTTTATTGATATCCATTATGAGCCCCCCTTTTGTTCCTGGTTAATTAGTATTTTAGCTGCAACATTCCTGAATACTGACAAGACAGATCCCTGAAGATGAGGAAGAGTCATTTTTATCAGGCACCATCTCTCAG
Organism: Luscinia megarhynchos; assembly: GCA_034336665.1. Classification (NCBI taxonomy): domain Eukaryota; kingdom Metazoa; phylum Chordata; class Aves; order Passeriformes; family Muscicapidae; genus Luscinia; species Luscinia megarhynchos. The sequence goes on from JAPFBE010000002.1 coordinate 82,498,761, forward strand.
ACCAGAACACTGAGAGTTCTGCTGTTGGGAAGAAATTCAGTTAAGAAGCTTGAGGACTTTTGAAATTTCTTCTAACAGTCTCCCACACACTGGAAATGATGCAAAGATTTTCTTTATCTAACAGTTTCTCAGCCCATCTTCTGATTCCATACCAAATTCTGAGCTGTGATTTTGTGTTTTGGAATTTGTACTCAAGACTCTCAGATCTGCCAGCCTGGCCTTCCAGACACCTTGGTTGCCATCTGCCACATGCCTGAGGTGTCACTGCACACAGTTACACAAGCTCATGCACGAACAAGTGAGTCCTGTCCTTCACTGGGTTTTGGCTGTAGGAGCACTCTGTTTTGGCTCAACAGTCTGGCAGCCAGCAGCTCTGGCTCTCTAGGAACAGCCCTGGGGTAGGATGGCACTTCACCAACAACTTTATTCTTCACTAGCAAAAACATAACTTGGAAAATTGACATTTTTTATATATCCTGATGCACTTTGGCCATTGAAATAAAGTAAGAAGGGTAGATCTCAGAGTCAGCCAAGGAGCATTTAGGTAACATGAAGGGAACAAGGCCACTTAAATCATTTAAAATGCACCTGCATTTCTAAGTTGTCCTCAACACAAGTCAGGGGATAGACAAAAAAAAATGTTGAATAGAGATACAGAGGTGACATTTTCCTGTCAGCACCTTAAAGAATATTAAACAAAGCAAAACAATGTTGGCACAGTTTCCAGTTCTAAAGTTTCATTAAGATGAAAAATTAAAGAAAATTAACATAAGAATCCTCATTTTGGGTTGCTGCGAATTCTTCTCGTTTCTAACCTAGGATTTGTTGTTTTTAATTAGCATGGTATTAGTAAAAGTCACAGTATCTCTGTGGCTGTAGGACTAGATTCTTTAGTTATGCATGTTTAAGTACAAACATATTTTTATATTGTTTTCTTTACCTGATTAGGCACAGTTTTTATTTCTTTTTTTTTTTTTTAAAAGAATGATCCAGAACCAAGATGCTTCCTTGTGACTTTTCCACAGCTCATGCATGTCTGATACCTAAAATATGAGCAGGTGCCTTAGGCAACAGATTCAGAATATAGTTTTCTCACACCCTCAGCAGCTTTGCTTTCCTAACTAGTGTTGAGTTACAAACTTAGTTGTGACAGCTGGGTGTCAACATCAAGCCACAGTTACAGTCCAAGATGGATACCAGGCTGTGTTCAGCATCTTATTTAGGTGAAACTCAGAGGGCCAAAATTAAGAGTCTCTTTAATTCCACTCAATGAAAAGAGACAGGAAGATCTCCAAGGTAACTGTAATTTAGGATCTTCTGGAAAACCATTCTGAAGACTTTTCACTATCAGCTGCATATGAAGTCTAAGGCAGTTCAGCTTTCAAGGCAGGCAATGCAAATAGCTCCTAAAATGAGCATGTCACTCTCTGGATAAGACATAGAACAACATCAGGTCCTTCTTCCCTTCAGTACTTTTTGTTCTCAGAAAACATCTGGGAAAATCTCAGAACCAAATGAAAATGAAATTGAACATTGTGAAAGCAAAAATGTGGGGAAGAGAAAAATGGACCCACTGAAGCTTCTCCATCCACTCATGCCAGCCTCAGCCCTTCAGACTAACGCCGTGGCTGACCTTGGCCTCGGTGAGATTTGGTCATATTCCTGCCCTCAAGCAGCTACTTGAGTTCCATTTGCAGACAGCAAGGTGTCAGCTGGCTGCTGGAGCCCTACAGCAGCTTTGTCCTGGTGTCCCTGCCTCCTTCAGCCTCTGGCCCTCGCTCAGTGGGGTCACATCTGTCCTGCTCCCTGCAGCACACCAGCTCCATCTTGCAGGCATGGGAGAGCCAGCAGCATGGCTTGCCTTGCATCCATACACCTGAACTCTCTTCCTTTATCTTGCCTCTTCCCTGCCCCTAATAAGTTTTCCTCTCCCAGATTTCTGGGAACAAGGGCTCGCCAGTCTCTTTACAAACTGGGAACACAACACTTCTTTTGCCAAATTTGAAGCCTGTTCTTTCACTCCATGTGTTCTTAAATAAATCTGTAAATAAATGTAAGTCTGTTAAGGGAGAAAGGCAGAAAACAACAAGAATTTTGAAATTAAAAGCTATTGTAAGATGTCCAGGCTCCTGGGCACTGTGATCAAAATTGGAATTTTTGGTCTGAAGCAGACAAAGAGGTACTGCAGAGGGTCCAGCAGAGGCCCCAGGGATGGTGAGGGGATTCAGCATCTCTTATGAAGAGAAACTGTGGGAGCTGGGCCTGTTTAGTCTGGAGAAGACTGAGAGGGATCTCACCAATACATAAAAAATCTCAAAGGCAGGTGCTAAGAGGATGCTGCCAGGCTTTTTTTGGTGGTGCTCAGAGCCAGGATGAGGAGCAATAGACACAAACTAGAACACAAGAAATACCACCTCAGCATGAAGAAGAACTTCTTTACCTTGAGGGTGACAGAGCACTGGGACAGGCTGCCCAGTGAGGTCATGGAGTCAGTCATGGAGTCTCCCTCTCTGGAGACATCCAAAAACTGTCTGGACACATTCCTGTGTCACCTGCTGTAGGTGACCTTGCAGGGTGTTGAACTGAATGATATCCAGAGGTCCCTTCCAACCCTAAAAATTCTGTGATTGTGAAACATCTGGGTGGTGTTTAAGGACCACAGTGCTGCTGCCACCACAGGAGAGATGGGAGGGGAAGAAGGTACAAAAAAGCACTAGAGAACATACCCTGCATCCCATCAGCAGGAAGGGTAAGAGCCAACAAGCCTCCTGAGGAGATGCTGCAGGAAAACGTAAATTACAGGATCCATTCTCCACTTTTCCAGAAGTCTGCTGTGCTGGCTGAATATTTACCTTGCTCAGGTTAGTCCTACTTGTACTAGTTTGCAAAATGGAGAACAGACTCTTAGTCAGTCAATTAATCATAATTAATATGGATAATATGAATAAACCAAGCAAAGTAATTAAAGCCTGAGGAAAAGGCAAAAAACCCAAAGCACCTGCTAAGGTATTAATTATTTCATCTTCATCCCTTGGCTACAAGCAGGGTTTTGGCTTGTCTAGTTCAGCACCTGTGATACTATCCCATTATTGTTTCAACAGCTAAGAGACCAAACAGCATGCTGGTAGGTTTTCTCATAAAGAGCCATCATTGATCTCAGTATTACAACCACTCCTAACAAATTTTTGGAAGTGATGCAGTTACTCAAGTTTCAGGGCTGAAAATGGTTTCTAAGCACAAGAGAAGACAAAATCCTTTTGTTAGGTCAGATTACCCTGCTTCCATCCAAAGAATATAAAGTACTTTCTTCTGAAGCATTTAGGAGGGATACTTGTCAAACCAAAGTGAAACAGGAGGCTGGGATCCAGGATGGTGACTCCCATGTTTTTTAAGGCCATCTTTAATCTTGCTGCTGGTCTGTCTTTAAGGATGCCAAATAACAGTGAAATGAAATGGCACAAAGATGAGATGACTTGTTTATAAGTCATCAATAACACTGCTTTCTTTCTCAAGTATCCTTACACCCAAATGTGATTTTGTTTTAAATTTTACTATGCTATTATTTATTGAATGCATGTATCCAGGTCATAACTGTTAATACAGTTTGAATTGTTCAAGAAAAATTCTTCATAAAAAAAAAGAAGTGGTTTCTAGAGTAAGGGCCAAGAAGCACATGGCAAATTGGCTGGAAAGAGCTCACAATTCATGCAGAAAAGGAAAGTTAAGGAATAAGTGTCTGCCTTGCAAGGCTCCACAATGGGCCATTGTCAATTGATGCCAAATCACATACATCATCTTCCCTGCAAGTGAAGATCTATTACCCAAAACTCTGCAGGGGAAGAATAAGCTGGAAGAAGCTGTGATGCAGTCATCTCCCACGGAGCTTTCTCTGGAACTTTCCTTTGTTGGGAGAAGAGCTCAAGTCAGCCTCAGAGGAACCACATGTGGGGGTTGTGAAACCACACAGATGCCTTGAGATCATCAGGGATGATGGCCATGGCTGAGTTAGATGCTGATCAGCATGTAGCTTTGCCCTCTAATCCCTGCTCTGGTCGGCACTGAGTTAGGATATTATGTTCCCAAACCTTTCCAGTGCTTGGTCTGAGGAGTGCCCTCTGCCAAGTGCTCCACTACCCCAGAAGACTGGGACTCCTCACAACAGGCAAATAAATTACACATTGGGGTTGCATTACCTCTCTCTGTCAGGTATCCATCCCTGTGAGAAAGGACTTTTCCAGCTTTTTCATCTAATGCCACTGGACAGATTTTGTGATGGTTGATCCCTGTTACAGATTGGGCTCTCTGCCTGCCCTGACATCAGGTTCTATTCCCTGCTGCATGGGTTTCATAAATGCCTATCCTGGGGCTATGCATGCCCCTTAACTGTACCAACACCTCCCCTGTGTTTTACAGTGCCTTCACCCAGGTACTGAAGCTTGAGGGTGCTCTTCTTTCTGGCAACTCTATATGAATATGACTCATCTCACCTAATTTCAGTGGTCAGCCAGATGGACACTTGTCTTCTGGTCTCTCCGTGCAGGCAGTGGAAACACTACTTTTGAAACATATTTTAGACATCTCCTTGTCCTGGTTACACGAAAAGTCTTTGCACTATGTGGGTGAAACCCAAACCGTGTATTCTACTCCCCTCTATAAAATTTCTGACAACCTGTTTATGAAGAGTCTTTTGCAGTCACTGCCCTGTTCACATCGGACACTTCAGGCTACAAGCTGGGTGTTAAATGAGCTAAAGGAGAAGAGCCGACCCTTTGAAGTAGGGCAGTGTTTCTTTTTCTTCACAAAGGGCTCAGCTGTGATAACTCCCTCCAGGGAACACCAGCAGTCACACCCTTCCCGAGAGGGTCTGTCTGCTTGTGGGCCATCATGGACTCAATGGCACCAGCACAATGGGACTCACAGGGTTGCATCATTCCATTGTGAAAATCCCACCCTGGGTGGGGTGGTACTGAGGATTCCCACCTGAACTGACCATATATCACTGGGAACTTGGGACATAACTACCACAATGGATCCAGGGGAGGACCAGAACTTCTACAGGACTACTGCTTTTGACTGCAACCATCCCTTTAACAGGACTGTAACCAGCACCCTGACCAACTAGGGTGACTTAGTGGGTTTAAGCAAATTTTCTGGGTATCATTACATTTATTGTGATCCTTCTATTGAATTGTTACTCCAACCTGAAATCTCTCTTAAGGCAATTGTGTGGGGTTCATTTCTCCCACTGGTTTACATTCAAACCAGCACATTCCTTTAAGAAGAAAATGAGTCTTAGCTTAGCTATACCTATTCTTGTCAGTGACTATAAAGGGAATAGCTCAGATGCACATCTAGTCCACTGAAACCCATAAAGTGAGTCTTGCTATTGGCTCTAATGGGCTTTTGACTGAAGCCTGCTATTGTTGCTCAAGTTCTGAAGAAGCCCCACTGTGGCATCCACTCTGAAGCCACTGGAGATACATATTGAGTGCTGTAGGACACTAGAGCAGCTGAAATAACCTGTGATCTGGGGGAGGGTGCTGTTATCGTCCAGGCTGACACTTCAGTGCTGTGAGGCTCTCATGGTGGTGTGCTAGAGGGAATCTGGTCAGTGTGTGAGCTGCAGAAATCACTTCTACACTTGCAGGCTAAGACTGATTTTAGTGGACCATTTTTGTAAGGCACAACTTAGCCTAAAATAAACACATGACATTGGTTAAAAAAACCCCACAAACATGTAAGGTTTCTTTGAGTCTTATGGACAGCAACAGGCCAGCTCAGGAAGGTGACAGTACCGTGCTCAGAGCACAGAGGGTGAGTGCTGCCTCCTGAGCCTGCTCCAGAGCCATGCAACCAAATAGGCACTGGAAGTAAGCAAGACAGAACACATGGTGGGAAATACATTATTTGTATTTCTTAAAGTTCTCTTTGTATGCTACTCTTGGCTTCTCTTCCATATTTTCAGACCTGGTTTACTCAGAAACAAAACTTTTGCTAATTGACAGGTCTCCAGTCCCACAGGAAAAGTTCAGCAAGACCAAAGATGAAGTGGTAAGGCATTTGACACTTTCTAATAATTAAATGGTAACCTTTCTTTTATTTTCTTTAACACTGGGATATTATTGGTTAATGTGTTGCTAACCTGCAGCTTTCAGTATTACTGTTAGTTTTAAGGTCTGGTAGTTGTACTAAAAGATTACCTTCAGCATGAGGAGAGACCAGTGACTTTATGCAGGAATTTCTGAGAGGGGTTCTGTGGCCTAAATATACTCATCCATTCCCACATTCATCTGTTTTCCTCTGCATTCAGAGGATGAGGAAATTATCATCTGTTTGAAATCAGATTTGTGCAAGCATGCTGGCAAACAAACAAAACTGTTACCTTGGAGAGCAGACTTGTGCAGGTTTACTTTTATTATTAGATACTATCTATAAAGCAGATGAAATTAAGCTGAATGCTGTATATCTGCCTATGCCATTCTCTCTGGCCATTCTCTGTCTCTGCTATTAACCTTGGATTGAACTGGCAACTAATTAACTTGCACCTTACTTTGAAGCCAAGCTTGTAGAAAATATGTACAGAGGAGGATACTGGAACTTGCAAACCAGTCTGTGTTTTCAGTATAAGCTGAGAACATAGATAAACAGTGCAAGAATTATAGTCTCTGTTTTAAAACAATTTACTATTTAAACTTGAGGAGTCCACCCTGGAGATATCTGTCTCAGATCCTTCTTTCATCAATGTCAACAATAAAATTCCTGTTGACTGTTGTGGTTAAAACTGTATCTGGTGGACATCTGTCTATTGACTTTTAAGGATTTTGGAGCTTGAGAGTGGAGAAAAGTACATAATGTTTGGGGTTTTTTTTAATATAGTGACTATTAAGATGAGCAACACAAAAAGATACTTTCTCGAATGTTTCTCCAAAATATAACAAAGGTAAATAAAGTGTTACACTGATAGGGGAGACAAGTTCCAGGATGGAGGAGGACAAAGCCATGGAGAGAAGCAGTCAGCTGAGGGTGACTGATTGGAGAAAGATCTGCAGCCTCTGCTCTGACTCACTAAGGACCCTGCAGAGTCCCAGGAAACTGGTGAGAGATAACAGACTTGCCTTGTGCACTGAAGAGTGGCAGGAAATCAAAATGTAAAATGTTTTATCTCCACTAAAGCCTCTGATTTTCTATATTAAAAGGTTTGATCTCTAAAATAAATTTCAATTTTAATGGTGGACTAAAAATTTTTGCCTTCCCTGGCCCAAGAAAGGAAAAGTGGAGAATTTTCTATCATTAGTTTGTGAATTAGTTCTGAGGGCTTTACCCCACCTGTGGAGAAAAAGATTTTCTTTCTCATCATTGTACTAGAGGATTCATTTAAACCACTACAGATCACAGCATACTCAAATTATAGGAAAAAAAATAGCTCTACATTAGGTGCTTGTGCTAAGTGTCACTGGCACACGGGAGCAGAGCCACAGGCTGGCAGCAGACTCTCCTGCCAGCACACACACAGCCCGTGCCAGGCTCTGCAGTCACACTCCTGGCACGGGATGTGCAGGACAGAGACGAATCTCAGGTTAGATCACCTCACTCTTCAAGTGCAAGGCTCCATGGAAGGTGTGACTGCAATGAGATGCTCAGCCACCACAGCACTTCTCTGAAAAGCCTTTTGCTGAACTGTACCACATGCCTGCTTTTTCCCAGCTAGAAAAGAGCATTATTTAGCAATTGGCTTTTATGTATTGCTCTGTGTTTTTTCTATTCTACTCTTCCTTGTTCAGCATTATCTTTTGCATGTACTTCATTTGACAGACAGAAGCCAGCCATGCACACACAGGGACAATGCAGACACCAGTGTAGGCAGTGAAATGAATCTGTTCAATGGGGTCCTGACATCTTTCCCATCCTCTAGCTCTGATGGCATTTTTCCCTTTGGTAGATTTAAGACGCATCACTGTCCCACTTAACCCTGTTATGTGACCACTAAAGTACATGCTTTAATATTCTGACCTTTTTCTTGGAGGAGAATGCCATATTAACATTTACTAAAGAATCAATACTTACAAATAAGGGCCATGAAATAATTAGATTAAAGAAGGAGAGAAGACAAGATAAACTTTTGCAGTCTGCACATGTTGCATGACTTTCTGCTCAGTTATTCATCTCACACACAGAGCAAGCTAAATCCTAAGATCTGCAAACCCCTGATGTTAAGATGGTGCAGTTGATTTTCAATCACTACTCTCTGCTAATTGCAGAAACCAGTTTCACTTCTCAGATGTGTCTCCCTGACCTAAGAGGCAAGGGTGACTGTGTGCAACACATGGGCAGTACTGTCCTGGATTTCAAATCTTTTTTTTTAACTTCCAAGGGTTTGGGTATCAAAAACCTCAAAAATGCAGTCATAGTATGGGCATTCAACGTTTGACATATTCCAGACTTATAAATATCTGGGCTATATTCGTGGCTACTTGGTTGAAATGCCTGAAAGCTTTGCTCAGAAGGCAAACACCAAATTACAACTTCCATCACTGAAAATTGCATGAGTATTTTTACTCACTATGCAAGGGGGTTTTGCCCCTGCATCATCTTGTTGGATCACCTTGGGTAATGAAAACCAATTTCACAAATTCTTCTCTGCCCAACACTGAACTTAAGCTATTTGAGACATACTTAGAGCCAGCTCAATAGCCTTGGACACTGAATCTTTTCTTTTTACCTACTAAAGCAGTAGTAATACAAATATCCCCATATGGCCTCTAAGTGCTGTAGACTTTAAACCACTTATGCCATTTCCAGAAAACATTTCATGAGCAGTCTTGCACTAAAACCTTGGCTGCAGACCTCCCAAATGCAACAGAAATCAATAGGACTGTTTGTGCCTATTGGGACTCTTTTAGCAACTGAATGCATTCATGAATTGTTAAGGCTGAGACATGAAACAAGATTTCTGGATGTTATACAGTAAGCATAAAAAATACTGTCCCCATACTTCCTCAGTGTCAAGAGTATATTTTATAGTGTTAATGATACAAATATCAAGTCAGAAAGTCAGAAATATACACTGAAGGAACTGAAGCTCTATGTCAAGAAGGAGGAATAACTAGTTCAATTTTCTGTAAATGGAGAAGTAATTCTGTATGGAGAGACCATGAGCAGTTTCAGAGCTATCAAATAGGACAGATGTGGGGCCTGCAACTGGAAGCCCATAGTCAGTAACCTTTGTGAGATGCCCACATTTCACAGAATTCTTGTGCAATCATGAAGTAGTGATTGAAGCCATATGTAAGTACATTAAACATTCCTATGGAACTCAGTTCCCAATTTAGAAGAAGATAACAACAATAATGCCACACTTCAGAACACAGAGGATTTCTGTGTACCTTGTTTTTGTGCTCAGAGGGTGCTTCCAAAAACAAGAATCCAATTAAAAATTGTAAACACACACACACACACACACACACACACACACACACACACACACACACACACACACACACACACATTATTTTCTATCCCTTTTCCCTGCCATCCCTCCACTTCTTCAATGGGTTTTAAGGCTGATGGCTGCATTCTGGTGTTGGTGGGGGAGATTTCTGGAGTGTCTCTCTGAAAGAATATAATGTTCATGTTTATGGTTTCTTCTTCCTCTCTCCAAGATCCACCCAGGTAATCCTTTGTTAACGTGCTCTTGTAACTTTGTCCTGTCTTCACCAGTCTGCAGCTTCACGTTATGCCCACATTTAAATTCTACCTTTTACATAGGTTAGATACTACCTTTTATTCTCTTTGTTACCCCTAAACCCAGTTTTCTCAGATTTGTCTCTGTATTTCTTTAACTGATCATTAGGGCACTGTTTATAGCTACAGTGTCTCTGGTGACAGCCTACACCCCATCTCTTCTCATGCCTTGCCTGTGCTTCTCTTCATTGCATCCCATGTCCCTGCTTCTCAAGATCTGTGCTGTTGCACCAGGTCTGTATTTCTCTGCCCTACCTCTACTGCTGGAGTGGTGCATCTCAACCAGTGCACACTAACTGCTTGTTACTCTGTGTGTCACACAAAGTAAAAGACATTAGCCACAGACATCAGAGAAGTTGCTCTCTCAACCAAATAAGCCAGAGCTGGAGTGATGTGAGTGAGAGTTCAGGCAAGATAAGCCTGACCATCCTCAGTCCTAAGGGCTTTCAAATTTGTATCAGAGCTTATGGTCTCTTACTAGGGATAGCAATAGGATAGTCCAGGGCTGTGTATTTGCACAGTCCCCTGATGTCCAAGTGTGATGCTCTAAGGATGTGCTGCCTGTGCTAGTGAAAACAGAGCAAAACCAAAAGCAATTGCAGAAGCAGATGTGATTATCTTTTCCTGGTTAGACATGTGTGACCAATATTATGCTTAACAATTGTCTGCAGGTAAATGCCTCTATAATATAGATGGAGGAAATACCTTGGGAAATCATCTTAAGTACCACAGCCTACAAAGTCCTGATGTACCAGGTCTTCCATTTACAGAATCACAGACTGGGTAAGGTTGGAAGGGAATGAAGAGGGGTCATCTGGTCCAACCTCCCTGCTCAGTCAGGGTTGACCTAGAATGCATTACACAGGATTGCATCCAGATTATTCTTTCTTATATTTATATTTTGTTACTTTTATTTATTTATGTTTATTTATATTTACATGTGTTTGCTCCCAGTCTTTCCTCCCATGTTTATAAATCATAATTTCCTGCTTTGCTAAGTCAGCCATGAAAACAGAAATGCTGTAAAACAAACTGGAGAAAGATTAGAAAAAGGTTCCTCCAAAATATAGCCCTGAGCAGCCTAAAGCCATGATTTATCTTGCACATGTGTTTTATGTAAATGTACCTGGCTTAAGGAATTATTTTATCTGCCTCCTCCAGGGCTGTGAGAGCACTGTGGTGGTGACAGACAGACAGTGGCATACAGGAGGTAACTGGCAGAGCTATCAACACTTCTTTGTAGTGGTGAGCAGGTTTCTGAATAGCATGGGGTTTCATGCTGTAGGCTGGGGACAACCTCTTTTAATACCTGGTATTACACATTTACATAACAAAAATAAAGGAATGTAATAGCTGAATACATGATATCCTGGTTTTAATAGGAAGGAAAACCACAGCTATGTTGTGCAGCTGAACATGTTCTGCAGCCAGACCAAAAATGTGAAGATTGCCCAAGCCAGCTATTGTATTTTAAAGCAAAGAGACAAAGAATCACAAACCCCACCACGATCTATGAAAGCTTGTCTTGCTACAGGGTCAAATGAAATACAACACTTCCATAACTGGTGTTTCTCCATAGGCTATGAGAATCATCTGAAAACAAGTACTTGTCTCTGTAATGTTTCCCATACCCTACCTTTGACTCACCAGAGACAGATCTGGATCTCTCACCACAGAAGTCATAACTGGAAGCAGAGACATTTTTAAAGTTCTTGTCATTGTGTTATTTGTCAAACATAACCATTAAGGTATCATTACCAGATAAATGTTCTGATGCCTCTAGAAGGGCTTACTGCAATTTTTTACCTATACCCTTGCAATTTTATGTTTACCTGAGGAAATATGCCACGCAGACCTTATTCCGTTCCCTTTAAACTTAAAACTAAGTTTTTCTTATAAGTTAAAGGGAGGAAAATAAGCCCAGAAGAAGCCTTAAAAAAACCTGAGCAGAAATCTGAGAAAAGGACTGGCAGAGAGAACTCACATGAGAAATCTGCAAATTATTTTGGTAGTGGGACAAGATGAGTTCAGTTACTGTTCACACAGTCATCATATGATCCCTTGAAATGCTAATAGGTCATCTTTGTCCACTTTGTATTGATCTTGACATTGGGTTTGAACAGCCCCTTGGGTCCATTCAGGCACTTCAGTGCTGCTCCTGGGACCTGGCTTCAGGCAACATCTTGGTGCAGCTTGCATGAACCCTCTGAGCAACAGAGCAGAGTCTTGGTGCACATGTACCCTTAGTCTCTGCTAAGTGCCTCTATTAGCACTGGATCCCCATTCTGCAACTGCCTGGAGTAACACACACTGAGCTGCCCTCACTCATAACAGGGGTCAGGCAGGTTTTAAGCAATAAAGCTGCATTGCCACCTGATGATTTAGTTAAAAGCTACCAAGTACTACCTGGATTCTCCGTATACATTGGCAGGAGGCACAAATGAAGAGAAGAATTTTCAGAATACACTACTCACAGTATTAAGTGTCCTCATTTTGGTGTGTAAGAATGAAATATTCACTGGCCAGAGAGAAGCACCATGGCACTGCTACACAACTGTTAAGATGCATGCTTTAGGCACTCCTTCCACAAATCCTGCAGTTCCTTCTGCCTCTGCACTTAATTGTTCCCATTCACATCTTAATCCTCACTACACACACAATTTCTTGTTCTGTACTTTGTAGTAACACACACTCACACATCTGTGGGTCCTCTTGCCTAGAGTTAAGTCCAGAGAGCAGATGGTGTCCATCTGTCTAGTTGTGTGCTCTGGTTTCATCCATCTTTCTGGAGCTGAGCTGTGTCTGTTCAAGTGGGATATCTCAGGGTCAGGAAAGCTCTGAGCAACAGAGCCGAAAAGCAGCACTGTCAATGTAGGATGTGGCCTTTTCCCCCTGAGAACTGCTGCACTGATGTTACACATGAATTTATGCACAGCATTCTCCTAAAGGAGTGGATTTGGTTATGGGTTTGAAGGTGAGCTATTCTGGCCACTGGGATATGTAAGAAATGTGATGGGAACTCTGCTGTCTGTTGTTTACTCATTTCTTGTTGTGAGCTAGGATTAGGAGGAAGGCAAAACAGGCTCAAACATTGAAGGGTACAATGAAAATGCTGCAATGAAAATTACTAGAAACTGTAAGAAAAAATAAGAATAATCAGAATAAAACTTTCATAACACTTCTCCTCCCCCCACAACTTCCTTTCTTTCACACTGAGGAGGTATAGAAACAAATCAGTCAGTTTACCATCTAAAAATTGTCTTTCACCAACTTATATAGGAAGAGGAGACTTCAGTCCATGGAGATTTCTCCACAAGAAACAGTTTTCTCGTGGCCTCAATGTCATAGTGAATCAGCTGTCTGGGAGAATGGAAATCTGATCACTGGGTAGAAATCCCTCCCTCAACTGCAGCTTTCCCACAATCATTATTGAGGACCATGTCAACTTATAGGACACTAGGACACACTTTAAGGATTATAACAGTTCAAATAAAAGCACTCTCCATCTTTGAAAACAGAGGTCTTTTTTTTCTTCCCTGGGGAGCAACAGGGATCTTCATCTCTCTGTCCAAACTTCTCATGGGATCACAGCTACTTCAACATCTGCTTACTTTAGCACAAATGCCTCTGCTCATGTCCACAGCTAGAACATTTCATCCACCCCATAATGCATTTCTGTGAGTTACAGGGAAAATAAAGAGACTGATATATCAATCATATTTTCTCCTTACAAGAGGATTTCAGCCCAAGAGTGAGGTATCTCCATCAATCCCTTCCATCTAGGACCTGACTTCTACTTCACTTCTACTTCTACCTTGATGTCTTCAGGCTGTTTCTCTGTGTGTCTATCACTGTCCTTTCACTCAAGAGGGGATGGAAGGTCTGCAGATCTCATCTGTGTACTGAAGCAGTTAATATCTTGCCCAGCCAGCAGCTGCTCTGGGGGCTGGGCCAGGAGAGCAGGGCCCAGCAAGAAATGGTGGTGGCTGCTCTGGCTACATAGGTGTTTTCTGGCTTTTGCTGTGCTCAATTCCAGCTGTGAGCTGATGGTCTTCCCCTTCCCCTGCATGGACCCTGCTGGGCCACGTGAGCTGCAGAAAAAATCACTTCCATGGGTTGTTTTTAGAGCCAAACCAGAACACTGTCCCAGGCAATTGCATCTTTCTGGCAGAGAGATCTCTGCAGGTTCAACTGGGAAGAGAACTTTCCATTGCATTGATTAAATAATAAGTGATTAAAGAGCCACTTACTGCTCCTACTGAGCAACCTCACTGGTACATGGCTGATTTATGTCACGATGTTGTGCCTCACACATAAAAAGCATGAGGATTTTAGTACTCTCTGTTAAAAATTCAGTCACAGTATCTGACCTGACATTTCTATAGTTTCACATTACATATTTTTCTGTATTATTATCATTATTATATATTTCTCATACAACACTAATATATTGTTTTATAATATATTATTAATATAATATATTGCTTATGAAATATATTAACCAATTATTTCATTATAGTATATAATGAAATTTTTAATATATTGTTTTCTATACCCAGTCCTTACATGAAATTCATTGATTGTAACAGACTTAGGATCAAGTGCTATGAAAGTGACATCCACACAGAATTTAGGAATCCATCAGCATGGTCCATTGATTTTGGTGGTATTTGCTCTGATTGACTGTAGTGTGTTCTCTGCTTGTAGTTGAAGAGAAGAAAAAATCTGTCTTTACATGCTCGGGCAACATGTCAAGAGCACACCAGGAATTTCAGCCCACTCTCAGAAAGACCTGAAACAGAAACAGCTTTGTCATGGCATCACAGAGAATGCAGTTTGCATCCTTTGGTGATTCAGAAGATATTTTTGGATCACTCCTACCCAGCTGCTCCTGAAACCTGCAGTCACTGTGCACCCTGCAGCTGAGTCACTGCAGCATTTTCTGTGCAGGGAACTTCTACTTTGTGAGGGGTACAACACCCTGGCCCTCGGGTTTTGCAATGCTTGATGGCTCACACATATTCCAGGCAAAAACGCCTCCAACCTTTTGTCCTTGCTTCAGTAAGTTTAGACATTCCTGAACATACAGCTTCAATAACACAAATACTTTATGACAAGAATAGTCAGAATTTGGTGAGTTTTGTTAGTGGTATAGAACATATATCTATGGAAGCACTTGTAGAGTAAGATGCAAAACAACAGAAAAACTGGAATAAGTTTTTTTGTTGATGTTTGAAGGAAAAGGAAAGCAAAGGAAGCACAGAGCATCAGAAAGTTATACTTTATTAAAACAGTTCATTACAACTGCTGGAAAATGGTGTTTGGATTGTAACTTGAAATGAAGTAACTGGTAATATAGTTAGAACATCCAAGCACCTTTGCCTCTGCCTGCAAAGATGAAATCCCATAGCTATCCCATTTGTCTTGAGAGGGAGATGACAACAGTACAAGAGAGGGAAGAAAAGCACAGAGAGGGAGGAAAAAGGAATTATGAATCTGAAGAAGCAACTGGCATTTTTTTCCCTCTTTTTTTCCTGGGCAGAAGTGCTTACCTGCAACCTTGAGGTCCTTTTTTTTGTGGGACTGGATTTTGCACAGTCATATTCTTTGAATGGAAATGACTGGCTTACATTTCCTTTCCTAAAAAGTGAACTGTAAGGAAGCCATTGTGTGTATCTTTACTCCAGTGGCTCAGTGGAAGGAGGCTTTGGGTCAGGCCCTTGCAGTATATAAGGTGATTAAAAGTAATTTTTATTTTTCTTCCCCATAACATGCCTTCAGCACAGGGCAACTTGGGCAAGAGCTGAAGAGTGAAGGAAAAGTAAGACATTCTGGTGCTCTGACCACTGCAGCCAAGCAGTAAGAGGCAGCATCATGCCTGCAGGTGTTGTGTGGTGTGTGAGACACTCAGCATACCCCTAAAGGAGGCCTCTGAGATTACTTTGGTCATTTGGTGAATGCTACCTTTATTTTTTTCTTGACAGATG
Organism: Luscinia megarhynchos; assembly: GCA_034336665.1. NCBI lineage: Eukaryota > Metazoa > Chordata > Aves > Passeriformes > Muscicapidae > Luscinia > Luscinia megarhynchos. Next base: position 82,514,489 of record JAPFBE010000002.1, read on the forward strand.
AAAGGATTTTCATGCACCATCAGAGGCTGGGGTCCTGCTGCCTGGGAAGCAGCTCTGCAGAGAAAAACCCGTGAGTGCAGGCAAGAGGTTGACCATGACCCAGAGCTGTGGCAAGGAAGCCAGTGTACCCTGGGCTGTGTTAGGTCAAGGATTGCCAGCAGGGAGAGGCAGGGGATCCTCCCTTTGTCATTACAGCCCAGTGGGTCACACCCCAGGAGCAGATGACCTGAGGTGTGGCTAGACCAGTTACTCTGCAGCATTTTTGCTGTCAGTCTGCACTCTGAGGAGGCAAGGGGGAGGGAGAGGTCTTCTGCATAGGATAAAAGAGGATTTTATTACTATGGGGAATTTGGGGCCAAAAGACAGAAAATGTGAGTGTGCAACAGCTGAAGTTCAAGGGGAGAGTACAAATTATTAGCAAATTGGAGAAATTCTGGGGAGGGTTAAAAGGCAGGGTTCACAAAAGCATCGTCCCATGAGGGAGGTAGGGGGGGAAATTGGGTCACATGGACTAATGAGACATCCAGTTTTAGGGGATTTCCAAAGGGGAATTCCAAGCAGGGGGTTGGTAGGACTAGGTAGGACTGACAGGGAATTCAGGGTAGATTGACAAGGTGGGTGGGAGAGTATAATTTGGACCAAACCATTAACTTGGGCAATAACAGAACATACCATTAACAAGAAACACATGGCAACTTTCCCCTCTGCTCAATACTGGTGAGGCCCATCTGGAAAGCTGTACCACTGCTGAGCTTCCCAGTGCAAGAGAGACAAGAACAGCCTGGGACAAGCCCAGTGAAGGTTCACCAATCTGATAAAAGAACAGGAGCCTCTGTGATATGAGAGGCTGAAGAGAAATGGCTCAGGGAAGATCTCAGCAGTGTATGTAGATATTTGATGGGGAGTGGGTGTAAAGAAGAGGGAAAAGACCTCTGACATCATTGAGTCCAACTTACTTCTCAGTCCAACCTCTTCTCAAAGCTCAACTCTTCTCATTGGTGCCCAGTGGGGACAAGGGACAATGGGGGTACATTGAAATGGGAAATTCCACTCCCACATAAGGAAAATAATATGTTTACTCTTCAACTGGTCAAACAGTGGTGCAGATTATCCAGGGAGGTGGTGGACTGACAATCCTTGGGGATACTCAAATCCTGACTGGCATGGTCCCCAGGAACCTGCTGTAGCCATACCTGCTCTGAATAGGAGGCTGGACTAGGTGGTTTCCAGAGATGTCTGTCAGCCTCAAGTACTCTTTGACTTTGTGAAATTTTTTAAAGACCTGCTTTTAAAAGATCTTGCTTTCACATTACCACTGCTGGGAAACATTAAGCTTTTGTGGATGTCTCGGTGGTGCATCACTAGTAGTCAGCATAGTTCTGTTATCTTGACTTTGAATTATCTGGGTTCAGACTAGGTAATTTGGAGTATTGTTTCTTACCCCTACCTTGCTGACGAGCAGCTTTATCTCCATTTTTGTCTAGAAATGTCTTTGGACTTCAACAATTAGCCTTGAGTCTATAAATAAACACTGAAAAACATCCCTTGCTATTTTTAATGTTTTCTGTTATGGAGCCTGGTGGTAAAATCATTCAAATTTTTTCAACTTTTAAGGAAAGATTCAGAACAGTCCATAGCAGGCAGGGTTCACTGGCCAGCAAAACCATGCTTGCATTGTCAGAGCAGCAGAAAACCAGCCAAGCATTACTTGTGTCTAGTTTTCAAATATCTGATTTCTTTAGCACACTCTTATAAAGACCAGTGTTTTGTGAGGAACAGAATAGCCTCTTGTTCACCTGTCCTTGAGTCATTACAGAAAGTACAAGCATTGCAGGTCAATGGTAACAGTCAGACAGGAGAAAGGCTCTCAGCTGTCAACTACAGCTCACATAAAATAATCATTGAAACAGCTATTGTCTAGAGTGTTTACAATGTAATGGTTTTCTAAACCTAGTTGACACATAGGATTACTCTGACTTTAAACTCCTGTTAGAGTTTGGATAATCAGTGATTCAGACTCATTTGAGACAGCTCCAAGACAAGGAAAGGACATGCAATGGGGCTTTTAAAAGACTGTAGAGTTGGCATGAAAAATGGATCAATAGACCCTCATGGCAGTTCTTCAAAAGCTCAAGAAGTAAGAGCTGACAGAGAATGTGTTCTGTTTTGCTAACAGAAAGTCCATCAAGTACCAGAGTTAGGATGTGACAGTCTAAATGGATAGACAGCTAGATGGGTAAAAAACTGATTGTGCAGTCAGGATTAAAGGACAGTGGTTAAAGGGATAAAACCATAGAATTCTGGATGCTGCAGGAGTAGAGTTCAGGGGTCTGTCCTGGGACCTGTCAGCTTAAACATCTCTACTGATGACATGGTGGAGTTTGCTCTCAGCAAGTTTGCATTCAACACCAAATTGGGGCAGGAATCAGACAACATGCTCAAGGGCTCTGTGCCATTGGGCCAAAAGCACAAATTCAACAAAGGCAAATGCAAAGTCCTGTATCTGGGAAGGAATAGTGGAATTGTAGTAGGATAATTCAGGGTGGATGGGACCTCAGTAGGACTTTAGTCCAGTCTCCTGCTGGAGAGGAAACTTCAGGGGGTATGGACATCATTGCACAGTTGATGTGACCTGGTGGAGTCAGCTGGGATGGGAGGGTCCTCAGTTTGGCATGGCACATGTTTGAGAAAACACATACCTCTTATGAGATTCAAGTTCTGGAGTGTAAACTGTAGTGAAATTTGAACTTACAGGATTACTGCAAAAGTCTGTTCATCAGGATTTATTATGTATAATAGTTTGCTACAGGAATTCCTCCTGGTTTTAGTATGAAACAGGAGTATTTGAAACATTATTGAACAGAAAGGGTTTAGTGGGGGTGTTTTTAAGAGAGAGTGCATGCCAGGCAGTCTAAATAATCTGTGGGCACTATTCCATGCTGACTCTTGATATTAAGTGGAGAAGCTCTTTGGGAAAGGTGTTTCCAGGGCATTTTTGCAGACCAGGCAGCTGCCTGGCATAAGGCACAGACTGTGCCAGGCATGGGCTGGGAGCTCAGGGAGCTCAGGGTGGTGGCAGGCTGTCTGCAGGGACATGGGTGCTGCCAGCCCAGACTGAGGCTGGCTTCTCAGGATTGACCAAGAATGAAGGCTGGCATGGAGGTGGTAGAAGTGGCAGCCCTGGGATCCCCAGAGGGGAAACTGGGAGATGGAAAGGACCTGGGGAGGGAGCAGGAACTTTCAGGGCATGGAGCTAGAGGATGGCCAGGAGGTGAGCTTGGCAAGTGTCTGCAGTTCCAGAGCCCTGTGGGAGTTTGAAAACACAGCATAGGGGCCATGTCATTCACTGTCCCAGTGAGTTTGTGGGGATCAAGGAGCACCGTGGGGCCTTCCAGCAAACATGTGCAGCTCTGGATGTGGCTCACCATGGCTGGGCAGGTACCACTGCCCTGAATTCCATCATACCACCTGAATTCAGATCTGTCCTGCATTCTCCATGGATCCTCAGAGTGCATACTCTCTGTACTGTAACATTTACCTCCATGGGAACGTGCTGTAAGCTGATGGATTGCACTGACATCAACGCTTTTGTTTTTTAATCCACACCCCTTTTCCTCCAAAATTTTTGGTTTGATAGCTCATGGGTGCCTGTACCATGCTGCTCTACCAGTTATATTTGTGCTGGTGAAGGATCACTCAGTTATTTCCCCTCTGACAGCTGGTAAGTGGCCCTCAGCATCTCTGCTCGTGTGCTGCAGCACTGCTGGCTCAGGGAAGAGCTTCAGCCACCTGTCCAGGCTGAGTCTTTAGTGGGTCCTGCAAATCCAAGGCAGACAGTATTATGTATGGTTGATAAAGCCTAACTTCCCTGTTATAATGCAAGTTGAGAGTAGTATCCACGTTGGTTTCGAGGACAGCTTGAAAAACTGTCAAAACATAAACATTTCCAGTAACAGCTGTAAATGATTTATGAGCCATTCTCCATCCACATTGACAACTAGCACATGAATAATAAAGAATAAACTTAAATCATTCTGTACAATTGCTGCTTCCTCAGATGGTCATATTATACTACTTAGAAATGTAGTCTATTCTGTTGTTTAACTCTGCTCTGTTTGTGTTAACACAAATGACTACTTTAGTCACCAGCTGGCTAAACTAATGCAGAGCTTGGAAAATACATTTCCTGAGCTAATGGGATGAACAAATAGCCACAAAAGAGTGAATCATTTACACATTTCTCCTTTGGGATATGAAGTTCAGCATAATTACCACAAACACAAAAGATGCTGTACTAGAGTTTTAATTAAAAACAAAAACAAAACAAAATATACACAATCATTCTGAGTTTGGGAAACAACAAACAAGTTCCATTCTTCTTTGCCACATGGGCTAATAACCGGTTTTAATATGCTGCATTTGTCCCACCAAAGCCATTTATCACAACCTGTTTTAAGTGAAGAACTTTAATTTTGAGGGGGAAAACATCCACAGGCCATTTTACATATTGCTTTCAATATTGCTTTGCAGTTAAAAGGGAGATAAATATATAAACTAAGTATTTTTATGTCATAATTTCATTCACTTCATAAATAAAATCACAATATTCTGCAAAAAAATACAACTTTACAGTTATACTGAAAATATCATTTAACCCTAGGTTGTGAACAGAGCATATCCTGGCCAGCTGCATGGAGCTGTGCCTGCACAGAGTTTTTAAATCAGTTTAGTGTAGTTCAAGAACATGTTTTGCAATCACATTGGGGTGAAGGATCAGCAGCAAACTCTGTGGTACATTCTGAGTAACCCTGATTTTGGATAGGAAGTGCAGTGGACTCTTTTGCCACTGCATACCCCAGGCAGACCCTGTCTGCCCACTCAAACCTACCTTATGGCACTGTCAGTAACGTGCATCCCACTAGCATCCACCAGGTATGGTCAGCTGAAGAAATGTTTTGCTCTTCTTATTCCTAACAACTCTTAGACAACTCTTTCTTAGTGGAAACAAGACATTTTAGTTAGGCTCTAAAAGAGTCTTATGTTTCTTCTGGCACACGCATACACAGGCACACCCTGCCACTCTAAAACTGAAAAGCAACCTATTAAATGCAAAGACATATGAGAAAGGGCCATCAAAGAATAGCCCTGGAGACTGGGTAAGGATTTCATTGACAGAAGGTCAAGGAAACCTCAAATGTGCCTAGAGTTGTTACACAGCTTTACACGTGTGGGGCAAAATCCTTCAAATGATCCTTGGGAACCCAGCTCCACACTCCCACAGCAAGCCCAGCTGTTGAGAGTCAAGGCAGCTTGAGAGTTTTCTTTTATTATATGAAAAAGGAGATATGTATCCTGGACAGGGAGAAAAAGCAAAGAAAACCAACCAACCAAAACAAAACCAAAACCAACAAAACAAAAACAACAACAAAAAGAATCAACACAAAAAACTCCCAAACACTCAATCAAAAAATCCCCAAATAAACTGACGACCCACCTGTAGGATTGGGAGAGCCTCTAGTTCTGTCTAAGGTGGGAACTGTGTAGGTGATTGACTATGATATGAGAGTGGACCAAGACTAGCAGTCAAGGTTAAAGTTCTCCTTCCTCCCATGTCCCCAGAAAGTTCTTAAAATTGTTTAAATTGTTTTTTCCTCTCTCCTGCCATCTTCCCTGCAATTACCTCCTCTCCCACTGTGTGGGAGGAGCACAGGAGAGCGTTGGGTGTGCTGGGCTGATGCTGAGGAGCTGCAGGGAGCTCTTAGGGCTGAGTGCTGCTAACTCGGGCTTGTGGCTGGAGGTGGAGAGGGCAGTGTCTGTGATGAAGCTGAAGCACTGGGTGGTCCTTTGATGCATGGAACAGCTCTGACCCTGTAGCAGGGTTTAAGGAAATCTGTCCACCATGGCAGATCTGGCCTGGATCATTTCACATGAGCAGTGGAGTCAAGTCCATTTTCAGCCAGTTTCTGGTGTATCTGGGCTGAAGAATACAACCACCAGCTCTGGATTGCAATTTTGTGATCTCTGGCTAATTCATGGTGATATTTCCAGCTGAAGTCATGAACTGCCACTGCTATGTTGATTACTGAAGTAGCCAAATCTGCAAATTTTTTGCCTTCACCTTTGTCTGAAATTTTTGGAAGTGATGTCACAGGACTAAAACCAGACTTCTATGAAGCTCCAAAACACTTCTGCTTGAATCTCTGGACAGGGGCATGGACAGACCAAGAACTCACCCTAGGTTGGCTGGTAGCTAAGTCAGAGTTCTGGTAGGGTTAGTAACAACAACCTGAAAAGGGATTTTTTTCATGGCTGCATCCTGGTATGGATTATAAACTCTACAGAAAGGAAGGTTGGATATGAGAGGATATGAGATGCTCCATGATTTGAAGAAAATGAGGTTTGCTTCTCAGGGATAAAGATAAAAGCCCAAAGAACAGTCAGAAGTGGGAAAGCATGGAGGCATGGAAAGGTGTATTATATTGTTTTGTCTGCATTATGGTTTGTTTGGGTTGCATGAAGAAAGGAATCATGAGTGCATTGGAAATGTTAACACAGTTTGCATGGCTATGAGACATCATGTGTCTAAATCAAAACCTCGTTTTTCTGCTTGATAGAGGACTAGAGCTGTAAGAAACTGTCCAAGGTGGAGGGTTTTGCCAAAAAATAGGGCAAACCAATTGACTGCCATCTACATAAATTCCATTAATGTGGATTAGGTCTTTCCCCTCTAGGGACAATGGAGCAGTGGTATATTTTTTCCATTTAAAATATTAAAAATAAATAAAATAAAATATTAAAATACTAAAAATATTTTCCATTAAAAAATGAAACAAGCTTATTGTATTTTAATGAATATTTAGCAAACTACAGGAAATATAGGGTTCATACCTATCAGACTTCAATAGTTACTCATCCTAGAACAAGATTAAACTCTTCATGGCACTGGTATTCTGAATAAATGGTAGCAAATCAATTCGAGTAAAGATATGACAAGGATTTTTTTTCTTTCCAGTAACTAAGATATAAATCTTGTTACGAAACTTAAGTGAAACAAGAAGAAAATTTACTGACTGTTACTGAAAAGGCTTGGTTGCACTTCCTTTTACAGTCATTTAATCTCATTCATATTTAAACAATCTCTGTGGAAAAAAAATATAGAATAAAGAGCTTTCAGTATAATTGTGATGAAGAGGGAAGATCCATTGAGAACTGGTTAATCAAGAAATAGTAAAAGTAATTACAGTGTATTGAGCATCTTCCTTTATTCTCATCCAATGGAGTAAAACATTTTACAGCATGCCAAAAGCAAAGAAAATGCAATAACTATGTCATGGCACTGATATTTTCTTTGGAACACTGAAAAGTACAAAATAGGGCATTTGCCAGCTAGGAGCAAGTTTTTCAGTGAGAATTATTGACTTTAATTATCTTATGGTAGATCTTTTAAAATATAGTATAATCTACACTTCAGATTTTGAGCACATCCTGGGCTAACTCTCTTTGCAAACTCTCTTCTATACTGGGAGGGAGGAACCAGCCTCAGGCTCACTCTCTGTCCTGCTTCCAGGAGGTTTGGCTGCTGTCTCAAAACAATCCTTAATAGTCTCATGGCTATTATTGAGCTCTTTCAGCACAGTGTAATTCATCCCATTAGCAATTACAGTTCAACACAAAAGCGTCCTCAAGACAGCTACCTTTCCTATAAATCTTTTTGTTAAAATCAGTTTTTAACTATGTTTGCGTGGTGTTGGCCTATGATCTGTGTTGAGTACTGGTAGAAAACTCAGGCTCTGACTGGCTAGCTCCATCTGGAAAGCTGTCTTCCTAAAAGCCTCCTTACTCCCCTGTACAGAAAGTTCTGTAGCTCCAAACTGGCTTGTCTCATCCTGAGCACAATCTTTGCCTGATTGCAGGAAAGGAAATGGCTCATAAGCTGTTTTCTTCCTAACAAAGTACAAATGTTGACAAATGCTAATTGAAGTTTTGATTACTGAGGAAAGGATAATTTATGGGAAGTCTGAATGTTGCTTTTCATAAAAATGCAGAAGGAAGTACATCTGCAAGAATAGAAACTCCTTTTCTTATAAATTATATATTTTACCATTTAATGTTGGGTTTTATATTTTGCTTCATTTGATGTATGCTGTTTACCTGTAACAACTTAAGTAATTAATTGCTGCTGTCACTGTACCAGACTTACTTCAAAACTTATAATCAATCAGTTTAAGATGAAAAAAAAATCTAATAACTGCCGGAAATTTCTTCCATTTTTCACTCTTTGCAGACAACTAGCAGTATTTATACCAAAAAATGCTTTTCTTTTATTTTTCACTACACCAAATTTCTTTTAAGGTGTCATACAACTAATTCTCTGATTTTATTAGTAAATATCAGGGTCAAAAATTTTCTGCATAGGTCAGAAGAAAAGCAGATTCCCACCTTTCAGTTTCTCACACTGGGAGCTTAGTTTTTACTAGTATCATAACATAATTTATAAATAAATATTAACTTCTCCATATTTGAGTTATCTTCCTCCTGACCAGAGCTGTTAGTTGGTAGGCTGTGTGCCATCTCTCTTTGCTTGCTCCCTTAAGGAATAATATATTTTAACTGACAGGGAGTAGATTTAGATTAGATACTAGGATGAAAATCTTCACTATGAGTGTGGTGAGGTGTAGGCTGCCCAGAGAGGCTGTGGATGCCTCCTCCTTGGAAGTGTTCAGAGCCAGGCTGGTTGGGGTTTGGGCAACCTGCTCCAATGGGAGATGCCCCTGCCCAAGGGGGTGTTTAAGGTCTTTAAAGGGTCTTTAAGGTCCCTTCCAGCCCAAAGCAAAAATCATTATCCTGGGAGATAGCATGTCCTGTAAAGTTACAGGGCAGATGGAAACCTATAAATTAATATCTCATGAAAGTCTAACTATTTCCATAACTCTGCAAACTCATATGTGTTGAGGTTTGTTTTACAATGCTCTGTGGGTTTCATTCTGTGTCTTCCCCTTTGTTTTACCACTTCTTCTTTCTCTAAACACTCTATTTTGATGCTGATTTTAGTATCATATATTCATTATGCACAAGAACTAACTTCCTTGCATCCACAACTTCCTCCCTTGTAATTTCTTTTTAATATAAAGAAGCCATTCTTTAGCACAACCACGTGAAAGACAGAAAACAGAAGACAGAAATTTCAGTCTTTGGTCAGAAGTAGGCAACACAAGGAAAGGCTTTGGAAAAGGCAAGTATTGTCTTGTAAGCCTCAGGCTGCCTTATTTCTTCCTTTTTTTTTTCTTTTTTCTTTTTCTTTTTTTCTTTTTTCAGAAGGCACTTTCTTATTAGTCACTAACAATACCCAAACATCCAAGCAAGACTGGAAAATAATACTTTACTGCAAGTTTCAAGCAGGTTAGCAAAGTTATAAATGCCTTCAAAGTAACTGAGGGGTAAAGATGGAAATGCCAGACCTATTTTATAGCAACATTGCCAGATGTTTTTATAGCTCCTTTATAAATTCAACTTACATTATTCTAAGCTAAGATTGCTATCTAGTTGCTGTTCCTTGGGTATATTATTTCTTTCCTTATCTCACTGACTCTTTTCATGGCATATAGCAAGAAATTTATTAGCAATGTATCAGATTTCCTGGTAAGATATGGTCCAACAAATGCTGTTATTATATTTTTCCCTTTTTTCCATATAACCTTTTTCCTTTATAATTTTGTCAGTCTTCACTGTTTGAGCATCTTCACTGGAGCAATGCTGGCTTCAGTTATCTGGAATAGCATATATTATAGAAAAATGAGATTGGAATTGTTTGGTATTTCATTACAGTTTAACTGTCTGGGGTAAAAACTTTTTGTGGCACATCCTATTTGTTTTTCATTTCCTTTGAGTCTTTTAAAGGATTCTGTTCTTCTGTCCAGTGTATTTTTACTTTGATATAAAAACTAATAGGATATTAAATAAGGATTTGGATGAAAACACAAAGGAGAAAAAAAGGAATGAAAAATCAGTTATCAGTGTATGAAATAGTTTGAGGATCACTTTAATCTGGAAGCCACTTCTCAGAAATGTGCTTTGTGAGTATCCCCAGGTGTACCCCCATCAAGCAGGAGTGCATACAACACCTTCAGCCTGAGAACTTTCTGCACTCTTCCCAGGCCATTCCCATTATTGTGGCTCAGCAGAGAATACTTCCCCTTTCAAATTTTCTGGAATAATCTCTTGTTCAGTCTCTAGCCAGTCTAACAAAGTGAAAGTGATACCCCACTTATTTTAAGGAGTTTTAATAATATATTTTTTTCTAAGCAGTGTGATTTTGTAATGAGTTAAAGCAGGAATAGATGAGTAGCTGGGCACGTAGTGCTAAGGAGGGTGGGAATGCTCAGGCCAGGGACTCACATGAGTCCAAAACAAGGTACATGACTGCACCAGGCAAAGCTCCAGCCCAAAAGTAGGTGCCCATGAATCTGCTCAACAGTTCAGTCTGTGGAGTGAAGGGCAGGAATCCTACAGGCAGCCATGAACCAACCAGCATTTATTTCCAAATAAGGTTGGTTACAGACCCTTTAATCCAGAATCTCACAGATGCTGTATCCTGCTTTTTGGAAGAGCTAGTTTGGCAGGTGCAGCTCCTCATTATAACTGTGAAACTGCTAAAAGTGCTTTTTTAAACTTTGATTTTATGTTCATTTGAAATGCCTATTCTCTCTGCATTTGGAGGTAGCAGCTGTAGCTGGCTCTGTAATTTGTTGGAAGTGGCATCTCCTACATAGAAGAGGTTATGAAATATAAACAAAGTAAAGTAACTTGTAGCAGCAAAGAGAGGCACTTCCAGATTTCACGAAAAAAGGATGTGATAAATCTGTGCCTGGGGCAGCCACTTCGTGATATCTGTTGGACACTCAATCAAGACTCCATAGAGAGATACCAAGATCTCATTTTCCTGGGACAAGTCAGAAGCATTTATGTGGCTACCAGTGACAATTAGTCAGCTGAAAACTACCCCTCTTAACTATTTTCCTGGAGACTTTTAGGAACCTTCCTCAGCTCTGCCTAAAGGAATAGTTCTTTATAGCAAACATCCAGTCAGTGTTTTCAAAGATATTCAAAAAATACCTCTATATCATATAAAGATTAATTTCAGCTACCAGCATAAGATACAAGCTTTACCAAAGCTCAGCAGTATTTGGATTGGGTTTCTCACTGAGGCCCCTCAGAAGTGACTTTCCACAATCCTGATTCAATCCAAGAACCATTTACTCATGATTTGTTGCTGGCTCCAGACATACTGCTCATCCGGTGGAGCTCTGCTCTCTGGGAATAACAATCCACTGTCATTATTTCATTTCCTTGGATATTTAGAAAATAAAATGCAATTGTCTTTTTTTTAATCTAAATTTCTGCTGTAGCAGTAAAACAGAAACAATAATTAGAGCCATGACTCAAAAACAAGGGTGCAAAATATTTACAAATGCTTATGTTTGTTTCTTTCTTTGCTCTGTGGAAGTCAGCCCCACAAGGAAGGACTGTCAGTTCCTAGCTGATCTTTCTTAGGTAGGAGGAAAGCAGAATAGGGAGTGCGTTCAATGAGACATAGTGTTCAGAGCTCTGAACTTGCTTTGTTTTTGCCACACACAGCTGCCACAAAAGGAAGCAATCTTCAGCAAGAAGAAAACCCCCAAAAAACACTCATCCAGCCTGCATGTTACAATGGTTGAAGCACAGTGTTATCCAAACTATGCAAATCATGGTTGAAATTAACACATATACTGTGTTACTCACATCATTATCTGTTGAAATGCATTGAGCAACTGCCAGAACAGTAAGATCTCTAGCAGTGACATTTTAAATACCTTTTATGTGCAAGTTTAGCTAGTCTTTTCACAGGGATTAAGAAAAAATTAGGAAAAAGGTCATAAATGTGATAATTTTGAAATTATCCTCACTTTTTTGAGTGCAGAAACATCTACACTGCACTGGCAGATAGAGCAGAAGGAAAAACAGCAGCTACTATTGTACTGTTGTTCAAATTCATAAACTGTCAGTTCCTCCCTGTAGTTGACAACGTCAGTGGGGAAGTTCCAGGAACCAGACAGGCCCAGCAGCTGATGTTTGCTAGAGATAATACCTCCCCAAGAGAGGGAATATTTATCCACCCCTCAGCCTCCACCAGTCAGCAGGCATCCACCTTGATCCCAGAAAATGTAGTACTGCCAAGAGTTTGTGAGGATGTTCTGTGAGTGGGTCATTAAAATATTCTGTGTTAAAAAACCTGCCAAAAAAATATGCAGTGACACCAGTGCATCTGGTTGCAGCATATGGGTTAAGAAAGACCAGCTGAAGCTCTTTATGAAAATGCTGTATCTCTGAAGGGAGCTATGGCCTTAGGTAGCTTTCAGATTATGAGGCTGATTTCTACATTATCTGTATGTACTTTACAGCATATTTGATTCTCTAGGAGACACTAGAAATACTGCCAGCACTTGATCCAAATTGGTGGGTATGGGTAAAGCCTGCCCATAAAACTCCTTGCTCCTGAAAACCATAAGGGGTGGAAATAGTTCATCCAGATAAACTACTTTGCAGATGTTACTCCCATCTTCGAGAAGGGAAGGAGGATGATCCAGGGAGCTGGTCAGCCTCATTTTGATCTCTGGGAAGGTTACAAAGCAACTAATCCTGTAAACCATTTGCAGTGAGTATTCAGCATGTATTTACAAAGGGGAATTCATGGTTACCCAATGTGACAGACTGCAATGAGGTGACTAACTCGGGGGGGGGAGGGGAGAACAGTGGATGCTGTTCACCTCGCCTTCAGAAAGGCTTTCCACAGTGTCTCCCATAATATTCTCATAATCTCATAGACAAGCTGACAAAGTATTGGGTAGATAAATGGACAATGAGTTGGATTGGAAACTGGATGAGCTACTGGGCCCAGGGATCAGCAATGAGAAGTTCAGTTGCACAAAGTTCACTAGTGGTGTGTCCCGTGGGTTGACACTGGGGCCAATACAGTATAATATCTCCATTACTGACCTGGAAGGGGTGCACCTCCAGGAGCTTTGCAGATGATAATAACCTAGGAGGACTGCCTGATACTCCAGATGGTTGTGCTGCCATTTGGATTGGCCTCAGAGGCTGGAAAAATGAAAAGAGGAATCTCAGTGTTCATGGAATCAAAGAACAGTTGAGGTTGGAAGGGACCTCTGGAGGTCATCTCCACCCCTCTCTCCCCCCCCATGCAGGGTCACCTAGACCATGCCCAAATGGTCCATATTCCCCACTATGTGATTCTGTGAACATCTGCTATATGCTGCTATCCTGGGTTCTGTGGAGGTTTGGTCTGTCTTAATATGCTCTTATGTGCATCCCTTGACAGAATATTCCCTTATTTCATAATATGAACGATATGTTCTGCTAAAAGATCGTTTCATCCATTCATCCTGTAATAATCAGAGACTTTCTCCAGTTACAGATGGTCCACTGTATATAATTATAGCCTTGTATTATGTATAATTTAGATGCTATGAACATTGTGCTATGTTCACCTTTCTGTCTGCCAGCTGTCTGAACTTGTTCGGTAGCTGCTTTTAAAAGAGCAGGGGTATGGCTGCTCTGTGGAGGGGTAAGCTGGGCTCAGCCTGCTACTTCAGTGCTATCAGCATCTGCTGGAAAACCAGCTGTCTGGAAAATTACACACAGAGACATTTCAACCAAGGGCAAATAGATAATGTGCATGCCAGCACTACAGTAGTTGCTGATTTGATTCTGCAAAGAGCCCAAGGACAGAACCAAGACTAGTGTACAGCTCTGGATTTTTGAAATCAGAGTCTAAATGAGAGTCAGTCTCCAATTTAGAATTCCTTACATGTAGCAGGTAACGTCTCTGTAATGGACAAAACCACCTATGACATTTCTGAGAAAAATGAATCTGAAGGATTAAACATAAACAGTAAAACCATAATTGCACGTTAGTTGTGAAAATGGCTGAAAAGGGCAGTGTCTGAAGGTATCATAGGTGTGAAACAATCTTCTTACTCTTTTTGTTGCTGTTGTCCTTGTGAAGCTGTGTATCAGCTTTTGATTTGCTTTAAATCTGTTGTCCTCTTTATCAATTGGTCCCAATGACAATTGAATGAAAGGACTGACTGGTTCAATAGATCAACAATTGGTAGGACAAGTGTGACCCAATTCAAGTGGGGAGTATGGGAGTTCAGAATTACCTTTCTTCTCAATACACAAAAATGCACATGCAAACTGCCTGCAGAAACCAATAGTAGATTTAAAATAAAAGTTTAAGTGCCAGAGTTAAAGCAGAAGTTCCTCTGCATAGCAGTTCTACCCTCCTGTACATAAATTATCTTTATTGTATATAACTTGTGTCTTTATTGTATATTTAAGGTATATCTTATTCCAAAGACAGTATTCTGCCAGACTGTGTACAGAAGTATTTGCACAGATCTCAGTAGGAACATTTTTGGGTGAAAATTATTAGAGCTTTAAATTTATTTGGGTACTAAATTGCTGCTAGTTTCAAAGGAAGTACCAAAATAGCTAAAATGTTCTAGACCTAAGGCATTACTCAACATAATATTAAATCGTTGAAATTTGGGCCCTGAACTCATTTGCTGATATCTATTACTCTGCCAGAAAAAAAGGTGGAAAGTGGCACTTGCAAATTATGTACTATTCTGGTCTTGTGCATAAGTTACTTCCTCATGAATCTTTGTCAAAACCAGAACAATTTCAAAATTTTAGCGTGTCTGACTCATTGAGGGAGGATATAGGAAAAAAATTACTCATGTGAGATTTTTTACTACTGTCTGTCTCAGTTCCCCACCGAGGTCAAGAGACACGCAGAACTGTGAAGAACCTTCAAGCTCTTTACAGGAGTGCCTGTAAGTAACAATTTAAGGTTAATATCAAGGAAATTTGGATAATAATCATGGACTGAGCTAGCTGTTCTAAAGTAAAAGAACTTGCTTTAAGTTAACTCCTGTCACTGTACTGATTGGAGGGTCTATTCCTAATGTTTGTGAAACAATTTACTCCTAAACTCTCCCAAAAGTATGTATAGATGTAGGAGAGGGACTGTGTAATCCCATATGTTCCCTTCCTTTTCTCACACTGGAATTTTCTGTGTTTTGTAGAGTTGTTTTTGGCAATAGGAAAATTGCCATTTGGGTTTCCCAAACTGTGCCTATATTCCTTCCTGTGTTTTAAGGGAAGAATATGTCTGTGGGTTTGTTGCATCACAGCTTCCTAACACAACCCATACAGTTGTGAGAAAATTTGATTTTTTGTTCTGTGTCCCTTGCATAGATGCCAATATTCTATGGCTGCACACAGCACATTCTCTGTGTCCTTTTCTGAGTGCCCAGCTCAGTGCAATGCAACCTGTACTGGCAATTAGGAAACACAGGGAGAGGTTCATCTTCCCAGGCTTTGGATAGCTCTGTCTGAGTAACTCAGACACTTTCCACAGCTGAGCTAAAGTTCTCACAGAATGCAATCCATCTTCTGGGAGGGTGGACTTCTAAAACAGGTCTGAAGTGGTGGTTCTGGGAAACTGCCCTTTTCTCTTCATTGACATACAGACAGCTCAGATGTGGACATCACAGAACTACAGAACACTTGGGTTGGAAGAACCCTTTTAAAAGATCATCGAGTCCAACCTCCAGTGCTATAGACATCTCATATTAGATGACATTTAATCAATTTGTGGCATCCTAAAAAACTTGTAATATCTTGCAGTGTTCAGAATTATCCCAAGCTATCTATTTTCAATACATGAAGAAGATCTTGTTCAGTTGCTATTTTTGCTTGTTAGTTTTTCATTGGGTGTATAAATTATATTTGCACTGCTGTGTTGTTTAGTATTTCAAGTTCCTATGAGCACATACATGATTAGATATTTTAGTCACCCCTTCTGTTTAATGTGTTTAGTACCATTTACTTTCCTACCTCATGCAGTTAAAAGCAAATAATGTGAAATTATCAGGGTGTCAATGAAACCCTGGGGATAGCTGCAGTAATGTTGCTGGATTTTTGATGGGGCTTTTATTTTTCTGTTTAATGCCCTGCATTGGCCAAAGGAAAAAATATGAGACTCCTTCCTGTATTTTTGCTTTTCCTACGAACTATGGTTCAGCACTGGATTTTTTTATGGTATCCAAAAAAGGGAAGTAATTTTCTTACATTTCAATGCAACTGATTCAGGCTAGAAAAGAAGGCTCCTGAAACTGCCAAAAAGGGAAATATTTGTTTTTTATTCTTATTGTGTGCTTTCTCTTCTTTAATTCCTGTATAAAATCCTGACAGGATTTATGAGGCAAAGATCACTGTGTAGCTGAAGCAAGGCAAAGATCACTGTGAAGCTGGGCATCAATGGGATCTAAGTTTTCCATTTAACCTAATGTTTCTTTTAATAAAACTTTGTTTTTATGTATAAGAGTCCTGCACACTATTCTGGGCAAAGGGTTTGCTAAAATTCCATACTTCTCCTGAGATCAGCCCAAACAACAGTGCTGTGCAGAGAAAGTTATATCAGATTTGGTGTGACAGTGCAAAAACTGGGTGGTACTATTCAGTCCTAACTCAATGGCACTTGTAGTCCCCAGGCTTTGCCTGACTTTGGTCTGTAGCAAAATAGAAAATAGACTTAGAGATCTGGCTCCTTTTGTCATGCTTTGCCAAGTTAGCTGTGTTTCTGTTAAAAAAACCCCAATTATTTAGTAAATCCCATTCTTTTTACTCCCTTATATATTTTTAGGAGATACCTGCTTTTTCCATTATATTAAAAATTGAAAAGGTGTTTGCATGGGTGATTAATCCATATACTAGACATGTAGACCTGTGCACCTCTAAGCAAGCAATAGCCTAGGTAAAAAAACATTTCACAAATACTCTCTGTAAATAATTAGAGTTTCAATCTATTGCAGTTGGACTAGATGATTTGCCCCTTTCAACTCAATTGCACTATTCTATTCCATCCTATCTGTAGCAAGCTATCATCAGCTGCAGGGTGAGCAAGGATCAAGGACAGGACCAAGCTGGTAGCAGAGGCAGCCACAATTACTTGGAGGATGAATATGGAGAAGTGTCCATAGAAACCAGGGAAGAAATCATGCATAGCATAAACACATACTATAAAAAAATTACGTAACTCTAGCACAGGGCTCATGGCTGAGCTGAAAGGACATTTTCTGTTGCTATGTACTTATCTTCTGCTTCCTCAAATCTGTAGCCATATCTGAAATACCACAAGTAGGATATTAAATGCTTTTAAATTTTTCTTATTTATTTTAAAACAAAACTAGAAAAATACCTTTTAAATATATTGCATTAAATTCAGTACATCACAAGTCTTAAGAACTGTGGCCCAACCTCCTTGCCAGAGACGCTCATTTGGAAACTTTGTTTTTATAATTATTCCTGCCAGCATACCATATGGTAGAAGAATATCATGCTTCCAGAGCTGAGTAAATATTTCCTAGAGAGGGAAACTAAAGCATAGGTTCCTCTTGGACACAACCAAAAAATCAGCTACAGAAGCAGAACTAGAGCCCAAGAGTTTCCAGCTCCCCTCTGTGGGAGTGGGAGTCTTTCATCACTAGAAGCTATGGTGGAAAGAAATTGGCAGTTCAGAGCAAGAAACAGCTTTCCAAGAATAATTCTTTCCTTATGCTACATAAATAATGGTAGCAGCTCCCACCTGAGTTCATGTTACAGGATGGAAGAAAAAGTACTTTGCTTCAGACTGCAATTGAAATGAAGGTTTTGTTCTTGTCAGCCTCCTGTTAGAATTCCTAACTGCACTGAGCAGCTTCAGGAAAGCTTTTGTGATTTATGTTTTTAAGAGGAATCATCCCAGAAAGCTCTCAAAGTTTACTATGTCTTTAAGTTTTGGATTAACCTCTTTGGTGATGGCAAAAATTTATTTCTACCTTTAAGCCAGAGTGTTATTTTCCTTTCCAAAGCATTCACAGCTGTTTAAGTGCCTGGTGATGGAATGTTCAGCCTTTTTTGGTTTAGAATTTCTATACATTCTTTTTAGGTTTAGAGTTTTCATCCTTTGAGTGATTCTCCTGTACTCAATGCTGAATATCTATGCCTGTTGCTGATGCCTTATGTGGGGAAAACTGAGGTGTCAGACAAATCACAGAAATGTGCACTGTGAGCCTGACTCTTACCTGGAGAATTTAAGTTTAGAGATGGGGTCTTGAGGGGATGAGAATGCTCCCTCTGTGACCTTCAGTGACCATGGAAAGACACCTGAGCATCCATGCCACAGGCTCCAGAATTTACTGTGTCCTTACAATGCCTCTCCTGCCTTAAAGCTCTTGGCTCATGCAGGTTAGGATAAACCTACCATGTATGTTCTGTGTACTGCAGGGATCTCACATAACAGCATTGAATCTGCTCAAAAAGCAGATTTTTTGATTCTTTTCAAGTTCTGTCCATATTTTGCAAGTCTTCAGCCTCCCAGTCCAGAAATTTAATCCAGAAGATTAAATCTAAGGGTGCAGTCATGCCGAAATCCCAGTCATATATTGCAGCCATTTACTGAATGCTTAAAAGCATTAACTTATACATACAAAACCATGTAAAACTGTGCCAGAGAACAGCTGTGAAATTTGTGCTGCTGAAGAAAACTCAAAATGGGTTATTTTCTTACACTAATGTTTTGGAGAGTATTAGATAAATGCTAGCCTTTTTGCATTTTATTTGGTTAAGGTTTCTTAAATCAAGAACAGAATGCCAGAAGTTTTCACTGTGCAAGGCAATTTTTCTTTGATCTGCCAAGAAGTTGTGGCAGCACATACTGTTTAATGATCTGATCACAGGGGTACAGGATTTGCTGACAAGGTTTGCTGGCTGTTAGGTCTGGTTCTGCTTGATTTCAGGATCATAAACATCTGCTTTTTGATTATGCTTCCTAAAAATTGACTTTCAGTAGAAAGAGGACAAAGCAGACCATCCACATAAGCAGAAGGGCAGCTCTGTCCATAGCAGAGCTGGAACCAGGTGGTTTGTGTGCTAACTCTCCTCCCCATTCTACTTGAACCCCCTCTCCAAACATGGTGACATCTACATATTCTGGGGCATTGATTAGCTAATTTTGCTCCTGTGAAGGAGCTCTTAATTGCTCTTGTACTTCATTTACAGTTGAGTTCACTTTGGCCCTGGAGGGAAGCAATTTTCTCATCCTTGCCAGGACCTGTGATAGTGCCAGGAATTAAGCCCACCCTGAGAGCCTACTGCCCACTGCTAACAACTGCAGCTGAAGTGGTTCAACATGGAAAACACTCAGCATTTTTCAGGATAGTCCTCAGCACTATAACGGATCAGGCTCAAGCAAGGCCAAGGAAAAGCAGCACATCAGTACAAGAAGGTCCCAGCTGGTGATGGATATTTGCTCCCATAATATTCAGTTCCTGTTGCACACAAAGGAGATAATGACACAACTAGTAACTAATTGCAGTGAGAAGCAGGGGTAAATGGTGCAGTGAATGCTAGCAGGATTCATAAAGTCTAATGATAATAACACACACTATGTATACAAAATTATAGTTTAGTTCCTAGCTACCTGCTGTGTTCAAGCTAAGCAAAATACAAAGTAATATCTTCAGGATGGATTTTAAAAAGACAGCTGTCCCTTATTTAAGATAAATTTACCACTGTTTATTTTATTTAATTAACATCTCATTTGTTCTAGAATGTTAAAATGTTAGTATGCATATGAATTGATCTTGCATCTTTGGACAAATTACGCTATAAATATTATATTACAAAAAATCAAGGAAAGATATGTGCACTGAACTGTCTCCCATCAAACTGAATTGAATCACACAAATATTCTGTAATTTATATAACAGGCATACTGGTTAAGCAGGAGAGATGGTGACAAACACAAGGTATTAGGCTTAAAAAGGGTTAAACACAAAATCGCTGAATGGTGAGGTTGAAGGGAGCAGAGTGAGTCATCTGTGCTCAGGCAGGATCAGCCCAGAGTAAGGGCACAGATTGCATCCAGGTGGTTCTTGAGTATGGCCAGTGAGGGAGATTCCACAACCTCTCTGGCATCCTTTCCAGCCTTTCTCGCAGTTACGAGAGGCTGGAATGATTGCTGCCTCGAAATATTTTGGGGTGCCTGTGTGTGGGGGAAGGGGCAGTCAAGCCTTGCCCTGGTGAGGCAGTGCCCTGCCCTGCACCCCCCAGCCCCAGAGCCTGTATCACAGCCCGGCAGTGCCAGTCCCTGGCAGCCCTGCACACCCCACCCCTGGAGCCCCTACCCAGCCCCTAAGTGGCCAAATGACTACAAGTGGGCGTTTAAAGAGGAATATGAGGCAAGCATGACTTGACTCTACCTCCTCTTGGAATTTCTATCCACTGCACACCACTGGAATCCAGGAATGATAGTTATGTGGCTCCTCTTCTATGTATTTTCCATCTTTCTGTCTTTCTGTTTCTAATTATTTCTTCTCAGAATTTTTGTGCAACAACATCAAACAGGCTTAGAGGTTAATGCTTTGAGAATTGTCTTTTATTGATTGAATGTCACACTAAATCGTTTGCCAAAGATTTCTGTTTTTCTAAAGTTGCCAGTAAAGTTTCTTAGTTGTTTTGACCTCTTGAGATTATCTTCCCATATTTGTCTTGTGTGTCTAACTCAGAGCTTACAAGAACAACTGTAAGCCCTTTTAAGAGCCATGTTGAATAAGGTTTTTGGGGACCTTACAAGAGTAGTTTTTCCTCAGGTTCTGGTGGAACTTCCTGTGCATCAGTTTCTGCCTGTTGGCTCAAGAGCTTGGCTTCATCCTCTTGACACCCTCCTTTCAGATACTTGTATACATTGATGAGATTCCCCTCTCAGTCATCTCAAGGCTGAACAGGCTCATCTGCCTCAGCCTGTCCTCCTCAGAGAGATGCTCCAGTTCCCTCATCATCTTCACAGTCCTTCACTGAGCCTGTTTCAGGAGCTCCACGTCTCTCTCGCACTGAGGAGCCCAGAAATGGACACAGAACTCCAGATGTGCCTCACCAGGGGTGAGCAGAGGGGCAGTGCAGGGATTGAGAGACACAGACCATGATATGCAAGTAGAGTTTATTATACTAGCCACCAGTATTTGTAGTTCTCTAATTTCCATACAAATTTTTCCACTCCGACTCCTTTGCCTCTGTTCCCGCAGCAACACAATCTTTTCAGTTATCAAGTCCCTGTTACATTCTTGCACCAGCAATGTCCTTGTTACATCTTCTCTTGTCAGAGCAGCCAGAGTGACCAGACATGATGTCTTCACTTTTGTTCTCTCCTTGAGTTTATCTCTCCCACGGCTGCCACTGTACCAGGGCCAAGAGGTCGACAGTGCTACCCAGCTCAGCTTCTGTAGCTGTCTGACCTTCCACAGGGCAGGACTAACCTCAACCTTCCTCAGCCTGCTGTGAATGTTCTTCTTAATGCACCCCAGGATACATTTGGCCCTCTTGGCCATGAGGCACACTGCTGGCTCATGGACAGCTTGTTGTACATGGACCAATTTGTAGGTGTGCTATCCCAGGAGAGACCAAAGAAGGAATGGTGCCTCTGAGGCACACTTTCTTTGATCTGTACTAACCTACCTCCACCTGAAGAAGCTATTCCTCATTCCCCATCCCTGGGCAGTGTGCACATGCTGCTTTACCAGCTCCTTCCTCCCTGGCAGCTGCTCTGGCTGCTCTCTGCAGACTGAGCCATGCTCCCCTTCATGAGGGTACCAATAGGGAGTTTCTGTGCTCCTCTCCTTCCCTTCTTGGTGCCTAGAAGGCAAAGCTAGCATCTGTGGGGAGCAGTGGGTGCTGCAGGAGGTGGTATCTCTCATAGATACACACACACACACACACACACACACACATCCATGTGCATGTGAGCCATTATCTCGACATAGCTAATGAGAAATCAAATTGTGCAAAACATAAAAGGACAAAAGACAGGAATCCTTTTAGAGTAATCTCTTCAATATTTATATCTGTGACATTGGGGACAAAAATTTTGGTCTCATATGTGGTGGTTCAGCCCCATGTGAGTCAGACCTGCATATTTTGCAGTGTGAAGAAGTATCAGACAGCCAGTTTAAAGCACATCATTCTCAGTAGTGTGACCCTGTAAATAACACTGTTTTTCTTTATCTTTCCTTTTAGTTTGAGCCATTGCAGTGTCAGCAACGATCAGAAGAAAATGCAAAAATTCACCTCAATAGCTTGGAACACATGGGAAATTTTTATATCTGAAAGGAGGCCTGGCTGGAAGTATCAGATGCAGCTTTTTGCAGTTTGCTCTGCAGTAGGCTTTCTCTCCAGCTTTCTGTTTTTCCTTAGCATGCACTTCTCCTTGGCACACCACTCTTTGGGGCCCTTACTGATTTCTGGATTAGTCTGGATTTTGCTTTCTATCATGCTCTTCTGTTTCAAGCACCTGCGCTGTTTTATTGTTCTGTTCCTCCTTTCTTGTGGACTGAAAAATGGCAGGGATGCTCTTATTACTGCTGGCACAGGTGTTGTGGTGGCCAACAACATTCAAAATATTTTTCATAATCTAAAGGTTTTGGCAGACAGTATAACTTGTCATTTAAAGCAAGAACAATTTGCTTTGATAAAATACTATGTTGAGGCAGTAAAATGGATTTATGAGGTAGCTAAGCTTCCTGCTGAGCTACCTAAAGATCTAGTGGTCCTAAAGCACAAATTTACACCATCTTATTCAATTTCAGATGATGCATTCAAACAAGAGCTAAATGACACTGAGCAAGAAATCCAGAGAATTGCTAACCAGATATCTTTTATGTTGACTATACTGCCCTATATAGGTCAGAAAGTGTTGCCTATATTTGGGGTTTTTCTAGTTTCTTTTGGAACTGGCCACTTTATCAAAAAATTTGTGGGCTCTCATTGTACCAAATTTAAGAATACTTATATCACAAAACGGTTCATTGCATTTGATGAGCGCCAAAAGCAACAGCAAAGACCTTGTGTTCTGCCACTTAACAGAAAAGAGAGAAAAGATTATGTGACAATTCCATCCTTCTTCTTCACAAGGAAGGACAGGAAAAAAATGCTGTGTTCCTTTCTCCCTGTAATTATTCATCTTTGCATCTGGCTTCTGTTTTCTGCAGTAGACTCTTTGTTTTATTTGTTAATTATTTCTGTGAACAAATATCTCCAAGAAGTACCAGACCTAGACATTCGACTCAGTCTTCTTCAGAATGTAAGTACTTATCAGTACCATATACTTCTTAGTTTAGTGTTGAAAAGCTTCCCTTTGTCTTCAGCAGCTGCAAGAGCAGACATATAGCAATGAGCCATCAATTCTTTCAAAAAGGGCCTCTACAGATACGTGTGTTGGATGGGACCAAACAGTTCTTTCCAGAGCATTGTCATATTTATAATGGTAAATTTTAGAAGAAGAACTTTCATTCTTCCATTTATTTATACGAAGAAAACCAGAAGCTTAAAATTGGAAACTCACAAAACTGGCATTTGTGAAGCACTACTTTTATAGTCAAAAGTCACTGTGACACTGATGCCTGCCTTTCTTTAACTGAGTAATGTGAGGAGCTCATCTTATATACACGAGCTCATACACACAAAATCATGGCATGTTGCCAAAATCTCCAGGTTCCTCTAGCAGGAGCAGCAGCAGCATAGAGAACCATAGATTGATTAGGTTAGAAGATAAGTCTGGAGGCATCAAGACAGCCTCATGCTCAAAACAAGGACACCTGGTTATAGCATGGTGCTAGTAACACCCAGGTTGTGGGTTTGAGTCTCATATGGGCATTCACTTAACAGTTGGACTTGATGGTTCTTGTGGGTCCCTTCCAACCCAGAATATTCTGTGTCAAACTTCAAAGACAGATCAAATTGCTCAGGATATCATCTGAATATTCTGAAAGGAGGAGATTTCACCGCTGGAGTGATGCCTTTAGTGCAAAGTAAAGCTGCCTGGTTTGATAGCTCAAGAATTATTCATCCCAACAAAATCAAGTAAGGGCAGCAGGAGGCCAGCATGGGAGAGCAAGGAGCTCCTGAAAAAGCACAGAATAGGTGAAAGAAGGGACAGCAGTCCCAGGAGGAATGAGATACACTGTCTGACTGTATAAGGATGGGGGCAGGAAAGCCAAAACCCACCTGGAGCTGAATGAGGTGAGGCAGGTGAAAGGCAGCACAAAGGTCCATAAGCTGCAAAAGAAAGAAGGAATTGTAGGTCTGCTGTGAAGAACAGGGGGGTCTTGGTGGCAGCAAAGGACACAGAAAGTCCAAGGTACTGAATGGTATCTTCAAGCTGTGCCTTTACCAGGAAAACCAGCCCTTAAGAATCCCAGCCTTTGAGACAAGGAGCAAGGAAGACTTATCCTTGGTGGAGGAGAATCAAGTTAGGGCACTGTTAAGCAAACATGCAACCATGGGACTTGATGGGAGGCACGCATGGGTGGTGAGGTGCTGGCTGATGTCACTGCAAGGCCACTTTTGATTGTCTTTGAAACATCATGGGGCCTGGGAGAGGTTCCTGAAGAGAGGAAGGAAGCAGATATTACTCCCATCTTCAAGAAGGGGAAGGAGAAAGATCCAGGCAACTACAGTCTAGTCACACTCACCTTTTTTCTTGGGAAGGTGACAGAGGATATAATCATGGTAGCCATTTCTGTACATGTGAAGGTCAGGAAATCTATTAGGAGTATTAAGCATGGATTTAGAAAGGCTAGATCATACTTGGCCAATCTAACAGTTTTCTCTGATAAAAACATTGGTTTGCTGAATGAAGAGAGAACAGAGGGTGCTGATTATGATTTATTAAGGCTTTCACTGCTGGGACACTGATTCACAGCATCTTCATTGACAATCTAATGAAGCACGGGCTAGATAAAAGGAGAATGACATGAACTGAAAATTGACTGAACTCTTGGACTCAAAAAGCTCTGACTTGCAGTACACAGCCATTTCTGATGTCCCTCAGGAGTAGACATTAAAACTCATACTATTTAACCTTTTCATTAATAACCTGCAGAGACAATCAGATTGTAGCCACACAAGTCTGCAGAAGCTATAGAACTGGGCAGAGTGTCTGAAACACAAGTGGGTTGTGCTGTCATTCAGAAGAGAACTGGGCCCAGAGGAGCCTCAAAATGTTCAGCAAAGGAACATGCCATGTCTTGCAGTCCTTGAAGAAAAATAACTCCATGCTCTTACATGTTGGGGGCTAACTGACTGGGACGAGGCTTTGCATAAAAAGCCTCTGAAAGTTGGACACCAAGTTGACTACAAGCCTGAAATGTGCTCTTAGGGCAAAGAAAGTGCTAATTTGGGCTGCATTAGACAGAGCATTGTCAGCAAGCTGTAGGATGTGATCCTTCCATGCTGCTTAGCACTGCTGAGACTCAGTACGAGAAGGACTTGTAATGGAATGAGGAGTCAAGGAAAGGGTCAGGAAGATTATTAAATTAAAGGACGTTAATTAAAGGAATAAAGCATGTGTCACATGACAAAAGGTGGGGGCTGTTCAGGCTGAAGGAGAGATAGTTCAGGGGGATCTTATGAGTGTGTGTAAATAAGTGATAGGGGTGAGTCTAAGAAAGAGGAACCAAACACAGAAAAAATTTCTTCAGTGAAAGGGCTGTCAAGAATAGGAATGGGCTTCCCAAGGAAGTAATGGAGTAACCATCCCTAGAAATGTTCAAGAAGCTACTCAATAGTTTAGTTTTTATGGTGTTGTTTGATCAAAGATTGAACTCAATGATCTTGGAGGTCTTTTCCAGCCTTAGTTTTTCTATGATTCTGTGAATTTCAGTGGTGCACAGTGCAGGGAGAAGAGAAAATTAGGACAAATTGAAGGAAATACATTTTTTTTCTTTTACTTTTCAGGTGATCAAACAATAGAAAAAGTTTCTGAAATAGTTTGTGGGATCTCCATTCCTGGAGATAACAAAAACCCAACTGATCACAACTCTAATTAGCCTTGTGGCCTTGTAGCTACAATCTTGTTGTAGCCTCACTATTTGCTGTGTACCGTTGTGTGTGGTTTTGCCTGTGTTTCTACCCTTTGTACCTTGACACACAACAGTATCCTGTTGTCATGACCTACTTGACATGGCCTTGGGTGTGACCCAAGTCAGGGCAAAGGAGCTTAGTCCCACTACCCATGGAAAGAAATCCTGAGCCTGACCATGTCTGCCTGATTCAGGGGTTCTGTACTATGAATTTACTCTCTTTATGAGCATTGTTCACTCTTGTGGAAAACTGGTTGACTCCTTCAAAACAGAAGACTAATGCCATCATCAAATTGTTTCTAGTTCCCTAAGGAAAGCTAATTACATTAAAATGTAAAATTTAATCTCAACAGATTTGTTATATCAAGCCTTAGGGCTGCTGATCTCAGGGAGTCCAGGAAGCTGGGTGTGCAGGAGAGACTCAGAGACTTGAGATGTTTATTAATTAGCATGAACAATAAAGTTCTTCATGCGCTAGTACCCCTGTTTCATATTGAATCTTCCTAATTAAGATTTTCCTTGCCTATACATCGGTTCAGTTTAGAGATAAAATGTCCTGAGACAGTTTGGAGCAGGATAATGTCAAGGAAAGGTTAACAGACTGAAGATGGGTATCATGCTTTGGGAACTTGATTTCTCCAATGAACATCTAACAGAAGTGCCTGGCCTCTGTAGGGTAATTAGAAAAGCCATAAGGAAGAGCTTATTATTCTTCTGACATGATCAAAGAGGCTGGGTTATTCAGTGTCCCTACAGTGTTACACACAGAACAGAAAGTTGCCTGCCAGTATGGTCCCAGCACATGTCTAATTTACCCTTCTTATTCAGCATTTCAGTCCACAAGCAGTGAAAGACATCAACTAAGCAAAGGCAGCTCCAAGGGGAGGTCAGGCAGCCTTGTTTGTGTGACAGCCTTTGGTCAGAGCACTGCCTGGGCCAGTGTGTGGCTGCAGAGAGGGGACAGGGCTTAGTGTCGTGTGGGCATGGCTGGGCTGCTGTTCTACACCACCCAAACATCACTGCAGATGTGGTTTCAGGGAGAAGAAGGGGTGAGCACCCCAGAATGTGCAACATCTTTGCCTCCCTCTCTCCATCAGGAGGGTTGTCAGGATCAGCCCTGCCCTGCCTCCCCCATCCTCTGCTGCCCATTGCCGTCCTGTTTGTCCAAGACATGACTCAGGCACGCGGTGCTGAAAAGCCTGCACTGGTGCTGCAGGCAGCTGCAGGGAGCAGAGTGACAGAGGTGAGCCCGAGCCCAGCCAAGTCTGAGCTGAGCTGAACTGAAAGGAGCTGAGTGGAGCAGTCAATAGCACCAGGGCAGGTATTGGAAGCAGCTGCACAGAGTTGAGTGCAGCCTCCAAAGCGGTGGTGCAGTGTGTCAGGGACAATCTTGCTTTCAGGGAGTTTGCCTGTCCTTGTTTTCCACTGTCTCGGGCTCAGGGACAGAGAGTGCTGTGGTGAGTGCCTGCTGCCCCGTCTTTGTCTGGGGACAGCCATGTGGTGCCAGGCATAGGAAGAGCCACAATCTTGGCTTTGTCCCAGGGCCACGTGGAACTAAGTCCATATGGTGAATGCTTTTTGTAGGTAAATCACCTTCTCTTTTTATATACTTTAGTTAATAATATTGCTGCTGTTACTGTGCATCTCTTATTCCATTGCTTAATGTTTTCAGTAACTTGCTGTCTCAACCCACCGTCTCTGCCTTTGTCCCTCTCTTACTGGAAGAGGAGAGGCTTAATTGGAGTTTAATTTCTGGCTGGTGTTAAACCACCAAGGTGTGGAAGCACTGCTGATCGTGTGCTGAGACAAACCCAAAGGAACAGACACTCTGCTCTGCAGTTTTACTCTCAACAAAGGACCCCCAACAGGGCATCTGAGCAGAGTCTTAGGAGTGGAGAAATATGAAACCATGATAACCAGATTAGCTAAATATTTCCCTATCAGAGCAACTGAAAAGGTAAGTTTCTAATGGTCCAAAATGCTGGACATTGTCCCAAGAGAAATTATGAAAATAGAGTCCGAAACATTTATAAATAGCCAATAAATACATTGGTTTGAGCATACTGTATATAGACACTAGATGGTCAAGATAACCAATATAACCAAAATATAAACAATGCTTTTTTCCCCTTTTCTTGTGCAGAAGAATGAGAAAAGCTATATCATTTCTATGAAAGAGCATATTGAAAAGACTGATTCTTTCAAGATCACTTTGTTTAAGCGTAACTGCATCCCTCATCCAGAGCTTGCTCTCTCCACGACATGGATTCAGCTTGGAGTCATCATCTTCTTCTTAATAATTTTTGGGTTATTCTCTGGCCTCCTGACCCAGCTTAAAATACTCGTGTCAACTTCCTTTTATCCTGATACGGAGATGAAACGGATACATTATTTACATGCAAAATTACTCAAAAAAAGAGCAAAGCTACAGGAGAAAACAGGGAAGAACATGTTTGCAAGAACGGTAAGCTATGAGCTATGGGAAAAAATAAATCTTCTCACTGGGTGGTAGCCAGATCCAGGAAATACTTAAACACTTGTTAACTTCAATTATGTGCTAATAGACTTTCCCCAATGCTCAGGAGCCAGAGACACATTGCCTAATGGTAAGATTAGATCATCTAATTGTTTTGTTCTGTACTTCAGCACACATGCCTCAGACATGGCATTGGTATGCTTAAATGACTATGTGCTGGCAAGAAAATACTTCTCAGATTCAGAGTCCTCCAGAGAAGAAACTTTGTTTTCATGAACATATGAAAAGCATTTAGAGTATTCCTGCAATCTAGACAGCAAGTGCTAGGCAGTAAGAGCAGCAAAAACATTTATCCTGTGGACACACACAGATATATATATATTTATATTTATATACACACACAGACACACTAATGGAAACAACTAACACACATGTATATATCTATGGCATATCCAGATAGAAAGCTGCAGACATACACAATTGTTTAAGTTTGGTTTTTTAACAGCATTCAATACTGGCTATACAGGGTATTAGTGTCTGTGTGATCTTAACACAGTAATACTATCATGTAGATCATATTTCTGTCTTTTCAGGTCAACTTTTGGTTTCCAATACTTAAGGCAAGAGAGGCAGTGAGGAAGAAAGAAAGGAGTGTAGCAGAATGACAGCATGAGGTGAAAAAGACCAAGTAAATCTTTGGATATGGCCGAGATGCTTTTGTTCAACCTGTGTTTTTGCACCATCTTTCCCATGGAATGTCAATTCTAAAATATAGAAATCTCACACTCAAAGGCTGAGCAGCAGTATTTTGGAAAATATGCCATTGCGGATAGTGTGCACTTCACCACAGATTGCTCTGGATTGCATTAACAGTTGTTTTTCAACTTGGGATTTGTGTTATCTGGTACTTGAGAAAATCATGGATGATTTGCTCTTCTGTCTGAAAGCCATAAAACAGCTTGGAGATTTTAGGACTACAGCAGAAAACTCTTTGGACTGAACTAACAGAGGATGTAATGGCAGCAGCAGGTTTGTCTTCTTCATGTTTGCCAGACACTGAAGATAGAAGACCCAGCAGAGGCTGTCCTTTGCTTTCTGGAATGGCCAAGAACTGGGACTTATATGTTTCTAGACATTTTTATCTATTTCTCAAGCCCTTCAGCCTGGATCTTTGCCATCCCTGGCTTCTAGTCTCCTACCTAGTCTTCCACCCAGAATTCCTTACTTGGTCTTAGTCTCCCACTTCCACATATCCATAGACTTTATCACTAGTGCAGATTGTATGATACCTTTGATAATCACAAGAGAGGTCACATAACAGGTGGAAGTGAGAATGGTCATAAGAGCTAGAATAGAGAGGAACCAGGTGCTATGGGTACAAACAAGGTGTCTTTAAAGGATAGGGCATGTAAGTAGAGGTGAACAATGTTTCAAATCTTGCAGGCTGCAGAAGCTTGCAGAAGGGACAAAAATAGGCTTAATTATATTGCATAAGCACCATTGATTTCAGTGAAATAAAATTGAGCTGATACTGAAGTGCTTCACCTATTCAATCAACATCAGTGATGTGACCTCCCTATGATACAAGAACAAATGCAAAATGCCTAAAGATGTAGGAATGACTTATGTAGCTTTAGAGATTTAATGTAGAGCTAAAAAATGTACCCAACAGGCAGTGTATTTCTGATTTTCAGCCACAGCCAACTTCCTTTTTTAGTCTGGATAATAGGAAATTCTGCTCTCTTCCTCTATAATACATGCATCGTTTCAGGACAACCATTGATCAATGTCTCTGTTATCTGAATGAATTAAGACTTAAAACTCTCTGGTAGCAAGTGTCAGAAGTTATTTTTCACTTAAATCACTGAAAACAACAGATACTATTTTTCTTTTGGCTTCCAAAGTCTCACTTTTCCATGCATGCAGGTGATTCAGGTTGCTGGTGTGACAACAAACTTATCTCTGAGAAATGGTGCTGGATTAAAGCTATGCATTATTGAGGGTTGCACTGAATGTCTCTGAGAGGCCTATGTCCTTTTTGTGAAAGTGGGACAGCCCTGAATAGTAGCAAGATGTCAGCTTGTATTTTAGGTTCTACTGTCAAGCACCAGTAGCAAGAAGCATTCTGGTGAGAGAGAAGCATTTAGAAGATTGCTCTAAATTTGGACTCAGAACAGAATAGCTATCCAGGTACTATTGATAAGAAGATTACACTCTTACTATCATTGCAAATGAAAGGGCAAGAGTTACATGTCAATAAGAGCTGAATATTTTTGGCAGAGTTCTAACTAAACAAGCTGGTGAGAATCCCAAATATGGGGGCAACCACAAACCAGCATGCATTTACCATCAGGAGGAAAACTTTGGTTTGGAGTTTCTTGCCTTTCCTGTTAGGTGGTGTTGCCACTCAGAATAACTTTTTCACTCTGTTGCTCTACAAGGAGCAAGCAAAAGTTTTGCAGGGAATGGCTCATCAAAATGACTCAGATGTTGGTCAATCATTGGGAGAGATGCCTAAATCTGTTAGGATTTTGTGTTCTGTAGTACACTCTCAGGACAATGCCATGTCTACATTTTTTATTTCCTTAAGGAAATTCAGCCAATGTTGAATGTGGAAGCACCCCCCACCCCACCTCTCAGGACAAATAAATATTACTTAGCTGGCCCTTCAAACTGGTAAAAACCAGTCCTGCTTGGGTAACTAATTGTAATCCTGTACAACATATTCAGTTCTGATAAATATTTTACTTAGATGCTTGACCCCATGACTAGTGACAGAAGGCATAGAAAAGCCCAAGGTATTTTGCAGGTAGGACTAAGCTTTAGCCATAGCAGACCTCTCAGACCTGAAGTAAAGGCTGGAGGAAGGAAGACTTACCTCTTGTAAGTAGAGAGCACTCAAGCACCTAATACCTGATGGGAGGTGTCTATGAGTATTGAGGGTGCTGGTTGATGTCACTGAAAGGTGTCTTGATTTTTTGTAAAAGGTCATGGTGATCAGGAGGGATTACTATAGACTGGAAGAAAGCCCATGTCACTCCCATTTTCAAGCAGGGCAAGAAGGAAAACCTGAGCAACTAACAATTTGTCAGACTCATCTCAATCTGTGGGAAGGTGATGGAATTATTTCCCCTGGTAGCTGCTTCCAAACATAAAGACCAGGAAGTTGTCTGCTATATCACTGAAACACAAGAAAAACTTTTTTACTGTGAAGGTGGTCAAACACTGGAATGGGATGCCCAGAGAGGTCATGGAATCTCCATTCTTAGAGATACTCCAAAGCCAGTAGATATGGCTCTGAGCACTTCAGAGCAGCAGGGCTGGAGCAGGTATCTCAAGAGCTGCCTGACAGCCTCAGCCATTCTGTGATTATTGACTTTAACACAGCACATTGCAGGAAAAATACTGGATATGCACAGCAAAAGCTTGTTATAATTTGTGAAAATGCTGTGCCAGCATCAAGGGTGCCACCTGACAAATACTGTTACCATTACACTCTTACAAGAGTCACATAATGGAGTGGACCAATGCACTTTGTTTCTGTGTTCATGCACGTGTATACCTGTATGCTGAACATGAGCTGAATGGCAGGAAAAGGATATCAATTTGCTCTCCCCCCATCTCCTTAAACCTGGTTTATCAGGGAAAATGGCACATTCTGCACCTTTTTATTTCCCCCCTAAATCAAGTCCACCATCTATTCCTCAAAGGCATTGAGTGGTAGGACAATTCTTACACTGACTTACAGTACTAAACCTATTCCTTCAGCTGTCCAGTGTCTTTCTTTAGCTAGTACAGATGAAAAGGCAGGTCTCTTGCTCCTCTGAAATTACACAGAGACATATTTCTCATTCTCTCAAGACCTTTTTTTCTTTTTGTTTTCTTCCATTTGTTTCTCTCCTATGACTAGAGGAAGTCTAGGGGTTTGTTTATCTTCAGCTGTCTCCTCTGCAAGTTCTTCAGCTATTTCCTTGGCCTCTCTGTTTACCAAAACCCTCAACCACAGGAAAGAAAAAAAGTCTACAAGTTACTATAAAAACCCAGCATTGCACCCACAATTATTTTTGTTCCTCTTCTTGCCTACCCTCTCCTCAGATTTCCTACATTTTATTTTGGCTCTTTTCTTCTGTCATTTATAGTCTTCTTTCCTCTTCTGGTATGTTTTCTTCATCTCCAACAGATCTTTCTTTCTCATCCATAAAAGCATGCAATACTTTTCTTTCTGCTGAATACAAGGGAACTATAGGTGCAGTTGAAATTTAGGATTTTTATTCATTTGTTGGTGTAATAGAAATTTTTTGTATCTATTAATATAATTTTATAGGGCTTTGTCTCAAATGACTCTCTAGGGCCTGTCAGAAACACATTCAGCAGTAAGAACAAGAGTCTGAGAACCCCAGAGCTGGCTTTTGACTCAGTCATCCCTGTCCTTCTCTCAGCTCACAGCAGAACTCAACTTCCTTTTTAAACATCCTTCACTACCGTAGGAGCTGTTTGATTTACTGTGAAAAATCCTTCAATTGGATCAAATCTGGTTTGTAAAATTAATGAAAGGCTGACCTGATTGTCTTGTGAAGGTAATTCAGAGAGACATGCTTGTGCTCTTGACCCTCCTGGAGTGGAATACAAGCAAGGACATTTCCTTTCAGCAACTGTGTTTATGGACCTCTCCTTATCACCACTCCGTACCCCCCAAACCTGGCTGGCTTCTAAAGCCAAGCCAAGCTAAAGGCTTCTTTTCCTCTGTGCTAGTTTTGTTGCAGCATTTCATGTGAGCAACTGGGTGTGCAAATTCAGAGGATGTTTTGTTTATAACTACTGTCTCTGTGACCTCTGCTCTGTCAATATAATCACATTGACTCTCTGTTTTCATGGCAGTTTAAATAGCCCAGAGATGCAGTTAAAAAAGAAATGAATAATCAAATCTTTTCCTCTAATTCTGTTTTACATTGCAAAAGTGGAAAGTAACGATCAAAGGATCACTCTCTGCTGCTGATGAAGTAAAGCCTGAAAACAGGGATGTTATTGTCGACTTTAGAGGCAGGCATTTCAAACCATGAACATGCTTCACGGGTACTGCTGTGCATGAGTGCTTTCCTCCCCGTTTTGCTGCTGATACATTAGACCTGCCCTGCCCTCCAGTGGCCCAGCACAGCCATAGGGCCCAGGATTGCTGCTCTGCGGAGATTCAGCCGCTGGTGCTTCAGGCTGAAGAGGGAAGTGCTGCAGGTGTGGGTGATGCACCACAGCCGTGAGTTTCACAGGTGGTGAGCTGAGTGCCAACTGTAAACACATACTGGCTATAGGAGGCCTTCTCTGGCAAATGGTGGGGATGAAAGCATGCAGGGATCAGATTTCCCAAATTGCTTTTCTGCTCCTGCCTCTGGAATCCACATCACCAGGGAGAATGGAGTATTAAAGATCCCAAATTTCTGTCTGGGTGGGGAGAGAGAGGAAAATGTGGTTAGCAGAATTTTTTCCATTACTTTAACCAAGTGTTTGAATATTTAACCTTTCCAGACAAGAAAGAGGTAGAAGCATCTTCTAGTAGCATTCCAAGGAGAAGTGCTAAGAAAAGAAAGGATGTTCTGTGTTTATAGCCTTAACAGAACAGTTCCTTGGCTCCTCTGCACAGACACTGCTCCAGAGAAAATGGGTTTTAATGCAGCAGTATCATCCCTCAAAGCAGAGTGATCAACAGACTGAAGGAAGAGTCAAAACAAGCAAACCTTTTTGTCAGTGGAGAAGCCCAAGGATTATGGCTAAACAATATAGGATTCAAACATCTGAGAAAGCAATTACTGTCTTACTTTCCCATGAAAGGCTCAAGACAACTGTGTGGGCTGCAGAAGTCATCTCTAAACCACCTTTCCAACCTGATGTATGGCATCTGTTGTCTAAGCACAGCAGTTTTAGAGCAGACAGAGCAACAACTTGGTGATGTAATGAGCAAGAGACAGCTCAGGGGTAAGATTGTGGAACAAATTCAGAAGTTCCAGTTCAGAACCTGTGATGACATAATTGTAATCCCATTGAATCCCAAACTATATGCTTACTGAAAGATCCCATGCTACTGTTTTTGGTTCTGCTATCATTCCTTACTGGTGATAGAGATCTGGGCAGTCCCAAAATTACATCCCTATGAGGATCCCACCATTATAGCCTAGCCCCTAGTAAGTGGAAAAAGAACAAGGATGACAGAGATTTGCAGTGGAAAAAGAACAAGGATGACAGAGATTTGCAGTCTGACAGTTTCAACTTCAGTAGGAGTGCCTGAATGACACAGTTGAAATT
Source organism: Luscinia megarhynchos (assembly GCA_034336665.1). Classification (NCBI taxonomy): domain Eukaryota; kingdom Metazoa; phylum Chordata; class Aves; order Passeriformes; family Muscicapidae; genus Luscinia; species Luscinia megarhynchos. The sequence goes on from JAPFBE010000002.1 coordinate 82,549,277, forward strand.
CTTTTGATGTCACAGAGTTCCTCAAGGGCTGTTACTTGGCACCTTGTGGCTTGAGGCAGGATTCAGGTACTAGGGCCAGCAGCGTGTCATGGCAAAACAAATATTTGTAGCTATAACAAGTCTGTCAAGCTCAATAGCTTGCTGCACCCAAGAATGTAAAAATATAGCAGATGATTTGGTATGAATCTCAGTTCATAATATGCAGGTAATTTCTTTCATCTGCACAATAGTTAAGACTCACTGGAATTAAAAAGTAGGTATTTCTTAACCAAAAAGGGTATAGCCCTATAAGAAGAATATTCTATGATACAGAGCAATAAGTACCAACAAAGGGAACAGGAATTCTTTGCTAATTATACAGGAGGAAGCTCACTCATTTCTAATCTAACAAAAATTAGTAGGAAACCTAAAAACATCATATGTTTTTCCATAGATAATACATGTTCATAGTTTGGAGATTACTCTTATCGAATTTCTGCTCCTCTTCCAACGTAGCAAAAGATTAATTAGGAAGAATAGATTCGTAGCTGACCTGCACTGTTGATGAGACAAAATATAAGAAAAGACAGACATCCTTCATACAAGAAACTGTGGAGACCGACAGGCATTCCCAATTAGGGAAAATGAGAGGCCTCTCTCAGCTGCCTTCTCTTGATAACAGAAGCAAGCCCACGTCAACCCTGTGCCCTCTCCCTGTCTGTCAGCCTTTCAGTTACTCCCACCCTATTTCTCTGTTGGTCCTTGGCCCTAAACCCACCCTTGTGCCACCCCAATGTCCCCTGGTAATTGGTCTCTGATGCTCTCCCCGCCCTGCTCATCCCATGTATTTAAACTAGACCCTTACAAAGTACCTGGCCTTTGTTCTGGATGATGCACATGTGTGGCTGAAATGAAACGTCTCTGTGGAACCCCTGCAAAGGCCCTTCCTGCTCTCTTACTCGCTATCACCCCAAACAACACCAGATGCAACAAGAAAGTTCCAGTTCTGAGAGGCAAAGATGGGCTGAGTGGAAGGCAGCTGCAGAGTAGAAATCTGCACCATAGTTACACAGCCTGCATAATTTTGTAGCCAGTGGAGACTAACCAGCATTGCAAGAAAATTGCCCACCTCATCCCAAAGAAAGCTCCAGATAGATTCATCTAACCCGTGTGAAATCTTGATGCAGAGACAAAAAGAAGTTGCAGAAGCATGTCTTTCTCTGTTGATTGTAAAGGGAGACTGGATAACAAGCTGAGATACAGAGCATGACAGTACAGAAGACTGTACTGAACAGCAAACTCAGTTTCATTGTAATAGTAATTGTAATAGTGCTGGACTGTTTGTTCTGCTCTTCTGCCACCCCAAAGACAAACCTGAGAACTGAGAACCGGTGCTAGACCTTCTCGAGCATACCCATCACTATCCTCCATCATCTTACAAGGATAACCCTCATTTGTGTTTAGAGACACAAGAACTACTGACCTGATAGGAGTTTGGTTTTCATACAAGCTCATACACACTGTATGCCTATGAGCAGGAGCTGCAAGTCTGCTTTCCATGTCAACAATAATACTAATTATAAAATGTTAAATGTGTATGTCCTAAAGTACACAGCACTTTCTGTGCCTGTTTGGCCTGTGAGTTCCCACAGTACAGGTTACATTGTTTTTGCACATAGGACAGCCAATGTGCTGTACACAGGTGATTTTGTGTTGGCCTCGTTTCTCTCTGTGTTGTTTTTGGCTGGAACAGAGTTAATTTTCTTCACAGTGGCTAGTGTGGGGTTATGTTTGGATTTGTGCTGGAAACAGAATTGATAATTCAAGGGCATTTTCGTTATCAATGAGCAATGCTTGCATAGCATCAGGGCCTTTTCTGTTTCTCACCCCATCCCACCAGCAATAGGGCTGGGCATGCACTAGGAGATGGGATGGGACACAGCCAGGACAAGTGACCTCAGCTGACTCCAGGAACACCCTAGACCATATGCTCATGCTCAGCATGTAAAACTGAGGGGAAGAAGCAGGGGGAACATTCAGAGTGCTTTCCTGGGGATGCATGAACACCTGCCTGACAATGGGGGGTGAAATCCTTGTTTTTGCTTTGCTTGTGTGCAACATTCTGAAAGTACAACAACCTCTGAAAATGGAAATTAGGTAAATTGAGAAAAAGATTATTTTTTTTTAAATTTGGAGTCCTACCTACCATAAACAAAGTATTAGTTACATTGGGAAAAACCTCACATCTTCAGTTAAAAAGGTTTTTTGACATTAATGGATTATGATTTTACTCTGGTGATCTCACTTCATAAGCTTTCAGGTGATGAGTGTGTGCCTCTCCATTAAAGCCAGAACAAAAACTATTGCTGTAGGCAAGTTCATGAGTATGGCTGGCATAGATTTGCCTAAGGTACGACAGGGGAAATAGTTGAACCCATCAAAAAAAGCTTGGTGATGCAGTTGGCAGGGACCAATATATAAAATTCTTTAAAAGACAGTGACATGGAGATGTGGCAGCAGCTCTGATATAATGAGTGTTCTCCTGAATCGTCATATTTCTGTACTGACCCCTTCCAGATAGGGAAAATAAAAAAATAAAATTCAGCATCTGCTCTCAGAATTCTCTGCATTGCCAAGCACAACAGAGATCTTCCTGACATATGAAATTAGAAAATTAGGATTCATCTCCTGGGACCTAACAGAGCAGGGGTTTAAAAAATGTTCTTAAACACCATTGTTCATTGCTTTTACTTTATTGGGCAGCTGATACCTTCTAAAGATAAACATTAAGAAATGCCATCCCAAAACTTACATACTTTTAGGAATGTACAGAGCTGTTGCCACATTATAATTTTTGGGGATTTTTTATTATTACTCCATTTTCTAAAAAGAATTTTCCAATTCTTACAGCAAAAGTCTTTTCAAAGATAAATTTCAATGACAATTTTATGTAGGAAGCTGGGTATAATGCTTATTGGTTACTGTTGTTTCAGGTTGGTTCTTGAGAAGTTGATTGTGGATTGATTGCTGGGACCAGAAGGAACTGCTGGTGGGGGCAGCAAGGTCATTTTCATTTGTTTTTATCTACAGAGAAGAAAAAGACAATATGATATCATCTTTCAAAAAAAAATCTCTTCTTTGCAATTTGTCACTCAGAGGTAATAATGGAGAAGGAGTGCTAGGAGATAGAAAGAATGATTATTGCTCCCCCACTCCACTGAAGCTTTAGCCTTTAGTCCTTTCTATTAGAAAAGCTTTTCCCTTAGGACAGAGAAAACAAATAGGATACTGCAGTCTGTTGTTGCTACTGATGCCCTGGATGAGGTTCAATCTAAGGTAGCTTTAAAGGAATGATATCATGAAGTGTGGAAAAGGTAATTTTACCCTCCTACCGTAGCAGGTTTGTTCCTGTCCCTATTAATTAGCACTAAGAATTCATTTTATGTGAGGTGCAAACTGGAGCTTTCTGTTCATCTATTGGGAAATCATTTCTCCAACCAGCTGATCTCGTTTTTGGTACACATATGCACCCAAAACTTCAGCTTGGATTTTGGCATGCTTCCTGTCACTCACTGTTCCCCCAAACCAAAATTAATCAGCTCTGCTGTAGCACACAACATTTCAGCTGCAGTTGGCACACAGCAGCTCCAGTGTGCTTGCTGAAGGACGTGCCTAGTTTTTACCTTTTCCTAAAGCATTTCCTCTGCCTGTTAAACAGAGTGAAGTGCTGTCACTAGTCCTTGTTCCCAGCTGGCTCCTTCCACTCATATGCTGCATTGCATAGATCTTTGCTTGGTTCTTCCAAGAGGCACTTCAACTCACCAAGGCAACAGAAAACTGACCCAGAAAACAAAGCTAATTGATTTCTGCTCACAGAAAGATCTGCCAAGCAGCAGGGCGTGTACAAGGACTGTCAATAACCAAGTTACACGCTGTGAACATTGGAGAGGAGAGAAGGAGAGATGCTGGGTCTTAGTCCTGTTAGCAGTGAGGAGCTCATGCTAATTCAAACACTGCTGACCAGCAGCACCTTTATTTGTGGAATGGATCAGAAGGAATCTTAAAGGTCATCTAGTTCCAACCCCCCTGCCATGGGTAGGGATGCCTTTCATTGGACCAGGCTGCTCAGATCCCCATCCAACCTGAACACTGGCCTTGAACACTTCTGGGGATGGGGCATCCACAAATTCTCTGGGCAACCTGTATCAGTTCCTTACCAACTTCACAGTGAAGAATTTCTTCCTAATTTATAAATCTAAACTCTGTTCCAGGGTAAAGCCATTCTACCTTGTCCTACTAGTCTATGCCCTTATAAAAAAATCTCTCTCCAGCTCCCTTATGGGCTTCCTTTAGGTACTGAAAGGCTGCTCTAAGGTCTCCCTGGAGCTTTCTTTTTTCAGGAAGACAGCTTTTGTTTTTGCAAAACAAATCTGTCAGCTTAACCCAAACAGCACATTTTGTGGGGAGGCTATTGTCTATAACACAGAGACACTAAAAAATTTAATTTTTCCCATCAAGCTGGTTTTGTTCATGATTTTGGTTTTTTTCTGTAAATTTGCAAGTCAGACAGTCATGCTTCATTTTGTACTCCTGTTGCTAGCTGAACTCAAGTTTTTTATTGGCCTTCAAACCCATGTTTCAGTCTATCAGCTAAACTTCATCAGTTTCTTTCAACTGAAATTTTAAAATAAGGTTCCAATCAAAATGAGGTTCTCCATGCCTGGGCTGCCACATTTGTGGTTGAACTTACAGAAACCAAGACAGCTCATGTTCTCAGAGGGCTTATTTCAGACAAGCCTGTTACCAGATAGACAGCCTGCTCCCCTTTTGTTTTCTTGAAGTTTCAGAGAGGCATTAGGTATTTACTAAGAAAAAGAGATGGTTACCTGCAACAGCCAAAACTGGGGAATGAGCCTGTTATTTTCGCATGATGGATGTTCCTGAGACTGTGCCTGTATATGGTGCCCTCTTGACAGGAACAGGTTGACATACCTGCAATAAAATGTTTTAAATCTTTCAGTATTTTATCTTCTCTTGCAATTGCTAATTGGACAAAATTGAAAGTCCTATGAAAATCCATCTTTCTATGAATTGCATCCCAATACTTTTCTAACTTTTCTCTGGAAAAGATCCCTTGCATTGGGGTTAAAATGTTCAGTTTTCAGCTTTCATCAGGAGCTGGGTGGCTAAAACTCTTCAACACTGTAACAATCCAATCCTAAATCAATTTTTTAAAGAAACAACAACATGTTCCACCTCATTTTATAGATTCTTCTATTTTTTACAGTATTCACATTTTCCAGTGGTGTTTTTCATACATTAGGTAAGAGAGGTAAATAAATATCAATGAAACAAAGCAAATTCTGCCTTGTGTGGATATCTATCACTTACTGTTCCAGCTGCTGGCTACAGGAGGCTGAGGTGGTTGAAAAATCACTTCTGAAGATATACTGCAATTGCTATTTGGGTTAAGGGAAAATTCTCTTTAGCTTTGATGGAAAATGGAAACGACTATGTTCATGGAAGTCTTTCAGAATTGTGTAATTATTAAATTTCTTATAAATTTCAGTTTATTTAAGTTTTGATGTTGTATTATGCGTATGAACGTGCAGGCAGCTCACTACATCCTGTGAGATTGTGGCCTTTGGAGGAAAGCATCCTTCAACCACTTTTACATGCCCTTCTCAGACCATCAAGACAACAACAGAAAAAAATATACAGAATTAACTTGGGGGCATTTCACTGGGCCTTATTTCACATGGATGCTAGTCTGATTCAGCTTTTAGATCCTACAGTGAATCCTACTGATTCAGGTGGTGATTTTTAAATGTACATACTCAGTGTGCTTTTGAAAATCCTATTCACAGCAGACTAAGGATGCAAAAGCATTATGAATGCTTGCACAGTAAATAGGCACTGAAAATCCAATCTTTATATATTTGAAATATTTCTCTTTAAAAAATAGAAGAGAACAAAAGCTTGAACAGAGCTATCTTGCTTGGCCCAGCAGTGCCCTTTGCACATGTTCAGTTTTTAGCATATTCTTGCTAGAACACAGCAAAAGGTTCAACACTTCACAGGGTTTAGCTCAAAATATCTGATCCATGAAAGAATTAGCTTTTTTTTTTTAAATTTCTTTCTTGGTGCAATATTTCTTCCTGCATATGAAATATAGGCTCTCTGATTTTCAGTGAAATCAGTGATGAAATGTAGCTAGATACATTACGTTGTGTAGATGGATTACTCAGTAGCAAAACTTTGTCCACTTTTATTGCAGTAGGACATGTTTATTTTTTAAAGTACTGAGGCTTAGCTCATGAGCAAGAACTAGTCTATATTTTTCTGTAAGATAAAGAGCAATAAAATTTGAGTCCTTCATTTCCTTTCCTCCCACCTTGGCATATTTTGATTAGTAAGGAAAATTACCACTGAATCCCCAAACTTCTCTTCCCAAGAGCTAGTTATCCTCATGTTGTACAAGGCATTACAGAGATTTATTAGTTTAATTAACCTGTTCCCGCTGCCTGACTCGTTTGTAGACATATGGAGGGAATGGTGGACGGGAGACATATTTGCCTTCTCCTGCTGTGACATTGAAAACTCCACCTTCATAAACCACTTTGCCTCTTGAAACTGTCACAACTGGAACCCCATGGCAGACCATTCCTTCAAATATATTGAAGTTATTTGCCTGGTGATGTGTCTTTGCAGATATTGTCCTGTGTTTGCAAAACAACAGACAAAATTACTATGATTCTTGTATTTGACTTCATTAAAATTTTTTGATAAATTGATATAGGAAGAAAATGTAGCAACATTATTTAACTACGACACTGTACAGTACATCATGGAGCAGCTGTAAAAATAGGATAGCGCAATAACATTTCATTGAACAGTAATTGCATTTCACAAGAATGAAGAGAGAGTCAAAAGGACAGAACTCAGCAGCCTTTAAATGCAAAATTTTCCACTACAAAAGAGATTAGTGGAAAAAAGATCAGGTTGTAATATTTTCTTTGGATAACATGATTTCATTTTGCCTTGTCAAGCAAATATCTATGCAGGATTCGATCAGAAAAAGCTCTGACCTTTTAGCTGGAATGACTTGCAATTTCAACTTTGAAAAGCGTGGCTGCAATGTTTCAAAGACTGAGTCTCACAAATAACACAGAGACCATTTCACTGGAAAGTCAGTAGATAGTAATGATTTTGGTAATGCATAGTGTGAGCTCGATTGATTAAATGACTGACAGCCCAAATATCTTAAAGTTGCTGAATAATAATGACATCACACTTCTACACACTTTTCCTCAAGGGTATTAAGTAAATTATAATTTCAGACTTCAACAGTACCCATTTGAATGATGATATTATTGCTTTTATGTATATGTAGAACTCATTCTATATGATTTCCATTTTTCTAGACAACTTTTCCAACCCTAACTGGCTACTTTAAAGGCAGAACCAATGCTTCCAGATTGATAACTGGAAGTCCAGGCTGTGTATACTTCCTTTATTGTCTATTTTCCCTACTAAGCTACTTACTATATACTGTAACTACAGACTTTGCATTTCAGTTAATTATTTTATTAAGTTCCTGTATCCAAGCTGCAGATTATATCTATTATTTAGAGAGTTTATATTTTTATTGTCATTTATAGTTTCTGAAAAGAAAGAAGCTTCATGCTTTTGGCTACCAGTTGGGCTTTTTCCAGGGTGAGTGCTCACACAATCAAAACTTTACCATGCATGTATTATAATGCATATACATGCATTCATATTATCCCAGAGACTACATCTTTTTGCAAAGGAATTATCAAAGTCAAATGCAATGTAAAATATTAATAGATTAAAACATTGATCAGTTTGGAGAAGATTTTTCTTTTAAACTTTAGTCAATATCCTTATCAAAATGAGAAAGCCACAAAAAATCTGTATCTTGAAATATTGAAATTTTCAAAACCAACTATATTAAATATTCAAAATGATTACTTATAAAAAGAAAAAAAAATCATGGAATGATACTTAGTTTCCTTTCATATCATTCTGTTGAATTAAGAGCGATTGGTTTTGCTAAGGGCTATGTTTAAATCTTGGTGGTAACTGACACTTCCAAGGCTTTATATTTATATTTATATTTATATTTATATTTATATTTATATTTATATTTATATTTATACTTATATTTATATTTAAATGTAAATAACATCTATGACAAGTCTACCCATAGGAATAAAAACTTTTCCTTATACAACACACCTTGGACAGAAAATTTATGCCTGCCTGGTCACCAATATCAGTATCACCTTGTAGGTTCATATTGGGAAAAAATCAAACCTCTTTTGTTTTTGAATGCTGTCAAACAAATTTACACATGGTTGTTGTAATGGCCCTATAAGGAGTTTGTGAACATGTTCCTCTAGCTTATTGCATTACTCCTGTGGGTCCAATTGCTAGAACAGTAAGTAAGAACAACTGTAATATAATAATCTTTAGCATTCTCTGTGTATGTATCCTATCTACTTGCACAATAGCACTGGGACATGAAAATAAAAATGGAGAAGGTAATTTGAGGAAACAGAAAAAGAAGCAAGATCCTTCATCAACATGTGAGCTGTTTAAATTTGCTAGAATGGGATCACTAGAGGTAACCATGCCTCAGAGGTAAGTACGTCCTTTATTTAAAGATACAAAATGAGTGGAAGTTGGCACATTTAAAAGTAATATCCATTTGTACAGCGAAACCTTGCAATAGGACAAAACACATTTCCTCAACAACAAACCTCAACAGAATTAATTTATAACTCTTGTGTTGAAACAAGCTGTAGATCACACTGCCCTTTCTGAAGGTGAAGTTCATTTTCCCTGACAGAAATCGCCAAAATTTGCCTGCAATTTAACAGTTTGACATTATCAATGTCAGTATAAGTTTCAAGTAGCAAGCAAGTAAATAAATAAATAAATAATCTGCAGACTGCAGCTTGAAACTTGGAAAAGAGCAGCAGCTTAGACTAATGCAACAACAGAAAGGGTGAAATGCAAGACTATATAGGTAGTCAGCTCAAGTTATAACCTAAAACTTTGTTAAAGGAGTTAGAGGGATCATCTTTCATCTCAACAAACACGTCTATGCTTCAGTCAGAGGTTGAAACAGTAAACAGTGAGTTACAGCTGGGCAGGAGGGGGACTTGGATGAAGGGAAACCATTAGAGTGATCTTACACCTTTGGTAATGCATAGGACATGTATCTACATCAGCTCTAGAACCAAAACTTTGACCACCATAAGGATTGTCTCTTTAATTTTCAAGGTCACATAAGCAAGCAAATGAACAATTTAACTACATTCAATGCAAATGGCTACATACCTCACCCAGATTTATTTAAAAATTTCCGATACAGGAATATGAAGGAATGCTGTAAACAACAGCCCTTGGGCAAGAATAGCTGTTCAACATCTCAGTCAAGGGAGGAAACCTATTTTATAATCAATTTACCTAATTTAAAACATAGTAATAAAGTCTGTCACTGAAAATAGCTGCTTTGTTGACAGCTGCCAAAGAAAACCAAATTATGTAGGAGTGAGTATTTGAGCTATAAGTAACTTCTCTCAATGCTTATAGTGCAGTATCTCTGAGCTTTTCAGAGCTGGGGGTAGGTGAGAAATACCACTTTGCTGAGGACAGTATCAGCCTTTGCAAGTTACCTCTTCTCATCACTTTCAGATGCCTTTGAACTCTACATATTGTTAACCCACTTTTCTAAAACCTAGAAAAAATAAACCTTTCACCTTTATGTGTTTTCTGAGTCACCAATCATTTATAATGATGATTAAGAGTTTTATTAAAAAGAAAAGCAAAGAATAGGAAAAATAAAATAGAGGGAAATAAGAAAGTCTTAAAATCTGTGTGTAAAAATGCTAGCTATAAGCCTATAATGTGGATTTAAAACCTCATGACCTACTTTATATTAAGGAATTGCAATAACTGCATATGCAAATATATGCAGACAACTATTTGTTAAATTGTGTTCTTAACCTCTTAAAAAACATCTTCAATAAACATTACTTTTGAGTAATCATATGAATTGAGAAGATTTGTAGATAAAAACAGATGCAAGAAGAGGCAGGCAGTTATGTTTGGGAGCTTCAGATCAAAGTGACTTATTTGAAGTAATGGGATCTTTATTTCAGGCAATCTTGTAACATTCATGATTTTGAGGGGCGTAGAGAATGACAACAAAATAATTTTTGTTATTATGGTAAGTAGCTCGTTTGTCAACAATATTATCCAGTCTGGTCCTACCAATTGTTCCAAGCTGATACAGGATGGAAGTGAACATTTGTGAAAAACTGTGGGCAGGAGAGAAGCAGTAATGAAAAATCAGCTTGCAGAAAATCATACAAAAAAAGAAGAACACAGATTAGACTATTCAATGACTAGAGAAGATCTTGAAGTGCTTACAAGGGGAAAAAAAGTCAAAATTATGTAAGGGGAAAATAAAGAATGATTTAATTTTTTTGGTAACATTTCTGAGATTCACTTCTCTAAAGAGACCGAGTGACATTTTGGAGACAGCAAGTTACTAGGGAAACGTACATTATGCACTCTCAGAGAGACTTATCTTGCTACAGCTCATAGAACCAGAGTGTCACCGAGGTTGGAAAGCATCTCTGGAGATCATCTATTCCAAGCCCTCTGTTATGATCAGGGTTGGTCAAACTAGGCTTTCCAGGGCCATGGTAAATCGGATTTTAAGTGCCTCCAAAGAAGGAGATCCACAATCTCCATGAGCAACCCGTGCCAGTGTTTGATCACCATTACAGAAAAACAATATTTTTTATCATGTTTGAATAGAATTTCCTATATTTTTTGTGCCTATTGTTTTCTTCTTCCCATTATCTTAATTTTAGATAAGACATCTTTGGCAGGGTTCTGGTAGATTAGTACACATCCATGCATGCACACCACTTTCACTTGTGCAAACAAACATGGAGCTGTTGAAAAATGCCAGAACATACTTGTCCTATGCATAGATATTTGTACTCCACATTATTTAATTTTGTCTCATTGTGACTAGATGCAGTCATCCATATATTCAGTATTCAAAATTATGCTATTCATCAAAACAGTAAGACAGTTGCAGCATCATTTATTCTAATCTTCTGCTAGCATCTTGGTTTCTTCCTCCCTTATGTTACTAAAAATTACAGGCAGTTATTTGGCAGAGTGCTTAAACGTTGTATCCTCCTCACTTAAGTCTCTGAGGCTGAAGACTTGACTATCAATTAGACACTGGCTACAGATTTTGGTTCTGATAAATGCAAAAGATTTAGCCATGAACATATCTACATGCAAGCAAAGGCATTGAGAGAACATATGCCAGCAGACAGGGGAACTCTGACATTTCATTGATTCACATCCAGTGACTGTTTGCCTTAAAATGCAAAAATACTAGAATCAAACTAGAAAACACATCTTCCTCTGCCATGTCAGGCAGGTAGATTACAGAGTAACCTGTCCTTTTCTTCCCTCCTGTCCCCACCTCAGGCTTCCCACATCTCCTGCTGTCAGGGGCCCCACTCTGGCAGCTGTACTGGGGCTGCAGCCACCCCTGCCCTGCCCAGGGCTTGAGCCCAGCTCCACCAGCACATGTGGGGCACACACTGGGCCTGCCAAAGTGGGCCCCTCCAGCAAATCCCAAAGATGATGGTGCTACCTGCACAGCCAGCTCTGCCTTTGCAATCAGAAGTATCTAACTTTTCGGCTGTATTTAATGAGAGAAAAACCCTGGGGAGTGTGGCTTCCCAATTTGCATGTTGTTATAAAGAAGTGGTTGGACTTGGAAAGTTAAACTCTATTCGAGACAGGTTTTATATCCCTTATGGGTGTTTGAATTTGCCTTTGGGACGTGATCCAGAGTTTGCTTGCAAGGCTCCAACAGGCTACAGTGAATTAATTGAACACTAATATCTGCTGGGAGCTGGATGTCTCTTTACAAGATCTTTAGGACCTTCTGCACCTACTTTACAAGGGATGCTCAGCTCTTTTCACTGCCTGAATTGAGTACTGCAGTATTTAGATTCCTTGCTGAGCATTTCTGAAACAAACCCTAGAGATTTTATATTCTTGCTTGCTTTCAAATAGCTAAAGGCATCAGCTATAGAGGACACTGACTTGCTGACAAGTGAAATTCCCTTTCCCTTCCCTTTCCTATTCTGGTCTCTCTCCTGAATAAGTCTTTACAGTTGCTTTTGTTTTACAGACTTGGGGCTTTTACATTATTTGTGTGCAGCTGAAAGAAGTCAGTGAACAGTCTTGATCAAAGCACAGATTAAAATAAGATGGTACAGTGAGTATATATTTGCTGCCTACATGAATTTTCCCAAGGAATTTTCATAGAACAATCCTGTTTGCACAGACTGTTCTTGGGATGCTGAGGGTGTTGAGGTCTGCAATATGATATTTGGTAGCACATGGCTTGCAACAAACCCTTTTGTATTTTTGTGCACTTTAATGAATGGGGTAAGTATAAGGAAGCTAGCAAAAAGATCTGCTTTGGCACGACTCACAACCCATTTTTTGTAATGCAGTTTCTAACCAATTTGTACATTTAATACTTCTTCCCAATAATGCTTGCTGTCATTCAGACCTGCTAAAACCAATATTCAGATGCTTTTAAATGCAGTAGCAAATGAGATAATTGTCAACATATTCTGCAGGAATTACCAGAAAATGCTACAGAAATAGGCCAGTCAATGAAAATGACACTTAAAAAGAAAGCCTCAGCTAGAGCAGCAGTGTGCTGGAAGCAGAACCTTAAATTGCAATTGCTCCCAGCTTGCACAGCCATCACATGGAATTTACTAGGGTTTTGTAACCTAGAAAGAGAAAATCCTGTTTGCTCAGATAGCACCCAACATGCTATTTTGCAATGATGTGGGTGGGGAAATGCAGATGATTTTGTAGGCCCACAAGTTTTTGTATTAAAGAGCTGCACTACCTTTGCAAATGACTCTCGAATCTTTAGTATAGACTTCCTCTGACAGATTGTGATAAGATCAATTCCTCACAGCAATACTTCAGCAACTGTCTAACTCATTAAGCTGGTATCAATCAGAATTTCGAGACTACAGAAAAACAACCTCAAACCAGAACTGGAAAGTTGCATTTTCCTCTTGCAAGACTTAAGGTTGCAAAAAAAGAAAAAACAGTCATGCATAAAAGAGGAAGAACTTAGAAAGAAACAGGAACAAGCCTATTGTGAAACTGAAAATCACTCCCCAGAACTAACAAAGCATATGTCACTCTGCCTTGTGTAATGGCTGAAATCCATTTTTTCTTCTGGGCTGTTTATGCCCTCTTCAGGATTTGTAGTGAAATTAATAGGCACGTTCCAGTGAGATTTATACTTTCTCATATAGTTCACAAACTTCTACCTGCAGAGAGACTGTTCCCAGCAAACCCAAATGGATACACCGTGGGAACAGACAAGATCAGGAAGAAAAATATTGCCTAAACTTAAAATAAGCTTGTTCAGTAAGAAAATACAGTTTAAAAGCTAAAAAAATGCTTAAAGAAAAACTGTGCTTTTACAGCTGCAGTGGGTGAAAAGGCAATTAGAGCACTCAGGAGAGAGTGAAGGGAAGCCGAAGGAATGTTTGAGAGGCAAAAAGATAATTACAGGAGCTGACAAAGCACCTTGAGAACATTGTCAGAACTCTGCTATCCTTCTGGATTCATTTGTCCCCAGGCAGAGCAGAAGAGAGTTCAGAAAACAGTCCTTCAGGGTTTTTTTGAATCACAGTTCATAGCTTCACTCTCCTGAAATAGCTCAATGCTGGTATCTCTAAATATGCTTGCTCAACATGCCAGAAGGCATAATGCACATGAAAATCTCCCTGACCCAGCACTGGGCAGGCCTCTATATTTATTTGGGTTGTTGACACTCCTGAAACTTCTTTTGCTGGTGCTGTCAGGGTTTTTTGTGGGACTTCTGAATAGCAACCTCCATATCCTCAAGTGTTGTAGCTTAAAACGCAGAAGACTTCACACTTTCACAAGATTTTGGTACTCATTAATATAATGAAATGAGTGAGAATTACGTATCAAAAATATAAAACCACACAGAATATTGGTCAAAAGACTTCTGTTTGTGTAAGGTAAATCTAGGAGTGGGCAGAGGGGGTAGAGCATGCTATCTATTTGACTACCAAGATCAGACATGTCTAGTTACATTTCAGAACTTTCCTACATGATGAGCAGAGTATTCAACTTTTTTCTTTTCCAAAATCAAAGGCTGAAAGCAGAGTCACATGGTCATACTGCCCACTAGAGCTGAGCCCATGAAGAAAAGCACCACCCCAGAACACTTCCTGACCTGCTGCTGCTGCTGTGTGCACGGGTGGCCAGAGACAGGGCTTGGCTGTTGAAGTTCCTGCAGGCTCAAGTTACCCTGCACAGCCCTGGGACAGTGGAGATACACTCACAGAGCTCGTAGGCATCTCAGCTGAGAGACAACTCCCCAGTGATCTGGCTCTGTGACAGGCAGCTGCCAGACCATTTCCAGGCAATTTAAACAAGACCAGGATGGGCACAAGAGCCAGAGCAAGACTCAAGACATAATTCCTGAAATATTTACAGAGTCCTGACTATGGAGTTGTCTGATGGTGTGAATACACCTGAGGACAGGAATCAGCTGTAATGCACAGTACACTGTGTGAGTTGAGGCTCCTAGAAAGACACTTCATGCCCTTTCTAGCAAAAATGTACCATGGTATCAAATCAGGCAGGGTGAGACATCAGAACATTGCTTGTGCATCCGTCAGTGTGACAAGCTCTATTCTAGCAGAATTACTGTGCACAGAATCAGAAAACTCCTTAATAAAAGCATAATCAGGAGCAGATTGAGCTTCAGAAGTAAGTTCAATCCACCTTTGAACATGTTTTAAGTGGCTGTAAATTCAAAACACAAGCTTGTAATGGGTCATGCTGCAGCAGGCTCTTCTCCTTGCCCTTTGCAGTGCAGGAACTCAAACATACTCCAGCACTAAAAAGAGTTGCTCTAAAATCCCAAAGGAGTTACTTTACTCTTAGGATGCCAAGCACTGGTTGCATAATATACAGACTTTTTAATTTTTGCACTCAGTCAGCAATCAGAGAGAATGCTTTTTAATCCATCTAGAGATCAAAACTCTCTTTTTACATACACTATTGTGGGAGACAAAACCTGTTAATTAATTCACACAAAGTGCTATTTAAAACCACCATAACCTCATCCAAAGGCTTATTGTTGTCAAAGGCTTTGTGACGCTTTTTTTTCCCCGCAGAAAGACTGGATGAGGGGAGGGGTGGGGAAATATCTTTCCATACATACCTTGTAGCTTTAGGATCCCAAATTATAATGTCAGCATCAGAGCCCACAGCAATTCTGCCCTTCTTTGGGTAAAGGTTAAAGATTTTAGCTGCATTTGTGCTGGTAACAGCTACAAATCTGTTTTCATCCATTTTTCCACTGTGCTGCAAAAGAGTACGCAAATGCAAACTCATTACTTTTTTAAATAAGGAATGAAAAACTGCTTTTCTGGTTGAAAAACTAGGATGAGTGACATCATGTCAATTTTTAAAAAATGTCATACCGAAGAGTTTAGAAGTAAAAGTAACTATTTGTCTCAGATGCCCATAATGCAATGTACTTTCATTAAATACAGTAACTTTATCTTACTTTATGCCACTGCAAAGAGAAAAAAAACAACTTTAAACCAAACACTGTGGATCCAGCCTCAAGTCAACTGAAATCAAATGTTTTAGCTGTCTTAGTCCTGCTCAGCAGTTTCCTCAGGAAACGAAACATCTCTCAGGTATCTTGGTTTTAGAAAATGATGACACAATATTAAGGGAAGCCTAGAAGGTGATAATGGCAAGGCAAGGTACAATGTGTAATATAGGAAAACTGATTTGCAAATTTCTTTAGCAATGACACAGAATATAGCAGTGATCGGTAAATGCTGCAATCAAGTAGTATAAAAATCAGATCTGCTGACATGACATTTCAGCAAAAAAAGCAAACAACAATGGATATACATGTGTCTTGGGACTGTCCACTGCTGTGTAACTAATTTAATGCAGGTTCCATGAGTGTTGTTTGTTTGGAAAGCCACCTACACTGGCAGTAATATTATGCATAGGTCAATCTAGGAATCAGAATGCCATAAAAACATGTTTAGGGTGGCCTGTGAGCAATCATCTGAGAAGAAAAGTATAATGAAAATGGTGAACACTGCTCTTCTAAGTAATGGTGTGTGGGAAGGGAGGGAAGCTGTTCAGACAAACTCACACAGCTGTGTAATATTTTACAAGTGAAAAAAGGGAGGATATTATCAATCAAAGAACTTTTAAGAAATTAGCTTGCCCAATAGGATGCACTGTTCAAAAGTGGCACTGCTGAACACATCCATGTCTCCATTCCATATGAACAACAAGCCAGATTTCTGTTTACACCATAAGAAATCTCACTAGAGCTGTGCCACAGGTGAGTGTAGGCACAAGTGTGTGTGTTTTGTACATACCAACTGGAGCTGAATCCCAAATACAGATTAAACAAGACAACATGAACCACATTCTTCCCAAGTGTATGAGGTAGGTAATTATACTGTAACAAATGAATATGCTTCCACGAAACATTATCAACATGACTTCACTACTGCAAGAGAACTTAAATAGAACTAGAGCTTCCAGAAAGTAACAGTTTTGCATTAGCCAGAGCAATCATAACACCTGGCATGCATTAGATTCCTTGAAAGATTTCCTTACCTCCCCCCTCATCAGACATTGTCTAATAAGCACTGACCATTCTTGTGCTGGTACTGAGACTCAGAAGTCAGTGGGAGTTGAAGGTACTCGTTTCATCTTATCATATGACTGAACCACACATTAGAGATGCATTTCTTAAAACATAGGTTAGAAGTTGACAGGCACACCTCTTACAAACTTCTCCAATGGCTAAGTTGGAGAGAGATAAAATAGGAAAAAATACACAGCTGATAGAGTTGAAACTGTTGGCACCTCTTTCCTTTTATTTTAATTTCATTAGTTGAAAAAAATGCTTCAAGGAATTATACTTGCAGTACCACTGAAAAAATAGCAATCCTTACTGCTGAGCAGTAGAAATGACTCTTTAGTGGAATATTTTAAGCACCAAGAATCTTCTTCCATTTTCCAGGAACATAAAGCGAGAACTAATAAGGAGTGTTACAGTGTTTAACAGAATGAGTTATCCTATGATAAACACACTTGATAAAACTGAAGAGTTAATACCTGCTGAGAGATTATGTTTTGTTGGAGAAATCAATTATCTCTATGTTTGGACATTTTGATATACTTACAACGCCCTTTTCCCATATGACTGACATCCTGTCCTCCACACCATTCACCCCATTAGGGATTTTTGTGAAGTCATCTTTGCCCAGAGCTTTCTGGCATATGTCAAAGGTGCAATTGTCAGTCCCTGTCACAGATAGGTCACCACTGCAGAGAAACAAAGTCCATTATGAATCAGAGCATGTACCAGACAGTACCGCAGAGGAAAATCTGTAGTAAGACTGGGTAGATCAAGATATCCATCCTTCAGGACAAAAACTGCCCTGCCAGCCTGCCTTCAGTCCCATCCTCCAAGACTGACTCCACAGTAACAGCCAGTTCCCCTATGAAGCAGTTTCCTCTTCAGAAACCCCTTTAGAAGAAAACAAGCACCAACACCTCTGAAATTACTATGGATTTGCACAACAGTTACCCTGTGTTCAGGCATACCTTTACAGCCTCTTTAGCCAAATTGAACCATTTTGTGGAGTTAACATTTACTAGTAATGAAATACCAGCAAACCACACATCTTGTTAAGTGCAGATACCATAAAGATACTTCTTTTTCTACTTTCTTCTGAAGTAGACATTATGAAATGAGTACCTTATAAGTACCTTCAGAAGTTAGCAGGTTTAGTTTTTATGCAGTATTTGAATTTCAAGTGAAAAAGGTGGCTGACAACAAACCCCAGAAAATCTATGACCTCACCTTTCACACATTTCCCACTGACTTACAGCCTTACTGTCTTCCTGGTCATGTTGCAATTTTTGCTGTGGTGTGAGCAAGGCAAGGCTTATTGAATAAAATCATATGTGGACAGAAGACCACAAGATTTCAGAGAAATAAAATATGAAGCTTGAATTTTTTCATCTGTGATTTACCCTCCATCTCTTCTTTCTGATAATGTAACATTCTGTACCTAGAAAATCTCCAGAGTATCAGCCTTCTATTATGTACTCCTGACAAAATTTACTGTGCATTTGGGTACCAGTGGTAACTGTTAGTTCATCTGCTTACTTGGCCAGTAAATTCATGAGGAAACCAGGAGTAGAGGGATCTGGTCTCAGTGGGGGTCCCATCACATATGCTGCAGCATGAGCCCAGTCTTTATTCCAGTAGTTGGTGCCATCAGTGCCAAGACTTGCAGCAATAGGCTCTCCATAAACCACCTTTCCTGCAAAATGTAAAGCAAAGATATCATCATCAAACAACATAAATATGCATAACTTGTATTTTCTCTGTTGAGGATCTTTTTGGTGGGAATGGATTTAAATTTGAATGAGGGTTTCAAATTAAACATCAACATGTGAAATGACATAATAAATTAAGCTATAACACAGCATCTTTGTTCTGAATATTCTGCTAGTGATTTCCCAATATATTTCCTCCTAAGAACATTGCTTGGGCAAGTTTTTTAATTAGATTGTTGACAGATATACTATAATGGGTTTTACACATTGTTTACTAGGGATGTGATTGAGATTTCAAATGGAATGCAGTCCTTAGTTGCATTAATTATATTTAAGATTCATATACTTGGTAACACCTGTTTAGTTCTCTGAAATTACTGACTACAGAGCAGTGTAAGTTACTATATATAGCATACAGACTTTGCAAGGTGGCACTTTTAATTGTCAGGGTATAATTATGGCAGGAAGAACAATATGGCTGGAGACATAAACCAGAAAGTATGGAAAGATTTCCCAAATCAAAAATGATCAATAACTTAATTTTAAAAGTTACCTCTGAAATTTGTATCTTTTATCCTTTGCTGCACAGTATCCTATTTTCCTCAGAAGAGGACACCAACCCAGACTAGCTGTTAGCCTTTGGAGATGGTTTGCATATTTTAACTACTTTTTTTTTCTCGTGGGAAACATGGGTTTGAAACTCATCAGAACAAGATGTTTCACTCCACGAGTGGTCCAGACCCTTTGCAGTTCTGTAGCTGACAGCTGGTAATGTCTCCAACTGCAGTTGTCACTAAAGAACCAGAATGAGCTGGGACCTTCCACACCCACTCAGAGGCCACTTGGTACTGGTTAAAGGCTCTTCAGGTCCCAGCAGAGCCTTCTCCCTCCCCTGATCCCTACAGACAGTGGGCATTTTGCTTTGGATGCCAGGTTTCACTCCAGGCACAGTTTTTATTAGAACCATCACTGCATTGCCCCAGCGAGGCCACAGCTGGTGATTGCTTGGTGATACAAGACTGCAACATTTCTCTGACTTTCTCTGTGCAAGAACAGTCATGGTACTGCTGGACAGCAAAAAGCAGATTTCTCTTGGTACTTTAGACTACTACTTTTGTGAGCTACTGGATTGTAACTCCTGTGCTGGCATGTAGCTACTGAGGAGCTCAATTATTTTCAAAATATGTTTCTTGTTGCACTAGCACCATTCCTGGAATCTTTGGTGCTGGATTTGCAAAAAGGCCTTATACAATTTCATTTCTACAGGCTGTCAAGGTCTGCTTTGGTTTTACTGT
Organism: Luscinia megarhynchos; assembly: GCA_034336665.1. Taxonomy (NCBI): domain Eukaryota; kingdom Metazoa; phylum Chordata; class Aves; order Passeriformes; family Muscicapidae; genus Luscinia; species Luscinia megarhynchos. The sequence goes on from JAPFBE010000002.1 coordinate 82,569,097, forward strand.
ATTGTACATTTATTCCAAGTACTATCTAGTACAACTTTGTTCAGAGCCTAAAGACTCCCTATTAAAATTACTAATTTCCTACAACCACTTCAGTGTGCTCTGACATGTTCAGTGTGCTTGTCCTATATTGATGCTTTGGCTTAGAGCATTCTAAGTTCTCAGTCCCATTTATCTACATATGCTATAGATTAATACTAGAGCTCAGAGGGAGACCATCATTTTTTAGACTTGAAAACATGACTTTGGCAGTTATTTACTATTTTTTTGCCCGCTCCAAACACTGTATTTGAGGAGTAGACTGCCACCAATCTAGATGTATGTAGAGAAGCTCTGGTATATACAACCAATCTGTCATATTAACTTATTAGTCTTCAGACAGACTTTTTCATGACCAAAGCCACCAGAAAGGGGAGAGAGAGGGAAGTGTGGTTTGTGTCTCTCCTATTGCATTTAAACAAGCTAAAGAAGCTTTCATCCAAAGCAAACCTGAACTGTGAATCATTAGGACATAGTTACAAATTATTAAAATTAAAAGTTGCAGGAAAAGGAGGAATTTTTTGCTTAAAAATACTTCAAAGCATAATAAGAAAATAATTTTCTCATCATAGTTTCACAACATGAAAATTAGAATAAGTTTCCAAGCTCCCAGTTGGATATGCTGAACTGATTCTAACTCATGTACCATAGCTGATGACAGTATTTCTGCAGAGTTTGAGCTAAGCAGCTCCCTTTGTCCCATGAGTGGGGAGGAGTAGAAGTTACTCCCTCCAGTGATTTTGAGTCTGAACACTGCAGTTTCAACAGACAACCACTGGACAGTTCTGCTGAGTGTGCACTTTCTTACATTTCATTTGGGCCATCACTAGCCAGGCTGAAGGATACAATAATATCAAGATTCTGCTTTAAACCTAGTAAAAAGGAAATTCTGCCCTAAGGCTCTTTTAGCTCAACTGGCAACAAGGAAATTCTGCATTAAAGTTCTTTTAGCTTGATTGGCTTCTGCCTATAGGCATAAAAGTGAAGTTATGCAGTAATAAATCATGTCTTTCAAATTGTTATGTTTTCCAGCATTCAATAAAACCAAGGACCCACCAAGTGTTCTACTCTTTGATCTTCCTGACACCTCTGAGCAGCTGGTAAATAGCTGTGTATTTGGTGACTTTTTTATCAGATGCCCAAACTGGCTAGTCAGAGCTATTTTTAAATATATTACTTTATCAAAAAGAAGAGCATTCAATTGCAATTTCTTTTTCCACCTACCAGAACTCTGAAAAGAGTTGCAATACTGATAAACCCCAACTAACATTTATAGATTTGAAAAAGTAGTCTGTATGTTCTTATTCTAGTAACTTAAGATAAGGTCATATGGGGCAAAGATACTCACAAGCTATGCTCTGAAAGGAGAAGAACTGCAAGGAAGGGTTTATTGAATCAGGGATAACATTACATCCATTAGGCTATATACAGTCTGGACCTGAGCTGTCCTGCATGAGACAGCTAAAAAGTTGACATTTTTAGGTGTATTCCTGTGCTCAGAATCAGCTTGAGAATTTGTATTCCCTCAGCAATGGACATGCCTTTTCCTCTCACTAAGAAGAGGCATAACCCATGACTGTTGGTAGGAAACAATCTTGTAAGGTTAAGTAAGCTTCTTAGAATCTGGTCAAGGACATATTTTTGTATGCACTTTTTTAAACAGGAGAAACTTTTGTAAAAAATTACTTTTTCAGTAATTCAGTAAGACTGTGCTCTCCAGGTCTCCACTAGAAAGTTACCTTTTCCTGGCTGTAGCAGCACATTAAATGAGGAAAGGGACACGATCTTTAATCATCACACTGGATGATCTTTAAGGTCCCTTCCAACCCAAACCATTCTATGCCTCTATGGCCCCCAGCTTTAGCTGAGATTTAGCTTAGACTGAAAGCATTTTTAGGGGAAGATAGTATATACATCATGTACATTAAAAGCTCCAATTCTTGTAACTGCCTTTCTGGTACTCTAGTTATCTTTTGAAATTTCTTAATCAATCTTAGATTTCTTGTTTCTAAACAGCATACTTCTATGCAGATCAATATGAATTATGAAGATGTGTTAAATGTTGTTGTGCACAAAGGCAAGCGTTGGTGAATCTGACTGCATCAGCCAGGAAGCTATAAAATACAATTTGCACCACAATGTGCATCAATTGTCCAAATTTATTTTCTTAGTACTTATTGAAAAAGCACACATCTATCCTCAGTAACCAAACTGGCACTGCAGAGTATTCTTACAGCACAGGCCTAATCAATACTGAGAGTATTTACTGTCAGTATAAAATTATTTCCTTGAGCAGTGCATTATAAAACGTTATGTTAGCTCTTTTGTGTTCACAGCCAGTGTTTCATCTTTAATCTGGGTGTTTCAACTGTTGTCATAGCTTCTTGTAGTTACTGTTCACACAATGCCTGTGAATGTACAACCAACCGATGGATATAATCCACATTCCTGGCAGCACTGGCATCTAGTGGAGGAATCCAATATAGCACAGTACCAAAAAGATGTGCCAATAAAATATATTCTGGTAAATTCTTTTACAGACTTGAATTACTGCTAAGTCTGACTAAAAGCTATGGTCATACATATTGTGCATAAACATATTAATCTATATTAGCATGATGACATCACACTGCTTTAACATCATCTCATACTTTACATTTTGATGTTAATAATCTATGCCCCCTGTAGGCATTTTCTTAAGACAAGAAATAGGGGAGCTGAGGTCTGTATGAAATTCATACCAAGCCAGGTGAAAACAATCCGTAAATGCAAAAGATGTAAAAAATAATGAGGATAGATAATTTTAGGTACTCCAAATCTTGGGCTCCTGTCCTGCTCCTTCCACCTTGATAATGTCTCCTCACTGTGCTGTTGTTCCATGTGCTGCTCTGGATGAACTTATAAATGAGGAGAAAAAACATCTTGAATACCTACAGCCATCACACTGCTTCCAGTCTACCTAACAGATGGTCAGGAAAGTCAGGCCCCCTTGGCTAACCAGAGTTATTTGTGAACACTGCAGTGCAAACCTGAGCAATCCTGCACTGGTGGAAATCAAGGCTTTTAAACACTGTTATCTTCACCATGACTTTTAAGTGCCCACTGAATAGGAGTCATGGTCACATCATGGCACTGTCTATAAAAATATGGTGTGGTCTCTGCTACGGGAATTTCTCATCAAGATTTCTGGTAAAGTCTTGCAGACAAAATCAAGAGAGGAGAACAGTAGAGTATTTATTGCCTTGAACTAGTCACATAATTTTTAATTCAATAATGCAGTCCCTGGTCATCACTTTGACCTTGGAGGTACAGTACAAAGAGAAAAAATTTGCTCTAGGGAGAAGGAAAAGTCCCAATTCTGGTTGCTGTTCTTCCACACTGCTCCCCTTGGGCCCAACACACTCACACACACACACACAATTTAGACACTCCAAGAAATTCACCCATGATCTGAGGCTTTTGACATCCATGAAAAGTAAGACACTAATGCTTGGTTTTCCACGACCCTTCCCCCAATGCCACTGTCCAAGCATAAAAGAATTAGGACTTTTACCTTCTCTTCGTGCATTACTTATCACCTTTGCTGAAGATTTACTCATTACATGGACTACATAAAGGGGGCAGTTTACAGCATTTGCAATGGTAATTGCTCTTTGTGTAGCTTCAGCTTCCACTTCTTCAGGACGACACAGTTCATGGCCCTCAGGGCCAGTTATTCCCATTGCCAGCATCTTCTTTGCACCCTGAAGACCACACAAAAGCATGTAAGAGTCACTTAAAGTGTATCTATGGTGTCATGAGCATGCTGTCTGTCAAATGGATTCAATAAATCAGCCATTGCAGCCAGTTCAAGGAAAAAAAAATAACTAGGCAGTTATGATTTTTTTCCAAAATAAGTTACTGTAGTTTTGTCTGAAATCTAATATATCTTTGAAACTCAGGTCTCAGAATACCTAAGTAAATTCAGAGAATACACTTCACTGGCTTGCAGGATTAAATCACTGTTCTTGAAAACCCTACTCCTCTCTCAATATGTACACTTAAATATCATGGCTAATGATGGCCAGTGACTCTACTAACCCTCTTTGGAGAGAAAAAATAGGAAAAATCCTTACTAAGCACAAAGATGCATACCCAGAGCCTCTAAAAACTCCAAGGTTTTAAGAGGCAAAAGGATTTATTCCTACTCTGTTCCAGGAATTGAAGATTTGCTGAATTGAGATTATTTAGCAACGAATTAATTTTGGTTACAGGACCTGGGGCAGAGTCAAAGAGCTGTTGACTGGAGTAGTTGAAGAAACTGTTCTATTACAGCTACTGGTGTCGAAGTATGACCAGTTTAGTTGTACCCTCAGGGCCTCAGAACTCTCAGTGTCTCCACAGAGCACTAAGGTGGCAGTAGCAAGTATGAAGTGAAGCTAATTATGCAGAGAGGGATGTTGAGGTTTCTGTGCCCAGCCAGTGCCCATCCATACTCTCTGGATTTGCTTCTGTTACATGAGCTGACTATGTCTGGAAACACCTGGGGTTAGGAACATCTATATTCCTGACTTTGATGGACAAAATGTCAAAAGTGCACCTGTGCAATTAGTTCCCCATTCTCCGCATGGACTTGAGCAACTGCCCCAAGCTGCTTACAGCAGGAAAAGGCTTCATATAGCTCCTCATCATTGACCATGTATATATCTTTATAGGCCATAAACATCTTGAAGGAGTTAACACCTTTGTTTTGAACAAGATTTTCCATTTCTTGCTTCACCTGAAAAACACGGCAATTATATTTTACATGTTAATAATTTGGTGTAAAGAAATTGTAAGTATGAAGAGGGAGCCCTTACTCACCCATCAAACATATATTCAGTACAAATAGCCCAAGTCACAATTTAAAGACTGACTTAGACTATTCTTCTTGTATCAAATTGATTCTCAAGGTATATAAAAGAGCAGCATTGCAGTGCAAATATTGGAAGTACAAGCTAATTGCAGGAGGGAATGCTTTTTACAAAAGACAATGAGGCAGAATTTAATTTCAAATAAACCTCCTGATGTTGAAAACACCCATTCTAATATTACAGTCAATGTGTTCAACTCACACAACATGGACATTTGCACAAAACTGATTTTCAAAACTGGATTGCAATGGGCTGCAGCTTCTAGCAAACAACACAGTGACAAAAAGATTCCATCTTGTAGAGCTTTTTCCTGACTCTAAACAATACACACAGCCTTTTGAAACATTTTGTTGTCAAACAAAACAGCTCCAAAATGCTAAGTGCATGCCTGCTTTTTTTCTTCTTTCTTTTTTTTTCTTTTTTTTTTTCCTTTATTCACTACTTGTTAGGATTCCCTGATTCTGCTAGAGCCTATGAAGCCCAGCAAAACATTACATCACAAAGAGAAAGACACATTCTACTCTCAAAGCTTCTTGCATGACTGTTTAGCTAGAAACATGTAACTTTGGCTCTCCCTTCCCAGTGAAATGATGGTTACAGTAATTGACATGTGTCTGTAATGCTATTACCATTTCCATGGGAGGAATTACTTCCAAAAAGTAAAATATTAATTTTTTGTCTTCTCTCTAATAATTTGGTTGGGTCTGCCCAAGAAGGGTAAGATACATAAAAAACTCAAGGAAATATTTTCATATTCCAGAGGAGGGATGGGAGAACATCTTGAGTGGGAATTATCAAATAAATACCTGACAAAAGGTCCTACTCCTGGCACAATTATAGAGGCATGTCATTTATCCTCTTCACTACTTACTAAAACTAACAGAAGGCATTGGAAAGAATGTATGCTTTTAATTAATCCTTCAAATCCTGATGACACGAGGGCTGATCAGATGGGCATGAAATATCAGTCTTCTTACTCAGGCTTTTTACAGCTAAAAATGCCCAACCTTTCTATTTCTTTTAATCTTGGCCTTTAAAAATAGTTACATTCTTAATAAAAACTAGAACATTTAATTGATTTAAACCTCCCTAGTTTTATTGGATTCAGTAAAATTCCACTATTGTCTGCTGAGGCTCTTTCAAATGCACATTACTCAAATTTCATTGGAGAATTTATTTCATGTCTTTGCCTTAAGTTAGAAGTTGTGGTCAGCCTATTTTAGCACTCAGTACACAGAATACCAAAGATGTGTTGTTTGCAGAGTGAAAGCTTTCGTGCATATCTTTTAGAATTTAAAAATTAGAAGAAATTCTCATTTATAAAATAGGAATTTACTTAATATATCTGTGTACTGATGCATAGTTCTCTGAGAATACAAAGACATCTTGTAAAACATGGGTCTCATTCCAATAGATATCAAGCACCTGAAAAATTAATTTAGCAGCAAAGCTTTCAGGCTATCAGCAAACATTCACTCAGCAAAGGTGGTTCTCCCATATATAAACTCAAAAATATTTTTTAGATTATTTCACATTCAATATACTATTGACTACTGTCCTGCTTTACTTTAAGAGGCTGTTACTGCAGTCACCCAGGAAAAGAAGTCTTCCTCTACAAATGAAGTCAAGTACCATACTTTTCATGTATACCCTTATAAAAAAAAACCAACAAACTGATTAGAAGCATAAAATATCAAGTGTTCAAGCAACAGAAGACACAATTGTTGTAAACACCTCCTTCCCTCTCTGCACCTGCCTGGTCTGGTCTTGCATAACCCCTACCTTTAACTTTGTGCAGTATTATTCAGAGATATAGGCTATCTGCAGACCTTTTTCAAACACATATACTCTCAGAAGGGTGTGGGATATTTCAAATGTTATTTTTAATCACAAAACCACTAAGCAGCAAGCTGTATTTAACATGTGAAGGCTAATTCAAAGCAGATGTGGTACAAATTTATGGAATTTAAATCAGCTCTTGTGTCTACCTTGTTGCTCCACCATGTAACTGCCACGTGCAATGAATAATCACAGCAGACTTTAGGGTCTGCCCAGCTTTTCCACATATCAAAAGCTTCAGTAAGAGAACAACCTTTCTGAGGGATGGCAAAGTCGATGATCATAGTAGTTCCTCCTGCTATAGCAGCCTGAAAAGAAGAAAGTTAATATTCAGCAATCAGAAAGAATGCAAATTTCCTCCCACCCTCTCCAGCTCCCTTAAATCAATTAATCTGGATACACTGAAAAGCCAAAGGCCACTGAGGAGTTCCTCTCCTGGAGCACTCCTGGAGTAAAGTCCAGACTCGAAAAATTATTATGGAGATTAATTTAATTTACTTTTAGAAAAATGTTCTCAAAAGCGTGTTAAGGCGAATCCAAGTGAAACTCTCAATGCTGAAGGAGAAGCTTCTTTTTGTGTACAAAAATTTATCAAAGATTTGGAGATTTGTCTGTAATGTTCATGCATCAGTGAGTTTCCCTAAGTCTGTAGAATCACTTAGAAGAGCACTAGAGCACAGTCAACTTCAGACATGCTTCCTCAGAGTCTATGTAGAAAAAACAAGCCTGAGTGACAGCAAGTATTAAGGGGCAAATACACAACTACAACAAAAAACCCCATTGAGTTTGAAAATACAGTATGAAAACCCCAAACTCTTGTCTAACACCAAAATACTTTAAAAGTGTTTAGAAGTGTATTTTTATTAATAACAGGATATCATTTAGTAAAACTGCATAGAGGGTTTTTAATAGAATGAGGAATTTACATCCTCTACATATTTGTTGTCAAGTAAATAAATAAACTACAATCTTACTTAATAGATGAACGGTGATGAGAAATTGCTTTTTAACTACTCTCCTTTATGGACAACTGAATTATTACTTTTCTTGCCTTTAGAGGGGGAAAAAGTCACTCAGATGCCAGTTCCTTGACTAAAAGAAATTGATCCAATACAGAAATTCCTTTGTTGAAACTGTTGCTTTCTTCCAGATTAGCAAAAGAAATCCTATCTAGTGCTCTGAACAATGTCCCTTTGCAAAACAGTAACAACCAATTCAGATGGATCAGAGAACCACAGAATTAGTTAGGTTGGAAAAGACCTTTGAGATCAAGTCCAACCTATGACCTCACACGACCTTATCAACTAAACCATGGCACTGGCACATCCAGTCTTCTTTTAAACACCCCCAGGGATGGTGACTCCATCACCACCCTGGGCAGCCCATTCCAATGCCCAATCATTCTTTCTGTGAAGAACTTTTTCCTAATGTCCAGCCTATACTTTCTGTGGCACAGATTAAGACTTTATCCACTTGTCTTTTGGCTGCTTGCCTGGGATACCAAGTATATGTCAGCATATTTTGCAAAAAGAGAAGTTTGGAGAGTGACACAAGTATTTGCAAATATCTAATGAATTGAACAAAACATTTTCTCCAGGAAAAGTTGTTCAAACTGTCAAATATTTTTCTTTACCTATTTTGATTGATTTATTTATTAAACATGATTTGAAGAAAACTTATAGATTTCAAGAAAAAAAAGTCATGGGTTCCATAACTCCACTCAATGTCTTTTTTTATTCCCTACATCTTTTCCCCTCCTCTATCTGTGAAGAGTGATGCCTTTACTTATTTAACTGAATGGGTAAATCTTAGCTAATCATTGTAGCATATTTTGCAATAGTTGGAATACAACTCTGTCTCCCTGAAACTCTTGCCAAAATATTTGTCAGATGATGACCTTCAGTGAATTGGTCTGAACAGTTTCCACACTTTGACCTGGGTTAAGAATATTCATAATATCCAACTTTGTGACATCTGTTTGCTAAGCTGGATCTAGAATCTTCTTGTAGGTCCTGAAGTGACTATCTCAACATCCTGTTTAGTGTACACAGACTCTGTTTTGCAGCTTCTCTGTCCTATAAGTACCCCAGAGTTACTCAGAAAACCTTAAAAAACTAATTTTCTGCTTTTTAGTAAACCCCAGTTCTCCTGTGAGAGGAACTTGGTATAACAGTCTATGTGAAGGTGAGGACTAGCCAAGTAGGGCAATGTGATCCTTTCTGTGAACAAAAGATTTCAGGCTGCACAACAAAGCTCTTAGAAAAGTGCCTTGAAAATTTTGGTTATGGAAACTGTATAGAGATGATGATAATACTGTTAATAGGAGTAATTGATACACTATTCATATGCAGGGAATATAAAATCAGCTAAAAAGTTGAAAAAAATCCTACTCCAAATGTAAAACTGGGAGAAATTAGTTACTTTCATAAAGTGCATTTGAAGTGGACTTTCATTGTCTTTCACAGTAAGCACAGTAAGCACCAAAGTGAATGACAGAAGAAAAGCCTGCATTCCCTCATGCTAACAGAGGAGAAAGATCGGATTACCACAGAAGTGCTCAAACAGCATTGGGGAATTAAACTTGCTTTAGTTAACCTTTGCTCAGAAAAGTATGAAGCTTGATGCATTACCAAAGCAGGTTGTAGTCTGCATGCTGACAGCCAGGGCAAATGCCTGTCCCACTCAATCCCTGCAATCACAATGTTATTCAGGCTTCTGAAGGAGGTTGAGGGTGGACCTCTGAGTACCCCAGCTGCTTTATGACAATGTCCCAGTCAAAGGGACAGGAACAATTGGCCATGCTTGATTCTCACTCTGTTTTCTCTTTTAGAGGTAATACTGGATGGCCCAGCAGACATCCCTCTCTGAGAAAGCCCAGATGCACACACAGACGTGCACACGTGCACCTACCTTGGTTCCAGTGTAAAAGTCATCTTTTGACCTGCTACCCATAAAAGGGAACTCCATGTGTGTGTGAGTATCAATGCCCCCAGGGATCACCAGCTTGTTGGTAGCATCCAGCACAACTAGTCCAGTTGGAGGCTCCGGGTTTAGGTTTGGTCCCACCTGCTGCACCACTCCATCTTCCACATACACATCAGCCACCACAGACAGGTCATCATTCACAACTTTTCCTCCTTTGATCAAAAGTCTCTGCCGAGCCTGAGTTTGGGGTGGCATGCCAGCAGTGAGAGTGAGGCCTCAGATCAGGAAGTTGCTCTTTCCTCAGAGTATTTCACTGTCCCCTCCTCCCAGAGCAGCTGTTCTCTCCAAATGGCCCTAAACACGCACCAGACCATGCTCTTTAAACAGACACTGGAGGAGCTGCCCCTCTGCCCCCGGCAGCTCCACCTCCCACCTCCCTGCAGCCCAGTGACACGGATGGGAGCAGAGCGCTGGCATTGGGCCCCTTCTGCTCTGGACTCTGCCTGGACAAAGCGAGCCAGGGCTTTCAGGGGCTCTGGGCTGTTCTCAGCACTTGCTCCAGCCTGCCCGGGGCACATGGGGGTTTGCAGCTTGCTGAGCTGCTTTGAAAATGTGGCTATTTTATATCACCTTGTGATGCCCAAAAGCAAACTAAGCTCTTTGCAGCTGCATTTGAGGAAACTAAGGGTGACATGAGCTCTTCACAGAAGAAGCCAGAGAGCCCAGGGATGATCTGAGCTTCCTGCAGCCATGTCTGGGCAGCCTGTGGGTCCAGCCCATGCTGGAAAGGCAGAGCAGAGTGCTCTAGTGATCCAACTGTTGCACCCTTCCACCAGTGGAGATAGTGGGGTCCACACTGCTCCCAAGTTGTTTCTCAAAGGATTTGGGACAAACCACCCTGAGGATCCGAGCACAGCTCACCCCTGCAATGACACTACATGGACAGAGCTCTGCTTGAGGGGGAAGATTGGGTGTGTATGCCAACATCCATGTGAAAATCACATTCTAGTTTCTGATGCCCTACTCCATCTGCCCCACGGCCTGGGCTGTGCTCCTCACACTGCCCACACAACCGTGGCCAGCCCCAGGGCAGCTCCAGCCTGTGCTCCTCACACTGCCCACACAACCGTGGCCAGCCCCAGGGCAGCTCCAGCCTGTGCTCCCCACACTGCCCACACAACCATGGCCAGCCCCAGGGCAGTGCTGGGCTGTGCTCCCCACACTGCCCACACAACCATGGCCGGCCCCAGGGCAGTGCTGGGCTGTGCTCCCCACACTGCCCACACAACCATGGCCGGCCCCAGGGCAGTGCTGGGCTGTGCTCCCCACACTGCCCACACAACCATGGCCAGCCCCAGGGCAGCTCCAGCCTGTGCTCCCCACACTGCCCACACAACCATGGCTGCCCCCAGGACACCCTCAGGCTGTGCTGGCCCCTCAAATCTCCCTGCTCCAGGAGAGTACTTCCTGAGGGCCAGGGGAAGGTCAGGATCTTCACCTTCTCTTCACACAAGGCTGGTGTGACCTTGGCAGGATGTGGCTTGTGTCTTTCATATACAGACCTGGAAAAAGAGTTGGGAAAGTAAAACAAAGATGACCGGATAATGAGCTAAAGTCTGGAGCAGAAGAGGAAAGGTCTGCTCTGTACCATCTCAGAGGCACTAGTTTCTATGGCATTTTCCCACTTCTCCTATAACCCTGGATTTGCATACTCAGCAGCAACACTGTTCAAGTGTGTCCCTAAAACTGCTGAGCACTATCTTCATCCCTTCTCCTCTTCCAGTTCAGTGGTGATGATTTAGCAAGATGGAACACTGAGGGCTGCGAGAGAGTGCACACATAGGATACCAAAAAGCCATTTAGATAAAGGACATAAGATTTGGAAAAAATTCACCTCAGCATGTCACCTTTTTCCTTCCCTCATGATGGGTAGGAGAACATTACCATACATTTGCCTTTCTATCTGCTCATCCCAAAGTATCTTGTCTCATACCTCACCTTTGTACAATGGAACAGACCCACTGGGATTTATAACCAGACACAGCAACAGAATGGGTCAAAACTCATTTGGAAAAGCAGTTTCACTTTGCATAAATTAAGTGACCTTTGTTATGTGAAGAGAGGGAGTAGCAAAGTCAGAGGTTCATTTGATCATGTGCAGTCAAGTTCCTATGCCCACCCCAATGGATATTTAATGACTTGATGTAGAACAGCATCAACAGATTTTGCAGTACTTATTTTCAGAGACTTCACCCTGAAGTTTCAGTACCACTTCAGTACCTAAACTGCCAACCGAAAATAGTCACTTTATTGTAAATCCTCCCCGGCCAATGACTACTTAGTATTTTCTATGAAAGGAGTTTTGACATGACAGACCTAGATAGCCATCTCTAAGTAGACTCCTGGGCTAGTGGCAGTGGTCAACAGTTTCTGCTTAAATCCTTCCACCAAACTGGGGAGAGGGAGATCTGAAGGCAGATCAGCGACATCACAGCAGACTGTAGTGCACACTGGGATATCCACTTCTGTATTTGTGTGTGTTGCACAGGAAAGAGCTGATACTTTGATACATAAATGCATGAAGAGTAGCACAGCCCAAAATCCTATTTATATCTATTTCTGAACAAGAACAGGCTTGAAGTCTGTTTCCCCTCCTTTGATTTCCTCCTGGCTAATTTAGACTTTGTGGCTCCTAGTCTTAAATGCCTAAACCTTCCTATCTGTAATTTCATGCTCAGCTCAGAATTGGAGGCTGCCCACAAACCAGCAACATAATATCTTACAGTGCTGTGCCTAGGAAAACCGAATTTATCCCATAGGTGGTTTTGAACACATTAAATAATGTACTGGTATATAACAAGATTCTGTCTAAGCAGCTCTTTTATTTAAACCATGTGCACCAAAAAAGATAATCTCTCATCTGTTGCATTTATGTATACTTGGTAAATATTTAATATTTCACAGCTCAGCTGTCCCTTGGAAAAATAGCCTGAAATACCACTGGTGGAATAGAAATAATATTTGAAATACTGAGAGAAGAAAACTGGCCCCATATTCTTAGTGATCACTGAATATTTACTGCTGCTCCAATAGGGCTTCTGGCTCCTCATTGACTTCGTAGTATTTACTCACCCACAAAACTTTTATTTTTTTTTATCCTCCTCTTTGCAGAGTTTAAAACAAATCTTTGCTCCATAGTCAATGTTTGACTCTGCACTGTTGTAGTAGTCTGGGCTGGAAGAGAGTTAAGCTCTGTCATAGTACCTGGTGTTGCTCTGTGTTTTGCATCTATGCTGAAAACAGTGCTGGTAACAGGGGAAAGTTCTCATTCCTTGAGCAGTACTTGCACCACGTCAAGGGCTTTTCTACATCTCATATTGCCCAAGCAGTGCACGAGAAACTGGAAAGGGACAAAGCCAGGACAGCTGACCCCAGCTGACCCCCAGGCCATGTGGTGTCATGCCCTGCACAATAAAGCTAGGGAAAGAAGGAAGGGGAGGGACATTCGGCATACATAGCATTTGTCTTCCCAAGTCACCGTTAGTGGATGGTGGAGCCCTGCTTTCCTGGAGATGGCAGAAGATCTGCCTGCCCCTGGGAAGTGAGGGATGAATCCCTTTGTTTTGCTTCATCCACAAGTGCAGCTTTTGCTTTACCTATTAAAATGTCATTATCTCAAATCCATGAGTTTTCACTTTCAAATAGATTGGGTATGTGTGGCTGCGCAGCGATCAAATACCAGCTGGGCTTAAACCACAATGCTGCAGAGAAGTTTTCTGTTATGAAACATTTAATAATCCTAAAACTTTACATAGTAGCTCAACAATTTGAGAGCCATGGCAGAAAGTCTTCCCAAGCTCACAAATCTGAAGTTGAATCATATGGTAATGTTTTTGTTGTATCTAGCAAAGCAAATAATCCTAGAAATCTAAACAGTGTATTGTTTAGTGTAGCTATCAGAAAAGTGTAATTATTGGAGGTTTTTCAGTAGCCTAATGATTAACTGATTCCATTTGAACAACCCTGAAGGAAATACAATTCATACCTATGATTTAATATATGAAAATCATTTAGCAAATTTAGGAAAAAGTTTGCAAGAAACAGAAGACTGAAGTTTGGAACATCCAGCAGACTTTGAGGACATCTTCTAAAAGTCATTATAATGCAGACACCATCATTTTAAAGTCTTCTTAGACATACATAATCTCACCCACTTCATCCTAGAACCCTTAACTGCTATGGCCCCACATAAAATACTACTAATTTTTAACTTCTTTAATTATCACATTGTACCCTTATCCTCCCTTTGCTTCCATTTTCACATTCTTCTTACCATATCCTAGTGCTGTAAAGCTCTTCTACTATCACACAGTCTTCAGCTTTTTCTTAACTCCAGGACTCTTACTGGCATTAACCTTCAAATTAAAGTTGGTGAAGCTGAAATGTATCTCAAAAGGCAGGAGCAGCAGACAAATAGGCTTTTGAACAGAGACATTTTGTGAAGGAAACTAGAGGTAGATAATGAGCAGCAGGAAGAAAGCTCAGCTAATGAAGACAACAACTTTCCTCCAAGGAAGAAAGATTGGATCACGAACCACATTTGCAACATGAGAAAATTAACAAAAATGGTAACAACACTTTAAGTAATGATGGATAAAGCACTGGATTTTGGAGAATTGTGAGTTTGAGGTGCACTCTGGATTTGCAAAAAGGAAAGAATGGTTATCTTTTCCCATATTCAGAAAGTCAGAAGGACTGAATACTCAGTAGGCATTTATTTGCAACTCATTAAAAATCCATAATGCCTATTCACCTGGGATATACTTTCACACTTCTGTGCCATGGGAATTTAATACTCATTCAATAAAACCAAATGGTCTAAACATAATTGCACCTGTAAAGTCCTCAAAATCGTGAGATAAGTCAGGAGCCCTGGTCAAAACCTCAAAAGTTTCCAGAAGAGTCTGCTGGGTACTTTCATGAGATGCATTTTCAGACACAAATATGTGATGAGGTTTCAAAACCTAATCTCTGAAGTCTTTTCAGCTGTAAAAGCTTTCCACAACTAGCAAGCATGCCCCATGGTTTTCTAAAATAAAACAAGGCTAAAGAACATTAGGAAAGAAGTTGAATCCTCTAGTTTCACATCACCTGAACTATTATAAATATGCTCTCCTAAGTAGTGGGCTACATCCAAGATCCTAGTGCCAGTGTTTCTCCAAATACACTGGCAGGGATAAAGCCCATTAGCACCCAGCCTCGGGTCCCACACGTGCGGCACAAAGGAAGGCAACCAAGTGTGTGTGTGCTGAAGACCATTCTACTTTTTGAAGCAACAATAAGTAGCGACTGTTCTTTCATTTTCATAAGGCCCAAATGCCCTTTATGATCAACACAAATGGTGAAACACACACGATACAACCAGTAAAGAAAAAACAATGACCAAGAATCCAGCAGAGGAGCAACTAAGAAACCATCATACTGTGCTCTCTGCTCTTTTGGCTCAATTCATTGGTTCAATAAGAGTCCAATAAAATGTCCACTTTCTAAATATGTGAGACAGTTCAACTCAAGAATTGAAGTTATAAGTCTCACAATGTTCTGTGAAAAAAAAAAAAAACAACTCCTCATACCTGTCAGTTACTTCCCAGTGTACAATCTCAGTCAAAGAAACTAAGTTATTAAGTGTGATTTTTTTCAAACTCCAAGAAACAAAACAACAAAAGCACAGGGATTAGCTATCTTTGGGAACTGTTATTTTCACTAATGCATTATCTAAAAAAAACAGTGCAAAATATTAGTTGTATTTTCTCTGACTCTCAAGCTCAACATCTATAGAAGGAACACAAAGTCAGAACTATAACTGCTGGTCAACAGAGTAGGTGAGAGAAAGCAAAACTGAGTATCTTTGCTCCTTGCCATGTCACTGCAGAAATACAATATCACTTCATGACATTCCTCATTCTATTGCATATTACTTGTTTTTACTCTGGAGCACCAGAACGTCTTCCTTCAATTGTGGCTGTTCAAGGTGGTTCTTAACTAACCACAGGAAAGACAACAGATTTAAACCAATAAATTTTACCAATTGTTTTTCCTCAATTGTATACACCTGGAGAAGGAGATAAACCTATTTCTTCATTTCTCTTGGCATATCTTCAGATGCATGATTATTTCATTGCAAAGGTACAAATGCAATTCTACTAAACGTCTGTAACACCACAAGTTAACAATGCAGTGATGACATCTGAGATTTCTGCTCTGAATTCAGGCACCTGCCTGTTAGATAATATGCACAAAGTATGCTTATTTCAGGGATCATGTCCTCATTCCTTAAAGCAAATTTATTTCTTTGTCCTTTACATTATTTGCTACAAAGTCCACACTGAATCATAACTCCCTTCTTTCTTTCTCTTATATATTCCTGATTTGACATATCCTACCCATTATGATTTATTTTTGGGAAGGTCTCCTGCAGTTGTTTGTCTCAAAAAAAACAAAACAAAACAAAAAAACCCTTGTGCAATTGCAATGTAATACAATTATATTCCTTTAGAGTTTCTACTCCGTTTTATTACCTTTCCAAAATTACTTTTTTTCTTCCCGTGTTTTCCACCCATTTCTTTCCTGCACAAGCAGCACACAGGGTAATTGTGATCTCAATCTGAAAAACTTCACTTGCATTTGAGTCTTCTCTTTGATAACAGGATGCAACTTGGTCATAAGGAGAAACTAATGCTGGAAGCTAAACTCCTGCTAGATTTCAGTGTGCATGTAAAAATATCACAAACACTAATTTTTGCTTGGATATTCACAAAGATTAGCTAAATTTTGTTTACTGTAGATGTCTTATCTCAAAACAGGATTAGGAATCATTCACTGACACTGCTCAGAGCCATGTCTCTTATTTCCTCCATCAATGACATGGGGAGTCTTGTCCATCTAAATTCTTAGATAATACTTCAGTTTAGTGAATACTACATTCTCTTTCCCCAAATTTCTACTCATCAGATAGTGGGTATTGCATATGAAAAGAAATCTCAACTAGACATAACTGACATGAGTGTTGTGCTATAAAACTTCTCTGTATCAAGTCCAGTAATTATGGGCCTTAGTTTACTTGGATGAAGGAAAAGATAACTACAACAATGAAATCCCAGTGGAGGATAGAAGGGGAAGAGCTTTAACTATCAATCAATCTGCTTACCTTTAAGTACTTTTGGTCAGAACACACCCCATTTTGGTCAATGGAGTTGTAGTTGATGTCCTGGAGGAATTAAGTTACTAACTGCTTATTTTCATAAACTCACAAGGGAGGAAGAAAAAAAGTAAAAAAAAAAAACCAACAAAAAACAAAACCACAAATTGACAAAACACAAAAAGCTTCATCACAACTGGAGAAAGATTAAATTTTTTTACTTAAACCAAGATTTAAGGGAAATGTGCAGTGCTTCCTCAGGACAGCTGTCACAGTTGAATATCTGGAGATGTAGGTAGGAGAATAAAACACCCACTTTTCAGAAAGGAAGCAAAACTCATCCCAACAGGAAAAGCCATGATTTGATCTGCAGTGAGTATTTAATACATAAACTTCACCAAAACACTATTTGTGTCCCAACCTGAACTTTATTTCCCTGAACTGAATTCAAGCTTTGGCAGAGGTTCATTTTTTGGCATTCAGATAAAAAGTGGAACACATAATACAGTAACTAATTTCAGCATCCGCTCCAGCAACCTGTTTTGAAAGAAGAGTTACCTGCAACACTTGCTGAACATGTACTGAAAATTAACTTTACTCTGCAAGCAAAACAAGCCCTTGCACCATTTGAAGCTCAGTCAGCCCCCCCCTGAAGTTTCAGTGCAAAAAAAATGACAAAAAAAATGTGGTGTGTGAAAAGAATGATGACAAAGTTTAAATAACTTTACATGGGAAAAAAAAAACTTGCCTCACAATAACCTAGATTCTTCAAAGCTGGCAGATAAAAGTGATTTATTACAGAAAACAAGATAATTCCTCAGTAAATATTTCTGACTTTTTTTCAAACTGCCCTAATATTGTAGCACAGCTAAATCAAAAAATAATTAAACAAAACACTAATTCAAGCTCTCCAGCATAAAAAGAAACAGGGTAGTAAAGTCTTATCAGAAATCTCAAAAAAATAAACAAATGCAACCAATCACTCATACATTACTCAAAAGAAAAATCAATCACTCCTTTTATTATCACTAAGAAAAGAAAATCACTGCAACAAATTCACCTCATACAAATATGAATTTTATTTACAATTTTCCAAATTATCAATCAAATCCAACTTCTCAGTTAAATGTGTAGCATTTGTCCTTTAAAACAAATTGAACATTGTGTTCTTTTTACATCTGCAATATGGAGTCCATAGGTACATGCTATTTGGGGCATCTAATGGAACAAATTTGGATCACTACATGTGTTAAACACCGAAGGTATTCTGTGAAGACTCTTCCTGTAAAATTTATCTGCCTCAGGGACAAGCATTTCTACAACCACTTGTTAATGACAAATAATTAGGCAGGTTTAAAAACCCAGTATTTTATACCAGGACATACTGTTCACATATACTTCAGGGTGTGTTACCATGTTCCTATTGCAAAGCTGCCTGCTCTATAAGCAATGCTACTGAATCAGACTAAAGATTACCCACAGATTTAGATATTATTCAATGTGAATAAAAATGGCCATTGATGATTTTTACTTAAGTATGTGTAATTATGGGCCAACTTGTACCTGATCTGGTACCAGTGTAATGTGATCTGTTCTGAAACTTGAAACCGCATGGGTTATAATAAAATCTTTTACAACTGTATTGCACATAAGGTTCCTCAAAAGCACAAATCTATATTTTTGCATCCTGAACTTAGATTTTGCCTGCTAACTCTCATGAAAAATCAACCAGATGGTAAAATCCTTTATTTTTCTCATCCCAGTGTCTGTGAATGAAGAGAAGAGGGAGAAGATATATACGCTTTGGAATCCATTCAATTGTTTGTTTCTTCTGCATGTGATTTGTACTTCAGAGATGAGGATTTAAAAAAAATAAAAAGCCAGACAGACCTTGGATTTATCTTTAAAAGTACCTCAAAAACATAACAAAAATTCAATTTAATTTTGATACATATTAAAATTTTAGTCAGTTCTGCCCGACAGCATAACACGACAGAAATGCACAAGACTTTAAACATGCTTTAAAATGACATTCAACAAAGTATTTAAAATTTAATAAATAGCATACAATCACACACAAATACATTTCATACTGGATCTTTAAGCCTACTAAAAACAGACTGGCAAAGAATAAATAAAACAGTAGTTGACAGTTTTGTTTTTAAAAGGTGTAATTTCTTGTTGTTACACTAGTAGCCACATATTAACCTGCTTATCACAAAATTGGAAGTTATGAGCTTTTTTCTCACTGATCTGTTTTGCTCCAACATGTAATATCATAAAAAAATACACTAAAAGGGTTTTCTTTTGGTTTCTTTTAAACAACCAGTCTGTGACCGAGTAAACCAGTTTTTAAATACAATGAATAAATAGGGAATTAGTAAAGCAAACTCAATTGCAACAAAAATGCAACACCCCAAGAAAAGAGCCATGGAAATATATAGCCATTGCAATATTAGACAACAATAGTACTTAAAGTGATAGTGCTTGTGCACTAAGCTCATTAGAGACCTTAATATGATTTTAGTGCAAATCCCTTGAGTCCAAACAAGCTTTATACCCTACAGTATCAGGGAAAGATCTATTACCAGTTGGAACTTATTCTGTAGTGTATTTGTACACATTGGATATTTAAAGAACTAACATGTATTGTAATATCTTCGGCCCTTTTTTACTTCAAATCAAAAAGACTAATGACTGGGGATTTTACATACTATTTGGCTTGTACCATATTAGATTGCAGTTTAGGAAAGTCAGTGCTAAAAAAGCTTTTGCCATCAGTTTATCTATTATGCCTAAATTTCATGTATCATCGCATTTTGTACTTCTGAAAGAAAAAGAATGCTCCTGAAGAAAGTTTCTCCTCCCTTTAAGTAAGTTCACATTATGATGAAATTCAAGAATATTTAGACAAATGTTGAATAAACTCAAAGAAAAGTACATATTTTACATTAACAATTCTTACCAGTATTTAGTATATTAAGTTACAAGTATGTTGGCAATAATACAACAGAGTCAATTCCTAAAGGAAAATAATTCTGTACAAATTCACCTGTTAATATGGGGTTAAACAGGCAGCCAATAAGTCTTGAGCAGCCATGTTTCAGGTTCGAACTATAGTACCAGGATAAACTAAATTTGAAACTAATGGGGAAAACTTCAGTTTAAAGAGTAATCCTATTATACTGGATACACACATTGTGTATTCAGAGCCATTAAAATGTTCACTCTTATAGTTCCATAATGTCATCCAGTATAACAAGTTTAATCAACCACACAGGCTAAAATAGCTTTAACATAATGTTGCCCTGGATTTTTTAAAACTAAAACTAATTTTAACTGTGAAGTACAAAACAATGACAGATATTGCTCCAACTTGTACACAATCTTTCCTAAACAATCCGTACCTAGCAGAGTAATAATGCCTCATCGTCACTAGTTTCATTTTTCACTGTTGCCTCTAAGCAAGTGTCGGGTATCTGGGCAGTGTGTACGATGCCACAGCTCTCACAGGGGCCATCTCGACTGCATGACCTCACACTGTGATGTGTTGCACTGTAAGGCTGTCTAAGCCCTGGTCCTTGATCTGAGCTGAGATCAAGTAGAGGTCTTGAACAGTCATTCATGTCAAAGTCTGATGCTACATCAGAGACTGGAATTAACATTTCAACATCATCATCCTCTTCTCTTCCACTTACCCCATTATCAAGCTGTCTCAAAGGACTTTGGTTCTGATTCACTGAGCTTGATCTCCCTAAAGTAAAGCGTACCCAGCGTAAGCCTTGAGTCATACGGCTTAGAGCGCTCGAGAGCTGGTGGCGTGCAGGACTTGTGCTTGGGGGCTCTACACTTGTCACTTCTCTTCCACCATCCGTGGTACTGCAGCTGCTGCTCTGAGCAGAGGAACTCCCACATGCTCCCACTGCTGCTTCTATTGCTGTTGCAGGAGGGACTTTTTGAGGCAAGGTGGCAGCAACACCACCAACTGCTCCTGCTGTGTCTCTTCTTTCATTTTCTGTGTCTGTATCATCAGATTCAACTGAAAACAAACCTCTGTGAGTATTATTTCTTTCAGCTTCTCTACTAGTACTTTGGCTGGCAACATCATCTCCATCCGCTGAGACCAATGCCAACGATCCAGAATGACGTGACCTCGCAAAATTAAAAATTCGATTCCAAAAGTTACTTGATCTGCCAGCAATAGGAAGTCTGATCGAGGTAAATCCAAGCTGAGATCGTACTGCCAGCCTCAGGTTTTCAAGAACTGAAGCCTAAATGAGAAGACAAGCAACAATCAAGCACTGACAGTCTGCTGGTACTGTTCTAGCAAAGAAAGAACGATAACTATTGTGCAAAACAGCATTTAGCAAAGTTAAATGTAGAATCATAAATATTAGAAAATGCTGCATCTTTCTTAATAAGGATCTGGTATATGTAGCAATAGGCTATTTAAAAAAAAAAGTGGACATGACAAAAGTCTAGATGCTCTAGAGGAAAAAAAATTATAAACAGCCAAGTTAAGTGGAAATACATATGTAAGGACAATAAAAGAGCAATGACTTCTATACAAGGTATATTTCTGCCCTAATCAAGGATCTCTAAATATAGACAATGTGAAAAGCATTATAGACACTATAGTCTGGATGCGGAACACTGATTAAAGACAGTACAACTACAGAGCCAGTAGAGCAGGCATACAAAATCTACTAACAGTCTTACCAAAAAGGGAGTCACCGTAGATTTTAAGAGGACAGCAAATAGAAACATGTCTTGAAAAGTTTAGGATTTGTAAATAATGTCTTTCTGAAAAATATTTAACAAAAGGTGGCTGCCTTCTTTATCCACTGTCATAGGGCTGCCTCAAAGGGACTAAATTAAGTAACTTCTCCAGCACAGGCTTATAGTTTGTGTTTTTTTCCCCTTTCTGGTATAATCAGTTAATTCCAGTTTCAAAATGCTTGAATGCTTCTGTTCAGATAATTTTATCTTATGTGTTTTAAACTTTAAATTTCCCACATTCAGTACATTTTCCAGTTATCTAGCTACGGAAGAATGCATGCATGAATTTTCCTGTTTAAAATCCAGTATAACTTTTCAACTGTAAGGTAACACAAACATAATAACACAAAGTCCTTTGTCTTAGGGATCCTGAACTAAAACTTAGAGAAAGCATTGCCTCAGCTAAGTAGCTCAATTCTCAAATAGGGTATAAGATCTTCCAGATGCCCATCATTCTAACAATATTCACAAATGTGTTTAAGTAGAGGATAAAGCCCATATTCACAAGTTTTCATGAAGATTATGGCAAAAAAGTAGAATATTTGTCAGAAGAGCCATTTCCCAATTAAACTCTTAAAATATACGCATGTATTTCCCTTCATTTATAAAACCTGGAATTTAGTGTTCTCATGCTGTCACCTTCATCTCTCTTCCACCATCCTTCAGAGAAGACAGCAGAATATCCAAAAGATATCTCATGCACAACCTACCTCTTCCCTTCCCTCAGTTCACAGTATGACTGAATTCAAGCATGCAGTATCTATGTATGGCAGCCTTACTTTTAAAAGCTACTGAAGAGATTGCTACTCATCTTTGAAAATCCAGCTCTGAAAACATGTATCAGTTTCAGGCAGAAAGCACTTCACTGAAATTAGAGCATCCCACATTCCAATAGCTTGAGATTTCTAGCAAATCTTGAATAAGTATCTCCAGTCCTACACAGATTTGCAATCTTAAAATGATTATTTCACTGAAAACAAATTTTAATACACCTTGACTTAATATTGACTTTCTTGTCCCAACACTTTACCATACTAAAAATCGAGGTTTGTAATTTATAGAATTCAATTTACATTGCCTTGAGTTTTTACTAATGTCTCCTCTGAAGAACAAAGGTTTTAAACAATGCAACTTAATTGGTTAAATATGAGCAAAGCTTTTATCACGGAAACATCAATGTTCTAGAATGACATTTTCATTACTTTTGATGGCCTGCTCACTACTATTTCTTATTTCTATGGCAGTTAATTGCTCAGTATAGCAAACTGAAAACTTCAGTTTTCAAGGCCACAAGTCTTATTTGATATACTGGTTCATAATGGGAATTCAGTAACACTCTCACTGTTTGAAACTGTTGTATATGCATCAATATTTTATGGAGTGTAAAATAATGATTACATAGAAAAACTATGAAGCAACTACATTTTATTATGTTTAATTACAAAAGTTCGCCATATAATTCCAATATATTCTGAAATGAACTTAAAATGTATCCAAAGAAACAGTGGTTAATTCAAGTCAAAATGAAGAGTAAAGAAAATTTCAGTAATTACACAGATTTTTAAAAGCTCCAGTACCAGTCTCTGATCGCAGTCACTACTCATCTGGGTTTTTCAGAACTGCCCTCTCTATGAGGAGAATTCATTTTAGTAAAACCCAAGATATTTACATCACCTTTATGGGATTCGAGATGAAAAAGGGGTGTGAGGTTTTTCTAGGTTTTTCTAAAATTCGTAATTGTTCCTACACATATTCGTATGCACCAAACCTGAAGTGCTCCAGACAAGGTAGGCATCTGCAGGAAACACTGGTTTGTTCCAAGTTACCTGTACTAGAGGACTTGCACATCATGACAACTGCATTGTCTCCAGGGACTTTTTTTGAGTTAACTCTACCTCAAGGGACTTGTGAACATAGGTCCATCATAAACTGGTGAAACTTAATTGTTTTAGAAAAGAGGACAGCAAGCCAAATTTGTAAAAGTACAGAATTGGTTTGGAACAAAAACATACTGATCTTTATTATAACGACAGTAACCCACTGAAAAAGAACAAGGGATTCTACAGGGCTCACTACAGACGTGTATTAAATTCACTGATGAAGTTCAGTGCTAATTTACCTATCCAAAAAATCTGCACAGTGTTTTTTAAAGCCTCTCATGAAAACTGCAATTTATTTTTCTCTTTTCCTCTGCAAAATCTTTTGTGATAGTTCCCAGCTGCTGGTAAACATGTGAGCATGAAAGATCATGTGATAGTCACGTAATTTTCTTACAATAGCTTTGCGTGAATTAACTGCAACACAATATAATTAATGCCAACTCTAACAGAGCACAGCTCTACTTTTCTTCTACTTCTTGCAAGACCTTTATAACCAAGAGACATTTTTAACTACTTAAAAAGTTTTTTGAGAGAAATTAATTTTTTAACCAAGTAAGAAATGCCCCCATCATCCACCTGTGAATCCGGATGACTAGAAACTATCAACTGCCATTTACTAGCTTTGGTTTATTACTCAGTCACGAATAATTTTATATGGAATTACACCCTGCCCTGCTCCACCATCCTATTATGCAGAGCAGGCATGAATGCACCTACACACTGTGCATGTGAACTACCATTCTGCATTAGAAGTTTAGGTCTTCTTTCCCAAATTGCAAAGTGTCACCTTGCAATCATTACTTTCACAACAGTAATATGGAACATACAATTAGATCTACCAATCTATTACTTTTCATGCAAAAGGAGGTTCTATAGTTTGCATTACTGGCATTATCAACAAAAGAAAGCCTGCAAGAGAAAGTGTGGTGTTACTATATCATGATGTCGTTCAAGGGCTAATCATTTGTATAACACTATTGACTTGAATGGAGAAAAAGGAAATGCTGTAGAGAAAAAGAAAGCAAATGAAAATTACAATATCTTTATTTTAGTCTCCTTAAAATGTAAGGGATCTGCCTGCTATTTTGAAATCTTACCTGATTTGGGGAACAAACAGGGAAATCTTCAACTGGTGGAATTAAACCCTGGGCAATTAATTGGCCATAGGATGGAGGAGCTTCTCTTCTTAACAGTTCAGCCTCAACCCTTGACAAATGAGTTTCAAATGATCTTTCAAAGAGAAAAGACATTTCAGAATACATAAGACACTGATTTATATATGTATCTATATATATGTGAATGAAAGTACATCAGACTATTATAATCTGAAATAGAAAACTTCAGAAGATTAAGTTTTGCTAATTTAATTGGAAAAGAATATAAAGTCATTCCTGTGAGTCTGTCCAGCTGAAACGAGAGTAAAAAAAACCCAACAGAAAAATAAATTTCTTAAAAACAAATAAACAAACCAGCCCAAACCCATGGGCTAAATATAAAAAGCACCATGAGTAACAATTATATTATTGTAAAAGATTGAAGGATATGTAATCCTGGTATGAACTAGCCTACAAGAGAAGAAACATGCTCTTAATATACAGAACTGTGATATAAATTGCCAATTAATTAACTGCAGTTTTTGCACACTGTCTTTTTGGTAACAACATCTGAAAGCTTTAACCCTCTATAGTGAAGTGATCAGAACACTTCTATACTCTTTTATTCACTGTGAGAGTAGTCAGTCCCTGGAATAGGCTCCCGAGGAAACTGGGTCATGGCACCCAGCCTTCAGAGTTCAAGGCACATCTGGACAATGCTCAGCCATAGGTCATAACAAGGTTTAGCTTTAGAAGTCCTGCAAGAAGCAAGGAGTTAGACTTGATAGTCTTTATTGGTCAGTCCCTTCCAACCTGATAAACTCTCTGAGTAACTAACCTCTTTTCACTGTCAAAGAAAAGAAAAAGGAGCAATGCCTTTATAAATCATGTGCAACAATATCTGTATGGAAATAAAATACTTCAAGTACAAACAACAGAAAATACCAAAACACTTAATAAAGCTGAATTCTACTTACCTTCGCTCAAACATCCTGAGTGAGTACAATTTGCAAGTACATCCCAGTGCAATGACAAGCAGCAATCCACAAATAAGACTCCCAATGACAGCTGCAGTTATCACTCTAGTGGGCACAATGACTGGGCAATTCTCTTCGTCACTGCCATCGCCACAGTCATCTTGAGAATCACAAACCCAGCTCTCAAACACACAGCGGTTATTTTTACAGTGAAAATTGCCTGGCTGACAGAAGAAACAATTCTTTTCATCTGACCCATTAGGGCAATGGTTCTGGTAGTTGCAGCGATCTGAACGAGGGTAGCAAACACCATTTCGAGAGCAGGGAAACTCATCTCTTTGGCACATGGTGCAGTTGGTTTCATCCCTTCCATTTCGGACAGTGCCAGTAGCCATCGCAGCGCTGCTGCTCTGTGTAGCACCCCCAATTTCCACCACATGGGATTTCCCAGGGCAAACAGAAGCCATCAACTTGATAGGTTGCATTGAACCCTCTTGCAGCATTCACTTTGTCAGCACAAAAATGCACTCTTATCTGTCCTGAGGACGAAACAACTGTGAGGGGAGCATGAGAGTCAAACGCTGTCAGTACACGCAACAGCCTCCGTGGATTCTCCTCTAATCCATCATATATTTTGACATAGTCTCCATAACCTGTACCATCAAGTTTAAAATCGGTGAATCGCAAGATTACTTTGCGATGATCACCAGTGTCTATCAGCCAGGTGCAGTTGCTGCCAGGTGGATAGAAGTCAGGATAGTTGGGAGAACTGAAAGTACCATAAAAGTATTTCAACCACTGCCCACATGTTGGCACATCACAGTCTATTTCGTCTCCCAGGTCAAGACAATCAATATTACCATCACATTTTAAAGATTCTGGAAGGCAAGTGTAAAGCTTGGTAAAGCGGGAAAGACACTGGAACTGATTGTTTGCACAAGGCTGAAAGGAAGAAGCTGTTGGAGGATTAGCTTTGGCACAGATTTCTTCATCCGAGTTGTCTCCACATTCATCCATATTGTTACATTTCCAACTTTCTGGAATACACTTCCCATTAGCACAATGAAACTGGTCACAATCACAACTTGGTTCATCAGATTTCCCTGAAAGTAAAAAAAAAAAAAAATTAAAAAAAGATTTCTTACAGTTTAGCACTTTATGGTTTGTGTTGCACATTTATTTGTTGCACCAGGTATTTCAGAAGGGCAAAGCAAAAAATGTCTTTAAACTATGGCAACTTTCAGCAAATTTGAAGATAAAACATTTTTTTCAAATCAAAATTCCATCAACACACCAGCACGAAACTTATCCTTAGCTGACTTCAGTCAAATAATTTTAACCCAAGCAAGAAAACAATGCTCAATTATAGCTATTGAGAAATCTGCCTTCTAATATGCTAAAAGTAAGTTAGGAAAAAACTCATCTATCACCCAAAATTCAGAAACATTTTGTGCTGCAGTACCCATTATCTCCTCAGATTCATCCCCAGTAAAGCAGTCAGACTATCTTCTGCTTTTGGAGGTTCTTACCTTGAACCAAAGGATCTAAGGCAGAGAGAAGCTGACAGCTGAAGATTACATATTACCACCAACCAAAGAAAGAAACCTCTTGTCCTCTCCTTTTCCCACTGTTTGCTCCTGCCTCTCCTGCAGCAAGTAAGATGGGAATGCAGCAAATGCAAAAAATGCATGCTTGCTTTTACTTACTAAACTTCCAGCCATGCTGAACACAGAAGCATACCTGGGATACAAGTTATTTCAGCTCTGCAACAATTTAGCTGAGTCAAACACTGCTGCATCACTTTTAATCAGTTATATCTACAAACCACAGTACAGACTGCAAAATTTTCTATAAAACAAATTGTCATGGTCTAAATATTTAAAACAAGTCTGCAATGCAGATGGTCCTACAAGCAGTAATTCAGAAAATGAACTAGACAAATATACATTCATTGTAAGGAGCCCTATACCTAAGGTTTTATTAAGAAAACAGGAAAGATCATGATGAACTCACCAAAATCCTAATGCTTCCAGGAAAAGCATGTTCTATCTTTTTTACAAGATAACAATTCAGATTGGAATGGAGTGCATCTAATAAAATCATCTGCTCAAAACAAGGCCAACTAGTGTCTGATTAGGCTCTTCAGGGCCTTCTCCAACCAAGAATTCTTAAAGTTCTAGTGCTTTACTATACAATATGATAAAAGTTTTCACAGCTAGCTTGAATTTGTCTTGCAGGAACTAATCTGCTGTGATAGGTCAAGTCATATCATACTTCTCCTTTTTTTTCTACTTTAATAATTCTTAGAAAGCATTAAAAATAAATACTCTAACTTAAAATAGTAATTTCTCTTTAGAAAAGTGTAACACAAGTTTTACATTTCACAAATGCTGAAGTTTTTAAAAAGTGAATGCAGGAAAAAATGAAATCATCAAGAGTGATAAATGTTATAAGCACTGCTGAAGAATGTTTAATTCTACAAATTTACTTTCAGAGACTCAAGAAGGAGAGTAAAATGTATGTGCTGGTGGTGACTAATTTTCAGAATACTTTCATTTCACTATAAAAAAATCTGAAGAACAGATGCAGTATAAATGATACTATCTTCTTATTCTGTTACAGGTAAGTAAGTATTTATATATATATTACACTCACACACATACATATGGATCACAGTGTTAGTGCAGCAAAGTTGGAACCTTGGCCTTGAATCTAAAACCTGCAAAACTGAACTGCTAGACTAGTCCTACCTAAATTGAATGACTGTGCTCCATAGGTGGAGGTAATAGAATAGGAGGTAGGAGAATATGCATCATTGAATCTGCTAAAGTTCTGATTCTAATCTAGCTCAGTCCTTCTGTATTGTAGAATCTGGAAGAGGTTGAGAAGGAAAGCTGTAACATGGAGTTATAAATATGGATGGAAATATTGCAGTAACAAAACAGGATACAATTTCAACCCAAGCTCTTCCTTGTATAAACTTCTAAGCATCCCAGAAAGGAGCTGGGATACTTGATCCTGATTTAGCATTTTTAACCACCAATCCTGCCATCCTTATATGAAGAAAATTTACCTATGAATCAAAAATTAGAGTCTTAAAATGATAAGATATGTACTAAATAAGACTAACTATGGAAGCTGTACCACAAAAGACTTCAGGATAGCAAAAGACCATTAGCAGCACCAAGGTACAGTTGTAGCCAAAGTGCTAATACAAGTCTTCCCGGCATTTACAGTAGCCATTGACCTCTGTGCTTTTGATAACTTTATTTTCCACTCTACATCACCATTTGGAAACTGTCCCATTTCAACTCCCATAATTAAAAAGGCTGATAAATGCTAAGTAGTGAGAGGAAGACAGAGGGAAGAAAGACAAATAAAAAGAAGCAATTTCTGGTCCAGTATCTTTCTCACCTGTAATGCTTTTTTCTTTCCTATTACTGGTTTGTTTTAAGTTAAATATAAATATTTACATATTATTTTCTTTAAAGAAGTATTAATCCAAATAATACCTATGACCTATCTTTCACATCAGATATTAAACATGGGGCTTCCCTGACGGTCACTTTTGCACTTGGAATCTGCAGTGTTTCTATCATTCCAGCACAGATAAGCCTAACTTGCATTCAAGTAACTAATGTATTACTGTTTTTACCCCTTTCTCTACAATGACTTGTCAACTGTGAGAGTAGCCTTAAAAACACTGAATTAAATAGTCTATTGAGGTGTTAATATGAGTGCTTCTACATGATGCTGATGAGAAGAAACCAAACATAATGGCACAGTTGAATGCATAGCAAGTGTTACTATTTCAGAAGCCTATTTTGACACTCAAAGGCAGAAATGACTAGATGATTATTAAAGCAACTGTCAACTCTTCTCCTATATACAGAACTCTAGTTTTAATTTAAAACATGAAAAACCACTCTGTTCCCCCAAACACTAGATTTTCACCTTAATTGTGAAATACTTCTTAAGTATTGTATCAAACATTGGGAGCAAACTCAAGCCAAAGTTTCAGTAAGGCTTGTTTGTTAAAACACAAACAAGCCTCCCCAAAATAAATTTTATTTATTTCAAAAAAGACATTTATAAACATAGGATCAAAGTCTGAAGCACTCTAATCAACAATAGAAAATAGAAGAAATCAATTTGCAGAAAAAACTGCCTATTATTGAAAATGTTACAGCTTCTTCCAAGAGGGGTTACATAATGAAATTGTCTTAAGATCAGAGAAAAAGAGAGAAAAGGGTTTTCAGAAAAATTCTACAAAGCCCATGGCTTACCTCCCCTACCCATTCCACACTCTTATCCAAGGTATCCTTCCTTCTCAAAACTCAGGAAGGAATGCTGCCTTTCCTCTGCACCTACTTTGAGAAGGAAGTGAAAAGGGCAGAAGCTGATGCCTGACACAGGTAACAGAGTTTACCTGGGCCACTGGAAGAATCAGCAGCACAGGGGACAACTGATTAGCCAGTGGCTTCTTCCCTGCTCCTTGACGTTTTTTGGTGAGACAGTGAACAAAATCCAGGTAGACCACTGCCCTGAAAGCTGGGCCAGCCAGCATCAAATGCAAGGATGCATTATTTCCCCAAGACTACTGAAGTGCAAGGAGCTGAACCACAGGAGATTTTTTGTAGACTAGAGAACACGTGAAAAGAGAGGAATAAGCCTGCTTGGAAACTTGTTTGTGAGAGACTGACACAGTGGAGGAAGCTACTAGGTAAGAAGAATGCAGAGTACAAATCAGGAATAAATATAACTTAGACTAAAAGAGATCAGGGGTATATTTACTGAATCTTGTTGGAACAGTTTTGAAGGTGGGATATGTTTACAAGTATGAACTGTTTTATGGAGGAGTCAAAAGTTGGTGTGCATAGAGATCAGGAGCAGGCTGGTGAGTAGCTAGTGGCCAGCAGGCCATCTGGACAGGCACACTTGGAGGGAGCAAGGTAACATGAAATCACTTGTGAAAACCAAGAAAAATCTAATCCAGTATTTGGGATGATCATGATGTAGAACACCAAAATCATGCATAAAATACATAAAACCTCTTAAAGCCAGTAAAAGTTTGTAACTAGTCTTGACCCACAACTGGTTTCCTCCTCTCTCTTGGCAACCTCTAATAGAACAAGAATGGCTCACAAAAGTCTTAAACTATTACTACTGGTAACTAGCTTTTTATCACATCCTGTAATGACAGAAGAAAGATTTTGCATGTACAGAACCATGTTGGCACTTGGGTGGGTTAATCTATCCTATTAGTGGAAGGGATTTTTAAGATTTATTTTTTTAAAAGATAGTATGCCTTCTGGAGATAGGAAAAATGATGCAAATTCTGTGAGAAATTTGAAAGTTCCAGTGCTTTACTATACAACATGATAAAAGTTTTCACAGCTAGCTTGAATTTGTCTTGAAGGAACTAATCTGCTGTGATAGGTCAAGTCATATCATACTTCTTTTTTTTCTACTTTAATAATTCTTAGAAAGAATTTCTTTCTTCTCTCACTGTACTTAAAATACTCAGGTTACCCAATTACTTTAACAAATTTATTTTAGTTTGATGAAAACATTTCAAATCTTACTATGTTAAAAGAACTTCCAGATGCCTACTACTACTGGCTAACCTTTTTGTCCCAAGTATCATTCAACCTGCTTATTGTTATTCCCACTTAGAATATACAAATTATGCATGGGATCAAAATACATTACCTAATCTGTATTTTCTCTGATTTCAATAGACCTTGAGGTGACTACAGAAAAGACCTATAGTCAGTACTGTACCCTATCAGAATGAAGTAATTCTGGAAACAGGAAACAAAAAGAGAAACCATAAAATTATACTAGGTATCATTTGAAACATACCAGCAAAGTAGGCTAATCTGAAGCCTTTTCTGGAGATGCTATCATCTGAATGAAACCTTATCCAAACATGATCCTGTGAAGAGATGTATGGTGAGGGAATGGAAGAGCCACATGCTCTATAGCCTTCAATGTTCTTGTAGCTTCCAATTGTTAACCAATCTGAGCTGCATCGTCGAGATCCCTGAACATCAAAATCTTGAAAGCTGAAAAAGAGAAAAGGTCAAAAGTGCTACTGAACTGAATATTACACAATCAAGCTGCTGAATTACTACATATGAAAATTAGCCTGAAGTTCTTTTTTTGAAATAAAGAAATACTTCTTCTTCTGAAATAAAAAGAGTAGCTTCTCTACCCATGTAGGATAGAGAAGGGTATAATCTTGTGCTGATATTTTTATATTATGAGGACAGAAGGATCCATTCTGTCAAACAAAATATTGCATTCACCATTTTTGTGGAACTGCAAGAAATGCAATTTTGCTACGAAAACACACTATCTTAATCTATAATTCTGGTAAAGAAATTGTTCTTATGTGTATTATTTAATGACTTTCATATACTACTAAGTGATTTTAACTCAAATTTCACCACAATTTCAGCTAATGCTACACTTATGGCAATATTATGATTTGACATTACAAATACATCTAAATTGTTCAAAATTATGTTTTCAGATAAGACTTTCGCCCAGTTGCACTGCTTGGCTACCCAAGCATTATGTCATGGACTGTACTCAGCCAAGACAATGCTAATGACAGGTGAGGGGAAGACTGTGCAAAACAGGTCTGTACAGTCAACAGAGCACTGTCAGAACTGAAATGTGATATGTATGAGTGGAAGAAAACAACATGAAAGAAAAAAGGAGTTTTATTAAAAATGAACAGTATGGAAAGTTTAGAAAGCATTCTAGTAGCTGAACAGTTTTACCTACTTTACATTGCATTTATATCAGTTAAATATTTAGTAGAAAGATTGTTTAAATTAAGAAGCAGAATTTAAACAAGTAACTGATGTCAAAGCCAATACTTCATAATGAAGAACAGTTTCTTGGGTCAGCAAGTCTGAACTGGAAACTAAGGAAAACCTGCACACAATGCAGTTTCATAATCAAGTCTATGAAGCAGTACTAACTTGCATGTTGATGCTAAAAGAAATTAGTAATCAGAAATGATGAGAACTTGAACCCACAAGTTTTTTAAATAACTACTT
This sequence comes from Luscinia megarhynchos, assembly GCA_034336665.1. NCBI lineage: Eukaryota > Metazoa > Chordata > Aves > Passeriformes > Muscicapidae > Luscinia > Luscinia megarhynchos. The sequence goes on from JAPFBE010000002.1 coordinate 82,601,790, forward strand.
TAGAAAAGTTACAAGTGAAACTGAGTTCCCTGCAACAGAACTCAGCTTTCCTAAACTGCAGTCATATCTATTGACTTGTTATTTGTTGCTGACATTTTTAAGCACACCAAGAGACCTCACAGCAATGAAGCACTACAGCATTTAGTCTACACACTTTTTAATGAAATAATCCTATATTTCAAACACATTGAAAAAATTCAAGCAAATAAGCACACAGATTTTTTCACCGATTCTCCAGCTAAAAACAAATACTACTTATGCAAGCAAATCTGATAAAAGTAAAGGCAAAAACCAGACAGCACTGAAATCTTTGACTTACAGGAATGAAGAGAAAACAGGTATGTGTACAACTGGCAGTTAAAAATGTCTGGTACTTCTTCAATCCACATGGATAATGCAGGAGCACTGTTACCTTATAGTAATGATCTCCCCTGGGTTTGCATGGATGTACCAGCTGCAGTTAATTCGGGCAGGATACTCAGAGGGCCACCCTGGACTTGTGATTGTCCCGCTTGGTGATCGAATTTGTTCTGGAATATCTCCACAAGCTAAAAAATACATATATATTGAAAGTGACTTGATTAATTCCATTTTTAAAAAAGCCAATAGGACAAAAAAACCCCCATCCAATCAATCAGCACCTAATCAGGGAGAATATCTGAATTAGATGACATACCAATTAAAAAACCCACAACTTCTAAATGAGTTAGAACTTTGTCATGGAACATGTCAGCCAAAAGATGCTTTCCAAGCTGCCAGTGCAGCAGCTGTTACTTATGTCAATTACTATTACAGATTAAAAAAGAATATTCTATGTGGACTTTTACAACCTTATTAGGTTAAAGACTTTATTTTTAAATTTTATTTTTAGTCTTTACGAAGTTCAATTTAACCATGCATTAACACCTTATACTGACAAGTGCATTAGAATGTGAAAAACAAATTAAAGCTAAATCATCAAGCAGTGGAAATTTCCTGTCTTAGGTAGACCCAGTGTTTGACCATCATTTAGATACCTTCCCCCTTCCAGTCTTGGCATGGAAATGACCTCCATATGATTCCAAATGCTTGAAAGGAAAAGAGCACTCACTGCAGTAGAGACCTGCGTAACTACATTTCTGATAATGGACTAGAAAGTTGGTATTTATAGGTCTAATTATATGCAACTGAAGTAACTCAGTCATTGTACTCTTACTTTATTAGAGGTGCAGCTTTCTGCATTGGCCTTAACTCAGCTGCTGCTCCTTCCACAGCTTTAGTGTTCTCAATTCTTCTGATTTTATTTGAAGTAATGTACTTACACTTTGTGCATTTTGTTTTCCTTTTTTCCCCCCCCTCCTAGCAGCCTTATATCCAACACTTGTCATATAGTACATACACAACCTTCACATAAACAGAAAGGCTAGACTACACTCACTGCAGACCTTCAATTATGAGGAAGTCTCAGTGGCGAGACAACACATTAAAAATAACTGCCCTCTATGCTTTCATTTGTCAATTTTATCACTGATAAAAAATCTGCCAAGCTGTCAAAGTTACTGTAGCCCAGTAAGTGACACATAGTAGTTTGAACACAATAACTATTACAAATAAGGAAGCACTTCCATTATTGTCTGATCATCAATCAGAACTGATTAAAGAAGAATAAACTGCATTTATAACAGTGGAAAAGTTGCAATAATGTAATTTGGGGATTATTTTTTTCTATTTTTATACACAACCAAGCTTTAAAAATAATTTTGCAATACTACCTGAAATTTAAAAAAGTTCTAATGTTAAATTATTATTACTTTAAGGTATTTCTGTATGGCATAACAAATACACTTTAAAATATATTTTAGAAGAACTAAAAGACGTGCTGACGTATGTCTGAATTTTCTATATTAACTTAAAAACCACAGCAAAAATAAAACTCAGGAGATTTTCTATTTTTCTGTATATATATAAGAGAATAGTGCTTTAAATAGTTTCTCACATGCTCTTTTTTTTATTCATGCTTCACATTCAAGTATTAACAAACCCCAAATGTAGGACACAGGAGCTGCCCTAATATCTCAGGATGAAAGTCACAAAATACAGAAATATATTTCATTTGACTATGCAATCATTCACTTTCTTTTTAATTTTTTGAGCAAACCCTATAGGTGGTGCTCTAACATCATGATAATTTGGAACACATCTCCTGTGTAAGTGATCTTTTGGTACTTAACATTTGTTCAGGCAATAAATGTAAGGACTTGAAAGAAAAGCTGGTTATTCAGTTGTTAAAGTAAAATAGCAGTTTTAACAAAATACCAAAAAACATACAGAACAAAAACATGGAAAAAAAAAGGGGAATGTATAAGACACTTTGTACCAAGCTTGCAAACACTGGCAACAATTCTACATTCTACTTGGTTACTAATGAAATAGTACCCAGCTTCAAAGTTGCCTGAGATTTACAGTACAACATACACCTGCTGTCAGATATTACCAAAGTGACAGACAAAATTTTGGCACTGAGAACCTCTAAAGAAGCTATTAAGTTTACCTGACAAAAGAAACTTTGCACTAAAATACATAAAAAACAATCATTCAACATGGGTTCATTCAGTTTTAGAGAGTTCACCTCCAAAAACATTAACATGCTAAACGCCACAGCAGTACAAACAGTAATGTATTTGTACACAAGCACAAATGGAAGGAATTACACATGAAAATTCTGTATAACATAGGTAGTGCTTTCAGAGAACATGAAAGCTTCCAGTTTTACTCAAACTCAGGATTGTTTTATCCTTTGCAGAATCAATCTTATGCCTGTAATTTCTACATTCTTTTATTTAGATGTCTTTTTCTCCGTTTCCAGTAAAGCTCACACTACAGAGCTGAGAGCAAAAGATGATCATTTGCAACAGCATCCAATACCAGGAAAGAGAAGCAGACTTTGGAGGGCACAAGGAAGCAAGAATGACCACAGGCACAATAATACAGGGTGAACAAAACAGTACAAGTGCTGTAGAAAACACCGAAGAAAGTATTCATGCAACAGAGTGGGGATTCAAAACCAAGGGAATGGATTTGAAAAGCAGATTATAGCTTTCCTAACTTCAAGTTGGCTAGACAAGCTAAACACAGTTGCATAGTTAATAAATAAATATAACTCAGGAGACAACAGAAATCTCCTGTTTGCTTAAAAAGTGTATAAAGGTCAAGATCAACTGTGCAGAAGCTGCACTTCAGAAGTGCTGTCTTTCTGAGAGAGAATAATTTCTCAAAGAGATTTTAAAAATCAAGGATAGCCTTTTGAAATAGAACAGCTTTAAAGGGAATATATTTTATAAAGACAATAGGAAGCCTTTAAAATCTTAAATTAAATCTTAAACTAAATCTTAAAATCTTAATCTGCGTAACTAGGATGTTTCTCCTACACCTTTATAGACTATAACAAATATTTTATTCATGTATTTGTAAACATGCACAACATAAGCAACACCATGAAGGATATGGGATTTAAAAAAAAAATGCAACTATCAGCATGTAAAACAGAAATGCATCAGTAGAGACAAACACCCTTACTTTCAGTTGAGGAAAATCTGGACTTATAACCTCAATTACTAGCAGCCCTACAAGCATTTGTCATACAGGTCAGCTGCGTCTATGACAACTTAAAATTACAAGAAAACTGATTACATTTAGAATAATTTATTTAAAAGTATTAAAAATACATAAGAGAACAGCAGAATGAAAATTAGTTGAGTCAGAATAAAAGGAAATGAGTCTGCAACCAAGGCAGAAGCATGAAAGAAATTGAGAAGGTTGCATTGTAGAGAAGCAAAGACACCCAGTGATGCGTGCCCAAGATGTTCTCAAATCTCATGCTGGTGGGTATACTATTTGAAGGGGGGAACAAACTCCTCTTGCACAATCATTTCTACATCAATGTTGCTCTTGTATTCTATGTACAATTCTGCTCATCCATCTCCTACCTGTTTCAAACTCTTTCCTTTGATAACCTTTATTATATTAATCTATTTGTAATTCTCTTTGTTACTGTGATATAACTGTTCAGTAAACTGCAATACTGCAATTAGGACTGAGGATGTTTCACATATTACAATGTAAAATAGTGGTCAAAAAAGCTTGCACATAATTTTCTGGTGTATATTAGACTTTTTTTAAAAATAGATACAACAGTTTTTCTTATTTCCTTCTCCCTGAAATTTGTTTACCATCCCATATTACAGAACATGGTAAACTATAGGATGTTGATTGGTAAACAGAAGAGAGCCAATTAAATGTTTACTGTACCAAATTCAACTAGCAAGTTATAACAAGAAAATAATTAAGAAACCTATGCAAAAATTCTGTAGCAACATCTAGAGAAGTAAAGTACCTGTAGTAAGAGTGAACAACATGTCAAGGAAAAAAGTCACTTCAGAAAAGCAGGGAGAGGAAGATTAGGGATTTATCTACACAGTAATGCCAGGAGATTAGTTGGAAAGATAAAAGAATTAGCTTTCAATGTGAACCACAGGATGATAAGGTATGCATTATATTGGACATGGTAAGGACATGAATGCAGCTGGATAAATGATCTGAAGGTGTTTAAAACAGCTTAGAGTAAAAAGAGAATAATGCTGTGATAAAGTCTAAACCGTGAACAGGGAGGATAATTATTGCATTGTAACTCTCAGGAGCAACTGAAAGTCTTATGTGGAGAGCTACAGCAGAAGGCGGCATAGGAATCTTTGCCTCCAGGTCAAGCCAAAAGGCTTTAATTTAAAATGCTCTTTGCTCTGCAATACAGAGACACATTCAGTAAAAAGGAATAATTTTATATATATCTATATATGTATGTATATAACAGTGCTGCAGTTCTTTAAAATGCAGAATGAGGGGTTGGGGAGATGGGCAATTGGTTTTGCAATTGTGACAATTATGGCTCAACATACCTCAAAGAGAGACCTGAAAATATTTCTGAACTCTTCAGATTTTAAAGGCATAAACACTTGTTCTGTAGTGATAGCTTATATGCAAAGAGACAACATTCCATTAATTGCTGCTGGCAGAAAAAGCATGTTCATATATTAGAGGAGTACCTGTAACTTGGCAATATAGTATACAGCAGAAGCATAAATACCAAAGGCCACAGAGGTCTGTACTATTAAAACATAATTTAGTAAGGTAGGTCACGCAGTCTTACAGCAGGAGCATGACAGGAAATCTACCATTAAGACAAAAATTTCATTTTAAATCCTGTCTCTGTACAACTGTCCAAGAAAATCACTTGCTTGGTTTCAACACCAAGTGAAAGTTGGATTTAGACAGATTAAAGGCCAGATGTCTTCGGCTCTATTTTACAGAAACTCTGCTTAAAATTGTACTGCTAAATATAAAGCTGTCCAGGTATGTTTGATGAAAAATATAACCTGCAAGTTAGAAAATACGTTTGGGAGACTCAATTTATTTAAAAGGAACTAAAAAAATAATTTAATTCATCGTCATCTTGGCTACTGGGCTATACTTGGTCTATGTACTTAGAATTTAAGATGCACACAGAAAGAGCAGTAAGGAAAATGCTACTGGGTCAGTCTATATGCTTTCTTCAGGCTGTCCCCATTGCCTTGAAATTCCCCAGTGAAGAACTTGCACTTTGGATTAAAAGAGAAACTCAGGAATACAGTATTTATTTTTTCTGATCAGGAAAGCTATTTAAAAACATAAGAACATCAGAGATACCTTTTTTTTTGTGGTTGTTATTATTATTTATTTCTAAATGGATTTTTCTTCTCAGTAGTTAAAGTTCTATCTACCAGCTGCTGTCATCTTGTGTACAAAGTACGTTCTGTTCTGCTCTTCTTGGCACTGCCTATTCAAGCATGCTGGCCAAAGTACTGGAAGCAGAGTCAAAAATTCCATTCACCTCTTGCCCAGCAGATGCTTTTCTGCCTGTATTGTGACCTGTGACACAACCATTGCAGTAAACAAAGGCATGAAGGGCTGTTATAACATACCCTGAAAGCTGCATAGTGAGATTTTAGGTTGACTCAGTGTCTCTCATCCATTCTAATTCCAGCAATAATTGTTCCAAGAGGGGCAATTGCTATGTTGATATTTATTATTTACAGCGTGCCATAAATGTAATGTACATGATACTTGGTGTACCAGTACTGTTAAAAAGCAACAGCATTCTTCATGCAGCACAAGAATGGGTAAGAAAGATCTTCTATGTCTTTGAATGGCAAACAATAAAAGGGAAATAGAAAGCAGTAGGTGTCACAGAGACCATCCACTTTATTCAAAAACTCAACCATACAAGTAGCAATGTAATGTTTAAAGCAAAACTGCAAGGATAACTACAGTGAGACGTACAAGCTGTTCTCAAAAAGGAGAACTTCTCAAAGGATAATTTTGACTCTTATTTTAGGAGAACGGGGTGTGAAAATCAGTTTAAATTCCAGGGATTAGAGGCAGTTTTCCTAGGGAAAGAATCAGGCTTGTATCCTGCTACCTGCTGAGGAGCCTTTATCTCCCCGTTTGCACATATCCTGGGTACCTGTATGATAAACCACGCCCAGCAGCTGCTGACGCTGCACAGCATCTGAAAAACAAAGACTGCACACCAATGCCTCAATGGCCACACAGTCCCATCATTAACGCACAACAGACCCGACTGGGCTGCTGTCCAGAAGAGGCCAAAAACCTAACTTATTGGAAGAGAAAACAGAAATCTTTGAGCAGTGCTTTTATACCCCATATTCTCCCAGCATCTCACTATTTTCTCAATTTCATAGTTCTAATTTTTTTTCTTGTATTAAGGAAAGTGAGCAGTCAAGTGTACAGTCGTTTTAGTTAAATCTAATCAGGTGAAACGCATAACTCCTGGATTTATGTTATTTGATAGTAGCAGTGTCCAAAATTACCTTTCAGTAAATTTCATTTCACAAAAACTTTAGTGTGGAAAGAAAATATCAATTCAACTTAAACCAACTTTTCTCTTAGTTCAATGTTTGTATGGAAAAATAATTAAGCAGTCCACTTAGAAAGGCATAATCTGTTCATGAGCATGCAGGTATCAGTTTTATCTTATGAGAATTTTTCCATGTTCCAGTTGCTTCATTCCTTATTACATGCTGCAAAAGGCAGTAATAATTTTTATAGCCAAATATCTCTTCATAAGATACCAGGTGGCTTTCAATATTTACTATTTAAGTCATGCATGAAATTTAAACATTACAAAAAATGACTTACCCGTTGACACTCCTGAAATATGCACATTTTCAGAATGTTCTGCAAGAGCACCATTTCCTAAAATTAAACATAATGAATAAGCTAATTTCCAAGATAAAATTTGTAAAAATTCTTCAGATACCTTTTTACAGAACAGAACGAACAAACCTGAAGTTATTTTAATTAAACATGAAAGGTCCAGCATAAGTTTTATCATAAATTAAAGAGAGAAACTAGAGAGAAAGTTACCATACTATAAAAATAGCCCCACCCAAGCATTGTTAGTTTACTAGGAACAATTCAGTATACTAGAAAGTTCAGGAGCAAGCAGAAACTGACTCTGACAGTTTTGAGAAACTTTACACGTTAGGGGGTAGACTTTGTATTTTGCATCAAGTGCTATTTTATTTTCAAGAAAGGTCTGTTTCAAAGCATCTTCCCCATCTTCTTCTGGAGCAAGATTTGTAAGTAAATGCTATGCAAATAAGGACATCCAAGGGACTATACCCACCTATTTCATAAAGATCGCAGCCTGTACCCTTTATCCAGAAAGATGGCTCAGATACAGCAGGAGCCAGCCACCTTTGAGAGTAACACCCCACCAAATGTTCATCAAAACAAAGTAGACTTGCAAAGATGAACAAGGCCCATGTGGCCATCAAGAGTAAGAGACCAAAAAAGTTCTCTCTCCAAACCCCATGTTTGTATTCTCCAAAGTAAAATAAGTCTGCTAAAGAGAACATGCTTGCTGCCAGGTGGCAGTCCTGGTACATGATGTGACACATCAAATTGTGTTTGTGTGCATTTCTCCCCTTCTTTATCCATCATCTTTTACTTTAACCTCCACAACAAATTTTTAGTAAAATCTTTCAGAAATCTCAGGAGGAAAGAGGTATTTTGATACCTAAGTTCCTTTGAACACAGACAGTGAATCAAAATGTAAAGTAAGTCTTTCACTAAGCAAATGTTGAAACCACAACTCTTAATTCTTCAAAGTTTTTTTAATACTGAAGATTTCCCATGCCACACAGATCTTTATGCATGCGATATCACTTGTTCTACCAGCACTGCAATGTCAGTGTACTATATCCAGGTAACAAGAACCTTAAATATACGAAGAAAACACAAATTCCTTTTGTACCAATTTAAAGACTGTTACAAGTTGACCAAGAACATAGTATACCTAAGCCAGCACTTCAATGCTCCCCTGGTACAATGATTACACATAATATGTTACAGAAATTGCTCCCAGGGCAGACACCAAATACAGAAAGTCATAATTTTTAGCTTCTTAAAGATACAATACAGTAGAAACCTGATTATCAGAATTTGTAGAAAAATAACAAGTTTAATTAATTTATTTTTTTAGAACTAAATTCCTCAGCTCTTCAAAGTGACGTTTCCCACCCCTTTTTCTAAGTACTAATTTCACTGCATATATTTACATACCAAGTTGCTTTGTCTCAGTTGTTAAAAAAATTCCACACTGCAACAATTCTCCTTAATGTTCAAAACACTGAAGTATTTTTAAAACAAAAGCTATTTCAAATACTGTGTTAGTGAGCAACTATTTTTCAATTAAACTATTTTCAAAGTAAAATACACATCTAGGTTTTAAAAAACTGTTCTCTAAATAATTTCTCCACTTTGCATATCACTGACATGCCAAGGGATGTTGCCACTCTAATTTTGTGTGTACAGTAACACTTAGCTCTCAATTTACAAAATAAACATCTTTGCTGGAAAATTATTTTACTTGTAACTAATTCCACAGAAGCACATTCTTGATTGTTTTGTTTTCCATTATTTCCATCAGCATAAAGAAAACATTAGCGCATTTCAAGACCTCTTGTCTAACCTAAAAATAACTTACTGACATTTCATCTTTTAAATACACCATGGATTATTCACCTTTTTACTTGTAAAAAGGGGTATTAGCACATACAGCTATATCTGTAGTTGTTGAACACTGAAAACGAACATCATGAGGATGTATAAAAAAGGAATTCATAAACATCTAGCAATATGAAAAACCCAGAAGTAATTACATTGAAGACAGTCAGTATCTGAGCACTCCATTGATGTTCCCAGAATCTGAATTCCTGACAAGCTGTCTGTACATAAAGACCAGTAAAACAAAAACCCCAGAAATCGGCTCTGATAAAAATACAATAAAACATTAAAAGACTGGCATAACACTGAAGTGATGGAAAAACAAAACAAAGTATATATATATAAAAGTCTGACAAAAACTATAAATCAGTAATAATGAGAAGAATACTAAAATGGGAACTTGCAACCAAATCGTGTATGTGTTGACTCAGAATTAATGGGTCAAGAAAACCTGAGCCAATACCTAAAGAGAGAACACTTGAATATTTTCCATCTAAATATGCTTTACGATCTAACAATTTATCTCTTGAGATAAAGTGATGTCAGATTTATTGTCAAACTAACTTCAGTGATTAGTCAGAAGTGGCACTAATGTGTGATGATGAAGCCTAAATTCAGATCCAAGTACTACAATATCAAAATAAGGTCTTTTTTTAAAATAAACTCCCAATAAACTTTAATTCCATTAAAGATGAGAAATCTCTCATATTACTTACTTTTCTATTGAAAACTGTCATTGAAACAGAGTGTGTTCAGATGCCATTTAAATGTTAACTGCTAACAGCATTATGAAAATTTTAGGCAATGATCCTTACATGATCTCAACAAATAATCACATATAAAGTTAGCCTATCAGAAGACCAAAATATTGGATAAAAGATCAGTAATTTCCATTAAGATAAGGGAACATAATTACCTTTGAAATTCCTGCTAGTCTATTTAACACAGCAGAATATGAAAATGTAAAATAAAATTTCTTAGGTCACCAGTAAGTTTTTTATATTTCTTTATGCCCTAAATAAATATTTATTATTAATGCCAATTTCCACCTGAAGTTTTAAACTGAAACAGGTGTTACTTAATAAAACTTAGCACTAGGTTTGTTACTGGAGAGTGACAGCACAGCACTGGAATCTAAACACCAAGAAGCTCTTGCCTTCTGTACTGCCTGTGAGAAACCAGGACTGGTTTTTTTTTTTTTAAACCAAAATCTTCCATCATTATTTTTTCCTGGTGACTTCTTAAAAGAAATCACATTTGTAACCATGTTCTTCATGTCCTTTTATAAACACTTAGCACAAATACAAACAGAAATATATGTCAGCTTTAGCCCTGCAACTTAAAATATGGTCAGCAACTGCATGTAAGTTAAAAAATTCAAATGGACAAGGATCAAGATAAAATCAAGCATTTAATATGCTTTTCCTAAAAAAAAAAGTCATAAATAGAATATGATATTTTAAACTACTGGCAACCTATAGGTTAAGAGAAAGTATGGGAAGTGCTTTTTAATGGCTTTCTACTGAGGTGCATGTGAGTTTGTTATCACCACTCATGATAACATCTCTAAAGATTGCTTGACTGCAATATAAAAAAACTCACCCAACTGGTTACTAAATGAGTTAGACTCTTGATAAAATGTTTTACAGCATGGAACAACCTCCAACTTTTGAGGTGCCTGTCTTCAAATAATTTTAAAATCTCCCCAATGTTCAAAGGAAGAATGGTTATGTTCAAAGTTGTTCACCCATTCTTAGAGATGTATCCATACAATTTTATCTTACTTTCACAGCAAAAAGCCAGATCTTTTGACCTCCACCACTTTTTTTTCTGTTCCACTCAAATCATCTGCGCTGCAATGCTGCCTCATCTAAGGAGCAGGCAGAGAGAGACAGGTAACTCCACAGACACTTTTTAATCCTTTTCATGACTCACAGTTTGCCAGAAGTAAGCAGGATGATACTAGGTCTGCCTTTAGGTTTTCCAGCAGTTGGAGAATTTCTCCCCTACAAATCCATATGAAACTATGGTAAACATCCCATACCCCACCCAGAAAATCCTGACACTGTCACAACATCAGTTCCCAATATCCTGGTCCAAGACTCCTATACATAGTCTAGAAAGGTGAACAGAACTAGGCAAAAGATAAAACCCATAGCATTGGAAGGTGTTTGACTCACTAACTACTTCTGAGCTTCATCTAGATAGGAGATTAAATACAGGCCAGGGGAGTGGGCTGGCAGCAAAGAAAATGTGGCAGCAGCAAGCACTTCAACTAAAGAGTGAAGGAAAAGAATGCATTCACAGTTGAAAAACATGACATGTTTGGAAAAATTACCTGCCAAGTTCTATATATCTGAAACCCAGAGAGCAGCAGTGATGCTGAGCCTCACTGTGGAGGCTAACCACAAAGCAGCAGCCTTCATTTTAGGATGTTACACCCCTACATCCGTCCTTCCCCACAGCCTACACAGCACAGCTCTCTCAAAATGGGATGAAGATCAGACACAAAGGATTATGTGCATATAACTTCACAGCACAAAGCTAAGCCTATGGTCCTGGTATGAGCCACTCCTTTGATTTTTACCCAAATTCATGCATTTACAAAAGCGTAACCAAACAGACCCCCCACTTACCTCCACCCTCCTATAATTAAGTGTCCCTTAGTCAAAATACTCAAATTAAACAAGATAACCTTCTGCTCTCCAGATACATAAATATATATTTACATATGAACTTGAAGGATTCTGACAAAGAACAAGTTTACCTAAATGCTGCTATATTTAAGACAGCAAATAACGACACTTAAATGAAGCCATTTTGATTTCCAACTGACTAAAATTAGTAATACTAATCTAATACACTGAAATGACAAATACTGCAAAAGCACACACATGACGATGTGGTACATGCAATTCCAGCCACTGTGATCATAAAATCAAATTCTGTAACTTCAGTTTGAAAGAACATCATGTATCTTGAAGCTAAGTTAAATCCAGATTCTGCTTTACAGAAAAATTGATTGCTGAATTGAAAAAATTAAAAAAAAATCATAGTAGAAAAGGCTATTTAAGCCACCTTTATTTCTGCTGTTACGCTAAGTAGTTAATGTCCACAAAGAAAAATCACACACACACCTATCTCCACTGAAGCTAAATTCTTCTGTATCAAGATTAAGCCTGTGCCATTATCCTCAACAGCCAAATTACAATCCCTTATAAATAAAACTGTATAAATTGAAGAAGTGCTGTAACTGAATGGCTATGATGAGAGAGCTTTTTCTAAACTACCTTGAGCTAAAAAGGTACCGTGGTGCATAATGAATGCTACTTAAGCAGACTGGCCAGGATATTTTCCTTGAAGCACAATTATCACGGGCAAGAAGTCAACAGCAGTCCCTATATTATATGTTTCTAAACACCCTTTATTGTGATATGTGTTCAACTTGCTTTACTTTAGACAATGTATTTCATGACCAAACGTCCTTTCTTCATCCTACTCTCAAAATTCCTTCCCACCCTGTACCTTACAAAGCTGTCTCTTGCCCTGAAGTTACCTTGCATTATTCTCCACTGAGTCCCGCTTCTAACTTACCAAAATAAGGGTACTGTATGAATGAATGAATTGGTGCTGCTTTCCGTATTACCTCACTAAAAAGCCACTTAGCCATAGTACTTTGACTATGGAGTTCAAAAATAAAAATACCCTTCTTCATCTACCGATATGGGAGCCAGTAAAATCCCTGATGACTCTGCACTATTCCACCAGACTTCTTGGAAATGACCCTTTTTGTTACCACATCTTGCAACAGTCTCAGCCAGAGGCCACTTCCTGCAAACACCTAAGCACAGCTGTGCAGAAACAGGTTCCCATTGAAGATGCCCTGTGTCCTGCTGAACCACAGTCATGCTCCTCTGCCAAGCCTGTGGGAGAAAAGTGCAAAGGCCACTGCCTGCCTACCACACCTATGGTTAACCCACGGTTATGATGTTACAGCCCAGAGCAGGGCACGTGGGAGACCAACAGAAAAACAAGTACTACTGCTCTTCTTCAGATAAACTAGATGATCTATAAAGGTTCCTTCCAACACAAACCATTCTATGGCAAAAGCATTAGTTCAGTATGTAACCCAAACTACTGTATTGAATTACTTACTTGTGGGCCACCTGCAGTTAATGAGCCAAAAAAGCAAGTCAGGAGCCTTCTCAGTCTTTTCACTCATAATTTACAATCTCATCTCTTGAACACTTTCCTTATATTTGTTAAACTAATGTGCATTTAGAATAAAATGCATTAGCTGCAGGAATTTAAAGCTGTAACCACAACCAAGAGCTACACATGGATAGGTGTATGGCCATACTGCTGCCAAGCTCTCCTGCACTGCACAAGGATCAGTATTCAGTATACTGAGAGTACCAACTGAAAGAAACACTTTCTGTAATCTCAGATGGACATGAGCATGCAAAAAAGACAGGTTTTTTCCTCATTTATAACCCAGAGTCTCTAAAATTATGATTTCTCCTGTAGCTTCTTTTCTATCTGTGCACCATGTGTTCTCCAACCACTGCTAAATCAAACTACAGAAATTCAAATTTTCTCTTCCTCAGAAGACAGGAAGAGCTGCATGTGCACTTCAAATTACATGAGTGAAGGAACTGAAAGTGAAGCGAACAGTGGAGCAAAAAGAAAAAAAAAATTAGAGCAGTTTGAAACTTACCCTCCCAGAACAGTCCATGAAATAGGGAGTTATTACTACAGGGAATGCTTCTAAGGTGCAGCAGATCTCAGAACATACAGTGCACTGAAGCCAGGTAACCATCTGTAGTATCTCCATATCCAGTAAAAAAGCGAAGCAGCAGTATCATTCCTGGATTTCTACCATACCAGCCCCGGCCTTTACAGGTACCACCATTTTACTATTTTCTGCCTTTTGACAGCTTAGTCTGCAGCCACTACATCCCTTCTATTAGAGATATGCATGAAATAAAGTTAATTTGTGCTCCAATATGTATTTGTATCAACTACTCAGAATAAGATTCACAAACCACAGTAATCTCATACTTTCCTGTCTTCACTGACTGTTTTTTACATAATGTATTGCACTTTGACCACTAGGTTTCTGTCCTACACCCAGCTGCTGCTTACTTCCTTGACAAAGGGCAACTCATGACAAAAGGCAATTTAAAAAGCATCCCAAGAAGGGATGACACTGACTTTTAGGCATTAACTGATCAATAATCTCCAGTGTAGCTGCAGAAAATCTGGAAGGGTTACTGACAAATTTTGCATTATTTATTTTTAAATCAACAGTTTGGCATTAACTAGTTAAGTTCACTTTTTTTTTCCTTATTTCCTTAGAGTTAGGTACTGGAGTCATCAGAATTTTAGGTAATCATTTGTAAATCTGATCTAAAATGTGCAGCAAGATGCAGAGTATCCTCTATTTGAGGGATGGATTAAAGAACCATTTATTTTAATAGAAAATGACACATATGATACACCAAATACTGAGTAAAAGCCTTCCTGCCATAAAGGCAGCAGTCAGAATTTTCTTCTAAAGGCAATCAGAGCTACAGTGACAACTTCTATCCCAAATTCCAATAACAGAACAACATCTGCTACAAAGAGGATACAGTTAATATATCTAAAGTTTCAAGCAGTGAAAGCCAATGTTCAGAAGAAATGAGAATGTGTTTTATATGCAAACACTACAATGGCATAGATAATTTCTTTAATTCAGAATAAAAATGACTAACAGATGAAACTATACTGAAATAGTGGCTTATTTAAATATTTAACAATACAAGAGCTAGAAATAACCACATAAAATTTCACTGTAAAAGCAAATAAAGCACAGAATTTGTTTACAATACTCAATGTTGTTATTTTATGTGGTACCATTTTATGAGACCAACTGTGATGTAACTATTTAGTAAACTAAGACAAAAGATTAGAAGAACCGATTTTGCAATGGAATAATTTTATGCAGGTTTTAGATTTTTATTTTTACCTTTTACAACAACCAGCATCTACCATTTTGTGCTTAGACAATTATTCTTGGGTATAAAATAATGAGTATGGTGCTGCTGAAAGTCTGCACTGTATACTCAAAACTTGTCTAACATTGTTTTCTTTTAATCACTCTCACACTGTACTCTCCTCTCAGAGGAACTTTGGTACAATATGTAGTTGCATTACTCTTTTGAAAAACAGGTCTTTATTCATTTCTTGATGAATAAAACAGTCATGAAGCTTCCAAATCCACATTTGCTCTAAAAAGCCTAAATTCAAAAGTTAATGAATATTTGAATGAAAATCACGCCTACCTTTACTGCCATAAGCAGGGCCACAAAGGTGATCAGAGGGCTGCAGCACCTCTGCTATGAAGAAAGGCTGAGAGCTGTGGTTATTCAGCTGTGGTTATTTCAGCACCTAAAGGGGACCTACAGGAGAGCTGGACAGGGCCTGTAGTGTCAGGACAAGAGGTAAAGACTACACTGAAAGACAGCACGTTTAGTCTGGATACCAGGAGGAAATTCTTTACTGTGAGGAAATTCTTTACTGTGAGAAGCTGTGAAGTTTTCTCTCCATAGAAATGTCCCATCTCTGGAAGTGTTCAGGGTCATGCTGGATGGGGCTTAGAGCAACCTGGTCTAGTGGAAGGTCCCCTGCCTACAGCAGGTGATGCAGACAGCCCTTCAATAGCACAGGCCATTCTATGATGATATGATTTTATAATCTTGTAATACTGAATTAAAAATCTCCAAAGATAAATATCCTACTACTTTTACATTTCTTAGCGTTCTAATTACCTCCTAAAACACCAATAACATCTGCATTCTTTCTTCAAAAATTGACTGTTACAGCCCATACTGTAAAAATCTAAGTTCACTACATCAGGGAATGCTTTGAATTAACAAATTACAAATCTATAAGCTTCTCTACCAAAACATAATACATAGTTGTATAGCATGAACTTGGGATATGGCTACATTAGGATTTTATTTCAGGTTAGGGGCATGCTTCTAAATCTCCTGATCTGCTCCACTTCCTGTGCTCTCACACACATTACACTGGGGCCTTGGAACCAACAAACTGGATTTCTTTTAGAGGATATGCTGCTACTTGTAATGAGTTTTCTGGGCCACACAGACCTCTTCAAAGAAAAACCCTTTAGAAACATATACAGCACAAACTTATCTCTCCAGCATAACTTGTTTTGCTCCAAAAATCCCCTCCTGCCAGGCTGTGGGATGTACCAACACACACCTCATGCACATCCTCTACTCACCACAGCCCCGGGAGGCTCCACCTCAACTTCAGGAGTAAGCTCAGCCTCTGCAGCCATTCAGTATAACCCATAAAAGTTCTCATTCTGGATTTATTAAGCATACATTATTCACTAAAATTACACCAATCATGAATGCCATTACAATACACATAAGAAAATATATAAATTCCCTATCATCGGAGATGTTAGCACAATACAGACTTGACATAGATGCTGCCAGCCAGATGATGCTGGAGTCTTAAAACAGAGCCCACAGAACCATCAGAAAACATCAAGCAAATGTTTGGAAGATGCTGCAGTCTACAAATAATTCACATTCCTGCACCATAAGTGTGGCTTCCCAGTCACTTTCCAATCTTTCTTGTATTTTGAGTCTGTTGTCATTAAAACACAAAATTTTAAAGTAGCAGCTAAACTACTTTGACTTAAGGATTTTTGCGTGACAGTTTCAGAATAAAAAAAAAAAAGTTAAAGCTTCTCAGTTGTTGTTTTAAAAGGCAGGGACAGAAACTAACCTGACATTATTTTTTTTATTCTCAGTCAAAAATTCCACAAACTATTTATAGACAGTTCTAATATACTTGGCAGCAAGCAGTGGAAATTGGAAATCTAGCAGAGACACTGGATCAGCTTCAACAAGATTCCTGATTTTAAGCACATAAGTAGTTCTATTCATGTCACACCCTACCCGACTTCTGCCCTGTCAGGTGTAAAGGAGGTTACCTGACTGACCACTGCCTGAGGTTGTACATCTTCTCAGGTGGTAATCTAATGCAGCATTTTGCATTAAACAGAGAGTAGGGAAAAAAAAACCCAAAAAAAACCCCAAAACAAACCAAAACAGATTACTAAACCAAAATTAAACAATTCAAACAGTGAGTTCAGTCACCTAAATTACAACTAAACCTCAACAAAAAAAGTGAGGAAATCAGAGGAAAAAGGAGTAGATCCAAAACTAGGAGGGGAAGAGACACTACACTGCCTACCCATCCTTAAATGAGCTATGTCCATTATGAGGCTTAGAAGCCTATTCTTAACTGATTAGACCCTACCATTAATTTGAACCTAACACTTTGACCTCCTATTTGGAAACTTCTACTGCTATATTACTTAAAAAACTAGAAAACCCAAAATTTCTAGCTAGTTTAAACAGCTGTTTAAAATTACTAAAACTCAGGGTTTTTTTACAAAATAATTGCTTAGCCCATTTGTACATGTTTGACTGCAGTCACTATCCTTTTCTGAAACCCCATTTCAGAATTTAAACCACATCACATTTGAGAAGTGCCAGACTAGGGGAAAATTTTGATGTGTGGGATGCACAGTGCTTATACAGTAGAGGAAAGAGCATTGCAAACTTGATTCATACTCTTCACATGCCTCATACTTTTACCTACTGGTTTCCTTAAATTACAGTTGCAGTAAAAAAACTGTTTTTGTTTTTCATCATGCTAAATTATGTCTCATCTTAATTCTTTGTAAGTACAGGAATAAATGTTAGCACACAACAATCTAAGTAGAGCTAGTGTATTGTATTTTAAAAAATTAAAATCAAAACCCCATAACCATCTGCAGATAAACAGAAAGATTTTACTACTCTGTCAAAAGTTAAGATGTTAACAGCAGGACTTGATCAGGTCATATATTCTTAAAATATAATACTGCTGGTTTTCCTCCCTTCTTCTCATGACTTGGGTCTGTGTCATCCTGAAAAAGTTCTAGGAGATGAAATTAAATTCATTATTCATAAATAATAACTGCAACCATCAAAAACTTATAAGGTTGAAGAAATGAAAATATAATTTGCTATTACTCCATGAATCTCTACCAGGAACCCAAAAACATCCAAGCTTCTGGTTCCAGCTTACAGTATGACTCAGATTTACAACTGATTTTTTTTTTTCAAAAAAGACTGAAATAGTGTAGGAGTATTAGATATTGGAGGGTGCAGGAGAATCACGAGGGTTTTTGAAAAGAAGGAAAACACTGCTCTACTGCAGCACCTTTATTAGTGAGCCTACATCTCATGTGACAAAAAAAAAAAAAAAAAATGCCAAAGATACATCCAGAGAATAATGGTTTAAAAATCCAGAAAGCTAACTGGATTAAAAAATAAAGTTACAACATTTATTTAAGTCTTTATTCAGCAGAAGGGCTAAAATGTCACAATCCAGAGATCAAAGAGGAAATTTAATGGTTCTGATTGAAGCAAAAATAGAGGATTGACAAATGAAACAGTAATTTCCAGATCTGCTATATTCTTTTTGGAACATCAGCCTGAGCAAACCAGGCAATACTGGAGTGAGTGGTATAGTGCTGCTGAGCTTCCACCTTTATGACAGTAACAATAAATTAGAATTAACAGCAACACATCCCAGCTGAATTCACTGTAGTCACATAAGTGACTTGAAAGGATGCAGTTTACTGGGAAGGGCAGTGGGGCAGTGAAGCAACAGTGTATTTACAACACATTTTGCACATAAATCAAAAATAAAAGTCATAAAAACACTGCATGTTTATTGCATCTAGGAAAAATATCCTCATTTGAAAGATAAAACTGTGTTTTCTTTCCTTCTTGTTATCTATTACTAGAAATAAAACTTTGATTTTGACAACTTTTTATACTTTTTAATGTGTTTCATTTTCTTTCTGATAGAATTGAAAAGCACTGTAGAAACACACAGAAAACTTGTTTCCTTTAATGTATGAGAAAAGTTCACAGAAACTACAGACATTGCCAAGACTTGTTCAGACTTGTTTACGCATAGTGTGGCAACGGGAATTTTTAGACCCCACGCACCTATTCACACTGAAACTGAACTTAAACCAGATGTCACACTGTCTGTCCAGCTACCTTCCACTAACACAAGACACAGTCTTGGTCCATTGTTAATGCTTCACTGAACTAATTAAAGTGTAGAAGTAACCTTGCATGGTGTAACCCTGCACCCATTCACAAGGATTGAAACATAGTGAAAAGCACAGCCAAAGGGAGGAAGAGCTCCTAAGGCAATGCATCTTTTTTGCCTGCCCCTTCAACATCTGTGAAACAATGCTTTTTGTTAATCTCATGAAAAAAACTTGTGCAAAATTAATTTCATTATTTATTACAAGCTATTTGATCTACTCTAGTTACAGCAGACAGAAGTGGACATGTCACCAAGTTTCAAGGCAACCACAACATGTAGGTGCTTCTCGCTATGAAAAGACATGGAATTGACACAGTTCTTGCTCTAACAATGTCAGCTGGGAAATTTCAATTGCTATGATAGGAAACCCTATTAACTAGCTACACTAACTTTCTACAGTTGTCTAAACAATGCTGATTATTAAATATCCTCAGGATTTAGGAAGAGCAAGAAATGAACTTGCTGTAACTTGCTGGTCATAACATACTGCATTCCTCAAAATGTACTGCGAATCGCAACAAGTCAAAAAAGACAAGACATTAATAGAAGATAGACTGCCTGCAAGACATGAAAATTATTTTCTCCAGATTAGTAACTTCTTAAAATAAGAATCAGATCTTGAAATTGCTAAAGCATGCTCCTAATATTAACATGTATGCACATATTTGCATGGGTATGCTCAGCACCTATGAAAGAATTCTGTGCATGGCAGCCTTGGTATTTTTAGATTCTTTTGTTCAGTAGACTTGATTCATCAAAGCAAACAAATGATAAGGGAAATAGCTAATAAAATTTATAATTTAGTAAAAATTATTTTGTCTCCAGTGTTTTATGCAAGACCTATATTCTTCTTCGAGAAAACTCCACTACAGCTACTGCATTGATTCAAGTCATTGATTCCAAACAGGAAACTCCCCAGAGCCTCATGGATATTTTAAAAAAGTCTAGAAGCCATCTATATGTATTTAAAAAATTTCAAAATCAATAGACAAATAGGTGCATATTGCCAAGAGCAAAATTCTCTCCCTCTCTTTGAAAAGATCATTTTTCCTTTTTTCCACCTTCCCTTTCATGTTATCTGCTATAAATCATATGACTCTTGTCCTGCAAGAATAATGCTGGTGCTGTACCTCACACCTTAGCATGAGTACACCTGTTTTATTTCAAACATCATGGAGTATCTTAGAAACAAATTTTCAAAATAAATTTGTGATAAATTTGGAGTCTTCTTTACTTGGCTCATGATACAGTAATCTACCATGGCATGGCTCTTTTTCTTGTAGCAGTACAAATAAGCTTTTCTTGTTATTATAGCTTTACTGTGTCAGGAATCGCACAAACAAGAAAAACAACTCTTACCCCACAGAACTCGCTGATTTGTAAAAACTGGGTATGATACATTTTTATCAGATAAAGAAAAGGACAACAAAAGCAACACACAATATATAAAACAACTGGAAATCTCAGCCCACCATGTTCAAAACATAAATCAACTAGCAGTGCTTTACAGGAAGCACTGCAGAGACAGGTGTGGTTGAATAAAGCACACATGATGACTTTGTGTTTCCCATGGACAGAACTATCCAGGTCGTGGGAAGCACATAGGAAAGAATGGCTAGCAATACTCCTAAGCGATACAGCTATCAGTACTAAAGAAACACAGCAGAACAACAGGAGAGTAAAACCGAGTGAAACAGAACTCTGTCATACAGGCATCCTGTGCTAACAACTATCTCCCCCAAGTCACTGAGAAGACAGTACACAATTCTGAGCACCAAAGGGAAAGGCTTGTCACTTTCATGAAACATTTAGAAACCCTGAATTACACTGATTGTCCTGGAGGTAGTAATAGAGACAAGAGAGATTATGCAAAAACACTTTTAATACAGTAATTGTAAGATAAGGACAGTTAACATTACCACCTTTATATGCACTGGAAACAAGTGCACTTCTGACAGCCGGAATACGGTTTCTCATACTGCACAGGACTGTAGGGTACTACAGCCTCTTGCCATGGGGGCTCCCAGTAGTTAGAAAAGATAAACAAAAACTTCTATTATCAGGAATTACACATGTGAGTGCTGAATAGAACAATGACTCCATAACTGCAAAATAAAGAAAAAGAAAATCCTTTCTGTAGAGCTAGATAAGCATTTGACTAGATAGACAGTTTAGGCAGCTGCAGCTCAGCAGAGTACAGCACAAGCTCAAGACAGCCACAGTATATGCAACATTGTCGAAGAGAATACAATGAAGTCTGTTTCAAAACACTTAAGCAATTTCCCACTATCAAACTACATCCCTGAGACTCACAAATTACCCCTAAAAAACTTTAAATGTGTTAAAGTAGATGCAAGTAATTTGTTGTATGGATTCTGGTTTTGCCTTTTTACATAGCAAGTATGCCACAGAAACTGAAGTATCACAATTACTCACAGATGCCATAGTTCACAAATGAAGGCTTGCTTGTATGACCCTAAATGTACTTTCTGGGCCTGCTCTCAGTAGCTGGTAAGAACAAATCTCACATTTTATGGGTCACAAAATCCCAAATTTTATGATATTACAGTAGCTCTAAGCATTCAAGAAACTTTAGTTCTTTTATGCAACATGAAAATTGAACTACAACCAATTTCCTTTTTAAATCTGCACAGATATTCCCGTCTGTCTGTCAACTACATCCATGTAGTCCTGGGCAGAACCATAATTTCTAACAAAGTGCTTTGCAAGGAGTTGGAAACATCTATAAAATTCATGATACATGTTTATCTCAGGGTCAAATTAATTCAAACGCGGTGGTACCTTGCACTCTGAATCATCATGCTTTAGATGCAATTTCACTGCAATTCAAAAGAGCAAAGAGGTTTCCAGGAAGTTAGGTGGTTGAAATAGGTGCATTTACAGAGGTGTAAATTGGCCTGCTCCACCTTAACGTTACCAACTGAACAAAAAAGCCTATGGAGATGAATGACAAAGAAATAAGCTTCCTCCATGCACTGAAACACAGCCATACTTGGAATCATACCATCTCCCTCAGTTTCAACATGGCCAGCATCAGGCTGTAAATTTTTAATTCTCCTGTTCTCAGACTCGCCCACAATGTCAGTCCCACCAGCAGAACTAGGAAAGGAGGTTCAAAGATACTTGCATCCTGGTGACGTGCACTGAAAAAACTGAAGAGCATCAGTGCTCTGGAAAACGTACCAAGCCATCAGCTCCCCAGGGTGGGAAAAGCAGGCAGACATGAGTAAAAACACACACACATACACACACACGCATTTGCTCTAGGACAGGCTTCCAAATAACAAAAGCACAAATAGGAAGAGAGGTTTCAACACACTAAGAGGAATGAACACCTTGGAGAAGAGAATGCCATCTAACAGGTATTTCCATAATCCTTATCACTGTATACCCTTACATTCATATTTACAATTACCTTCCAGTATGCTATCTCTATACCTAGTACATCTCATTTCTTTGACACAAGCTCTTCTAATCTTCACTATTTGTTTACACAAATCATTAAATTCCTAAGGATATTTTTAAACAACTTTTTCTTTCTGCAATCCAGCTTCCTAAAAATATTTATTAAAATATATGGGATAATATATAAAAAAATTTCCTTTCTCTGTGGAAAACCCTGACAAGAATAATTTTGATTAACATCAGATGACTGATGCCCACTCCTCTGTCCATCCAGTTTAACCTCATCCTCCAAAAGCCACTTCGGTTGTTTAATTTGGGCATATTCATTGTTACCCAACAATGTAACTATCAATTCAGCTTCACTTCCTGTGGATCACTCAGCTGTGCACATCTGCACACTCCCCACAACGTCCAAGTGCTTTGGACTATTTCTACATTTGGCAAAAGAGTAACAGTACCAAAAACCCAGTTAATGAAAATTTAAAGAAAAAACCCCTTACATTTCTATATGTATTCCAACACAGAGGTTTCATTGTAGATTTGTTACTAAGTGTAACAGATTCCACACAGAATACAGTAATCAATGATAAAGAATGTTCTACCTCTGCTTCCACGAAAATTTATCTGGTCTGACTGAAGGAGCTCTTTAAGTGGCAGCAGCAGCAGCAGATCATCACTAAACCTCTTAAAGCACTCTGCATCCACTCACTTAAGCACAGCTGAAATATACAATAGACTGTGTTTCTAAGGAGCAGATGAGAGGAAATCAGTTGGTAGTAACATCTGTAAAACCACACAAGGATAGGTGCTGGAGTTTTAAATAAAGTAGAACAGACACTGCTCTGAAAGTAGCCTATTTACAGTTCCACAACAAAAACTCAGCAACTGGATATTTCCCAGAAGGTCCTGTTGGCATTTAAATAATTTAGGACGACTCGTCATTCTCTATCTTCCCTCTGAGGGCCAGACTAATCTGCCTACACTGAGAATTGAGACTTCTCTGAAGAGGAGTTCAGATCATTAAGTCATGCTCCTGTTGCCTGAAATTCCTTTAATAAGCCTGCCTTTTCCCACAATGACTGCCTTAAATTACACCAAACCAAGACTCCCCACTTCACTCACACATAATCAGTACAGGATCAGAAATGTGAAGCAACAAACTCTAAGCATGCACAACCACAAAACAGCTACTTACTTTCTGTGCTTCAGCTTCTACCTTGCTCAACATCCTTTACAGGAACACTGTCAGTATCAGTCTACCTTAATTATTAAACTTTATATAATAAAGAGCTTTAAGGAGACTATGCAAAGAATATATTAAAACAAAAATATTGAAGGTTTGTGACCAACCGTGTCACATCTTGGAGCACAGTAAACTCAGATGCAAGTCAGGTTTACAGAACGTTTTTGGAAGTCAATTTTTAAAAAGAAAGCCCAGTACCAGCAAGTCACCACAAAGTATATACAAGCTCTTTTATAAAGAGATATCACATGTGAAGTTAACAGCCAACTAGGGAAAGAAACAACAGGCATTTTTTGGGACACTCACATTCAACCTGTGTATGACTGAAAAAAAAAAAAAAGGTTTTTTGAAGAAAAGGATGAAGAATGCTTTGGAAAAATAGCTAAGTGAAAAAATATATTACTTTCGTATGTTAATACCATTTACCAAACTTGACAGTCAGTTGTATTCTTTTGGATGTAGCTTCTTTCCAATGCACATGAAAAGCAGTGTTACATTTTTGCACTGATGAAAACAGATCACATCCCTTACAGCTCCTTACCAGTAACTTAGTCTAATGAATAATAATAGTAAGTCACAGTTTAAAGGCGTTGGCTTTGCTGTGTGTTGGCTCTTTGAGAAATGAAAAGGGTATCTCTAGAAGAGGTTCAGCTCTGGGAAAGAAGTATAAAGGAAACCTGGAATATTTCATTGTACCTGAGTTTTCCATTCCTCATCTGTTATTGATGGTAGATACATATACAACTTTTTAAAGTTAGGGAGAATTTTCAAGTTGATAGAGATTACAAAACTGAAGAGCAAGGCTTATTTTTGATAAAGCAGATATTGTGAAGACAGCATACTTGCAAATTCTTACACTGTTTATACATCACACTGATAGTTATCCACCCGACTATTTACTTGCTTTTCCTTTCTGGATCATCTGCAGAAGTACCCAGAGGCTCAGCACTGACATTACACGGCAACTTTTAGATGGAATCTGCCATTATCAGTGTTAAGGCACCAAGACAACACGATTTCTCAAGACATTTGTGTATTCACTCAGAGTATTTTAGCTGGTTCAGTCACCAGAAGGTAACTAGTTAGGCTTTGCTGTGGCTAAAGGCAGCACAGATGGCATTTTGGTCAGCCTTTGTCCTCACCACTGTACAGGTGTCACAAATTAGTGGTTTGGGTTTTTTAAATAATCATGGATCATGCTACAACAGGTGATACTTTATTCTGCTTCTAAAAGGTTCTAAGGCTCCAATAGCAATGGCTTTCCTTTTTTAGGAAATGTAGCTGGAAGAGGAAAACAGGTATATTAGGTTTCAATGCATTAATTCAGCTCTAAAATAAAGAGCAAAAAAATACTTTCATTTTACATACATTTCACTCTATTAAAAGCCAACCTGATAACAAAATTCAGCACTTGCTCCTACAGCCTTTTTAAAGGGAGGCACTGAATTTTAAAATAGAAAAAAATGTGACACAGCATGGTGACAAGTACTAGATCAATGTCAGACATAATGCCTACACGTTCAAATTCCTATTTATCTGCCTTTATATAATGAAGTATATTGCTAATTTAAGTACATATCCTTCCTGTTTAAGAGCAGATTTCCATATATAGGGAGAAAAGCACTCCCAGGACAATGGAACCCCATAAAGTGCAAACCAAACTCTGATTACCTGTCTAAATAAATAAAAATATTATCAAGACACCTCAAAAATAAATCAAAGTACAATGTATTTCAGTACAGGCATGAAGGAGTTGCTTAGTAAAAATCTAACACCATGATACTTATGTTCATAGCAGTAGTTTATACACCACATTCAACAATTCAAGTTTAAAGCTAGTTCAGACCTCTTTGCAAAACAGTAACTCATCTCCCTCAAAAAAATTTGTTTGATGTGATTGTTTTAGTTGAGCAACACACATGCCTAAGAAACTGAGTGTTTATTTCAAATTGGGTGCTTTGAGCACTTTACTGGCTCTCAAATGCGCAGTATGGTCAGTAAGCAAGACCTCAGATTAAAAACTGAAATTCAGCTTTATTTCAATCATCAATCATTTCTGAAAGCTTTTGCATTTTATGCCAAATTCCTTCATGACCAGCACTCAAAACTACTATCTTAAACTTCAGTTCCACTTCCTTTGTAAAACTGCAAAATACTGATGGTTTCAGAGAATTGGTGAAAGAAACACAAACCTATTCACTTAATTCTCACTTAAGTAAAAGCTTCCACGCTTTTCCTTAACATTTTAAGACTGATGTACAGCTGAATACTTCAAGATATTAATTTTTAAAAAGTCACTATCATGCACTAATAAAACTTTGTTATTAGGAGTGTGGGATGTCTCTCAATTCCCCAGCCACGACCTTAACTTTAACCTCTGGGCAGATCTGACTTGAAGAATGTCATCATTGTGTAGGACAGTTGCACTGCTGCTCCTCCTAATCTGCACACTTAGAAAACAGGAGCCCTTATTCCAGCAAAACCCCTCATGGACTCTAAAAGCACCTATACTGGGTTTGCATGGCCAGGCTTTGGTAGCAGGGGGGTTATAGGAGTGGCTTTCTGCGAGAAGCTACTGGAAGCTTCCACTGTGTCCAGGAGAGCCAATGCCAGTCAGCTCCAAGACAGACGTGCTGCTGGCCCAGGCTGAGCCCATCACAAGTAGGGGCAAAGCCTCTGTGATAACTTATTCAAGAAGAAAGAAAAGCTACTGTACAGATGTAACTGCAGCCAGAGAAGAGCAGAGTGAGTATATGTGAAAGGAACAACTCTGAAGACACCAAGATCAGTGGAGGAGGGAGAATATCTGCTCCAGGCACTGGAGCTGACAATCCTCAGCAGATCATGATGCAGCCAGTCCATGTGAGGCATCTGTGCCCCTGCAGCCCATGGAGGACCACGGGGATGCAGAGATCCACCTGCACCTATGGAGATCCACACCAGAGCAGGTGGATGCTGAGAGAAGGCTGTGACACCACGGGAGGCCCATGCTGGAGCAGGCTCCTGGCAGGGATCTGCAACTCCAGGGAGAGAAGCTCATACTGCAGAAAGTTTCCTGCCAGGACTTGTCACCCTGTGGGGAATCTAGGCTGGAGTACGCTGTTCTTTAAGAACTGCACCCCAAGGAAAAAGGGCCCATGATACAGCAGTTCACAGAGAACTGTTGCCCGTGGGAAGGACTCACACTGGAAAAGTTCATGGAGAACTGTCTCTCATGCAAAAAAACCCACCCTGGAGCAGGGGAAGGACTCCTCTCCCTGAGCAGTGGCAGGGATGAACCGTGATGAACTGACCTGACTCTCATTCCCTGTCTCCCTGTGCCACTGGTGGGGAGAAGGTAAGGCTGAGGGACGGTGTTTTAAGGTCCGTTTTTACTTTTCATTTTCCTGCTCCAATTTTGTTAAATTCAGTTAGTATCACTAACTCGAGTCTGTTTGGTCTATGACAGCATTTTCTGACTGATCTCTCTCAAGGACCTTATCACAACCCATTAACCCTTTGTTATACATTCTCTACCCTGTCCAGTTGCAGAAGGGAGTAAAGAGTGGCTTTGGTGGGTGCCTGGTGTTCAGTCAGGATCAGCCCACTACAGCACCAGACACAGGCTTTGCAATTCCAACTGATGGGGAAAGCAGACTGTGCTCCTCACTAAAGCCAGAGGATAAAGGTATGGGTCTTTCCCCCAAGCTTTACTCATCTACAGTGTAAAGGCAAAAGGCCTATGTACTGTCCCACATTTCCACAACGGATGAGGAAAACTGGAAAGCTTTGTGGACCTAAAAAGAGGTTAGTAACATTATCACTCAGCTGTGGTATATTGGATTGTCATTTGCATGAGAACTGTGATACTACTGAGGCTTTGTTACAGTGTACATAGATGACAGACACAACAGATAATTTAAAATCTGGAATTGAAGTGAGACAAACCAGAGGACATCTAGGCAACAGGCACTGGAAACAGTATTAGCTGGATCAGCAACAACAGGGAGGTAGGTCATTAGTAACTGGACTCTATAAACATGCAGCTCCCAGGCACATCCTGCAGCAAAGCTGCTGGAGTGCAGAAATGCCAAATGACAGTATCAGCCAGAAAATGGGATCACAAAAAAGGATACTTAAAAATATTGACAAAAGCAATTCACTGAATTGCAAAATGTTCAAAGATCTCTACATGTTTATTCACTTACTTGCTAAAGTACAGGTCAAATGCAGGAATCCAATGTCCCTTTAACACCCCTCTGCCTATAAATACTTGGAAGGCCAGAGATCAAGACCTCAAGCAATTTCCAAGCTCTTCCTGCATTCAAACCCTTTTTTTTTGTTTGCCTGTAAGAGTAACCTCTTAGACTGATAAGATGCTCACTCAGCCACCACAATAAAAGACTGATTCCTTTCCTCTCTTCTATTTGCCCAACCTCTTAAAAAACAGCTGTTCTTGCAGACATCTTGGCCTCCTATTCCACTCTGAAGAACAGTTCTGCCACCTTTAGCTGTGAATGTGCCTTAACAAGACATCCCAATCTTTCCCTCTCTTGCCATCCCAGCTCTCCTCTCTTCACAAATCTCTTGAACCAGACACCCGCTGAACTTTAGCCATGGAACTGACTGCTCATTCAGTACCTTTAGACAGGAAACACAACAAATGGGAGGTGCCCTGACAAGGGAAGCTATTTCTACTAATTACACAGTCACCCCAATCCATCCATGTCAGTGATTCCAGCCGTAAGTTGCTGTGATCAAGAGTCATGCATCTGATGTCATTCCTCTTCCTGACTTAAGAGTAGACATCCCTCTCAGATTATTTTAGCTGATGTTTACATCATAGAAAAGACATATGTTCTTTCTCCATACTTTTAAAAAATTACAAATTGGAAAAAATGAAATATGCATTCTCTCAAGTCTAGTTACAAATATTTTGGTGTGGTTTAAACACACATTTTGAGTTAAATCCCTGTGCACTCTCCATGAGGACATCTTTAGAAGAGAGCAAATGGAAAAATGTAATTCTTTAGTAACATGAAGAACAGGCTTGAAGTAAATACAAAAATATTACAAACAAAAAAAACCACCTTAATTAGGACTCTAGAATGAATCTCTGAAAATTACTCTGCTGGACTCTCTACAGGAAATAAAGAAATGGAAGGTTAAAGTCTTCACTTTAATCTATGTGATAAGAGAAGCACATATATACAGATTTGTTTACTGCACATGATGTATTCATTATCTCAGCCCCAGTTACTACAATATTCTTAAGGGTAAGCTTTTATTTGAGCTACTCCATACAATTTCATAGAAGGAAAATACCCTATCAGGATATACCAATTCATTGAATTATAATACCCTTTGTGAAGCATAGGAAAAAAGGCATTAAGCAAAGTCTTATGAAAATTCATATACAGCTAAAATCTAGAAGTCAGAGCATATGAATGTGTGTGCCTTCCCACTACAAGGCACATCAAACAAGACTTAATTTTTCTGTTCTAAACTGCTTACCTTCAGTTATTGAAAAGTTCTTTCTAAAGGAGCAGCTCCTTAAATTAGTAGGATCATTAAATTTTTAAGAGATACCATTGACTAGAACAAACTTATTTCTAGTAGCACTAGATATAAATTAGAAGAAAATCTTATTTTTTCCACAAAAGAACTGTTCTCACAATCCTTCTGAACTTAGAGAGGCACTTATCCATATCTCCCAATAGGTGCATATGAAGCTGGAGTAATAAAACCAAGTTAAAGGATCCCCTAGCAGACTAATTTTTTCTTAACTTTTCAATACAAGCAACTTCTTACAGACTTCCACCACATGCCAAAGTGTGCTCACACTGCTTGTCAGAGGATCACTTTACTGTTTTACAGCTATGACTGACTTTGAATGTCTGCTCTACTTACCCACAGTCAGTCCCACGGGCTTCCACTTAGCAGAGGAAACATCTCCAAGGTTAAGAAAAGGGTAGTCATGAATTACACACAATCACACGGGTGAAACACACAGCTCCCATCCCAATATATAGTTCAAATGTACTTCCCACTCACAGAGAAACACAACTACTTCACTTTCATTGCTTTGTGGAATTTATCATTTACTAAGTATGAGCACACTGAGCTTTCTTGCACAACAAAAAATTCCACAACCAAATAAACATATCTGGAAAAGTTCTGTAAGTACAAAAACTAACAAGATGCTTAAGTGAGAGACCACCTTGACTCAGGGTACTAAACAAAATGGTTTTGTGTGACTCCCTTCTCCCCTTCAAAACATGCTCTTCTTTTAAGCTTTCTTAATTTTGGGGTTAGTCTTATTTGTGCTGCTAAATTCCTGACTAGTTCCAAAAAGTTGCTCCTCACAAAATAGCTGAGAAAGATATACAGAAATTCCCTCATAACCTAAAATTCAGTATCAAATAGAATAGTGGAGAAAAAAAAATCTTGTATATAGCTATTAAATATGCTAGCCTTCATACCAAGCCATACCATACACCACCATGATAACAATGTACCAAAATTTACAGTACATCCAAATTTAAAGCATCTGTTCAGATAAAAACGTCTGAACCACAACTTAGATTAGGGCTTTTTTGAAGTATTTGTACTAATCTGTCAATTATGCTGAATTTTGTAGTTTTAACTTAGATACAAGAATCTGTAGCATATATTTCAAAGCAATTGTAAAGCTTTGCATGATGAATCATCAGTGAAGTAACAACTGCAGCAAAAAATCAAGTGTAGGGAACGAAAAAAGAAGATAGTCAGAACAACACAGTTCTTCAGAGAATGGTATCATACAGCCTGTTATAAATCACTTTGAGCATTTATTTCTACTGAGGGCATAAACACAGGAACTCAAATCTACAACCAAATTTTTAGCGTCCAATGCACTGGTATCCAGTATTTTCTTAAAACCATGTGAACTATGGAGGCTCAATTTTGCAAACCAACACATACTTCAAGTAATAAGTGGTACTGCAAAAACAACACAGCTAATTCTGAAATGCATACAAACTAAATACAAACTAAAAACATCCCAGGCTGTCAACAAATCATACTCTCTCAATTACTGCCTAGCTAGATGTTCCAGTATTTTAACATAATCATTAACTATCTGGGACAATAGAAGTGGAACATTAAAACTAGAAAATGCAGAGACATCTAAGAAAGCAAAACCACACTATTTACACAGTACAAAGAGTACTCATGAATTTTTAAAAAACCTGTAAGGAAATTAGTGAATTATACTTAATAAGTATGGAAATAATATCTACACCTTGGGAAATTTGAGGCACCTGGTAAAAGGTACACAATGTGTGAAGAAATGTACCTAACATACCAAAGGCACAAAGTTTAAAAATTTGAGATCTGTTAACAAACCAGAAGACTGATAATAATTGTAAGGTTTTGCCACACAAAACATTAAATATTTAGTGCTTAGTTGAAAATAATACTTATACAGTTTACATCTATTTGATATTAGAACAGGAGAGACTGAAGTAAAGGACTCAAACGTGTTCACCTGTAGGGTCCTTCCAACACTAATGCAGTAGAGCTCTTCCTCTCCTAGCAATGACAGAACAGATGAAAAAGCCATGCTAATTACACACTTTGCTCTGATGACAGGAATGGAGTCAGATGGCTTCTGTCATGATTCTGGTTACAAGTACACCTCTGCTCTTTCTCTGGCTGACAGTATTCTCATTTAGTGCATAATAAATCACTGACTACCTTATATTCAATTTTCAAACTTTTGCTATGAGGTTGTTTAGGATATGGGGTTTTTGCTTCTCCCCCAAATGAATGTTGCTTTAAATACTGTCCACATGACCTCACAGACATTTTGACTATAGATGCAATATTAGCTCTGAACAGTCAGTTGAATGTGTACATACTTGGACAAGTTGACATATGATTAATTTATTAAACAACATAAATTTCCACGGTGTTAAAATTAGGACATGTTCCCTTAAAGAACTACAAAACTGTTCCAATAAATTAAATACAGTGGTTTTGTCAATAACATGATTTACAGCATAGCAAAATATATCAGTATATATATCAGTATATCACAAGATATCACTAAAGACTGACATTCAAGAGTTTAAGATACAATAATTTATTAAGTCAAGTGATTCCTTTAAGACAGTCTGTTCTGGCTTTAGAGTTCAACTTCTCTAGAAAATAGAATACATCGACTGGCAGACTTTATTTTCTTACATGATTCAGGCTATTATATCAAACAAGGTGAATGAACCCAAAGAACTATTTATTCTTCCTCATCTCATAGCATCATTAACAAACTGACACGCAAGTAAAGTTTGGGTTCTGACAATTGAAATTTTATGACAATTTTACTTGTCTTCCCTTATAACCAAATGAAGAATGAATTATATATATAGTATTGTTATAACTTCAAGCAACATCTGCACCACAGAAACCTGGAATGGTTTTAATCCAAAATTAAATCTTTTAAAGCATATAGAAGTGTACTATGTTTTTCTTTACAGGACAAAATAGTATCAGCATTGTAGTCTCAGCAGTCTTATACAAAACACTGTTTCAATCACAATTTTGGGAATCCTTTTCTGATCTCCACTAATGTATCCCAGTCATTAATGCTTCCAAGGGTACTCACAAACCAAAAACCAACCCAGAGATAAGGCTAATTAAGACTAACCTCTTCTGCCACCATTTCTACCTTGGAGCTCTTTTAGTGTCCCTGTCCTACTGCTGCAAATATTTTTCTTTGACACACATGTACATGTGGAAGTCAGAAGCACAGGAGATTCATCTACTGTACCACTGCACTGACTGCTATCAACTGTACAAAACATTACAGAAATTCCTGTAGTTTTCTGCTCAATGCAATTGAAATTCAAATTAATATATGTGGGTGACAAATATAATTAAGACTACCTGAAGTTTGAATTTCCAGAAATCTGAATAAGCCAAATATCCATGTTTCCAGACTCCATTCCAAAGGAAAGCATGTCCTAGTTTATGGATTTTTACTGCCTCAGAGACTTCTCATAACTCAGCCTCTTCTCAGAACACCAATCCCTCACAAATTGTTCCTGAAAGTGCTCCAATACAGTACCAATCAGATATAAAACCATCATCCTTGTCAAGGGTTAAATAAAAATCAAACAGAATAGTAACATTAGAAATTCAGTTCTCTAACCTAAGCTCATGTTTTAGCAAGAAAAGTAGTAAGATCAGCATCCCTGGAGGTACTTTAAACATGTGTAGATGTGTCATTCAGGGACGTGGCATAATGATGGACTTGGCAGGGCTGGACTTGTGGTTGGACTCTATGATTTCGAAGATCTTTTCTAACCTACGTGATTCTATGATTCCAAGACTTACTTAATTTCCAGATGATCAATCACAGAACTTTGGTTTGAAAAACATCTCCCTGAAAAACAGGACTGATTTCTCTAACAACATTTTTTCTCCTAAAAAAATTACTGGTACAACATATGGTTCTGTTTTAAACTCAGATAACTGTTATGGCCTTTGAGATAAGCACAAACGTCTTAATATTTGTCCCAGTAAAAGCTAGGCCAGGATTATATAGAGACACATAAAACCAATTACTTCTTGGATATAAAACTCTCAAGCCAACAGGAAGGCTGGAAATATAAACCAAAATATACCATTGCCCAATGCCCTACCAAGCCATAATTCTTGTTAGTCAGTGCTATTCCAATATTTCACTCATCAGTATTCCTCCTTCTCAAATGTTTATAATTATAGTCATCATCAGAAAGAAGGTTTGAAAAATTCACCAACTACAGGGAAACAGAGAAACATTCTCTGGAGAGCTCAATGCCCACATAACAACCTTGGTGAATTTAGTATTTTAACTAGCAGAAAATTCCAGACGTTTAGCTGTGCAATGCATAATGGAAGGCAACTGAAGTGAGGCACCATCGCTTTTCCAAGCATGCATTTACCTTGGGTACTGCCTACTGTATTCAAAGCCTTAACATAATGGTATCTGCAAGGCTCTGCTCAGGATCAACATTACAGTCCAGAGCTATGTGACAGCAGTGTCCAGATCAAATTCATGTCAATACTAAATCAGTTTAGTATGGAAATACTAAAAGCAGTTACACAGGAAGGTAAAATGCTTTAATAGGACATGGTTCCCAGACTCACTTTCTTCCCCCAAAAAGAATGAGAGAAATCAAAGTGAAAGCTAGAGAAAGGGCTATGCTACACAGTATATGCTTGCTTTTGTTTTGGATACTACAGCCGGGGGAGGATAAAGTTCCTTTCCTTTGAGTAGTGAAACTGGTCAGAACTTCAGACATTTTCAACAAAAGCTGTTAAGAGAAACTAATTCCTCGTGAGGATGAGGTGACACAGCGTGCAGATCAAAGTCAGAAGCACCTTCTCCTTCCTGGCAGTGGCACTAACAGATGGTGACGTGTTTCTCAGCAAGGCAGAAGAAACTTATGAAGCCTTCTTGGCTGAACTTTCAGAAGTCTTGACTAAAGATCTATAGAAAATGTTATTCAGAAAGAATTTAATTTGGTTGTTTTTTCTCTAACTAAAGACTATGCTTGTGATTTAAGCTCCTTTAAGGGAAATGCAGACAGTAACACCTAAGTTACAGTATCACAATTCAAAATGTTTTACTTAGGTCAGGCTGATCAGGAATATCACAATAATTTTGACTTTTAATCTCAATTCTGTGATGAGTATACTAAAACCAGCACATGGAGTCTGTTAAAAAACCTCTTCAAAGAAATTAATTTTTTAAGTACGTCAAGTATGCAAAACATAAGTATGCAAACAGAAGAACAGCTCAATATATCCAAACTTGAGATTTTGCTATCACTTCCTGCTCCACCATTAGCTAACTCTTTTTCAGTTGTGCCTGTAGTTTAACTTTTGACATGAAACTTCTGCTTTACATAATATGTATTTAAAAGACTGGTCAGTACCCCACTTGGCTCACGCAAATATACCCACTCAAAAATTAAACTTTACCAGTGTAACTATTTGATTATAGGTACTGGCATAGTTGTAGCTCTGATTGCAGAGGCCTTCCTTACTTTTCTACTCATGTAAATATGAAATGGGAAATGCTCCTATATGTTTATGAAGTACATCTACATTTTTAGAGTTTGAACTGATTGTTATGGCACAGATATGCTGGACAAAACACTTTGCAAAGGCAAAGCTGAAATTATCTGGATGTTCCAGACACAAGCTTGCTTTTTTTACAGCGAAAGAGATTCCAATTTCTTACATTCAATCGCGTGTTTAGAGCAAAGGCATCTACTTCAGAAACTGCTGAAGCAGGGCCCCTGTCGCTGTCCTCCTCAGGGCAAGCACGTCCAGCTCTGTGCCCAAAGGCTGCTTCGCCTGCTTGAGGCCCACGGACACAAACTATGCTCGACTTCATAAAACAAACACAACTCCCTGAGAAAACACGACACGACTCTCTTTGTCAAGTATCTGTTCTGATCTGTCATGGGTTACTGGGCCACCTTCACACTGTAAAAATCAACCTCAGTACATTTATACAAATATTTTTCATTAGCAGTTCTGTTTTGAAGATGTGTTTATACCCAGGGATGAAATCTGTTCGGGTACGAGCTGCAGAAGGCTGAGTAGAAGCAAAGGTCCCCGGAAGGTCTTCCAGGCCTGTGCTGATGTGTCACCAACCCATCACCAGCGCCAGCCCCGACCCCGCGGCCCGAGGGGCCGCCCTGCCCCCGACACCGGGCCTAGCCCGTCCCGGCCGGACGTGGAACATCTCCCAAGCATCCATCCCTATTATCCACAGGCAGCGATTACTCGTGACTCAGAGGATTTGGGGCTGGCTTGTTTGTGCGGCCCCGCGCCAACTCCGGAGTTCCCGGCAACGCACATCTGCGGGAGAGCGAGCCCAGGGCAGCTGGGCCAAATCCCAGAACCCCGGCCGCAGTTTTAAGCACTTCCCAGAGGAGACTTCCGTCCATCCCCACAAATCATAAATAAATAAATAAATAAATAACTTTACAACCCACAGAAACCCCAAACAAAACAAACAAACAAAAAACCCCGGAGCGAATCCTGGAGCAGTCGAGTTGGAGGGAGGAGACGGGGCCGGGGGCAGAGAAGGGAAGTACGGGGACAGCAGCCGGGCCTGGCGGCGGCCCGGGAGGCTCCGGGGACCCCGGCGAGGCCGGCCGGGAGAAAGGCCGCTTTGTTCCCCGTCCCCGCGGCCGCCTCCCGGCCCGCGATACGGAGGCGGACGGGCGGCGTCACTGCCCGGTACCTACCGCAGCAGGAGACGACGAGGAGCAGGAGCTGCGCTGACCTCCAAGCCGGGGAGCCCTCTGCGCTCCCCCAAGGGGCCATAACACCCGCCCGCGGGGAGGCGGCGCGGAGCCGGAGCTGCCACCGCCGCGCCCCCGACACGGAGCCGGAGCTGCCGCCGCCGCAGGAGGGGTCGGCGGCGCGTCGCCCCCTCGCCCGCCGGAGCCGCCGCCTCGGGGAGCGCTAGCGGCCCGCACGCCTCGGCCGCCCGTCCGCCCGCCGAGCCATGAGCCGCCACCGCCGCCGGCCTCGGCCTCCCTCCCCGCGCGCCGCTTCCTCCTCCCGGCTGCGCTCCGCCGCGGCTGCGCACTGCCGGCACGAGCGCATGGAGCCGCTCCCGGCAGCCGCGGGCCGGGCGGGCGGGGCGGCGCGGCGGTCCCCAGACGGCGGGGCGGGCCCGGGCCCTGCCGGCTCCTCCGGCTCCTCCTTCGCCACTCCCCCTCCCCTCCCACTCCGCCGCCGGGTTTCGGCCCGCCCCGTCCCGAGGAGGCGGCCGCCGCCACCCGTGGAGGCTGAGGCCGCATCCGGAGCAGGGAAGGGTGAAAGTCCCGGCGGCTGAGCAGCCGAAATCCCCGGCCCACACAGGATGACCCAGTGGGTGTTTAAGTGCCCTGGCTCTCCGCCCTGAGTAAAACTGCCTGAGTCCAAACCCAGCCTA
The DNA here is from genome assembly GCA_034336665.1 of Luscinia megarhynchos. Lineage (NCBI taxonomy): Eukaryota > Metazoa > Chordata > Aves > Passeriformes > Muscicapidae > Luscinia > Luscinia megarhynchos. The sequence goes on from JAPFBE010000002.1 coordinate 82,638,722, forward strand.
TAAAGCACAGGGCGACTCTGGCAGCTGCTGTGCTTCTGACCTCCAAATCTGCATTTCAACAGTGAGACCGAAAAATTACCGTGGGAGCACAAAAAGCGCAACTGCTGCAGATGTTAAATTATGGATCCCATAGAAATTCCTTGTAACACTTCCTGTTCGATTGGGGTTGCCCGTTTTCGTGCTGCATGGTTAACTGTTGTCAAAAGCAAGTAGGAGTCACTATGCAATTTTTATATTTAGCTTTAATTTTTCAGTGCCTGTTGCAGACCATGGGAAGTGTTTATTGACCCTGTTTGACTAGAGCCATAATTTGTTTGGAATAACAAAGTATTGCCATTCCCCAAAAAAGCAAAAGTTTACTTATGTTGGTAAGGCTTTTATAGCTGCACGTTGAAAGCAGACGTGTTTAATTGGACCAGTTCTTTCTCCACAAATGGTCATTGCTATGGAGAGTGTTCTATGCTATTTCTTCTCATTCATGTAATTTTCTCATAGAATAATGAAATCATTTTGGTTGGAAAACACCCTTAAAATCATTGAGTCCAGCTGTTGCCAAGTCCACTATTTGATCCCCACATGCCACATCTACATATCCTTTAAATACTCCAGGAATGGTGAGTCAACTACTTGCCTGTTAAAATGCTTGACAACCCTTTCTCCGAAGTAATGCTTCCTAATATCCAATAACTTTTTCTGTCACAGATTGATGTCACGTCTTTTCATTTATTGTTCTGTGATTTCTCCTGCATTTTTGTCCAAATCCCCATCTGGGAAGGAAGAGATATATTTTGGGAGGATGTCTCATTTGAAAGAGATGAGATGTTTATCTAAAGGTCACCATCAGGATGAAGATTCAGCATTAAAAATTGTCATGAAAGAGGGAGGGTAAACCAACCAAGCATGAATGCTTTCCAAGTTGGGGTTCAGAAACACCCTGAGATGGCATCATTGAGTTTAACAGTACTCAACAGATTGGTCTTCAGTACATTTGTCCAGTCATAGTTGAGTGTTCATCTCTCCAAAGCCATGAGGTTGCACACAAAATTAACATTTAATGGAAGAAGAATACACAGCCTATAGTTTTATACAAACAAAGTAAAGCATTCACAGCAGCTTGGCCAACAATCTCTTGGTTTCCTTCTAGTCACAAGTCTAACTTCTTCAGTGCAACCTCAGGTGGCATTTCTTCATGCACTCTATCTCGTTCCTTTTTTATTTTTAATTATTGACAATAGGGCACTGAAGGAATGCTCAGGAAGTCTGGTCTGTAGCTACTGAGAGAGGCATTACTGCTTCTATGAACAAACACCACACAAAGCCTATAAACACACAGGAACTTCTAACCCTCCCACAGTAATTACAGCTGAAACCAAGAGGTGTGATATGATTCTCTTTCCGTAGATTTTTGTTGCATAACGAAGAAGACAATACTAATTATCTTTTAAGATTAAATGCAATTCCAAGCAATTCAAATATCTCTGTTGGCAAAACTACTTTCAACCTACTGCACAAACAAGTGGCTGCCCTTGTACCCTGGTTGATCATTCATGACAGAGAGCAGAGCATCAACCCCTGGTATCAGGAGCTTTATTCTGACATCCTTCTTAAAGATGCAGAGTGAAGACTGATATGCAAAAGAGTCTTGCCTCAGAACTAAATGAGCTTGGCAAACTAAAGGTGAGATACCAAAGTGATGATCTAAATTAAAAAAAAAACTGCAGGAGAAGTTTGCCTGCATATGAGATGAGCTAGGTCTTGTAAGTCCAGGGAAGAAAATGTGTTAGCTGTCCAGATAAAACACTCAGGATGTCAAGCAACATATACTCACATAACACCCTTAGCAAGTCCACCAGATCTACAAAGTTCTTTCCTGGCCAAATTGCCTGAGTAGAAAGTCTTACTCATTTTTGGCATCTTTTGCTACTCCTTTTGGTCTCTGCTGAGAACTTTCTTAATGTCTTTGATGTTCTGGGAGAATATCTTTACTCCTATGCCTGAAAAGTATGTTGTAAATCACAGACATAACTTTATTTACCTGAAATTCTAATCATGACTGCATTATTTGTTTGGATTTTTTTCCTGTACTCTTATCTGAAGATGACTAATAGAAGTTTATTACTAGGAATAATTTCAAACTGGCACAGATGTTGACAGCATCTTTCTTTTGTATTTGAAGGTAGGTGAAGATAAAATATCCTCAAAGCACACATGCTTCACCTTGAACCATATCAAAATTGCTGTTACAGGCAGTTATTCTTCTGTCTGATGCTTTAGGTTGGCACATGGAGCTACTGAGGCAGCTTCAGCAAGAATTATCCGACACTCACTGACAATATCAGCATATGATTTTTTTCCTCCTGTACTATTCTTTGCAACATTAATATGTTTTTAATGATCAATTTGGGTATAGTCACTTCAGTTTCACTTCACTTCCTTCTAAATAGACTTCCTTTTTGCATCCTTGCTCTTCTTTTTTTTTCCTTTTCCCTCATTAGTTCTCCCAGTTCAGACTGTGGTGTTAGCAAATGCCACTCAAATGCCACCCACAGATTTAACAGCAGTTTTATGGCCCATTGTAAAACTACTCCACATTTAATTCTCTCTATTCCTGCTCCTGTGTGTAGGAGCATACTGGAGACTGTGTGTAAAATTGGAGGAAATCTTACAGTGTCTCTCTCATGCCAAGTCCTTGTTGGAACCTCTCAGCATCATTTTAATACACAGTGAAAATGAGGAAAATTGAAGATGTTGACTAAAATCTCAGCTAAATAAAGTAACAGTATTCTTCCTTTACCAATCTCATTATTTGCTGCCCCACAACTTCCCTTTACATGAAGTAATAAGGAATATTGCTATAATCAGTGCCAGTATTTAGCTTTTTGGTGAGCCCTCTACAACATCTGAATTTACTTGAGCTGTTTTGTGAAGAAGTTTAGCATAAGAGGGACAGCAATGGAATTCTAAATATTCTTATTAGTTTTTAAAAAACAAGTATTTATAAACAGTAAAGAATAGCAAATAGGCAGCAGAGGTAGTGAATTTCTCTTCTGGGCTTATGTTTATTTTGCAGCACAACATATGAACACTGGGACAAAAGTTATTTGTGCCATCTATTCAGTCATTTATTTATTCTAACAAACAGTTGCTTTGCAAAGCACTTGTCTAAAGGGTGTTACTAAACTGCATTTTTATACAACATTAATTTTAACACTAGACCACAGCTACCTCGAATCTAGAGTACCCTACATAACTTCACTGCAAAATGATGAAAGACAGTAGAAGATGTTGTCAAAAATGTCTGGATGAAGGCCATTGCACTAAAAATATATAGCATACATCAGAATCTGCTTACAGTGTGCTGGTGTACATATCTATATTGCTGCTCCATACTGGAGAAAGTATATCAAATGTGTTAAAGTCATCACTTATTTCCCTGGTATTTATTATTAGTATCACTGTGCAGTCTAGAGGTCAGTCAAGAGCAGAGTCCCATTTTGCTAAGGACTGTACAAACATAGGACATGATGTACATTTAGTAGTGAAAATAGTCAAAATATAGTTCAGCTAACAAACGAAGTGTGCCTGGAGACAGTGACAGTGTAGCTGCATCCTTGTAGCTTGCACCCACCCAAACTAATTTTGTAGGGCACGTTAGTGTAAGCATTATACTCTACTAGCTGCTTCTGGGATTCACGTTCATTTCTTCTAACGACTGCAGAGCACTTGGAGTAAGTCACTGCTCTTTTTTCATTCTTTCTGAACTGAGGACCTATTTGGAGATAGTTTTTAAAGTCTTTGCCTAGACTCTAAACAAAGTAACTGTGTTATCCCTCTCAGGAGAAAGGGATTTGTGTACAAAAAAGTTTTAAGAACTGTCTGCAAAATTTCTTACTTCAGTTAAAAGTACTCCATGTCTCCCAATGTGATAGTAGTTGGGGTTTCCTTTGCTTGTCATCCAAATCTGGACTGTCTCTCTTATATGTATCAGATATTATGCTTTAAATATTTTTATAACTGGTTTATGTTCAACTGACTCTGCAGAATAAATCATGAGTTGTGGTCATAAGCTCTGTAGTTTCTCTGACAGTAATAGCACTTCTGTCATATGCTGCATGAATAGCAATTGCCTAATTTTGTAGATTTAAACAGTTCTGGAAATGTTGCTGAAGCTTACTCATTTATTGAAGTACTTCGCTGCTCCTGAAAGACAATCAAACAGAAGTAACATCAATTTGGAATAAGCCATGTGACAAAGTGTGACCTAGATCAGCCTGCAATTTCACTGCATAACTTATTGCTTAGATAAGTACAATGTGGTAACACCACCAGTATTAAAACTGCTTTTGTTCATTCCTTACTGTTAAGTGAAGCAGCTTAACTCTTACTATGGCAATGTGGACCTAGATGACAGGCAAAGATCAACAAGTGTGGTGATATCTTCATTCTTTTGCCTGCTTCTTTAATAACAGCCCCAGAAGTGGTTTAAGAACCATTATGTTAGCATTATTTTACTACAAAATATGTAGTGCATTAGATAAACAGCAGTGGTTATCTCAAGTGATTGAATAGTATCAGAAGATAGGAGATAATCAGAGTGTATAGTTACATTGCATCTCAGAAGAAGATTTAGTCTTTGACTTCAGTTATTTGAGACCTAAGGCTGGTCTTTGCAGCCATTCTCTTACCTTTGGATTCATTTTCTCAGGATTAAGGAACCAGATCTGTTTGTTGATACCTGGAAGAAACTTCTATCACTGAAAACTCTGTTTGATTTTTACACATTACTGTATAAAACATAATAAAGCCATAAGGAACACTTGAGTTTAAAGTCTGGTTAAAACAATGTATTTATAGCTGAAGATATTTGTATAAAGCTTTCAAATATCTTTTAACAATTATCCAACCATAGAAAGAGCACAACTGTTCAGCTGATTCATGGATAAAATTAAGAACTAAATTATTATTTTAATTTTAGACCAAGACAAAAGGGAAGAAAAAAGGCAAAAAATCCTGAATTTGCAGAAAAAAAAGAAAGAAAGAAAGAAAAGAAAAGAAAAGAAAAGAAAAGAAAAGAAAAAAAAAGAACAAACCAAGACAAAAGACTTCATGATTGCAAAAAAACCCGAAAAATCTCTTCAATACTAACAGAACATTTCATGAACAGTTTTCAAAACCTAAGAGGCTAATTAGTTAGTATGGAAAGAACTATTAAAAAGCACACAGTTTGGGGTTTTTTTGGTGGATTTTCTCATTTTCTAAATTAAATTTATTTTTTCTTACATACAATTTTTGAAGCAATTATCTTTTCAAGCTTCATACTGACACTGCTAATATTCTTGATTTTTAATTAGGTTAAATTAGAACCTCCTTTACCTGGCCTGCACATGCACATAATGTCTCCACCGGCCATTAAAGCAGAAACAGCACAATGTCTGAAGTAGTGAACTACTTCTAAAATACAGCAGTTTAAAGTTTACTGAATTTATTAAATTTTGAAGAAGCACAGTAAGTTGTAGTTTTATAGCGGTAATCATGTTCTGCATGTTGATAGATCTGGAAGAAAAGGCAAGAAGCTTAATATGTTAATATTTTGCCCAAATAGATTTTTTAGTCTTGTTGAGTGCAGCTAGTATTTAGTCACAGTTCCAGATCATCTGTTTCTACTGTGCACCCATATCCTCCAACTGGAAGACTTTGAGTCAGAGGGAAGGATCCCAGACACAGGAGTCCTCAGCAAAAGAAAGCTGTGTACCTGTTAGAGTGAGTCCAGAGGATGATCATGAAGATGATCCGAGGGCTGGAGCACCTCTCCTTTGAAGACAGGCTGAGAGAACTAAGGGTGCTCAGCCTGGAAAAGAGAAGGGTCCAGGGAGATCTTAGAGTAATCTTTCAGTAGCTAAAGGGAGCTTATAAAAAATGAGGGAGAGGGCCTTTTTATATAGGTGGATATTGATAGGATGAGGAAGAATTTATTTAACCTGAAAGAGAGCAGGTTTAGATTAGGTATTAGAAAGAAATTCTTTACTGTGACAATGGTGAATTGGAACAATTTGCCCAGAGAAGTTACAGTTGTCCCATCCCTGGATATAGGACAGATGCCCATTCAAGGGCCAAGGCCAAGGACTTGTTCAAGGCCAGATTGGAAGGGTCCATTGAGCAACCTAGTGGCAGGTGTCCTTGGCCATGGCAGGGGGCTTGGGACTTGATGATCCCTTCTAACTCAACCTGATTCTATGATGAGTCAGGGACTTAAGCCAGTCTCCTTCCTTAGTGGATGCCAGAACTAATGTCTGCAATTCTCCAGGACCAAGAATGAAGTGGTTTGTTTTTCTTGCATGATGGCAATTTAAAAGATGCTGTTTTAAAATCCTTATCATAATTTGTTTGGCTTAGCCATATTAATGCCCTTTCATTGCTGTGATTTGCTATTTGGAGAAAACCATGGGGTTTAAACTTGTAGAGGTGGTATGGGTACTCTGTAGGATAACTGCTAACTTCAAAGAGAGGAACCCCTAGAGGAGCCAGATGTTAAGAGTGGGATTACATTACTTCAGTCTTATTCATTCTTTCCATTGTTCCAACCAGTTGAAACTGTCCTTCAAAGTCATAATTTGTGTCTTAAGGCATGACTGAACTGGATTTGGCAAGATGAACTACAATTCTTAAATCCAAAAGCAATGGTATTTCTTAGGTTCACGAGAACTGTGAGTCACATAATCTAACTATAGTAAGACCTTAAGATAAACAACAGGATAGCCAGGGTTAGATGAGAGGGTCTTCTAAGAGCTTCTCTCAAGCTGTTAAATACAGATGGAGCAATTGACAGTTACTGGCTTGAGCAAAAGCATTCCAAGGAGAACCAAACTTTTCTGCCTAAACTTCTGAATATGACAGTTATTCTGGCAAAGGTCCAAATTTATAGCAGACACATACCTCTATGTGTGCATGTATATATACATATACACATGTGTGTGTGTTACATTAAAATACACCGTTACACCTTCCATTCTTACTTAGGTACTTTAATCTTAATAGTACCTATTTAAAAAAATACTAGGAGTCATTCTAGTTCTCACCTTCCCATGCTCCAAATTACATGGCTATTTAAAAATGGTAAGGCTCTCAATAAGACTTTGCATATGACTTGACTCATAAAACTTGGCAATGCAGTAAAGCTCAGACATAAACCATATGCTAATATGTTAAAAGTGCCAGGGATTTACAAAGCTCTGGATGTCCCCAAGATGAACACAAACTTTTTAAATCTGAAGTGTGCACAAAATATGCATGTAAATTAGAACTCAAAGCAAATTTAATTTTGTATTTTGTTTCCATTTACAATGGTATTTTGTACACCATTCTAGTCTACTCTGAAAAAAACACGTTTATTTGAAATCCCATACACAAACTTTTCCTTATTTGTAAAAGTAAACCTGTATTAAACCACTCATAAGACAGAGCAAGTGCATTTCAAGATTTTGTGCATATTCCTGAAGATGTACCTTAGTATATTCAAGTATTCAAGTAATATAAATTAAAATAAAATGTCCTACATGTAATAATTCATTATTTTAATTGGATCTTATGGTAGGGTGATATCCTGTGGTGAAGAAAGATGTATTACATTTTTGGTTTAGCATTTCCCCATCTTTTAACTAAAATACAAGAAAATGTGAAAGGAAGATTAAAATTATGGCATTCACATTCTGTCACCTATTCTTCAGAGTTCATATGAACAGTATGTTTTACATCTAGTCATTAGAGCTACAGGAGTATATTAAGGCCTGAGTGTCTAAATCCCATTTGCATCTTTCAATGCATCTCTGTTGAGTGACAGTGGGAGATTCACAGCATAAGAGATGTCCTCATATTCCCTGTTTCCTTGTAGCTACAGATATCCGTGGGTTACAATTAGAATGATGATTTGGAGGAACATTTCAATATAATAAAAGTGCATTTAGGACTAGACTCAGTTGTTTTACATTTTAGTAAATGTAAAACACTGTGCCAGGCAATTTGGCTATGTTATGCTGCTTATTTATTGACATGATTTTTTAAAATATATTCCTGTTAGGAATATATTTTAATATATTCCTGTTAGGCCTTTGACACATTCCAAGTGAGCAGGACCACAATAACACTGAAATATTTTCATGGCTGTATTCAGAGGCTTTTGAGTTAGAGGCTGTATCATGAGCTGCAGGAATTAGCATTGCTCCTCAAAGTGAATGAAACTCCACTAATACCAGTTTTGCCTGAAATCACTCTTGGATCAAACTACAGATTTTCTGTTTGTGAAAAGTTCAAGCATTTGATGAAGTTTCACTTGTCTGCAAACAGACATCTGGCTTTTTTTCCCCACTGGAAAAAAGTGATAGTGGTTAATAGACAAAGGCTTTTGTTTGTTTGCTACAGAACAGCTGCTCCTAATCTACCTCGGACTCACACTGGTATTGCAGTATCAAGGAGGATGTAAGCAGACAAACAAGAGGACAATGAGATCCTGAAGGGCAGATTTTCAACACCAGAAAACCCACTAGTAATGGATTCAGATGCAATTTGATGCAATATCAATGCAGTCATTTGTTACATTGTCTTCTAGCTCCAAATGTGCAGAACAGTTTACTACTGAGCCTGGATAATTGCATTGCAGGAAATATCTGGGACTCCTGGAAATGCTGGCAGCAGTGATTGTTTTCATGGGAACTAGCACATGAGGCTCTTAAAATTCAGAAGGATGTTTTGTTATTTTTCACAATTACTTGTTTATTCATGACTGTCCATGACCAAAGGGTAAAGACACAGGCTCTGTCAGCACTGAACCCTCTATCACTGTCCCTGATGACTGGCCTGTGTCACAGAAAGCCAGCTAGCTGACACTCCTGCACCCATCTCTCATTTTACTCCCGTGTGCCCTTCTCCTCCTTTTTCATCGCAGATCTAGAGATGGAAGGATAAAGATTGAGGGGAAGCCAGTATTTCGTCACACTAAATCTGTGTGTCCAGGAGACAGTGTACACTCTGGCCATGCTGTTAATCTCCAAGTGCCCTGAACAGATACAGCTTTCTAGAGAAGTTGCTGTAGACACCAAGGAGAAAATAAAACTTCCTTGGTTGCTTCCTTGGAAGACATCAACTTCAACTAGCTTGAATGTGGACATAAAATGAAGGAACAAATCCTGGCAATTTCTTTCAGTAGGAGGAGATAAAATCTGACGAAAATAGGGTCAGAACTATAAAACTTCACTCCAGCAATCTGAGGCATCAATAAACTAATCAAGACAACCTCCCATTTAGCTGCTGTTGGGCTTTTTGCAGACAACATTCTGGCTTTTCCTGACCAGGCCCAGTACAGACATGGTGCTTGTTACTCTAAGGATTGAAGTGTTCTTGACAAAGGAAAGGTTACTGAAAGTTCCACATATTGCTGCAATTTTTCTGTAGACTTTTAGTTATTCATTTCTTGCTCTTCTAACTAATAATGCAGAGAAGTGGAGCTTTCATATTTCAGTTTGCTGACTCCTTCAACTGCTAATTAAACAGACCTAGACTAAAGTTATCACTTTCAGTACAGACAGTTCTGCATAGGATAATCCAGCCTACCTGTAGGATCTACTTAGCTCTGTGACAACTTGTGACATTTAGGCTTTGCCAGAAAAGAAAAAAAGGAAGGCCAAGAGTAATAGAAGATTGGAGTGCTGCTGACAGGACACCCATGGAAGCTGGCATAAACTGGCACTACATCTAGAGATAACTTCTTGTGTCTGCTCCAGTTATCCTCACTGACCTTGTGAAACCAAGTTTTTTCTGCGTTTACAAGGCAAAGAATGAGGTAATCTTTTTTTACTCATATTTTTCTTTAAACTGGGAAGATTTTGATGGTGGATGTCTCACTGCAAAACTGTGCAGTGCCCATAATTCAAGGGTTCTGATTTAAAGCATGCTACAGTGTGTTTAGGAAACTGAATTGAAAAACTGTCTTTATAAAATATAACTATAATTCATGACATATATGTCTGGAAATCAAGCAGCCTCTTAGTATAACTCATTAGTAAAAAGCTATTCATCTGCCTTCTTAAAAAAAACAAACAAAAAATAAGGACAGTACAAAAACAGAAGACAGATCCATAAAGTAGAAATTCACTGAGACTAGAGATGCAAAGGTAAAGCCTCTGATCCATTTTACTGCAGCTGTTAAGGTTCATTTATTGGGAAATTCTTCCTATGTGTAGATGTGCACCAAACACCTGGAAATCTCTTGAGTGAAATTTATAGTTGCAAATTGCTTGTGAATTAGATTTCACTGGAATATCAAATGTCCCTCCTCTCTTATTTTAATTCCTCCAAGAAATGCCCTAGCCCATATAAGGAATATACAAATATTTTTGATATATGTATATATATACATGCATAATTTATGTGTTACATGAAAAAGTACTTTAAACTGCCTTGCATTCAAAAGTGAATCAATTTTATTCAAAAAAACAGCCTTTATTCTGTATTTGTGCTTGCTCATTATATAGGACTCTGCAAATATTAAAGGAGTATTTATTCTCCTACTGTTGTTAGGTGGCTAGCAAATGATATTCCCATCATCAGATGGTTTATTTTTTAAACCTGTTGCTAATCTCTTCAACAGACTGCTCATAAACTGCATGTCTGGGGTAGAAACCCCTTGACTAATAATTATAATTAAGTGATGAAGATTATGCCACTATATCTGGTGATTTGACAGGTAAGGGAATACATGAAGAAACAGAATATATAAGGATGAGCCAGTCTAGAAGATATGCATCCTGTAGTCTTCAGGGTATTCACTAATAAAATTACTCTGTGACTTGTAATTATATTTTGTAAGTTAAAGGAGAACCAGAATTATATCTAAGGGATTGGAAATGAAAAGATAGACTGATTAATTTTTTTTGTTATATATAAAGGAATAGTTGTAATTACAATTTGCTAAACATACCTTGAACTATCATAAATTCAATTAAGATAATAAATAAAAATATCTATAAGTATCTACACCAGTGAGGACTAATAACAGTTCAAAGGATACAGATGCAAGGGCACATGGTACCTTAATGTTTTAGATTTCATTAGATTATTAGATACAACTATAAAATCTGACTGGACTTTAGGAGTTACAGAAAGAGGAGAAATTCCATAGTCAACAGCAATATGAGTTTGAGATTACAGATTTGTGGAATATTCTACACTGGAAGGGACCCACGAGGATCGAGTCCAACTCTTAAGTAAATGGTTTGTATGGGTATTGAACCTGCCACCTTGCTGTTATTAGCACCATACTCTAACAAGCTGAGCCTAGTTAAATACAGAGAAAGCCTTCCTTAAAAAAAATAAAAAGAAAAAATATCTTATTCCAGATTTGACAGAAATTTTCAATAAAACTTTCCAGTTATCTTGAAAAACCGTGGGTGGAATTCTACATGAATTTGAAGTCAACAACAAAAGACCCATTAACTCCTGTGGGAGGCAGACAATATTTTGTACTATTTTATTCAGCATAAAATTTTTACACTCCATTTATTGCCGTGGTCTCTGAGTATTCTGCAGGGCATTGGGGTGATGACTGCCATCTATCTGCCACTCAGCTGCTCCCTTGGGGCAGAAGTGAAGGTGTGCTGGGTGGTGCACTTTTCTCCAGAGGTGAAAGGGACAGACCCTGCTAGGTTACTCCAGTGCAAGTGTGAGAAAACTGCAGTGGATGTGGATGCAGGAGGTGAAGTGTCAGGCACATATGCTCTGTGGCTACCACATGGGTTTGGCCACTGAAAGGAGCTCTTCAATGCCAGAGCAGCTGCCAGGCTGAAGGTCCAAGCCCAAGTCTGTAATCTCCTCACCAGCCTGGCTGTGTGGCTCTTAGACCAAGGTCTGAACAGTGCTAGCAATGAGGAGCTGCAGGGGTAAAGGACTTTGCAATGACATTTCACTTTCATGGCGTTATACTGCCAGTCTTTCTCTTTCTGAGTTATCTGACCTGTATTTCATCCTGTCCAAAGTATCTCAATTTCCAAGAATGTTCACCTTTGTACATTTTTAATTCAGAAGAGTAGCTTGTACTGATTATCATGCAGGACCTCAAGGTGGAGGTGGAATACTATCTACATTTATTTAGCTTGCTCAGCAAACAGTCCTTCAAGAGTAATTATTGACAAATTAAGGAAGTCAAGTCAACTGCTGCAGGATACAAAGGGATCATTCAGAGTCTTAATCAGAAAAATTGAAACAAAATGTCGTCAAAGACTGGTAAATTGAAAAATGTAAAACATCTGCCAGATAACCCATTTACCATTTGGTCTACTGTCATAATTCTTAAGTAAAAAAAACCAAAACAACTAAACAAAACAACAAACCCAAAATGCTGCTGTAGCTGGTCGCTGATGGAATACAGAAGATAGAATTTCACTAATCAGATGATACAAAATTATGGAAATAAAAAAATAAAGTAAAACACCCTTTTCTTAATTTAAGTAGAGTTTAATGGTATCCAAATGATAATGTCTGAAATTACATCTTTCTAATTAATATTGAGTTTAAATAGTGCACTTAGAGATTATATTGCTAACTTTAGGGAACACCTAAATAACAGATCAATCATCTGCTATTTTATTTGAAGAGTACTGATTATACATCTGATGTAGCATTTCCTCAAATACTGTTCTTCCTTCAGCTGAAAACAAACAGATGTGATTTTTTCCAGTGTAACAGGCAACATTTTATAAAAGAATTCAAAGCTGAACAACCAACAAAGTCCCATTACAAATGCAAGAAAATTAAACACTATCATATTTTGTTGTTACTATTATGAAAACATTCAGCTCATGTGTCATGCACTCCCTGCAGGAAAAAAAGAAGTTCAGTATTATGTAAACAACAGTGTCCTTACATGTGGGAAAGCAGGGAAAGTCATACCATGAAAATTTTCAATGTGAAGGAGCTACTGAGGTAGTCTCCTTCCCTCCAGTCATACACTGTATTTTAAAAGTCAACATTTTTAAAACTGGCAGCTACAGTTAAATCTTAGTTACTATATTAGAATAATAAATAACTTCAGTATCAAAACTATAACTCAGTCTTTTGACTACTACTAAATGTTGATATTTTAGTTGTGAAATAAGGTCTAGGTTTCTTTGGATAGCTCTTCAAATTACAAAAATTTCTATTCATTATAAATGCACATTATGACAACAGTCTCAGAATTAAAACAGCATCAAAGTAACACCACAGTTAGGATTTTAACTTAAATTCTTTAACTTCCTTTTATAAACAGTAAAATGTTAGATGCTACCACTTAAAAATACTAAAAGAAAATTTTTGTAACTATAGATCATCAGTGCTATTACCAAGCAAGATATTTACATCAATTCTCTTGTTGAAGTTTTCCCATATACTAACCAGCAGACATCTCTTTGCTTCCCTAGGAAATTACACATTTACCGTTGCTTTAAACTCTTCAATATTTTATCTTAAATGGTCCAATTGTGTTTTTAAAAAATCTCGATCTATAATACTTTGGCATAAAAATAAATAGCCCCCACTGGTATATATTGAATGCTGGGGAACTCAGAACTGTTAGCAGTGATGGGCCATACCAAAACTTCATCTGTGACACTGGGACATGCACATTTCTTCCCAAACATGGTATTCATATTTCTTTCTAAATTCACATATGAAAAGGGTCTCCCTATTCATTTTGAAGGGGTGCCTAGTGTAACATGAGCATGAATATATATGTGAAGAAATTCCATAAACCCATCAACTGAAACAGGCAATATCATACTTTTCTTACAGTTTCTGCAGATGCTAGCCATAATATGCACAAAAGGAAACAAATATTCACAAGGCCAGATGGCAGGATGGCAGGGCCAGAGCATAGCTAAGCCTCATGGACCAGCAGATGGACTGACAGCAGATATCCGAGGCCATAGGGAAGGACAGGAGGGCAGAGCCATCACCCCAAAGACCCATGTCTGCAGTTGTGTGGGGAAGGAAAATGCTGAGCTCCCAAGGCAAAAGTCACTGGAAAGGACAGCTTGGAAAGTGTTAGAAAGTGCACTGGATATTTGGTCTCATTAAGTCCACAGAAGCAGGATACTGTGTAGATTCCTTTGTAAATAAACTGAATTTCTCTAAAGAAAGACCTTATTTTAAAAATCAATTTCCCTTACCAGCAGACTAATTGAGCACAGTTCTGAATACTGGCTAAACACTTGACTCAAAAAGCAACAAGATAAATCTTTGAGCATAGTAGGAAAGTTACTAAAAGAATCTTTTCAAGCCTATTCTGCAACATTACACAACTTTTTTCTTCTTCAGCCTTATCCACTGTCACCGTTCTCAGAGATTCTTTCTTACTACCAGTATTAGGAAAAGCATAAACACTAGAAATAGTCTGCCTTTCTACAGCAGATTTCTTTCACACCTCTTCAGGTTTCAAAGCAAAGTCCAAATAGAGATGATGTGGGAAAATCACCTCTACCAAATGGGAAATTGATGGCAAATAAATAGGTGGAGGCATAAAAAGAAAGCTTATCTCTTACTAAACTTTATTTATCTTTGCTTCAGTGTGGAAGGCATATACCAGTCCTCACTGTTTTTAAAGGAGAGGTATTCACAAGCCTGTGTTGACACAGAAGGGTGAAGAATCAAGAGAGATTCCAGCTAAGCAATGGCTGGAGTCATTATCAACTTGCTTCCTCCAGCTCACAAACCCCAAATTTGTCCCTCCATATCTAATGTCATTATGCAAAAGCAAAAGACTTTTGCAATACCCCAATACACAATTAGGCTGGGGAACTTAAAAGATGCTATGAACATAAATGTGCATATGCCTTTTTGATAAAGTCTTGAAGAAATATTATTATTAAATAAACCTATGTGTCCTTGTGCTTTATGCTAAAATTAAGCAGACTATCATATAACAGTCAAAACAATGCAACAGCACACAGAGATTTAATAAGAACAAAAGATCTGCCACATACAGGTGTGAACGCTAAGCAACTTCACCAAGTACAGTGAAATTAATCCTTGTAATTTATGCAGTTCATGTCTTTTAGTGTTTAAATCTATGGATATGTCTTCAATCTTGAAACAATTGTATAAAACTTCATTTGTAATGAGTGTTGTTCATTCGACTACATGAAAGTACATTTCATTAATGAAAGGCTTCCTCTTATTTAGAATCAAGTATTTTGAGTTTGGGGCCATAGATAAATAACAGTGTACACAAACTAAATGAAAGTAATATTTGCACTGTGAATGATTTTCTTTTCCCTGTTGTTGGAAACATTCCTTCCCTCCCTCCTTGCTAGCAACCATAAATCTTTCTCTGTACTGCTCTGTTAACTTTAATAAGAAGTACAGCACAGTAGCCAGTGCTGGCTTTCACTTACTGTAGCTGAATGCTAAGCAGCGTTGCAAAATGTTAAGTTGCAAGATAACTGAATAGTTTTCTTAAGTCTTTGTGTTGAGTTTCCATGGAAAGATTTTGGAAGTGGGAAAACTATAGGTTAGCTTCTGTGAGAAGCTGTGTGAAGCTTCCTCCATGTCCAATGGAGCTGATGCCAAGCATCTCCAAGATGGACCTGCAACTGGCCAAGGCTGAGCCCATCTGTGACAGTGGCAGCACCTCAGGAGTAACAGAAGGGGAAAAGACCTGTGCAGCTATGGGTGAAGCCTGAAGGAGACTGTGACCCTGTGAGACGCTTTTGCTGGAACAGCCTTCTGACAAGACTTTTATCCTTGAGAGGAGCCCACAATGGAGCATCCTTTTCCTGAAGAACTGCACTCCATGGAAGTGACCCACTTTGAAGGAGTTCATGGAGGACTGTCTGCCACAGGAGTCATCCCACACTGGCACAGAGGAAGTGAGAATTGCATCCCTGAGGAAGAAACACCAGCAGAAACAATGTGTGGTGAACTGACCACAGATTCCATTCCCTGGGGGAAATTGAGAATTAATAATACTTCTCACCTCTCTCTAGACACTACAATAGGAAAATACTAATTTACTAATAACCTCATCACAGCTGCCTTGCTTTCCTTTTTCTGTTTCAGACAGGACCATATACACTGACACCAGGCGTCATTGATGGAAAAGTATTTGGGATTTTTTTCAGCAAAGATTCTACTCACAAAACTTCATCCAAGAGAGGGAGAAAACTTGCATTCTTTGGGGCATGAAACCCATACAACAGAATTGCATAGCTTTTTCTTATAATCCTGTTAGTAATATTCCAGTGGATAAATTCCTAATCACAGATATCTATAGCCTGACTTCTGAAAAACAAAATATTACTTTAGTTCTTTTAACACTGTCAGCAGCAATGAGAGGATGTATTTATACTGTTGGACTGAATTTCTCACATGAGTTCTAGTCTACCGTCGTCCATACTGCCTATGTGTTGTTCTCTTTGCAAGGAAATATTTGGAGGCAGGCAGATGGTTTCAAAGCAGCTGCAAGTGGTCACAGCTGACAAGATTCCAGTTGGGATTCCAGTTTGCCCATGTACTCTGCCCCCTCCTTGCTCCGTGCCACCAAGCACGAGGCACCATAACTGTGTCCAGTGCTGTGACATGCAGTACTGCAGTGAGCAGCTCTCACCTACTCACTTCCACTGTAACAGCAGCAAAGGCGGTGAGGATGAACATTGATTTCTCACAGGTAATGCTTTAGTTGCACCAATCTGCCCCAGGCCTGGTACACACAAATCAGGAAACCATTTCACTTAGAAATAAAACCCCAGAGTGGAACATCCTTGATCCTCTGAAATAAGTCTTCAGTCTTGAGTAGCTCACCAGATTTACCCTTGCTACTAAGCTAGTCCTCATCCTTTACAAAGTGTCCAGGACCAAAGCAGATCATCCATCTTGTCTATATTAGTTTCCAAGACATAGAAGAAGTTTCTTCCTGAGCCCAGTCTGTGACCATGGCAGTGACATTTTTCCTCCAGTCCAGGGTAAGTCAAAGCTAAGCTGCCTGACCTAGCCAGCATTAGGGCATACTCTGCAAGCGAGCTGGTGCAGGTATGCTTGCTGTTGGTGAGGGGAGCAAGGCTGCAGGGCAGACAATGCCATCTTTAGAGAGAGGACATGCTCTGCACACACTTGCTTATGGGGGTTTACTGACAGCCAGTGGCCAGAGCTGAGTGCCTGGGACTAGGGAGATTCTCCAAAGGACTATCCCCCCTCCCAGTTTCATCCACATATGCATTTTTGCTGCTCTTCCTTCATCCACCCAGCTAGTAAAGCAAGCACTGTGAAGGGGTTCTACACTCTACTAGTCAAACTTGCAGCTCCTCAGCCTATGCTGCAAATCTAGTCCTCATCTATCAGCCATATAAATAGCCAAATTTCAAGCCTTATTAGTTGCAGGCTGTGGTTAACAGCCTGTAGTGGTTATAACACTCCAGACTAGATCACATTTTTGTCCAATTTGGGTAAGTGTGGCATTAAGAAAAGGTACTATGATCAGAACACACCACCACTTCACTAATCACAAATGCCCATTTTGCTTTCCAAGGGCTCATGAAGGAGTCATGGGTTCTCCAACCACATCTCTAGATGTAGGTCAAGCATTAAGACAGACAGACAGGGTAGTACAATGAGCATGGTGCCTTCATGGAGACAGATGTATCTGCCAGGAAACCAGGTGTTGCAACCTGGGGCCACAGATCTTTTTCAGGCAATTCTCCTGGATCAAGGCCTGCAGAGAAATGAGTGCCAGCCTGAGGAATGAGTAGTGACCTAGCAGGAGCCCGACTTCTAATGTAGAGTCTGTGCTCTTCTCTTTTCCAGTATGTTGTGAGTCAGAGGAGAGTGAAGTATTTTTCATGGGAGACTCTGTGGCTATAAGGATAGGATGAAGAAATGAGAAATGGGACACACAAAAAAAAAAATCAGTACTAAGTTTCTGTGCCTGATTTTTTCCCGTTCCTGTTAAACTGCCCACAATCAGAGGTGTTGTGTTACAGTGTGTCTGCAGGCTCTGCAGCACCCAGCTGCCACAGCCATGCAGCAGGCTCTGTGCGGGAGAGCATGCAAACCCAGAGGATGGGGAGGAATGCAGCATCTGGACCTGTTAAGATCTGAAAGAATAACAGGACACACTAAGCATATGTTCTGGGAAAACACAGACCTGATTCCCAGAGGGAATATTTAAAAATATTTCCAGGCCAAGACAGACAGCGAAAGATAATGAGATTTTTGTCTTTGTGGTACAGGTACCTCAAAAAGAAAAGTAAAAAGCAGTGATCCCTATGGATAGGGCTATTCTCCCCAAGAGGGACAGATGGATCTTTTCTATGATGTAAAAGACAGAGGGTTTTTTTGTTTTGTTTTGTTTTGTTTTGGGGTTTGGTTTTGTTTTTTTTTTTTTTTCTGCTCTATAGCAGAGTTGTCATTGAGCAGCTGTTTTGCTGAATTGAAATTATCTGCTCTTTGGTTTTGCATGGGAGTCAGCTCCTGGCAGAAGGAGAGGATGCTTTCCTCCTCTTGAGGTTTTGTGCACATTGTGGGCTGTGTTAGATGTGGCAGGGTAAGTGATCTCACTAGTGCATTTTGCTTTCCCTATTTTAAAACTGCAAAGAAAAGACGAGTCCATCCTTGACTGGAAGTTTTGGCCAAATATTTCTTAAAGTGTGTTTTCAGAACTGTAAAGTACCTTAGGACTGTACCAAAATCAAATCACTTCAGTGCCTATCTACCCATTGAGCTAAGTGGCCAATAAAGTTGTGGCAATAGCTAAAAAAAAAAAAAAGATACAGGTGCTGACATTTATATGAAGAGGGGAAAATATTCTTTATGAGCTTAATGGTATGCATTTGGTTCTGCTGTTTGTGCACTCAGAAACAAACAAAACATAAAAGTGAATACATCATGATAGTTGTTCCTGATGTAGAGGTATGAGCAGTCAAGTACATGGTTGTAGCAGTGGCTGGCTCATTACCCAGTGGAGTTCCTCCAGAGCTGCTGACTGTGTAGAGAAGGCATAAGCAGGTTATCAGGTGGCATAATCTGCATTTATTCAATTTGATATTGAGGAAAAGGTAGTATTGGTGAGTTGGGAGCAGGTATCATGTGGCCTTCCAGTCACAGGTCTCATGGGACTTGCTGTCAGCTGTGGGAGCACCAGGCAGCATGGTCATGCAGATGCCTAACAGTCCAGTGAAGGCTGAAATTATATAATGATCATATTTCACATGTTATATTTTAATCTGATTACTACTACTTTACATATCTTGGACAGCTAGATCACTGAAGCCAAATAATATTTTTTAAGCAACAACAGAATAATTTTAAGAATGCAATAAGAAGCAAAGGAAATTACAGCAGGGCTTCTGCTTTGACTATAATTCAATTTCTCACTGAGTGTGGTCAGCTCTTCCTCTCTTGGTGAGGATTGTGATAGATAGGACCTGCCCTTTGCTCTCTGAACAGATGAAGGAGCTGGTGGGGCAAATTGTTTCTGGTGATGTCTGCTTTGGCTCACTCAGATTCAGAAATTTTCTAATTATTTAAATGGTGAATTGGAGCACTGGCAGTCCTTCTTCCAGTATTAGAGAGGGTGTCAGTGTCACCACCTCTTGCTAATCCCCTGCATTATACAATACATGTAGATGAAGGCAGCAAGGCATTTCCTTTACCACAAGCTATGAAATAATTGGAAGCACAAAAATTTAAATCCCTTGGTGCTGAAGGGAGGTGCATATATAGTGGAAGGGCTAAAGGTGGGCAAGATGTGGATGAGAGATGGGCAATCAAGTTGTCTCTTAGTCTCAAAACTCATACAGTTGTAAATCAGATGACCTTTGTGCTACTTTTCAATTTACTTTTCATGGAGACATTCAGAAAACTCAGTAGCCTAAAGCAAAATATTAGCAAGGCAGGCTGCAAGTCAAGGCTTGCTTATTATGACCTTTTCTATGAAGACTGTCTTCACTTTCTGAAGTTATTTGTCTTACCAGTTGTCAGAGACTGAAATGTTATGGTTCATGGCTTAAACATTGTTATGAAGGACTTTTGCCCATGATGACAAACTGTATGAAGAAGGTGTCGAGACCAAAGCCTCCTAAAGGGAACTTTGGACTGAGTTAAACCATGTAAGGCTACTTGACATAAGGTAGAGGTGACACAGTTCAATCACTTGACGTCTAGAAAAAAGCAAACCAGGCTGAGGGAGAAGAATGACAAAGCCAGCAGCTGTCCTGAAAATCATCCCTGTCTAGGTTCCATGGAATGGGGGAAACCATAGCCCTGAGGCTCTCTGCTGAGGGCAGGTTTGCATAGACTTTCCCCCTGCCCCAACCAAGGGGAAAGGGGGAGAGTTTTGGGTGTGTGGCATAACCTCAGCTCAGAGACAGGGAGCACCCATCCTCCCTTACACAAAGAGGCTCAGTTGTAAAACCCCCCAGCCCAGGAAGGCCATATCCACGGGACATTCATGTGAGGAGCAGCTGAGGGGGTGTCATAACCTGCCAAAGACCCCCCAAAGTGCTCCCCAAACTTATTCCTGAGGCCTTGCAGCAGACCACTGCATGTGATGCAAAGGCATTCAACGAATTCAAAGTCTGTTACAAGAGATAGTGTCAAAATTGCCTGCCCCCTTTCCTGGTGGTACCTGGGCATTCCCACCTGGCTTAAATGTATATCAATCCATCAGACTCTATGTTTTTGGGAGGACCCTCACCACCAAGAAGACTGAATGGAGAGGATCAACGGGACATTGTTGGGATCCACAGAGAGGTGATATTTTCTACTTAATCTGTCTCTTTCACTCTCTTTCTATGCTCCCCACCTCTTTTCTCTTTGTTTCTCTTTGTTCCTCTCTCTCTCTCTTATTTACTTTTAAATAAAATCCATATTATTGACATTAGCATATGGTTTTGTTTGCACCTTAATTTTGGCAGAGACATTTCTAATAATTTAAGAAACTGGATCATAACACCCATGTAGTATGTGTTTTCCAACCAGCAGAGAAAATTAAAAACTTGTCACAAAAAGCATAAAATTAATGAACAGTAATTGAAAAGGATGCAGTTTACAATAGGCTGCATCTTGGTGCCTGATCTTGGCAGGAAAATTTACTTCTGTTAAGTAGTAGCTTTTGGTTCATGAAACACTCTTTCATTATATCATTTTCTGGACTTAATTGAGAGTCCAGTTATAGAGGGAAGCATGGTATAAAATGTGACAGGCATTGTACATGGAAGCCTTTATTGCCAATGCCGTGAATGCGATGGTGCAAAAAGACGTAAGGTAAACACAGAAATTGTTAGAAAGGTTCTGTAAGGGAAAACTCGGAAAGGAGGTTTTTTTCCAAAGGATGAAAAGGGAGGCCAGCTGCAGATGGATGCAGAGCTGGCTGCATTTAGTCTGTGCAAGAGGGAAGACAAGGCTCAAGGAGGTCAAGCTGCAGCAAAGCCACCATAGTCAGGATGGAAGATTACAAGCACCTATAAATAAGCTATGATCTAAGAACTGCCTGATAGGATGTGAAGGGTGAAGTGAGAGCTTGATTCCAATTCAGTTGGAAAACTTTAAAATTGCAGTAATAATTCCAGCATCCACTTCAGAACTGGAAGTTCAATGGAGCAATACATTATTAATTTCCCTCCTTTTCCTGTACATCTTCTTTCCCCAGTGTGCTACCATGTCTGTGAGTACATTTTGGAAGCACCCATTTTGTTTCAGCAATGATTCTTTTGTTTCCATCATCATTCCTTCTCCCAGGCTCTTTTTGTCCTTTTGCTTTTTCCTAGCTCCCTGCCATTAATTTCTATCTATTTCCCCTTTTTACCTTGCTTAGTCCCATGTCCCTCTTTACCAGCTCACTCCTAGTGAATGCTTGCAGATAAAAACATATATTATATTCATCACTGACTGCTGTTTTTAAATGCAACTCCTGATTTCAGCATCCAGAAGCCTTTCATTGGCATCATGCTAGAATAATGACACAGGTGGGAAAAGGGAATTGGCCTCCCAATATTTACAGTTGTTAAAATTACAGATTCAGTGTTGTGACCTGTCCCTGAAGGTGAGGGTAACTGAAGTTCTTTTTAATAGATTCCCTTGGGGTGGATTAGAGTGAAACAACAGTGAATGATCAGTGTTTAAATATGCATATGTAGTTTATTTTGGAATAATTTGGTTGCAATAGAAAAGAAATATGCAGCCATTTTGGTTATTATTCTCTATAGTAATGAAACAGTATAAAAGTATAAAGATAACACTTAAGAAAATATGTAAGTTAACCATTAACATTTCAGTCTCCCGGTCCAAAAGGCTCAAAAGGAGTTGAAACTCTGCAGTTAGTTCTGCATCATGCCCTTACACATGCAGAGTTATTTCCCCTCTCTGCTACACCTCCAGCATGTGAGGTCAAGGTGCTGGAGGACTGCAGCTCAAAGTGGGGAGGACAGATCAAGAGACATCTCTTCTAGAGCAACTGACTGCTTCCACAACATCTGGCACTGCAGTAGAGTTTGGGGGCAAATCAGGACACCTTTGAATGTGAGCAAGGGTACCAAATATCTGGGGTTTGCACTGACTTTTTTCCAGTTCTCAAAATCTTTCTGGGTGAACAGCTGACACATGAAAGCCCTTTGATGACAAAATCATCCGTACTATACTTTATTATCCCAAAGTGATGTTGGGCTGATTTTTCTCTCAGTGCTCTTTCACAACAAAAAGATCATATCCTCTGCATTTGGCAGCACAGATCCTAATCCTGACTCTAAAGATCATCTATCAAAATTTTCCCTCGGCTAAAAGACCAAGTGGTTAACAAAGAGGAAAACAATAACAGTCCAGCTGTAAACAATGAAGGGGTGTTCCAGTGCCCCAAGGATAACCATAGTCTAGTATATGGATTATCCAACAACATCAGGCAGTGCCACAACCGATGGCCCTGGTGCAAGGACAACCCTCAAACTCTTCTAAAACTAAATGCAGTTTGGTGGTCAAAGACTGGTCAGTCTGATCTAACATTTTCATGGATGGTTCAAGTGATAAAAGCATTAAAACCACTGCACATGCTCTTCATAGTCACAGAACTCCTGTGAACTTCAAGGAAGGATGAGACAGCCACGCTGAGCACAGAGTCTGCCTATGACACCCTGACTCTCTTTTTCTGGCACAAAAGGTCACACAGTGACAAGGGGTTGCTCCACAGCTGGAGACTATTCATCAATGTGGAGGGAAATCTCTTGTAAATCTCAAATACAGGCAGCCAAATGCATTGGTTTATTTGTTTTGCTTTGCTGGGGAGTTTTTTTTTGTTTGGTTTGGTTTTTTTACTTATTGACATAATTTTTCTGTTTGCATTGCAAGCTGGTTTCTTAGAATTTTTTAGTACCATATGAGTAAAATAACATGTGCCAATACCTGTCCTTACACAGTACTGCAATAAATATAATTCATACTAATTGTTGCCTCTGGAAAAAGAGAGGGATTTCTTCCTCTTCTTTTGATATGGGCATTTCTGCCAATTGTTATCATTGTTTTAAAAACATCTGTCTTTCGTATGCTCACCTAAACATGTCACTCCAAAAAATGCGTAAATTAGGTACGCTATTTTCAAACCTGGCTACTTAAAACTTAATTGTATAAATAAAACTGTGGTCAGTGAAACTTCTGACTAGTCTGTCTGTTAGTATCAGTAATGTTAAGTATCAGTTCTATAGAAAATTAAGGCTTCAATAAAATAATCTATCATTAATTAAAAATGGTTATTTTAATGACTTATTTTGATATCTGAATGTTGAAAGTAATGTAAATGAGACATCTGCAGAACTAATATTCAGTACATCATGAACACTCAACTGTTGTCCATCTGTTTATTAATAATTATCACATGCATAATTAGAATTGAAAATTTAGATTTGCTTCTTTGCTTTGTTAAATTGATTTATAAAGGGCCTGCAACATAATATCAGTGTAAAAACTTTTTTTGCCCTGAGCTCAGAAAGAATTTTTTTTAGTTCCTGAGAGCTTTTGTTGGTTAGGAATTAGAGCATGTGGGAAGACAGGACCAAATGTACAATTTTGGAGAATGCAGCTGCCATTAGTTAAGTGCAGAACATGAATTAGAGTGTCTGTACTGCTGAAAATGTTCAGAGCCTTTAAAAAAAAAAGCTTCCATTTTATATCAGTCAATTTAAATGCATTAGTTCTGAGAGGTTTTTTGCTATTTGTCATCACAAGAAGCCAAGATTTTTTATGGTCTTTCACACAGAAAAAAGAATTGGATTATGTAAAATACTGTATGTGTGTATATGTATATATATATAATTTTTATATATATGTTTATATATATATATATATATACACGCACACACACACATACATATTCCATATAAAAGCTATCTTCAGGATACATAGAGACTGCAAAACCAGCCAAAGTTAAATGTGTTGGCACAACCTCTTGCATATTCTGTATGCAGTTTTTTGAACATATTCTTTTACACTACTGTTTATGGAATACTTTAAACCTGTTTTCACTAGAAAAAACCTTCCTGTTCTCTAAGAACCATAACAGCACACCATCCTAAAATAAGCATTTTGGTAGCCCTAGTGGCTGAGTGTGCTATTGCATTCTCAGTTCTTAGTTGCCTACTCTTTGTTGGGAGCTGTTGCCATCTCCATTTTGCAGCTAAGAATATCAGGAGGATACTTCCCTCTTACACTTGCTGTCAGCATGGCCAGTGGATTCATTCCACCCAGGTCTCTGGTTTCAGTTCACCCAGACGGCCCAGAAGTGGTGGCATGATTATTTTGATTCAAGAAGCTGTGGATGAGGACAGGATTACAATGAGCCACTGGGGTACAATAACATCTCATCAGTACAGCCAGCTTGGACAATGAGGGGCAGCCTCAGCCTCACTTACACCAGCAAAATAGTATTTTTGCTGACATGGCTGTTACCAATTCCCAGGACTGAATTAAGGCACGTAGCACTTGTTCATTTGCTTTTCTTTTTATCTTTTTTAACTTATTCTCTCAGTGAAATCTTTGCCTGTAAAAAACCAAAAAATGACAGTGAAATACCAAGAGATTTTAGATCTAGACTTGACATTATGTCTTTGCCTTGAAGAGCATCCAAAATTTTGAAACTGATTACCATATGGATCACATGTCTTCATGGAATAATCAGTCCTTCAAAAAATCAGTGGTTACAATGTATATCACAACTCTGCCTAGAAGGTCCTTTCAAAAAACAGAAATCAGGTTCTGAGGCAAAGCTAATGATTTACCTTTGGAGTAAGGTAAATCTGGTACTTGCTTACCTGAAGTTCCAGCTTTGATGTGGTGGTTTTTCATTACTGATCTCATTACTGATTCCAATGACTATCTCTGTAAAGACAAGGTCTGCATAGGCCCATGGTGTAAGTAGCATCCCAGATACACTGGGAAAAATTCACAGAAATTCTCATGTCTGAAGTTCTCTTGGAAAAATTATTGGATCCTGGTTAATCTTAGAATCAAAAAATCACAACTTGGAATAGTTTTTTTGCTTCAGTGACTTGAGAGATTAGCCTTTGTAAGAGGAAGGCATATCACAAATCTTATAATATTTCTAATATTACTGTTCTTTACAGTCAGTAAGTTCACCTTCTAACATTCTCAGTCATTATATTCCCCTCTTCCTAAAGAATCATTGAAATTACGGTTCTGTAGTTTGATACCTACGTTGAGAAGGATAGACAATTTTTATTTCAGGTGTACATGAAATACTTGAAATGAATCTTTAGTTCTTCTCTCCTAACCTTGACTATAAGACAAAAAAAATATTGTAACAAGCTACTCCTAAGTGACCTCTTATAATAATTTTCAGCTTGGCCAGTGTTGGTTGCTCCTCTTGAATGTATATTTTCACTGTTCTAATAAACACCATACCCACTGGGAATGAAAGCTGTTCTTCAAATAAAACAAGAAGTCTCATTCAGATTTTCTGTAAATTCCCTGACTATCACAAGAAGTCCTTTCCTCTTGGAAAGTAAATTAGGAGTGTTGTCTCTCCTGACCCATCCTGCCAGCCTTTCAGCTATTTCTGTGAGAGACAGAGAAATTTGATGTCTACAATGTATTAACTTTTTGTTCCTTCTTTGAACTTGGCCAACAAAGTGGGTCAATTAACATAAATGGCAAAAGAAGCTGGACATCTGGGGAATGACACCAAATTCATTTTCCATAAACTTCGAAGTAACCAGATGGCAAATGATTCAAAAGGGCTATTTTCAAGAACCAGCTGTATAGTCCAGTCACCAGTATGGTGTTAGTAGTTAGGCTTTACTGTAAGAAATTGCACCTACAACTTTGCCAATGACCTTGTATTAAAAAAAAAAAAAATTAAAATAAGAATTGTCACACTACAGGAAATTTATAAGGAGCTTATCTGTAAATGAGGTATAGGCTATCAACAGTTAATTCTATAAAGACAGCACTTAACAAGGAAGAGGGTACACATCTTACCTATGCAGGCTGTATATTCAAAACAGATTAATGTTAATTAAATGGTCCGTCAAGCTGGAGTGTGCAAAATCGATGAGCACTGACAGCAGTATAATAGAGATAAATCTAAGACACTGTCAACTATAGAAGGAAAAGTTCAGGCATTACACATAAGCTGTGGCATCCAAATTTTGACTGGGACCTCCTCACAGATTCAGTGTTTACTTTGGCTGGGTTTTAGGGTCAGTTTAGAGGGAGGCCAACTTTCAATATTAGCAGCTCTTGGACTGAGATAACAACAAGTCAGCTCTACCAATCTCACATATTTAGGCTGAATCCCCCTCCCTCCACACAAGATAGATGAAGCATGACTTTTAGAAAGAGATCTAAATCTCATTCAAAAGCTTTCTGCTGAACATTTACACTAAAATCAAAGTGACATTTGACTAAGCAAGATCCATCATTTAGCTCTCTTTGCAGAATGTGCAAAATTAATTAGCGCAGTTTTTATGGCATAGCATTGTTCCTAAAGAAGGTGTTTTGGTCCTTCTGGAACTTGCCCTCCCTGGTCTCTGTATTAGAAATAAACTAAAATGACTCCCAGTTCTGAAACAAAGCAAAATTTTAAATCAAAATGTCCCAGAATATTAACTCCATACTTCATGAAATGCAAGAATTTTACTTGTTTCTATTCAATACCAGTCTAACCTAGATGAATTATCTAACAATCTTATCTCTTTTTCCTCAGAAGACTTTCTTGATAGCAGGATGTCAAAACAAAAAGGGAACAAAGTACAGTTGATAAGCTTCTTTCTATCCAACATATTTCTGTGGCAACCCTGCACCAAGCATAGCACTGTGGCATAGAGACCAGAGCATCTCTTGATCACATACTAAGATAGCTACATGACAGAACAGAGAGAAATACATTAGCTCTACTTAACTTACATTTTTAGTTTCTTTTCTTCCCTTGACACTTTCCAGACAGGAATCACTTGGAGAACTGTGGGAACATAACTCACTGAAAAAACTTTTCTCTGTCTGCTTCTTAATTGGGGTTCAGAAACTTTCCACTTTGAATGAATGAAAGACTACCATGGGAGCATCACACAGAAATTTTCTTATCAAACATTACAAATACTGAAATGAACTTTGTCTGGTTTATACAACTTGTAAGTCACTTCTGTTGTACTTCTCTAGAAAGGTGCAAGCTCCCCTGAAACTTCTAATGCCAGCTCATTTGTGTATCTGCTCTTGATTACCTAGTGCTTAAAAAAGGATGAGTTCATTCAACAGCTTTTTGAGGGTGTGTATGATATCTTCCTCTGAACAATCATGTTTTCACAGAGTGCAATTATCTCCAAGGGCTGATTTCTGCAAGGACAATGAGCTTTAAAGTGATTGAGAAGGGTATCCACATCTGTATATGCTTGCACAAAGGCATCATGGTTTCATTTACATAGTAAGCCATAAACCAAAGTGTTTTTTAGATATTGGTCCATCTATGGAGTTTTCCATAGTCAAAATTCATGAGAAACATTAGCCAGTTATTTTCAATTGACCACTCTGGTCAAATAAAATACCAAATAAAATAGAAAAAAAATTCTCTAGAAACTCAACTAAATGAAAATAATAGCTTAGTTTAGGAATCAAAGGAGGATCTATGGAGGTCCATGCAGAGGAATAGGAAACAAGTAGTAGCACGTAAGCTAGACATAAGGCTAAGAAAAGAGCATTTTGAGTCATTCAGCCTCATCAACTCCCATCCCACTCTACTCTGTGCTAGTGCAGCCTCAACTCAAGTCCTGTGTGCAGTTTTGGGGGCCACAATTTAAGAAGGATATAAAGCTCTTAGAGAACACCCCAAGGATCACCGTGGGGATGGAGAAGTCTTGAGGAGGAGCTGTATCAGGAGTGTCTGAAACCATTTGGTCTGCTCAGCCTGGAGAAGAGAAGACTGAGGGGAGACCTCACAGTGGTCTGCAGCTTCTTCAAAAGGTGAGGTGGAGGGGTTCCTTCTGTTGCATGACCAGCAATACAACTCCAGGGAAAGGCATGAAGTTGTGTCATAAGAAATTGGATATTAGGAAATTGTTTTTCACCCAGAGGATGGTTGGGCCCTGGAACAGGCTCCCCAGGGAAGCGACCATGGCTTCAAGCCTGACAGAGTCCAAGAAGCATTTGGAAAATACACTCAGGCACATGGGGTGATTCTGTGCAGGGCCAGGAGCTGGACTTTGATGATCCTTGTAGGTCCCTTCTGACTCAGCTTATTCCATGATTCTATGAACGCCACTGTAAGTGTGACAAGCAGTTCCCTTGACATTGACCTAAAAGCCTGATCTACAGTATATACCCAACATTTCATTGAGCCGCTACTGTCTTTTGGGAACTCTCGTTCCTTTTACTTGTCTTCAACAGCATCTTTTCTTCATTTTAGGGATCAATTGAGACACCCATGAACATTCATTCAAATGTTTTCTAAGCTCAAATATGTTGATGTTACTTTTGTTCCAGTACCAGACTGAATGCCAAAACATTCTGAGAAACAGTTTTAAATGTTTTGGAAAAAACACCGGAAAGGTTTTTGTTTGTTTTTTTTCTCCAAATCCAAAATAATAATTTCAGGATTTTCCTATCAGCATATTTAATTTTCTTGCATTAGAACCAACTGAAGAAAAATTGATTGAATTGATTGATGAAGATCCAGCAGTCTGTGAGGTCGAAGTGTCTCGTGGGACCTGTCATTCTAGAGCCCTCCTTCCTGCCTAAGAGTTAGGCAGCCTTTTTTGCAGTGCATGATTGCCCTGACAGTATGCCAAAATGCATCATGAGAGAGATGTACAGGCAAACAGAAGCTCAGACCATGGAGTAAGGGAGGGCAACAAAACATTTGCACAAATCCGTGAAACCATCCATAACACATAAAGGTTGAACTGATTTCAGAGAAGGAGTTTTCGTGCAGTTCAAAAAATTTTAATTTGGGTCCAATGTATTCAAGATGAGGTCCTTTCTTTAGTTTTCCCCTTGAAATAAAAAGAACAATAATTTTAAAATACTGTATTAAAGAAGTTATCATCATAGTTTCATGTTTTTGATAGAAATTCTTGAGTGTGAAACAGCTTTGAGTGAGTCCGAAGGAGAGCCACAAAGATGATCAGAGGGTTGGAGCAGCTCTCCTATAAAATCAGGCTCAGGGAGTTGGAGTTGTTCAGCCCGAGGAAGAGCAGCCTTCCAGCAGCCTTCCTTAGAGCAGCCTTCCAGTGCCCAAAGGAAACTACAAGAGAGCTGGAGAGGGACTTTTTATAAGGGATATGATTCACCACTGTTTGACCCATATGAAAGTAAATGTAAAGTAAATTTCTATAGGAAGTTAGCTATAATTACCAGCCAAAATGTTGGCAACCTAAGACCATTCTGGGTGATTTAAAAAGACACTGACCCCACACAAAATTCTTAGTTTTCTTTGGAGGCAGGTTTTTCTCAGAAATGTTGACTGTCATCTGGAAGGATAAAACTTTCTAATCTCTTTCTGAACCAGTTTGAAAGTGTTAATAATGCCCCATAATTTTAAGAAATAATTCTTCTTTCTAAAAGGTAAGAAGATTCATGTGTCAGCCTTTAGGGACCTTTGAAAACATTATTATATTCAGGAAAACTATCCATAATCTTGCACAGAGAGAAAAAGTCTTAGAAGGGATTAGAAAATGCCAGTGTTCTTTGTCAGTAAGTACATAATTCATTCAATTTAGTTACTGCTAATCTTTTTTCTTTACCTTTTTAGAACTGACCTGATGTGTTGAATTTACATACATTTCAATAGAAGCACATTCTCTAGTCATACAGAAAAGATTAGCTATATATAGGATGGTCCTTAAGAGTTCCAAACTACTTTTCAATCCTACAAAGCAATAGTTTATATGAGATCTTTTTATATAATTGCTAATAAGAACATTAGCCCTCTTCTCATACTAAAAGTATCAATTCATCTCATATATTAGAGATAACCTGGTCTTAATCATTAGATTAACAACATTGATTTCAGAAAATTTTTTTGTGTATACATTTTAGAAAGATTAGACTATAATAAATTTTGATTTATAAATGTCCTTTTGCATATGCTTATCATTATCGAGCTTTGTAAATGACCCATTCCCCAGTCACACCAGGAGAATTATGGTAAATCAATTGATCACACCAAAGGAAGTGCAATCTGTTAGTCTCTGCAGCAACCACTGTACAAAATACCTGTCTAAAAACTAAAAAGAAAACAATAAAGAAAAGACTTAATGAAAAAACAACCCACTTCTAGAAGAGATTGGCTGGGCTGCTGGGTGATGAAAAACTTGGGTTTACAGTTGGAAAACCTAGAGTCAATTCTTGTATTTTGCAATGCAATTCATGTTTCTATTCATAACTTTTCATTTGTCAGATGAAATGAAAGTACTTTCCCACTTAAGCAGCTAATGTGTTGGAAAGGGACTGTTTCTCTACGTGTTTCTTTATTGTTCCGACACAGCAGCATCCCAGTGCAACTGAACACGGCACCATAGTGGCACATATTAAAACCCCCACAGAAATACTTATACAGACTTTAAGATTTATGAGCAGGTACAGGGTTGGGGTTCTCCATAGCAAAATGAAAATGATCTAGCTAAACAACCATAAGGGACAACATTTAAGGTTACAGGATGAGGTACAAGGAAGTTCTGGAATCACTGTGCAGGTACCATTTTTAAGCTAGTCATCCTGATTGTTTTTTCATTTTAGGCCGAATGTGCACCTTCTAGTCACACAGAGGGGAAAGGATTGTCTGTGTAGAAGAAGTTCAAGAGCAGGAAATTACTTCAAATCTCACCAGGCAGCAAGAAAAAGCAAACGTTTTCTGTTTGTTTTTTCCCCCATCTGCTTTATTTCCTTGGGTGGATTTCAGGATGGAGGAATAAGGATGAAACATCCCATGACTACTGACCTTGTGAGGATGGGTGATATATATATGTCATTTGCCAATTCTGTGGGAATTCATCAAGTCCCTTCTCTACCAGTTGAAAATTGTTATGCACATCCTATTTTTAGTTCACACAGTATTTGTTTGTTTATCTTTTTTCCTGTCTCCTCTTCTTCCCACCAGACTGAGGGCAAGCACTGTGGGAAATTCAATGCTTGTTTGATACATATTCATTTTGGTTTTGTATTTTAAGTAGCAACAAAATCTTCCACATTAAAAGACTAGAGTGAACCATGACCATAATCTTTTTCTGATGGACAAGGCTATAAAATATCCTTGAATAAGCAACCACTTAAAACCATGTATATCTATCAAAGTGGTTCAGATTTATTAAAAACAATAAAGATAGTAGACCACCTGCAGCATTCGTTGGTTAATTATATGTTCTCACCATTCAAACAATAATAAAGAAATAATGAAGGAAAGTAAGTTTCTGAATTTCAATTTCTAAATTGAATTTTGTCAAGCATGTACTACTGAGTACCAGTCACATCTTCATCTGCAACACTGAAACCCAGACATTCATCAGTTCTCCATCACAGGCTATAGTTGGGAAACAAGTCAGCAGTTAGCTTTTTCTGTCACATCAAAGTCACACAGAGAAATCTCTCAGTCAACAAAGTATTAAAGGATGGTTTCCAAACTCTTCTCTAAGCCCTCATTTAGTGTGGGAAGAACACAGACCTGAGACAGCTGCACGGCATTTGAGCTGTCTCCTTGTGCATCTGGCTCTCCCAGCTGTCATCTGCCTTCTTCAACCCTACAATCAAAACTGAGACCATCTCTTTCAAGTTCTCTTCAACTGCATGCACACGACCTGCAGCCACTCTCCAAAATTTCCTATTGCTATTCCCATTCTCCTGCTTTGCTCTGAAAGAGTTCTGGCAGCCAAAGTCGTCCCCAGGGAAAGAGCATCTTCTGCATCAGCTTCCCTCAGGGCTGCCATAGCACCTCATTAAAGATTAACTGCATCCCCCTTTGTAGTAGATGCAGGTAGGATACACTGAACACTGAATACAGCACACATAAAAGCAGGTGGAAGAAGCTGTGCAGTGAAAAGTTTTACACAATTACACCCCTCAGGGCTTGTTCTACCTTATTTATAGCTTTCTGCACCCTCTTATTCTACCCCTTTCAGGTAACAAATCCTGGATATGATTGGATAAGCACTTCAAAACTGTATATTCAGAGAACAGTTACAATAGACAGAACATATTTACAGTTGCCAGGGAAAACAACTCTACTCTATGCCATGCTCTGTCATCTTAAATCTGGTTTAGGCCTGACGGGCTGAACAACCAAAGTAATTACATTTAAAATACATCTAGCTGGAGTCAGGCAGTTATTCTTTCCTGGACTGCAAAGCTATAAAGATGAGATGCAGCCCTGATGGTAGTAAACTTGGTGATAATTTTAAGGTTAAATGTGCTTCCCTCTTTTCCATTTACTTGTTTTTGCTACAGATGGGTCTTAAAAGCTCGATGCAGTTTGCTGACTAATTACTGGCTTAACTGATACCCAGCTACAAACAATGACAATAAAATTCCTGGATCCCTCAAAGGTATTTCAATAGCTGTGCTCTTACCGAGGAGTCATCAGTGATCCAAGGTGCTGGGCTATCCCTTCCCTGCCCTGGCTCGGTGGCACACTCTGCCAGGGGCAGCTGCCTGTGCTGAAGAGCAGCCTCCTGGCCCCCAAGACCCAGAGGAACTTATCATTAGCTTCCAAACAGAGACACCAAATTCCCTTCTGTGGAAGCCTGACAAGGATCAAAGGGAGGTACAGCTCAGTCAGGTTTCTATTTCTGACATCTACCTGAATTTTGCAAGAGAGTGGATTATCCTCATGCAGATGTTTAAGCATTCCAGTGATTATGGAATATTTTTTGCATACATTTCAGCATGAAAATATGAAGCATATATACAAATCTTCAATACTCAGTTGTAAAAATGTTCTCCAAAGCTGCATGATAAAATGTTACATTAGCTGCCTTCTGGGGCCAAGCCATATATCTATTTTAAGTGGAGAATTTGAAAATTTAAAATTAATGTTGAAGGGTTGCATATATCCTCTAGAGAACAAGGTGTTGAAGATTAATATATTAACTTAGCCCACTTGATCTTGGAGAAATAATTAGTAAGCAAATTAATCCCTAGCATGGCTGTGAGCAAGTAAAGACCATTAAGTGTGCCCATCTCTGGCTCCATATCTCAAATTTGAAGTTTACATCAAGTCTACCTCTATTAATAACAGGTCAAAATCATGCAGCCATTTACAAATTAGGAGTTAAATGTATTTTTTCCCCACTAGCCTTAACAGGTAAGTGAGAAGGTGATGTTATATGCAGTCTAACATTATTTATACAAGGGTGAACTGAACAAACATGTGAAAGGAGCTAAAATGAATAGTTAGAATGATCTAATAATGTTGTCTAGTTCTCATTTTCAGATCAAGTGCTGTGTTAACTTTTCTACTTGTTACATTATGCAATTTGTAACCTACCTATTAATACCTGTTTATAACCTAACCTGTTAATCCAAAAGACACTTTATGTATATATATTTTATTTCTAACAACACTTGTTTTTAGCCATAAAGATCATAATTTTCAGGATTTTTAAATTATCTTTAATACTGGATGAAATCTGAACACAGTGCAATGTAGTAATCCCGTAAATGCTACTTTTCAGGCCAAAAAAGCCATGCAAAATAGTTTCTGAGGTCCTCAACTGAAAAGGTTTCATGTAGGTGGAGGATAAAAAAGAGATTTTAATAATGAAGCATGGAGTTGGAGTATAGAGAGACAGGTTTAGGCTGCCCAGGGGCATTAGCAAAATTTAAATTTGCCTCTCCAAGGATGGAGTGTCAGGGCTTTGACTATGGGAAAGGGCAGAATCACCACAGGAATCTCGTGAAGGTACACAGTTTGTTGGGTTTGCTGCTGCCAGGGAGAAAGAATGGGCACTGCCCACATGTGCCCTCATCCTCACATTGTAGCTCTGCTTCCAAAAGTGACCTTCTCAGTTTTGCCACAGGCAATGTAAGCAGGAGGGCACAGCCATCCAAAGCAAACACCAACACCCCATGGCAGACAAATTCCAGTGCCTAAGAGCATGGTGTCTCTTTTTCAATGGATAAATAAATATTTTTGGAATCATCATACGTGAGCATAGTGAAAAGATAGGATCATGAATATGCAACGTAGAATCATCCTCCAAAGGATAATCCTTTGTTGCTTGCCAAAGAAGAAACTTGTTTCAAGCAATAAGGACAGATACTCAATTACTACAAATTGCTACATGGTACAGACATTCAAAAGTCATTTGAAATTCACAGATCTGTGATAATTTTAATTTTCAACAAATCACATAGTAGTGTACAGTAGCTGTAGTTATTTTGTTTGTGGTGTACACAGGTGTCTGGGGCAAGTGGGAGCCACATTACAGAAGTCAACAGGCAGCATCCATCTGGCTACAACTCATACAGAAGTGTGTAAATACTGGATGAGACCAACAAAAATCAGGGCAAGATGAAGACAGGACAAGGTGGATGATGAAGTTATGTAACAGCAAAAATATTGTTTGGTATCAACTAGTCAGGCATGTATGCTATACAAAAAAAGAAGCCATTGGTAGCAGCAAGCACAGTATGAATACTACAGCTAGGAAAATAAATATAATTTAGCTGATTTTAGGGTTTTTCCAATTTCCACATTTATTGCCAAATTCAATTTCCTTGAATTTGCTCACTCATAGTTATATTTGCTTTCTAAAATAGCTTAATGAGAATGCCTGGTTCTCTGTTGTCAAATGGCCTATAGAACTAATCATGAATGGTTTCAGAAGTGCAGTTACACAAAGTTTGTTAACTTAGGTATTTGGGCAGCTAACCTGCTAAATTAAAAAATATATGAGTTAGTCCCTCTTACTCAGCTAACATTAATGATACTTAGATTGGCTTCTCCTTTTTAAATTTCAGCTGACCAGAGATGAGAAGCAATCTGATTTGTCAGGACTTCATGAAACTCTATTAACAAGAGTGACGGACAAATACCCAAAGCAGAGGAAGAAGTCTTGGGCTGACAACATGTACAAAATTTCTAAGACCTAAATATGTTTTATTAATATTTTGCAAACAGAAACAACTACAGACCGAAACAATTTTTCATGATGAATGGCTTGATGGCATTTCTTTACCAGATCAGCAGGAAAAATGTCTATTTCT
This sequence comes from Luscinia megarhynchos, assembly GCA_034336665.1. Taxonomy (NCBI): domain Eukaryota; kingdom Metazoa; phylum Chordata; class Aves; order Passeriformes; family Muscicapidae; genus Luscinia; species Luscinia megarhynchos. The sequence continues at coordinate 82,674,425 of JAPFBE010000002.1, forward strand.
AACATTTTAAATAAAATATTTATATTTTTGAAATAGGAAAACATTCACACAATATAATTGTCTTCTACTTATGTTGACTGGAAACATCTCAATCTTTGTAACAGAAATAGTTATTAATTAACAGCACTCATTTTCTAAACTTGTTCAGACTACACTGTTGATTAAACATCCTCAGGATCCAGTAAGAATAAAACATGAGTGTGTTATGACTTGTCAGTTGCACAAACATGACTTTCAGTTACCAGGAAAGTCTTTGAGCAGCATAAATACTTACTGCATTCCTACAAAACACAAACCACATGGTGAACTGCCTCCACTTATTAAAGAAAAAAAAAAAGGCAGCAGAATTGCATGAAAGAAGTCATACCATTTCACTGCTTAAATTATAACTTTTTCAAAAACAAGAGGAAAAACAGAGATATTGCAAAGCAGTTAACATACATTTGTGCATAGACCTTTCTGCCCACGTATTTATGTAAATACAACCAGCATTTGATTTCTATGAGTGTCACTTTCCCCCTACACTGTTCTAGTTAATTCTTGCATCACTTTCTGAGAAAAATAACCAATAGGAAAGGGAAAAAATAACAAAGGAGACGAAGAGTGTCTAATTAAATAAGGTATCTGCCTCCTTCCTGGTACTTTATTACATCACACTGCCAAAAAATATTTTCAGAAAATCCATTTGTTCCACTTATAGCCTGCTCTCCAGCTAATACACACAGAGCTTATCCTGCTTTCAAAATACTTTGGTTTGAATATTTTAACCAGTTCACATTGGAACATTTGTTTGGGTCCTTTCACCTAGGTTAGAAATGACAGATATGCAAGAACAAATCTTTGCAGGAGTGTGAAGAGTATTTTTGCTGGGACAGGAGACCTATTTTTTTTGGTGCTCACCATTTCTTAACCTAAGCCTATGGTTTCTTTTTCTTGGATGCTGGTCTTGCACTTGTGTGCATGAAGACAAAGAAGCCTGTGAGCAATCATTAATAATACCTACAAACTCAGGTGCCCTGGACCATGGAATGTTCCTCTGAGCCATTTCCTCTGCATTGCCCTTAGAAGCAAAGTTTCATCTCTTTCAAAGTTTCATTGTCTTTATCACCAAAAAAAAAAAATAAAAAAAAAATGTGTTGGACTTTAATATAGCACACATCAAGGACTTGGATTCCATTGTGTTAGAAACAACACAAACAAGGATAAAAAAATCCTTGCTCTAGAAAGCTTGCTATTCTGAGAATTAGATATGGTAAGCTGCAACACTAATGGACTTGATCAATATGGCATTTCCTGTATTTTCCTTCACTTTGGTCCTTCTGATAAATAAGGAATAGGCTCACTTCACTAGCAGCCAAGCTGTAATCAGGGAGCAGGGAGTAGGGAGTCACAGCTGAGGTAAATCTTTGAAGGCTGTATGAAAGTCTGTGGAGACCATAGAAAATGCATAAGTATATTTGCAGGAATTGCATGCAATTACTGTAAATTAGCGTTCAGATGATAAAGACTGACCTAACTTAAAGACCAGATGACAAATATTTTCAGAGATCCATTCAAACCTACAGGTCCCATAAGCATTTAGCATTAGGACATGGTCATGGAAAGAGAGGATGTCTACCCATTTGTATAACTGCCTGCAACTCCAATACCCAAGAAGCAAGGCTTCCATCTGCATCAGGACTGATTAGGGAAATTTCAAGCTGCTCTCTGTAGAACTGTAATACAATATATCAGGTTGCCCACCCCCACATCCTGACAGGGTCAGTGGCACAATTAAATCAAATGACAGCTTTTCCAGCTCATCTCCTCTCCCCTCATTCCATCAAGGCATTTGCCTTCTAGAAACCATTCACGCAGGAAGACTTACTCCTTGCTGCCCAGCACTTTTGCTACTGAGGACATAAATCAGAGCCAGCTATTACACTCAGATCTCACGCTCCAGGGCTCTGTCAGCCCAGCCAGGACAGCAAACCAGATGGCCCCCAGGACATCCCACCCAGCTGACTTCCAGGCTTTGTCTTCCCATCCTGCTGGGTCATCTGCTCCTCCAGCCTCTGCCTCCCACCTTTTATTGCTAGCAAATGCAGAGAACTTCTCAGCTGCTACTTCCTTGGAGCAACAGTTATTTCCTTGGAGGGGCTTCTTTTTTGCTATTTTGCAGCAGGTCACAGAGCATGACTGTAGAGAGGGCATGAAATAGGGCATAACCAATGCCCACATGCAGGCAAGACAAGAAGATATCTTAGGACTATCCAAAGGAGAAAAGAATTAAGTTGGAAACACTGCTTTTGCTGCATACCTCACCAATGCTTTCCCAGGAAGTGATAGGGACCTACTTGACTGGCAGTCAGAAGTATGAGTAAATTCTATATCTCTCAACAAAATTCATTGGAAAATCTTAGAAAAACAAAGAAATGCTGGCGCTTTTTTAAAGGTTGGTATGTAAAGACTGCCTGGCACAGACTGTGTGGTGCCTCCACAGTAACATCATACCGACCCCCACTGTTCACAGACTGTGAATACAGATGCACCTGTGAGAGCCTGCATCTCTTGCACATGCAGAAAAGTTCATGTACAGCACAGCTGCTTCTTCCCAAATGTGCTGGCATTCACTTCACAGTGGTGTTGCTTAGGATTTGGAACACACAGCACATAGGCTGGAATACCTGAAAAATTATGGCTTGCCAGGTTGCTGAATGCCAGAAAAGTTTTCCTGAAATATGCCAAGAAAAAAGAAAAACTTTTTCTTAGTTAGAAAAAAAAAATCTAAGAAAATTTTCAGACAGAAGAAGAATGCATCTGAAATAACCTTACTATGTAGTACCATGTAGCCTAGAAGAAGACAACCTTTCAACCCATGCAGAGGACCCAAGGGTCACTCAACCTATAGGGAATGGAGAGTGCAAATCCTTCCAGCTTCTAGACTGCATTTCCTGTTCCCCTTAATTTCTTTCCTGCTTCTCTCCCCAAACCCAGCTTCTCCCTAAGAATCACTTGCCTGAATTTCTTTGTCTCCCCACACCTGCATTTATTTACCTTCCTGATGTACATAGGATTCTGCACACATCTCCTACATGATCTTTCTGTGGTCATCCATACACACCTTTTCTGTCTTTTTTGACAACTGAACATTTTCTGAATTTTTCACTCCACACAGACTGCACTTCTTTTTATATCCCCACCTTCCACCTCCCGCTGGAGTAAAATCACTTTCTCACCAAAACATAAGAAGCTTTAATCTCTCTCCCTGTGTCCTTTTCCCGTTACCCTCCTGATTATGTCTCCAATGGCCACTGGCTTGGGGTGAGTGTCAGGGCCATTCATACTTTCCTTTGGAAAAAGCTACCCATCTCACATAAAAACTGGCAGGCAAAAGGTCGTTTGACCCTTCTACCTCTCAATACAGTGAAGCTAACACAGTGCAAGTGAAGCTAACACTTCCCTGCTTAGAGGACTTTCCTCATCTATTTTTCCTTGGTTTTTTTTTGTTTTTGTTTGTTTGGGTTTTTTGAATAAATAACCTTCTTCATGCTTTTCTTCCTATAGGATAGTAAGTGTCAAGTTCTAGCTGGAATAAACTTCAGCCATCAGGAAGGACAATGAAAACATGTTTTTATTTCTCTGAATTTTGGGAAAACCTTGACAGAATGTGACAAACCCTAATTAAAGCTATTTTTAGAAATGAGCTTTTTCCAAGAAACCTTTTACTGAAACTACACCAAGTGTGCCTTGCTGCCTGAGGTGCTCAGTGGTTGTCGACTGTTTCCAGAGCTCTGACATTCAGTAAAAGTCTCCTGGTGCTGGCACTTCATCCCAAGGCAAGTTGTGATACCAAGGCTAGAGCAGAAGGGGAGAGTGAACCTTAAAGGTAAAGAGAAGGTGAAAGGTGTAATCTCATTTTTAGTGGCTGCTAGTAACAGAAGTTACACTGATTTATAACTTCCTTTCTACAGACAGGATATAAAATAAACAGAGTGAAAGGATGCAAGTATGTGAATATAGCTTGTGAATATCAGCTTGATCATTCTTGGAAATAAATTTTGGTGGTTTTTTTAAAAATAATTTCTTATAGAATCAAATCTCACTTTGTGTTTTGTGGAAGATACCTGTCAGAAAAGCTCAGGCTGCTCCCTCTTGCCTCTGCCATGCAGAGTTTAGGATTATGTGCAGCTTGGTGTGTTCAAGGTCAGCAGTCAGACAATGCTGGAGCCTGTTGGCTCTCTACTAAAACGAGAGGCTCGTGGTGCACTGCAGAGCTCATTAACAAGGTCAGCTTGTTCAAGTAAAGGTCTCTTTATTAAAAGGATTGTTTACAACACAAGCAAACAAATGTTTTCTGCACACCAAATTTATCATAGAAGTTCATGTCTGCACATCTATTTCTTTCCAGTAGTTTAGATGTAATAAATACTAGGATGTTCAACAACAATTTTAAAAAAAGGAAAATTATTTTTAGTCTACCAAATAGAGCATATCTGCTGCTTAACTGGAAACACAAAGGAGGAGAAAAGCTCCTGAACTTCAAATGAAACCAAATGCAGACTGAGAATTGCATTTAGTGAAGAGAAATACAATGCACATATGAAAACTGGCCACCCTATTTCCCATTTGAAAATTTTATGAAATTTTTGAATTATATGACTGAACTTAAAATTAGACATCTGTTTAGACAGATTACTTAGCACCTTGGCACAGATGTTCTGTGTTTTTTATTATAGCACTTTAATTAAAGATCATTCATCAACATTCACTCAGCACAGTTAAGTGCCATTTTGAGTAGAGCTGCACAGGGAATGCGTCCTGTGTGCCATTCGTAATAGCAGCTTTAAATCAGGTGGTGATGGCAAATGATTGCCACAAAGACAACCACAGCCTTTTTGCCACTACTGAGTGAGGAAAGAGGTCAGGAGGGGACTCACACTCTCACATCTGTGCAGCAGATGCCAACACACTTTCCACCTCCTTGCTATCCCCAGTGTTCCTGGAGGGAGGGGAGCAGGACAAGATCTTTTATCCCCAGTATTCCTGAAGGGATGGGAGCAGGCACAGAGGAGACCAGCTGAGGCCTCCCCTCTGGTATCTGCTTCGACTCTGCCCTGTTGCCTCCTCTCACTACTCGCTGGTCTCATCCTGCTGGCCCCCAGCAACAAGTGTGCTCTACCAGCAGGGGGTTTTCAAAGGGGGTGAAGGGAGAAGGTGACAGAAAATCTGCCTAAGCAAGGCAAGGTAACTGCCTAGTTATCTTTAGGAGTCTTTGAAGCTAGATGCCAGGAAAGCTACAGAAGGCTAACCAGGGAGAATGTGGAACAGTCCTTCAAAAATATGTGCCAGGTGATGCAGTCCAAAACAATAAATTTAAAACACTGCGAGTCAAGGATAAAAGTTTACAAGTTTAATGTCACATCCCTGCAAAGTATTTCTGCAATTCACCTCACCAACACTGCACATCAGCCTCTTGCAGGTACACCTCGCCTTCCACCCCGGGCTCTGCCTGGCAGAGACTTGCAGAAATGACTGCTGCATACCACAGAAATGTGCTGGGTGGATTTGATTTGTAGAGAGCCTATAATTTGCTTCCTATCTCTTTTTAAACCCATTACATCCCTAACAATGGAAACTGTCAGCTGAAGTGATTTTGTCAGCCAAATCTGAGAAGCTGCATATTTTATGACCATTAAAGTTTCCTGTAACTTCTCACTTGGATTTTTCCATGCCTAAGAACATGGGGTTTTTATTTCTCAAATTCCAAAATAAGCATCAGCAGTGATAAAAACTTGTCAGCTCGACAAGAAAGGAGCTGAGGATTTCTTCCCTGGGTTACTTCTATTCTTTTAATCTAATGAATGTTTAGCATAAAATGCACAGACAGTTACATAGTTGCACTTAATGCCATTCCCATTTTTTCACCACATAGGTTTCATTTGCATTACCCACAGAGGCAGCTCTTCAGCAGTAGGAGGAGAAATATGTTTCCTAAAGCTTAAGTTCATCCCAGTGGTTATGGTATTTTTCCAGGTCATGTAAGGTACACACTTGTTTCAGGCCAAGAGGGTGCTGAACTTCAAATTCCCCTGAGGCATATTCTCACCTTCAGCAGAAAATGCACAGCTAGGTCTAAGTGGGAGGAGGCTTACAGCAGCCTGATGCTGGTGTGCCAGATTTCACTACCCACACATTTTAAGTAAACCAATGCAGTGCTCTGTTGGGAGGGAGGTGGCTCACCGACCAGGTAGGGAAAGCAGCCAGCTAAGAGGTATCTTGAGATCCATCTTGCCAGATGGGATCCCAAGTGATTTGCTTTTGTTAAACCCATAGTTTCTTCAGAAAATCACTCTTAGTAGGACACTTTCCTGCCATTTGTGTGTTTTTAAGCTGCTCTCAGCATGTAAGCATTAAGGACAGTCCCTTTTCCTCCATGCTAAGCAGAGAACATAGCAGACGCTTAGTCAAGAAGCACAGGGCTCCCTAATGATTCTGCTGGGGCAGAATGAGTAGATGATTTGATTGAACTTTGGGGCAACATACAGAGTAACTGTTTTTAGCCTTGTTTCTAAAAGAGTTTTGTAGTCTCTTTCTGCATATGTCCTTTCTCTGCATGCATCTTTACCCTTCTGAAGGTTTTTTCTGTCCTATTTTTTTGTCAGTACAGAAATACAGTTCTGCTTAATATGCTTTGATTCCTGTTATACGCTGATATAACAGAAAAACAATAGAATGGCTACAATGGCTTAATCCCTATTCTGGTTTTGTGGATGTTAAGAAATCTGGGAGATTGTATTTTTTAATTTTTTATTTTGGAATGCATTTCTCATCCTTCAATCCCTACCCTCCTGTTCATAAAAGGCTTTGTGGATGAAAGGCAAAACTATGCATGCCCTGCTTCAAATGCTGCTTACCTTTTATAACTACATGCATCAACAAGTTGGATAAATACTTTTTCCTGGAGTAAGGGATGAGAGAAAGATGGAAAGAACAACACCTGACAAATCTCAGTGAGTTCACTTAATGCATAGTGAAGGTATACCAATACTTAAAAAGCAGGCAAAGAGGAGACAGGATGAAGTAAGAAGCATTGAGTGTTCATGATCTAAAGGGCCTCTATTGATGTCTTTATAGGCAGGACAGGTTATTTTGTGACAACAGCTACCTAAAACAGGGTTTGACAGGATCCAGTCTTCAGTTATACATTGGCATTGCTCTAAGCTAAGATGCCTAATTGTAAGAGTAAGTACAATTTCTCATCAAAGTGCCCTGTTAAAAAACAAAGGAGATAAGAGACCATTTCCCATCTAATGTAGTTGAGAACCTGATGCCACAGAAAGCTGGCCAGTTCTGCAAAATAATCAACAGTTCAATCAATTTTTCTTTTTTGTTCTTTCCAATGCAAATTCTCAGTGTCATATTTCTGACTTGCTCTGTGCCGTATAGCAGAGTTGTATGTTGCCCTCCTTTCAGGTGCTAGGCTTGCTATCCCTCCCGCCTTCCTAATTTATAAATTATATAGATATAAAATAGACATACATGTAAGGGATGTACTGTTTCAGATAAATTTCCTCATTCCTCTAAATAAATAAAGAAAAAGAGATTGATTAAAACAATTTTGTTTGGTTTTGGTAGATTTGTAGTCACAGAACTAGTTAGGCTTGTAAGTTAAGAGAAGGCCTCTAAGACCAAGTTCTAACACAAACGCTGCACTGCTAAATCGATCACTAAACCACGCCCTTAAATGCTACATGTCTTTTAAACACCTCCAGGGTATTCTCTGGCAGCCTGTTCCAGAGCATAACAACCCTTTTGGTGAAGAAATGTTTCTAAATATCCAAACCAAGGAGGTCAGTTGCCCTCAAACTACCACTTGTTACCTGGGAAAAGAGCCGGGCTTCCACCTCCCTATCACCTCTTCTCAGGTAGTTGTAGAGAATGATAATGTCACCCTTGAGCCTCCTTTTCTCCAGCCTAAACACCCCCAGCTCCCTCAGCTGCTCCTCATGGGACTTGTGCTCCAGACCCTCCCCATTTCCATTGCTCCTCCTCTGGACTCACTCCAGTCGCCTCAATGTCCTTCCTGAACTGAGGGTCCAGAACTGGACACAGCACTCGAGGTGTGGCCTCCCCAGAGCCCAGGGGACAATCCCTGCCCTGCTCCTGCTGCCCACACTACTGCTGACACAGGCCAGGATGTTGTTGGCCTTCTTGGCCACCTGGGCACTCGCTGGCTCACATTCAGCTGCTGCCAACCAGCACCCCCAGCTCCTTTTCCACTGGCCCTGGTCCTTTTCAGCCGCTCTGTCCCCAGCCCATAGTGCTGTTGTTGTGACCTGAGGGCAGGACCAGCACCTGGCCTTGTTGAACCTCACACAGTTGGCCTCAGCCCACTGATCCCGTCTGTCCTGACCTCGCTGAAGAGCCTTCATTTCCTCAGCATATCAACAATGCAACTCAACTTGGTGCTGTATAGAGGGAAAAAAAAGAGATATTTTTACTAAATTTCATCTCTGTTTTATTTTGATACTTTCAAGACAGCCATTCTTAATTCAACAAAAATCACAGCATTTATCAATATTACCTTCAATTGAAATCTGAAATGAAATATTTTATTCCATCCTCACCAAGTGTTCTCTATCTCAAAAGTAGTCCAGAGCTGGCAGCTCAGATCTAGTATTCTCACACACACAAATTTCTTTCTTATCACCCTCCTTCTTGTATTGCTTCACTATAACATTCCCCTGTGGTTTTGCAGATGAACGTTTGAGCTTGGGCTAGTCAGAAAACCAGGATTAATCACCTGCAGGACAGGATTCTATCTTTTTCATTCACTCTCAGGAGTAAAGACAGCATCTTTGAAAGAGTGGACTACTGTTTCGGATCCCTTCATTTTACTTTGTCTGTGATGATGATTCTTCCAGCTGTGAGAAATAGTCATTTGCCTACAAAATTGAAAGAGGACAACATCATCAAAGCAAAACTTGTTATAAACAAGTAAGCTGAGTCAGGCACATCTCACTGAGGAGCTATACCTCTCTCTAAAATACACAAACTTTTAGGCACTTCCTCAGCTGGTGGGGTCCCTGTCCGCTTTTCCCTTCGTCTGAGTGCTCAGGAATTCACATTCTTTCCGACTGCCTGCCACACTCAAACTGACACCTGCTTTCCTCTCCCCTTTATATCCCTCTCAGATCCAAGGGCTCCAAGTAACAAGCATCACTTCACTCCTCTTTTTCTCCCTTCCATGTTTAGGAGGCCTGGCCTCCTGCTAGCTACATCTTTGTCTACATGACATAAGTACACATTCTTATGGCTGAAACTGTTGAAGCAGAACATTATTTTATTTCTCACACAAGTCCATGCTAGAGTTAATTTCATTTTTTCTGCTTTCTAACTTAGTTTAAAATGTCTTTTATGCCTGTATGGAATATTAAAGTTACTGAAAGATGCCACATTTGTAAGAGAAAACATTAAAACAGGCTCCCTAGAGAAGTGATCATGGCACCATGTCTGCTAGAGTTTGTCAGAAATGTTTGGACAATGCTCTCAGATACATGCCATGATATTTGGGGTTGTCAGGTGCAGAACCAGGAGCTGAACTAGATGATCTTTGTGGGTCCCTTGCAACTCAGGATGTTCTATGATTCTATGAAGAATGAAATGCGAAAGTCCCGCAGAAATATTTGCAATGTGGAAACAGAGAGGAGGAAGGCCGTGGTCCTCATCAGTTTGAATGAATGTAGAGGATTGCAGAGATGAAATTCTGTTTGCCTCTCCCTCCTAGAAACCAGAATTGTCAGTGAGATAAATGATTGCAGATACTGGAAAGGACAGGTGGGGCATAGTTAGGTAAGCTTCATGGATCAGGGAACTTACACACTTCCAAAACCAAATGCTGACATGCAGACCTGTGACCTTGTGAGTAGACAGAGAATACAGCAGCTTGCAGTGTTTTGAAGACCTTTTTTTCCAGTATGATTTAGTTATTCTTAGTGTTAACATACAAACAGAAAAATATACACACACATCCAAACACCTACAAAGGACTAAATGTAGCATCCAGATACTGTTAGCAGCAATAGTTTTCAAACTGCAAAGTAGAAGCAGTTTTCAAAGCAGAGTTGTGAACAGAGATAATTTGGAAGTAATAAATATCCCTCAGCAGCATATCCCAGTGGGCAAACTGTGTCATGATCAGAGTCTGACCTCAGAAAGAAACAGGCTGAACAACAGAAACAGCTGAAAGTTACAGTCAACAATCCTTTTCTACAAATTCTGATACCATTATGCTAAGATTATGACCCACATTATTATTTACTGAACAGACTTACGTAATTGCAAATGAAAATTCTGAAAAGTAATGGATTTATATAGATATATGTGTGTGTGTGTGTATTCAGTGTGACAAAAATAATTTATGGACTTTTAATGAAAAAAAAGAAAAGGGGGTTATCCACCTTTTTAAAATTAGAAAATGTAATTTTGGAGCATCACTGCACAGAAGCATTAATATGTTCTTTAGTGTAGAGTTCACTCAAAGTGTGCAAATAATCTTGGAAAAATTGGTGCCGTGAGAATTTTAGTCTGAAAATCAGTTTTCATGACAGTACAATGTAGTACAATGTAGCTGGGAAGGTTCATATATTAGAGCTCAAATTGACCACTTTAAGGAAAAACACAACCATGAGTTCAAGCACATAGGGACTATCAGCCAGACCTGTATGTGCAGAGGATAGACCTCTGCTTGATTAGCCCACAGCAAGTGTTCACAACAGAAGTGTCCACGAGAGATGTGCAAATATCCTCATATGGGACTGTGTCTGTATAACACGAGTCACTGATTCTTGGGCCACTGCAGGGGAAGAAAAATATCAGTATGCAAGACCTATGATCGGTACATAACAATAGATCATAGAACCACAGAATTGTTTTGGTTGGAAGGAAACTTTAAAAGTCATCTAGTCCCAGCTGCCCTGTCATGGGCAGGGATACCAGCTTGCTCAGAGCCCTATCAAACATAACCTGGAATGTTTCCAGGCCTGGGAAGTCTCTGGATAACTTATTCCAGGGTTTGACCACCCTCATCGCAAAAAACTTCTCGCTTATATCCAAACAAAATCGACCCTCCCTCTGTTTTAAACCATTATGCCATAAATCCTACACTGGCCTGATAAAAAATCATGTTGCCGAAATAATATAATTGATTAGAACTGTTCCATAGATTATGCATAGATTATTTTTTATCCTATTGAGGTTTGTGTTGGTGCTTTAAAGAACAGCGCCAGAGTTTGCTGGAGTTTCCGAGGATGTCCCTGGCCCGAGACGGCTGCGGGGGCGATACCTGGAGCAGAGCGAGGCCCGGGGCCCTCAGTGCGGGAGCAACAGCGCCCTCTGCCTGCCACAGCGCCCTCTGCCGGCCACAGCGCCCTCTGCCGTCCACAGCGCCTTCTGCCAGGCACAGCGCCTTCTGCCAGGCACAGCGCCCTCTGCTGGGTGTATGTAACAGCGCCCTCTGACAGAGCCACAGCACCCTCTGCCGGGCACAGCACCCTCTGCTGGGAGTGACAGCACCCTCTGCGAGGCACACAGTGCCCTCTGCCTGCCACAGCGCCCTCTGCTGGGTGTAACAGCACCCTCTGCGGGGCACACAGCGCCCTCTGCTGGGCACAGCACCCTCTGCTGGGTACACAGCGCCCTCTGCTGGGCACAGCACCCTCTGCTGGGTGTAACAGCACCCTCTGCGGGGCACACAGTGCCCTCTGCCTGCCACAGCGCCCTCTGCCGGCCACAGCGCCCTCTGCTGGGTGTAACAGCACCCTCTGCTGGGCACACAGCACCCTCTGTCAGAGCCACAGCGCCCTCTGCTGGGTGTAACAGCACCCTCTGCCGGGCACACAACGCCCTCTACCTGCCACAGCGCCCTCTGCTGGGCACAGCGCCCTCTGCTGGCCACAGCATGTTCTTCTGGGCACAGCGCCCTCTGCTGGGGACAGCACTCTCTGCTGAGCACACAGCGCCCTCTGCTGGGCACAGCACCCTCTGCTGGGCACACAGCACGCTCTGCCAGGCACAGCACCCTCTGCCGGGCACACAGCGCCCTCTGCTGGGCACACAGCACCCTCTGCCGGGCACACAGCGCCCTCTGCTGGGCACACAGCACCCTCTGCCGGGCGCACAGCGCCCTCTGCCGGGCACACAGCGCCCTCTGCTGGGCACACAGCACCCTCTGCCGGGCACACAGCGCCCTCTGCTGGGCACACAGCACCCTCTGCCGGGCACACAGCGCCCTCTGCTGGGCACACAGCGCCCTCTGCTGGGCACACAGCGCCCTCTGCTGGGCACACAGCACCCTCTGCCGGGCGCACAGCGCCCTCTGCTGGGCACAGCGCCCTCTGCTGTCACCATAGCACTCTCTGCTGTGCGCAGAGCCCTCTGCCGGGCGCACAGGGCCCTCTGCCGGCCACAGCAGCCCCTGCCGACCCTGCTCGCCCAGCCCCAAGCCAGGGCTGCACTGGGGCTGGCCGAGGGCCGGAGGAGCTGAAGGCTCCGTAGCCAGTGCCCTGTGCTTCTTTCCTGGCACAGGGCATTACAACTAGCTGGTGAAGGATTGCCTCCCTCACCACTGACTTTGGACTCGCAACTCAATGGGTGCAGGAACCAGGCTGGGGATAAGAGCCCCCGCAGCCTGGCTCGGGCTCTTCCTTGAGGGACTCATCTCTGTCAGATGTAAAGGCCTTACTGTTTTGGGCCAGTTCAGCAGTCTATCCCTGTTCAGGTTACTCATGCCAGCCTGCTACTAACTTGTTGCAGGCAACAATCTTCTTCAAAAACTCAGCATTCCCCATCCAGAGTTTGGCTCTGTGCAGGTCCTGAGGCAGGTCCGTCTAGGGCGATCTCACTGAGCAGGTAAAAACAGGAGAAAGGGAAACAAGAGCTGTGAAAATGAGAAAACTTGTCAAGGAAGGTAGCATCATCAATCAGCTACTAATCTGCTAACAGTTAATCTCACACCTCAGATTAGTGTCCTTTCACTAATGCCAAACAGGTATGTCCACATGAACGAACAGATAAACAAGAAAATGTGTTGTATGCATTCTGCCAGAAATTAAGAAAAAATCTTTTTTCTTTCACTCAGTTTGCATGTATCTGACCAATTTCAGAGTGTATGACCAAATGCTGATATGTAGATCTGTGAATCCCCTGTGTTTAATTAAAACTTTAATTTATTAATTTACAATTTATTGGTCTATTCAGTAAATGTTATTTACACATTCTGGAGCAACTCAAGATGCAGGAGTGGTCCTTTAGAAGTAAACTTGGAAGTGGATCCTTCAGTTGACTGAGCACATCATGCAGCATAACAACACCATCAATCTGAATGAAAATCCATGGATTGACAACTTCTGGATCAAGATCGTGAGGCATATTTTTCAAAAATACTCCTTTGGTCATCTATATTAGCATAGCATCCAGTGGCATTTGAGCTGGAAACAGGGTTGTGTATACTGGATTTTGAAAAACCTTTCAATAAGAATGACACTTTTGTTGTTAAAATGTAGAGAAATTTAAATCAAAGTGTGAGTAATATGTGATACTAACACCAGAGGCACACAGACTGTGGGAATACTGAACTACCATAGCAACAATCAGACCTGCACTGTCAGGATCTAGAACTAGATCACAGCCAAAGTTTTATCCCAGCTGATAGTCCCCACTGGTGAGACTAAACTGTTGTGAGAGATCCTCTATTTGCTATCTCTTTTGCACCATCCCAGCTCCCAGCCTCAGAGGCAGAGGGTGTACAAAAGCATGCTTCCCACTCCTACCCTTCAGCCACAATAAGCCCAGACAGTGCTACAGACCTGGGGAAGGGCAGCTGGAAAGCTGTCCAGGGGAAAAGCACATGGGGCTGCTGGTCAGCAGCCAGCTGAATGTGCACCAGGGGAGATTCAGGTAGGATATCAAGAGGAGTTTCTTTACAGAAAGGATTATTTAACATTGGAATGGGCTGCCCAGGTGGAGTCACCATCCCTGGAGGTGTTTGAGAAATGACTCATGGCATTTAATGTCAAGGTCTGATTGACTTGGTGTTGTTTGTTCAGAGGTTGAACTTGATGATCTCAGAGGTCCTTTCTAGCCTAAGTGATTCTTTGGTCCTCTGATTCTGTAAACATGGCAGTGAAACTTGGTGAAAACTAGAAGAGTGGCCACTAGAAGGTGTGGTTCAATAATATGGCTTCGGTATGCTGACATCTGCTGTGCCTGTCACAAGCTGACTGATAGTAATTTTTTTTTTTTTTGCTTTCAGTAGTCCTGCCAAGCCATTCCTGACAATCTTGTTACACTGTGTATGCTGAATCATAAAGACTGTAAACAAATACAATAATCAAAAGATGTTTATTTGAATTATTTCCTATTTAATTTCCAATTTTGTTTCTACTGTAGAGGCTGGATATGCCAAACAGGTCTCTGACAAATATTTAATGTTTATAAAAATTCTTCTGAGTTCAGGTTCCCAAAGCTGAAAAGTTTCAACTGAAGTTGTGCAGCCATACCCTGGATACTTATTCTGCCCAAATATTTTTTTCCAGAGAATTCTTTCATATGGGCCTCATTTTTTTCCCCTGAACTTTTTAAGTTAGTAACAAGTAATTTTTAGTAGTTTCAGCTCATGGGTCTTGATGTATTTATTCCACAACATAAAAGAGCCTCTCATCATCCAGTTTTGTTAGTATCTCATAGCTCTAATCTTGACCTAGTTTGTGAATGTTTTATTTATCGACAGCAGGCTGCATAAACAGCCTCCTCTCGGAGGGATTCCAAATACAGGCTCAGTCCAAGAGGATGCAGCTTCTCCAGGGCATCCCTACCTCCCCCATTTTTATTTTTGTCAGCTCCACCCTCCCTCCTAAAGGGCCTTTAAGGCCTCATTTTTCCCTGACAACATTTCTTATTTTTTCACTAAGAAACTTTGCCATGACACAGAGTTATAATTAGTTTCTCCTTTCTCCTGCAAACTATGACTACAAATCATGCACACATATCTTGCACATTTTTGGGAAGTGTCCATGGTGGTATGACTCATTTCTCAGCTGAGATTGTAAGCTGGGGCTTTGCATTTTTCTCATCTTTCAGTAAAAATAATCTAGGAAAAGAAACAGTCTGAAGCATCAAGAGAGAAGGAACAGCAGAATCCCTGAAAGTGAATTGAGCATATATCACAGGTATCATACATTTGTTGCATTTGCCTTAATGATGCTTTATGGCACTTCTGTTTCAGAGAACAGGCAGATGTACCAAGTGGACGGAAAGCTGGACCTGACCCAGCGTTGTGCACTTGCAGCCCAGAAAGCCAACACATCCTGGGCTGCATCAAATGAAGTGTGACTGGCAGATCAAGGACGTGATTTCCCCTCTACTCCAGTCGTGTAAGACCTCCCTGGAGTACTTGTTCAGCTCTGGGGAAGGAGGATGTGGACGTCCTGCAGCAAGTCCAGAAAAGGGATTTGAAGTTGATCAGAGGGCTGGAGCACCTCTGCCAAGAAGACAAGCTTGAAATAGTTGGAGTTGTTCAGACTGAAGAAAGAAAGTCTCCAGGTAGATCTTACAGCAGCCTCTCTGTGCTTAAAGGGGTTTATGGGAAAGATGGGGACAGACTTTTTAGCAGGGCCTGTTGCAATAGAGCATTGCATAGGTAATGGTTTTAAACTGAAGAAGAGTCAATTTTGGTTAGGTATATGGCATGCATATTTTACTATGAGAGTGCTATAACACTGGCACCTCTCTCTTGCTGAGAGAGGGGGCAGATGCCCCATTCCTGGAAACATTCAAGGTCAGGTTGGACTGTGGCTCTAAGAAATCTGATCTCATCGATAGTGTCTCTGCTCAGTGCAAGGAGCATATGGGACTAGATAACCTGCAAAGGTTCCTTTTAATGCAAACTATTCTATGAGTCTTTGATTAAACACTTAAAGCATTCACCAACCAAAAGACAAAAAGTCCTCCAAACTAGAACCTACAAGCAAAGAAAAAAACCTGTGAAAAAGCACAGAAGGATTTTTACTAATTTAATTCTAAAAAATAACATAATACTTCATAGTTGCATATTGAAAAAACCTAAACATTTCTATTGTCTTCCTCTGCTGGCAAGTGGGCTTCCAGCAAATTCTGGAAGTATTTGGACAGAAACTGTCTGCTTTCAAAATAGCTTTCTGAATTCCAGCATAAAGCTATACTGAAAAGCCACTGCCTGAGAAAAACAGTATCAAATGAGAGCAAATAGAGATTTCCACTGCAGGAGAAGTTATTTCAAGGGCAAACATAACAGGCTTCAAACAAAGCAAATTGACCCAGTGGAAGTGAAATACTCCTGTTGGCAGAGTTTCACAGGGCTCCTGTAGAGAGCCACGAAGCCCCACAGACTCTCTGGGGAGGTTCAGGCCACCACCCTGAGACTGTGGGTGAGGCTTGACAGCAGGGGTACCCAGAGCTGCTTCAGCCCTCAAAGATAGCAGAAAGATCATATGGTTGCTACAAATTCCCTCAAATAAAAGGAGCCATGGCAAGAAATAGGCAGAGCTCGGGGGTGAGGATGGAAAAAAGGGACAATGCCTAACCTCTCTAACCTCTGTAATATTCTTTCTAGCCAGTCATGGCTATTTTGACTGTTGGCTCACCATGTGGCCCCAGAGCAGGTGCTGCCTCACACTGCTCCCAGCAGATTGAATTTACTTTATTATTTTCTCATCATGTGCCCAAGGTCCACCTTCTGCCCGGCTCTTTGTCTCTACCTTTCCCCCAGCTGTTACCTTTTCAGCATCTCATCAGCATATACTTTCAATTCCCTTTGAGGCTATTTATAAAGGTGTAAAGGAACATAAATTCAGTTTTCTCCCAAGTACATTAGAGATTTGACTGCTTTGCAGCATACTAAAACTGGACTCATACAAAGAGGCTTTGGAAAGATCAGATTCTGTGAATATTCAGTTTCTAGCTACATTATATGCAGCTGTGCTTACACTCGTTTTGTGTTCATTTTGTCAGGCTATACTAACAAATGAGTTTGCTGATATTATTTATGGGATAGTAAATCTTATGTGCAACAACATAAAATTCATACTAATGAGCAGAAATCCATCACTGATCTGTGTGTTCAGTCAAAACAAAAATAAATATCGGAGACTGTGAATACCAAATTCTTAATAAGTCCTGGAGATACACTGTTTAAGGATTAAATTATTCATAGTTTCCACTGACTTCAAATAATAAGTGTATATGACGAATTTATTACTCATTTGTTGTTAATTTTTAAAAGGAAAAGGTGAAAATTGCCATATACATGCTTCTTGCAGTTTATGTCAAATATAACCTCCTAATTTTAATCAATTTAGACTCTTGAAAGTTTCCTAATGAAGACCACTTCAATTAGTTTCAAGAAGGTTTTATCACAGTCTGAATTGATTTATACTGATATGATTTCCCTGCAGTCAGTGGAGCTAATCTGATTTAGTCCTCATGAAGATCTAACCTGAAACAAGGTACCAGAAACAGCTTGCTCAGAAAGCATCCAGAGGTGGAGGTGCCTGTGGTGGAGGAGCTGTGGCTGGTAGAGAATTTGTGCAGTTATTTCCATCACACCCTAGGTTGCTGCTCCTCAGCACATCCAGTGAAAGAAGTGTGGGTGCAAATGCAACATGGCACAGAGGTGACACAGCGAAATTTAATTGTACCCATCTCTCTTTTTTTTTTTTAATTTGAGTATCCGATGGTCACTGAATTGGGATCTGTGGATTTCTCCTCACTTCAGCCCTTCAGCACAGTGAGATCTGGAACTTTACAGTGAAGATCATTCCTGTAATGCATCTAATATGGACTAATATGTAATTTCATTTATAAGGCGCTCAGTGAGGGATGCTTTATATAAACTTTTTAATAAAATCTTTGCAGTTGCAGATAATTAATGGAATTTTAAAGAGATGGAGAAGTGAACAAAAAAAAGCAAAATCAGAAAGAGAAATGAAGAAATGAAATCCAGAAGGAAAATAAGAGAGGAAAAGGAGACAATTAATACCTATAATTCAGTATGACTTGAAGATGTTAATGAGTACAGTGGCACTGTGGTCATCAGCATAAGGCTATAGCATTCAGTAGAAAATGTCAGCTTCTGTGATTAAAGTCTCCTGGAAAAGAATTTGTCATCAAATGTCTGCCATTGTTCTTCCATTGCATCATCTTGTTTCAAGGACTCGACCGTGCTGTCGTTCAGTTCAGTGGGGTTTTGTCTCCTGTCCTGTTCTCTGCTACACCCTCACAGCCCCTTTTCTGCTTCTTTCACCATGGCTGTGGCTTGTGCCATGGTGGCACGTAGGGGCACAGCTTGTCCAGCCAGGCCCTCTGCAGCCAGCATCTCACTGTGTTACCCAGAGGTGATGCTGAGGAGAGCAGAAGGATGGCTGTAGCACCTCCTCACTCCCCAGTTCTGCACAAACCTGCTGCTGAAGGAGGGACCCTTCTTCCATCTGCTGCAGTTACCCCTGTTGGCTGCAATGCTCTCAGAGGCAAGGGTGGGGAAAACCATCAGGGGCACAGTGCTCCCCACCACACCCCTTACACTGGGAAATCATGAGCATCCCTCGGGTGTGTGTCCAGGAGCCTCTGCAGCCTGTCACACACACTCTTTGCCTTGGATTTGTGATTAACAGTAATTTGTACTGTAAGTAACCTTGAGAGGTTTAAACCTCTTTTTAACCACACGCTCTACCCTTCCACCCAATCTAAATGTGCAAATGTGGAGGGGCCAGGAAGCAGCAAAGCTGCAACAGCAGAGGTGGTTTACCCAGCACAGCTCGGTGGAGGAGAAAGAAGGAGAATGCAGTTCTCCTGCCCTCCTCTGTCTTCTTGCTGAGGTTGTCCCCCAGTAAAGCAAAGTTTATAGTCCCACATATTGTTAAGCCACTACAGCTCTGGGCTTTTACTCTGGATCATAAAAGTACTTCAGAGGGTTGAATCAATTTTATTAAATGACATTTCATCTGAGGTCTTTTGTGCCAACATTCCCTTCTATACCCCTGCCAATAATTGATTTCCAAAGTAAAGGAAAGGAAAAGACTGAGAAGGGAATGGTAACATTGCTTCTTCAGAGCCTAATTACCAATGCAGATTTTGGATTTGTCTTACGGATGATGTTTAGCTTCTAGCAAAGTTAGTGAGTACTACAGCTCTACATGGATAAAGAAAAATCAGATTGACTGCACAGATCAATGGCTTGACACAAAAGCCTTCTGCATGCAGACTAAAAAGAGATCTGTTAGAATGAGCCATGTAATCTATGGTCAGAGTGCTGACACGCTCAGGAAAAAGCTAGTATTTAAACGAGACCTTGTTGTGAATAAATCTCAGTATCTTTAGCTGGAAATGACAGAAAAGATCTAGTGGATTTCCTAGAAAAATTACAGTCTGCTATTTGTGAGCTGCCAGAGAATGAGGATGTTTCCTGCATTGATTGATGCTATAAAATACTCACCCACAACCAACTCAAGGGTACTCCTTCCAAGAACACAATGCTTCTGACTTTAGTGGAAATGAGAGATAAGGAGAAGATCCTTCAGGCAGCCAGGAAAGAGAGAAGCATTGAATTCCAAGGGCAAGTGATAACAATTTCTCCAGACTTCAGCCAAAAGATACAAGAAAGAAGGAGTTGGTAGAACTTTAAAAAGCCTTTGTAGATTTAAAATCCTAGGCTGTCATCTCTGCTGAAACTTGGAGTTCTACATGAAAATAAGGATTACCTCCTCTGGGATGCAGATTGAGGGAAACAGTTTGTGGCAGATACTACCCTCATTTTTTGCCCCAGGGCATTCAGATGGATTAATTCTTTGTGTTTTGCTGGCAGAGCCCTGGTACTTTGCCATTCCCAGCAGTGCATGGTCTGTGCAGAGGGTCCCATGGGAGTTACAAGCAGCCCACCAAGTCTACTCCATCACAGGGACTGAGACAGATGGTGCAGCTGCCAAAGCAGGTGGGGCTGAGCATCTGGTAATGTGTTGATTTAAGGTGGTTCTCATGCAGCTGCCACTGCTGTGGCTGAGATGAGCACAGTTCAGAGGTGCTTCCTTGTCTGGAGCCTGTGGGGGAACTGGGGTGGTATTGCCACAGTCTCTTCTTGGAAGTGGATACCAAACGTTTCGGAATATGAAGAAAAGTTTTTGGGTGACCTGTAAAGGATTGCTGATATCAGAGGGAGTCAGCACCATGGAAGGTTAATGCTACCACTATTTCACAATGATATTTGATATTTAGGTTCCTCTAGGAAGGTTCTGGTAAGGCTTGTATTTTATTTCTTGGCTTTGTCAGTATCTTTTGTCTCTCCCACTCTGAATAAACAATGTCTGGTTTAAATATTAAACTGTATTTCAGTTTGTGACTACTCATGGCAGGAGATGAGTGTTGATTTCCCTGGGACACAAAGAGCACAAAGGAACAGTTTACCAGTCCAAAGCTCAGACTACTGCTTTGGTGATTGCACCCCAGCTAGATTTAGATTGGCAGTGTGGATACCTGGACATATTGTTCTCTGGCTTTTTTTGGAATCTGAGACAGCTTTTTTTTCCCAATTTGTCTGTCATTGCATTGGTACCAGGTGAGAGCACACTGCTTAAGGGCCTGCATAAATACAACCTTAATGATACCAAGTCATCAGAAGAAGACTGGTGAGACAGGGGGAAAAGACTATATGCTAGGAAAAACTACTGAATTTCTTAAACCTGTGTGGACAGCCCCAGAAAAGGCTGTGAGCCTACTATTAAGTACTACCATCATGCCCCAGAAAGAGAGCACTCATGGGCTATGAGGAAACATTACCAAAGCCATTCCCACAGTTGCAATGGGACACTGCTCCTCAAATTCACTGATGCTTTTGCAAAGTTGCTGCACCACTCTGAAGGCATATTTATTTATAAAAATAGTTAAGTTTAAAACAAATACTTCTTTTGTGTGTCAAGCCCACAATGCTTCGAAATTGCTGTTGACAATGCTGTCAGTAAAACTCTCTCAGTACATTTCACAAAAGAAGTCTAAGTGAGACAGCACACTTGGTGGTCAGATATTGACACTGGAGAACCAATTTCTAACCATAAACCTTGGCAGCTTTTATAGCTGAGAACTTCTTCACCAAAAAATCCCTGTGAAGCTGCCCTTTCTTGCCTAAAAACTTTGCAAATGAAGACAGTCTTCACCCTTTAGGTCCCTTAATTTCTGTGACGTTTGGTTTACCTAAAGAATTAATTCTTGATATATTAGGATGTCACTTACACCTTAAAAACTGAGGAAATTTCTGTGTGTTGATAAAATTTGACGTGTTTTATCTTTGCCTTACCATCAGAGTACTAATGGGAATCCAAGTGTTTTTAGAACTTTTTAACTGCCACACAAGCATTCAGGAGAGACACCTTATCTTTAAATCAGAAAATAGCTTCATTCCTGCTATCTTATCAAACAGCAGCACGTAGTCCTACAAAAAAGTATCCCCACTGAGCTACTAATGGAAAGGTGTTTACATACCAGACAGGAAGCCATACAACCTGTTTTTGGGTAATCACAGGAAATAAGGGAATCAAAGTGTGGTGGAGAAGGAATTCCAGAACTTATCTGAAGAGGAAAGAAATTTGGATAAAAATGCTCCTCTTAAAAGCACAAGGAGCACGGATAATGAACCTTGATGAATATGGGTGGAAAAGATGCAGTGAGCACTGATTATTTCACTGGTACATAAAAGATCATGAGAAGTTTATTAATATTAATTTTATTCACCATTTTGCCATTTCTCCATCATTTATGTGAAACAAATTATTTAGCAGTTTATATAAGAACAGACAAAGAACAGCTATTAGTGAATTAAAGGAAGCACATGTGCACTGTATATATTTATATGCAATTACACTGCTTTACTCAGAACAATGGAAAAAGTCAGCAGATTTAGCTTTAAAAAAATAAGGAAAAAAGAAAACAGAAAAGAGATACTTTTTCTTCTAACAATTCAAGAATATTGGCACATAGTATATAATTATATATGAATTTATAATTTTCTAGTTACTCTTTGAAAGGTGTAGTTGATTCTTACTTTGAGAAAGAAATAACAGCATTAATAATAGCCAAAAACATGTCTCTGATCCTTGGTGTCTTGAGGAAAAAGGGCACTGCTCTGCCCCATAAGGAGCTTTACCTCTCACACTTCCTTTTGCTTCTGTGTTTTTTGCCAGTTCACTGCTCAGATATTCATTCTCTCATCTTGTTTTGGTTTTGGCATGTTGATTCCAACCTCCTTTTGCTCTGTGAGTGCCAGCTGTTGTTTCCTGTTTTTATGCTTTCCCAGAAGCATTTTACTTCTTTCTCCCATGCTGCCCCCAGGCTTGGGAGATGTCTAAAAGATTGGCTTCCTTAACCTCCATCTCTAAAATGTCTAAGAGAGTGGTCTCCTTAGCCTTCATAGTTAAAACTGCAAGATAATCTGCCATTGTTGAGATGACTTTGTGGATAACTGTCCATCACTTACAAGGACTGTCTTGTTCTTTCAAGCCTGTCTATATCCATCTGACTATTAGGGCATGTGGGGTTCACTCCTGGTCATTCTCTTCATTTGTGCAGCTCCTGTGACAAGCCTATGAGCAAAGCTGGGAGGCACCACCTCAGAGTCTATATGCAGCAGGCATATGTGGTCCTCATGAGTTAGAGAGCCCACTCCTGCTCTGAAAGTTTAGATACAGAAAAGACAGACTGTTTTATCCTTGCCTTACAGAATATCCACTTGGGTTTAGGAGCCAGCTCAGAGAGCCTTGTTCACTCGCTGAGTTCAGCATGGCTGTAATGTGCTTAGTTACAGTCCTGATCTTGAAAAATTGATTCCACTTTCAGAAATATTACCAATTCTAGGGGCATTCACCACTGTAAATATAAGGGCTATTGCAAAACCTGGAAGCCTCAATGATCTTAAATGTCCTTTCCAACCTAAATATTTCTATGATTTTATGAAATTGTGAAAACCATGGGCAGCTTTATAAATGTGCCCATCAAGTGTTTCAGTTCACAGGAAGAGAAGGAGCACAAGCCTCAGGACTCAGGCTCATTTCACCCAGACTGCCCTAGTCCAGGAATATGTCAGAAGGCATTTTCTTACAAATTTTTGTATACTTGTTACAAAGTTGTTGGAAACAATATTAAACCCCAACATTTTTTAGCATCTCAGCCTTTTGTGGTTTGGTTTTAAGTACAACAGGCATCCCATTATGCTCTTCCTCCTTCTCCTGAGTTGACTGTGGCCGGCACTGAAGCTGCATCCAAAACTTTGCACCTGAGGCTGTGATCCAGGAAACCATCAAGGCCCTGTGCTCTAAGACCCCTTTCAGGACCACAGAATGGAAGAGTGCAGCCCTGTGTGTCCCTGGATAAACAAGCCTTTGCAGGGCTGCCTGGCACTTTTGGGTGCAGCTGAGCTAGAGCCAGGCTTGAGCAGCCAAGAGGAGTGTGCATCTTTCCTGTGCACTGAGTCCATGCAGCTGTTTCTTCCCACATTGCTAGCTAAAGGATTGCTGACTGAGATATATATCCTGCATTCTGTAAGCAAAATAAAAAAAATTAAAATCCCATCAATTTTTCTTACTCAAACTGTGGGAAACATAGAGGAGTACTATAAGAATGAGGAAAAAAGGGGGAAATACCTCCTTTCAACTTTAAATGGTCTTTCAAAAGGCTGTTTTTAGTGTGCATGATGGGTTTGAAATAAGTATTAGGAATTTTTATTTCCCTGGTTTTTGTTACTGTGTTGGTGCCCATTGCAGGATCAGATGTGTGACTATAACACCCTATTTCACTGTGGTTATTTCTATGGGAAGGGAATGTGTTGGGCCCAAATGGCAGCAACAGAACCCAGGTTCTCAAGCTATCAAACTTGCTGCTGTGACCTCAGAAATTTATTCTGATCTTGCTTTTTATGGCAAATATTCTGACAAATATGTGCATGTGCAGTGGCAACAGCAACAAGTGATTAACAGGAACCAGTTGAACTCAAACCTCTCTTCTCCATGCTATACCCTAGTTAAACATATCCCTAAATATAATTATTACTGAAAAGAAGCTGGTAGAAAAATAGATGAAGTGTCTATAATATCTACATATTGATTGTATCCCTTAAACATACTAATAAATGGTTAAGAGGGCAATATTAGGACGAGGTGAATAGACTAGACTAGACTAGAAGTGATTTGGGAAGTGAAAAAAAACCAAAACAAACACTGGCCAAAAATTTAAATTTGGATTTTTTTGCTTTGTTGTTTGAATTTTGGATTTTTTTTCCTTTTGGTGCTTTTGTTTGTTTGTGTGAGGGTTTCGGTTTTGATTTTTTTGGTTTTCTCTGGGTTTATTTTTGGTTTATTTTAGTTTAATACCCTAGTTTTTAAAAGGTTCTGTTAATCTTCATCTGGGCGCTAGATGGGGATCTTGAGTCAGTCATTCCAGAGACTCCTTTATCCTGCTTTTTCTTTATTTTAATCTGTTTTATCATGGACAGAGTACATGCAATGCAAGTTTACTCTTCAGGCATTTATATTTATACTAGGGCTTTTTTGGGGGAAGGGTAATCTACGGTAAATAAATATTTACTTTTAAAAACTCGAGTTTAATTAAGGTTACATTGCATCTTTCAAAACAGAAGGGAATGCATCTGGAACTGTAGATCACATGCTCTTCTTCGTCCTAATTATTTGTTTAATTCCAAATGGCACATTGCAATTGTTTTCTCACTTTTCAGTGCGAGATGCAGTTTACAGTGACAATTGTTTCACTGCTGTGTAGCACAGATTATGACAAGGGGAGTCGCTCACTTGTGGCAGTACTAATGACCCAAGCATTGTTATTTTCACAAATGGGATCTTTGTGTGCTAACTAAACCTGAGCAATACAACTGTGAAAGCTGCTTTCCTTCAATCTTCCCCAAATCTCCATATGACTTGTATACTATGATAATAAATTAATCTCTCGTGTTGCCATGTTGTTGTTTGTTTAGTGAGCACCTCTTTCTTTCATATGATGTCAAGCTCAGCCTTAAAATGTGAATCATATTTTGAGCCATTGTCTCAAATAGTTCTTTCTAAAAGGATTCTTTCTTCCTTCAGTAAACTGGGCTCTGCAAATTGCATTGCAAAGCAATGCAATGGCACCAACCTCACACCTTCAGACACTGCTGTGGACTGGTCTTCACTAAGGTGAGTTTGGCTGTCTCAGCTCATTATGTAGGGGCACACTAGCCCACACCATGTAACATGCAGTTTGGGATTATTGCCAGTTTCTTCCCAGAAAATACTTAGAAAGGAATTAGTGAATGGACTGAATGACTTCTTGCAGCATCTGTGCAGTCAGGGTATATCCAAGGTGAAATGAGATCGTTCCTTGGGCAGCAGAAAGGAGGGAAAATAAAACAACCAATCCTGCAGTGGCCTGTTGTTCTTAGTGCCTCATGCCTCATTATTGTTGGAACACTCTGAACTGATGCATGCTGGTGGAGGAATAATTCGTGCTGCAGAGAAACAAGCTGAACACCAAACCAGTTCTTTTAAAAGGATCAATTTTTAGAATGTATTATAAGTAAACAATTGTTTCTCGATATGGAGAATGATTTTATTTGATGACACACAGTTCTGCTTCTGCAGAGCTGATTGCTCTGCCAGAGCAAAAGGAAAAAATAATATATTAAAGACATGAGATGCATGAAAAATGTCATTAAATAAGTCTTTACTAGCCTTGAAATGGGGATGGTTTGCATAATTGATTAATCATAAGGGGACATTTTTGGTCACAGAAATTATCATTAGTAGAGCTCCAAAGTTAAATAATCTCTATACTAATAAAAAATGCCATTTTCCCTTCAGATCTTTCCAAGATCTCTTCTTTCTTTTAGTCTTTCTTGCTTTTAGAAGCCTTAATAATTAAAGGACATTTAACTTGAAGTGTGGGTGATGAAACCCTCGTGAGCCGATTTCTCCCCCGGCGCTCAGCGAGAGCAGCAGAGCGGGGCCCAATCCTGCAGGCTCAGCTGTGCTGCTTCACCTCCCTGCACCAGCAGCTTGGATCTGGGCTTTTCCTTCCAAACTCCAGTCAACGACAGCTCTCTGGATTTTCTCCCTATAAAAGAAAAATATAATCATGCCAAGCAGCATCTTTGTGCACCCTTTTCCTTTCCAATATTAAAAAAGCAACTGTCCTGTTTGTTCTGAAAAATTTCATCTCCTTGTAAAACTGTGGGCTTGACAAACATGCTCATGCTTTTTTGTGAGATAGCTTGTGCTCCTTTATGAGGATGTCACTGCATCTGGTTGAGAGATATAACAATAAATATTTTTTTTATTGCCAAGAATTTAATTAAAGGAAACGGCTTTCAACACACAGTTCTCAGAAGGATTTTCTTTAGTGTGCTTTTTTTTTTAAGGCTATTTTACATGGAATAAACAGGGATTGCATGAAGCAGGAATGGGTTAAATAAGGCTTGCCATACCTGATTTCATTAACAAAAAATAAATGGTATGTGGGATCAAGCCTGTTTCAAGCCCACACCACAAACTGGCAATCTTCTCTACTTCTCATTTATTGTTAATCCTTCAGGAGGTACAAATGGTTGGAAATCACATCTGCAACAAGAGGAATGGAGATGTTTGGCATTATACAAAAGACTTTCTTGTTTATTTTTTTGCTATGGATAGTTTAATTTGGTTTATTTAACCAGGAGATGATCCTTAAATTAAAACATACAGTACCTTCTCATCATAAATGTCCTTCTCAGGAGAAATCTAACTGAGAGTTGCAGTATGCTGCAGACAGGAAAAGGTGTTCAAAACCTTGTTTATTACTCTATTTTTAAAGTGAAAGTAGGCTAATACCCATATATCTCAGAAACATATTGTATTGGCTTCCAAACATGAACATAAAGTGGGTGTAAAAGTAATTTCAGTCTGTAAAACTTTTTGATTTGTGTTTATTTATATGCTGAACATAACATATATGTTAACATAAACAACTATTCACTCTAGCTCGTACATATACTGAGATAATTACACAGAATTGGATTCTGATACATGTGAAAAACATATTGTGCAAATATTTAAAGGATGGAACAGACTTAAGAGACAATTTCAATGCATTTAGATCTTAATTTTAATACAAAATCAAGATTTCCATACTAAGTTATAGTGGTCCTATTTATAACTGTATTGCAATGTGAGAAACTGTTTTCTAAATCTCTAGTTACAGCTAGTCAAATTCAAAAATGGGTCTGAGGATTTTCAAGTAAACCAGTTTTTTAGTTTCTTACCAGCTGTTTTTAGCAGAGTAGAACTAGAGCAATGCAGACATTTAAAATGTTTACAAGATTTCATGAGGCCAATTTCTATATACATTTGCCAGTGAAGAACACAAATGTTGATTAATGAATACTATAGCTAGTATTTAAAAAAAACAATCTTACCACTCTCCTCTAAATTTGTTTCTATTCTATCAATATTTTATCTCAGAGTTGCATATATTTTTAATGTCTCAAGATTTATTTCAATATCACATAGGTATATAAATCAAGTGCTTTAAAATCCTGTTTAAAAGGTATCTATCTTTCATAAGCAAGGATTGGAACTTAGTAAAAAAAAATTAGTGTGTTTTTTTAATCAAGATTTAACTTGATAATGCAACAATAATGGTTGTGTTGAAGATCTTTTCTTCTGTTTCTGTTTTGATACTCTGTTTTTCTGCATACCCCTGCACTGTATGTTTGGCATTATAAAATATTTGTATGAACAGGAGCATGTTACAATGCTCCAATATGCTCAACCAATGTGACGGTTTTTTTTGTGCTTTGCATCTGAAATTTTGTCGTAATTTAGTCCCTAGACAAGCAGCTGGATTTACTAGCATGGTATGACTGTATTAGAGGTGCAGAGACATCCATTTCTTCTGAATCCACCTGCCAATATATTTTAATAGCAATCCTAACTTGAATAATCTTTCCCAAAGAAGTTGTTTAATAGAGATATCCTTTCTTCCACTTTAACTTTTTCTTGCATGCTCCAGTTCTAGAAAGCTTCCCACCTTCTGTATTTAGGCATGTTTTGAAAAGCATATTTTAACTTTTACAGGATCAAACATTTTTCTTAGGCTAGTGTGACTGTTCCAAGGAAATGAATTATTTGATATTTACATTATGAATGCATGATAGTATGCATACTATGCTGACATTTAAAAGAATCAAGTATTTAAAAATACAGAGAATGAAATATTTAAAAACACAGTAGTCATTTTTGTTCAATCCTGGAAGAAACCAAAGTTCAGGCCATGTGAGGAGGGAATACTTTCTCTTAAAATATGAAGTTATGATGATCTTAACCCTTTGGAGTACTAAAAATACTGACTTTCCATCACAAAATGACTTTCCATCACAAAAGCCAGCTTGTTGTTAGAGTATTGACCTAGATAAAATGGTATCTGCATTTTATTCTAACTGCCTAAACTACCTAGTCATGCATGGCACTTTATCACCTTTCATACTCCAGTGTGTTATAATAGGCTGCTAGGTCATATAGCCCAGGATGATGTGTTACTCCTGCAGTAATTATGCTTTATATTCACTGTGCCTTTATGAAAGAGATGTTTAGCCTATTGATCTTGCTGCAAGCTCTAAATAAAAATAAAATAAAATGAACTTTTCCTGAGACAGTAGAATTAAATCCTCAAGAGAAATGAAATTTTTCTCCTCAACTCCTGGAGCTCCATATAATGAGGCAGAACTGGCTTCCATCTACTTCATCATGCACATTCTCCCAGGGTGCATTAAATGCTAATTCAGGAGCATGAGTAAATTGTACAGTGAAGGAACAGAATAGCTCTACCTGGAAAGACAGGTGTTGTCCACAACCTACTAGGTGAACCTGTTCACAAAAAGCCCACGTTATTTCTGGAACAATTCTGTTCAATACAGATACTTTTCATGGAAAATCTGTTTCCAGTATTGTGCACATGCCACTATCCCCTCTCTTGTTGTAGTTGAATGCTGACATAAATCTTTTTCTAATAAAATGAACTATTCAAATTTTTTCTTTACTGAATGATGTCTGAAACAGATGTATTTTAATCTGCTGGGCATAGAAAATGAAATTTACATGTCAGCGAGGTCTTTCTGGTTAATAAATGTTTTAAAAGAGAGAAAGCAGGAAGCTAAATATATGTAAAACTGCACTGCTTTGCATATGGTGCTTTTAGCAGAAAATACAGTATTCTAATACTAAATTGTGTCTTATTTATGAGACAAAAAGTATATGTATTTTGTGATAACAAATATCTTTCATGTAGGGGTATCATATAAAATGCTGGAAAGAATTCTGATTTCACCAGCAATACTTCCCTTATGCTAGTCCCAATAATTCTTTTTTTACATGTAGGAGCAGCATCTACATGAAGCATTTTGTTTGTTATCTCTCCGTGTGTGCAATTTTGAACTTGTTATGTTTTCCTATTATTTTAGCTGTTTACATAGCACCAATTTTAGTACATTACTGCAGCTTTCTCTTACTCTGAGTGAGCTGGATCCAAAACACACTGAAATCATTGGAGGGACTCTGTTAGCTGGGGATGGAGATCAAGACAAAGAAGAATTGTATTCAGTGTTCCCTGGAGGTTCAGACAGGTTTTCCAAATAATCATGAACACTTCTAAAAATAGCCAGGTATGTTGATGAAATTTTATATTTTACATCACAATAATGTTGCTAATTTTGTAACTTTATTTGGATGAGGCGGGGTCTCAAAGATAATAGCTATTAAAAATGAAGCTTTAAACCCAATTTACTGTCTGAACAGTTGCCAAATTTGATAGAGATGTAATGGCAGAGTTAGCCAAAATTGCTTGTATAGAAGGCCAACAGACAGCCCCATGTGCCACTGGTGCCATGTGCTGACACCCTCAACCAAGTCCTTCTCCCAGCCCACCCTTACTTCCCTCTCTCCCTTCCTCCCTCTCTCCCTCCTGCTTTCTCTTCTCCCCCCAGGTTCCCCACTTATTTCCTTCCAATATTAATAAACAACAATATTATTAGTAAACAAAAATAAGCAAATAATGTAATAAATAAATAAAGTATTTAAATATCAATATGAAATAATCTCCCTCTGCTCAATATCTAAGCAGTTCCTCCTCTGAAAATATATTGATAGCTGAGGTGACATGAATTTAAACTCAAGAACAATGGTCTGAGAGTCTTTTTTCATCACAGTCAATGGCTGGGCAATGCAAGAATTGTCTCCTGAACATTCCTACCTTAAAAAATGAGGCTGCAGCACTACAGTAGAAATCATTCTTTAAGTATCTCAATTAAGAGCTCAGTTTTTATCTTATCCTGAATAAAAAGTGCTTGAGATTCTACAAGTTTTCAGCCAGAGAAACTCAGGAATGATGTCCAGGTTAATTTTTCAACAATTAGCAAGTCTGAGCCTCAAACTGACAGATTACAGCCATTTGGCAGTATCACCAATAGACAGGGAGTTGTGAAATTGTAAGATATTATTGTATTGTTGGTAGCCTGGGTAAATCTAAATCTTTTCAAGCTTTGCTTCAGTGGGTTAATTCCAGGACCTGAATTACAAGTGCAATTTGAATTACATTGCAAAGACTGAACTTACTTCACTTTAGCAAAGTCCTTTTTCGTAAGACTTATATATTCCAGTTATTTTGAAATCCTGAAATGTTGAAATCTTTTGATACCTTTCTTATTATTTCTACGAAGAGATGGGTAAAGGTTTTTCCTGACTTTCCCTGCCAGCACCTCTTTATTTAGGTAAATGTGTTTCTTTGACTTTACCTTTATTTTGTGGTATCTTAGCAGCTGCTACATGGAATATACATCCACAGGGGCTTTTTATTCTTTCCATCCTAAACCTAAGATATTAGAATAGCAGAAAGAACAAACCTTGCCAGAATCAGAAACTAATAAAAATGAACCAAATGCATGTTCTATATATATTTAGGGCAATTGAAGAGACCTGCAAAAAGCAGATTTTTCAGATTGTCTCTACATATTTTGTCAGATAATTTTAAAACACTTAATGGATTCTAGCTAATTAAGTCTCAAAGCTTGATGCTGAGCTGTATGAGGCAGGGCAGAGGACATCACCCATTCTGTTGAGGAATGAAGAGAAAAGTGATTGCATGATTTGCTGGGTACAAAAGATTATTAAATATTGGATTTGTGAATAAAGATACATATTCCAGTTACAGTTTAACCATTTGGATTGATTTTTTTCACCAAATAACAACACCTGTGACAATAGAGAAAAAGTATGCTGCAATGAAGTCTGTCGTAAAATAATTTGTTTCATCAGTAGCTTGTTTTTAAAAGAAAGCTGTATCTGACAATAACACATATGATATTTTATTTAGAGTAAAAAGGCTATTACTGACTACTGGCTTGAAACTATAGCTTTTCAGGTTGTGGAAGTATTTATTATGCATTCTCCACAAGAGAAATGCTCACTGGATAATTTCTGCAGAGGGCAAAAAAATACACGGTAATAATAGCAGTTCAAAAGCTCAACAATATTTTTAAGAGAAGCAGCTAAGTGAGTCTGTGTCCCTGCAGTTGTTTTGCAGTAATCAAGGATTTTCAACAAAGTCCTTATTCAGTTTCTAACAACTGTGTGGATCTGAGTAATCAGACTGGAAACTGTGTACATACTGTTCAGATTTCAGCCTGGTTTCTGACAGCTTTGGCTTTCCCTGGTGCAGCACCAGGATTTTTAAAATCTCATCAGATAAATTCTTTCTGTGGAAAGTAACACTGTGCTGAGATGATGCATAATTCTGCATCTCTGTATTTCTCACGTTAATAAACCAAAAATGAATGGGAAATGGAAAAGATCTGTTGCTAGAAATGTTTAGTCTTCCATATCTACCAGTTGCAACTTTTTCCTCCCAAAGTGTTTTCCTTAATCCAGCCTTAAGAGATTGAAGTGATGAAGCTTCCTAGATTTCCCTTCAGAGAACATTGCAAAGAATAATCCACAACAATGCTCAATATTTTTCATGAAATTATGGTTATATTTAGCTTTTTATGTGAGTTCTGTAAATCTGATCTGCAATCTTTTGTTTGCAAGAACCCCTCATTATTCTGGAAAAATATATGCAATTAATATTTCCAGACATTTATGCTAACCACCATTAAGTGTTCTTACTGACATATGTTTCCATTGATTTTAGAACAATTTAATGCTAGTAAAATATGTCTGCAAAGCAATATTTTTGTCAAAATATCTGAGGAAAGTATTTTTGCTTTATTCTGTCTGGAGATGAATTTAAGATTTGGCTCAAGTTGAGTTATAGGTACAAATGCCTTATGTGAAGTTTGCAGGTTGTGTGACCCTGTGGTATTTGGTCTTCTTTTCTGTGCTTATTTCTTTGGGTTCTCAGATTTATCTTATGGTAAATTCCTGATCATTTTGCCATATGGTAAAAAGACCACCACCATCTGGACACAGCCTTTGCTCCTGTATTTACTTCATTGCATCCTGGATTGCAAATAAAACAATAAGGGAACAAGCTCTCTGAACTGTCCAGACCACACCTTGATGGGCTCCACTCAACACTGCGGTAGATGGGTGGATTGAAGGAGAGAGAAAAAGGAACTTTCTTCCAATTATGTGGGCTTTGACCATTGGGTTTTGCATGTTAATGTCACGAGCATTTCACAGAAAGTCATATGTGATGCATGTTCTGGTGCAACCCTGGGAAGAGAGAAATATGCTGAGAGTGTTGATATCTGCCTATGTCCTAACTGCAGAACAGAAACAAGTACCAGAATCCTTTTAATTTGGGAAGCCAGACCCAGGTTTAATTTGGCATCTACACATCCCCTTATAAATGTAAAGGAAGATACTATTCCTCAATGGAGTGCTTGTAAGTTTTATTTGTTTGCTACTAGCTTTCCTTTGCCAGCATTGCCTCCATGCCAGCAAGGCCTTTACCTGACAGTATTTAATTCAGGGCCAGGATCTTGAAAAAAAAAGGAGGCCAAGTGGAATATCATCAGCTCTGCATTTGCAAATTTGCCCAGTTTTGTTTAATTGACTTTCCTGCTTCCTAGTTTGTCTTCCCCTCAGCACAGAAAAAAAGAGGATTAAGGCTGTCAGGGCTGCACTTCAGAGGCAGCCCCAGCAAAGCCCCTAAAGAAGAAAAGTGAATGATCATAACCCATCCTCTGGATCCTCTCCAGCATAAGAAAGGATAAACTATTTTTTTTTTAGCACTCATTAGGTTCCACAGTCAAATAAACAGCACATGGCAGTCTCTGGAATTGAAGATAGAAGGTCACTGAGACCTGGATCTATTAGTGAGGACACTGAGCATTGATTGTCCTAGTGCCATAGGGAGATTTTTGGTCACTGGAACTGATGCCCTTCAGACTCCAGATCAAAATCTGAGATCTCTGACTGATCAGAGTCTAAAAATTAAGAGCAGATGCTGTTAGACACTATTTGCTATTTAACATCTCTTCAGTAATCTTGCCCAGAAATGGGAGGTTTAGCAATCAGACAATAATTTCTTCACAAGAAAATTAGTGTCAGAAGAGGATTTATTGAGTAAGGAACAAATAGATGCATGCTTGAAAGCTTCTGTCAGTCTGCCTTTTCTTAGGAAAAAATTACCAGTAGGAGGTGGTTCCCCCAGTTTTCACAGTGAGAAACATATTTCCCCTCTGTAGAGTCCTTAAGAAATTTTCCTTAGAGGATCCAGGACCTTCAATTGAAACTGAGTGAAAACTGAGTTAATTGAATTATCTGGTATCTTTATTCCTTTTTGATACTTTTACAGTGACAAATCCACACCCAGAATTCATATATAATGACAGCTTTATGCATCATGAAATAGTACAAGCTTAAACAGTTGGAGGTAATCTTTGCTAATCAGATAGACTAACATCCATAATTGTTTAGTGAGTTTTGATCGCTTGGCATTTGCAGTAATAAGTCCAGTCAAGACTGGACTTCCATTGGGAGAACACACAATCCAAATGCTGTGTCCTGCAAACTTCCTGTTCATTGTAAGGCCAATGCAATATACAGTAGAAGAAAATGGACGTTAAAAGTACATAATGTTAAAGAGGTCACATCCTTTAGCTGATGCATCTTTTGCTACTTCACAATTATTGACGATTTATGGCTCATTGGATGACAAAAGGAGATTGAGAGGAAGGTACAAATAAGGTTTGGAAGGCTAGACTTTGCATTCATTAGACTTGAGAAAAAAGCAGTTTCTCTTTTTTGTCAAAACTGTGACACCTTGTTTCAACAGCAAATGAAGTATTTTCTATTAGGTAGTTTGAGTTCATTTTATTTGAGCATAGTGAGCCTACTTTGAGATATATCTATCAAATATAGCCCTAGATAATAACTTGGGAGAAGGAAATGTTAATATTTAAAGTCAAATTCTAAGCATCTTATGTCCCACAGACTTGTTGAGACCTGCTTTTAAAGTCTGCAGTCCTAACTCATCTTGCTGTTTAGAATGAGAATTAACCATAATATTTATTTGCAGAACAAAACAAGAACTGTAAATCTAAGTATCTAATTCTCATGTATTTTACCCACAACTCTTTATAGCAAAATCATGGGCTGTCTCACAGAGTTTTAAAGGCGTGAGAAGGATGAGGAGAGCAGCTAAAATTTAGCTTTAAGAGTTGTAAGTTACTAGAAAGACTTTATCTCTGTGTCAAATTCTGTGCTTTGTTTCAACAGTAGTAGTTTTTTCTACTTCCTTTCGTCTGCTACTCTACATTACATTTCTGAGCTTTGTTCTTTCTCACCTAAGTGAAGTTGTATTTCTGGGTATGGTAATAGAGCATGTCCTCTCCAGGCAAAAATTTGTTGTTGTAATATCTGTCTTGGAGTCCAAAGACAAAAGCCCTGTTAATGCAATTTCTATTCTGAATTCTGAAATGCAGTTACCATTTCTCAGTTTTAAAAATATTTGTGCATCTTGACTTTTTTACTTAGGAAGGTCAATTATTAATTCTCAAAACAGTCTGTCGTATCACCACGAGGTAATAGCTTGAGTGGCTCTTCTTGATGTTAGATGTCCCTGCCTACCCCTTGTATAAACCAAGCAAAGCAAAAATGGATCCATCCTGCATTGTCTTGGGTATGATGGGGGGGCAACAAGAAACAGACCAAAAAAAGACATATCAAACAATAGGGCTGGAATCAAGCCAACATATCTCAAAATAAAATGCCTGAAGATGTCATCAGTACAAGAGTGAAACATGCTCTTGGAGCAAAACCGAAAAAATACAATTTGCTCAAATAATCTGGAGCAATGATGCTAAACATTTTTTAATGATACATGAATTTTTCAAAATCTCCTGGATGAAGGTTGGTAAGGTAAGAAAGGCTTGATTCTCTCACATTTTCACTTACTATATAACTATGCAACTTTGTAGATTTTGTGCCTCTGTAAAGGCTTCATCCAAAAACTACTGTATCATTGGAAAAAAATTGATTAACTTACACATGCTTTAGATAAGGGCATAAATGAAAGATGAACTCTCTGAATCATTGTGCTTCATTATTTCTGTAACAATTTTGGCTGTGGTCATACTTCTGCTGACATAGGGCATAAAAAGGACACATCCTCCAAACATTAATTCATATGAAACCAATTTGTGGCAAAAGTATTTTAAAAATAATATCAGACTACAAATATTCCAGACCTATGTATTCATTCATCCATTAAATTAACGTCATTAAAATCACATGAGTGTGGATGAAGATTTTCCTTGGATTTATTCTATGCCTGTTGAAACACTGAAGAGCGTTGGCTGACATTTCAAGCAAAATACCTGAAGGTAGGATCATCTTACTTGATGTTGTATTCTGCCAAATTGCATTTGGATTTCAGAGTAGATATTTAATTTTTGCAAGACACACAGGGAATAAGAAGCATTTTCTACTTATAGAAAGTGATTACAGCTGAAGACATGCAAGTTGTCAATTTATCTCATGCAATGTGTATTGCAGTACATAATAAATTATGCTCTTCTTGGAGGAAAAAGCTTCTTTTAATCTTAGCAACTAACATACAAGAATCACAAAACCATTCCATTACACCTATTTGAGGAGCAGCTGAGTCTAGAAATCAATAATAAAAAGTAGATGTCTCTTCATAATCAAATGTTACTGTGACAAAATAATTTTGTAGAATCTCCTAAGAACACAGATTCCCTAAGTTAAATGTCAAACATAAATACTCTCTGGGCCATTTTTAGCTTTGCCATTGCAACACATTTAATTTTATACTTTAAGTGAATAAAAAAGTTAAGTATTTGAGAATGTGTTGTAAGAAGAAATTAATTGAAAGGTAAAGTCATGACTACTTTTGCTAAGAGACACAAGGAGTTTGAGGTGTATCTGGTGGAGGTTGTGAACCAAGCAGAACTCAGCTGAGGGATGTATGCTTGCCTCTGAAGGCTCTTCCCTCATCCCCATCTGTGGTGCACCCACTCTTTCACAACCTGGGAATTTGGTGTGCAGTTCTCTAAAGAATGTATTACTGGTTTCCTACATGTTTATTGGTATGGAGCAAGTCAGTGGAAACATAGTACAATTCTTTACTTTGTTCAGTGGCAGCAGGGTATAGTATAATGAGTTTGGCTAGTTCTGGAAACAAATATTTATTACTGAAGGACTGCTACAGGGGTTCCTGGGTTGGTGAAGTTTGTGGACTGCTAGGTAGAAATCAGAAATTAACTCTTTCCACAAAATGCTGACTATAACATTTGACATTTGGTGAGCTTGTATATAGATTCTCTGAAGTTGCCAAATGGGGACAGAATTTCTTCAGCAATGATAAACACAGAGTGGCCTCTGCTATGGCACGTTTGAGTTGCTGTGTGAGTGTCTTGCAAGTTTTGAAGCCTTGCACTTCAGTTTTGTTAGCCTGTTGGAAGAAATCTCATTTAACTGGCATTTTTACATCTACATTAATTCTTTTAAAACACTGAAGTGAGTGTTCTACAGCTATGTAAAGAAACGCATTATCAAAGCATTAAGATATGATTAAACTGACATTTTCTTAAGAAAACGAAAGGAGCAGGAAAAAGCCATTCTAAAAGGACTGAGTGCTACATACTCCAGATATTATCTTCAGTGCTTACTCAGGGATCTTTAAAGAAGCTTATTACCAAGTACCCTAAGAAGACAAGTGTGGATGTGTACAGATCAGAGGAATGCAAGTTAATGCACCTGCCAGATTTTACTATCGTACAAAGCATGTCAATCAGCACTCAGACCTTGCGTTTAAAAATGTGTTCCTTCAGATTTTTTTCAGTGCTGTATCGTGCATAGCTAGAATTTCCTAGTCAGTATCCATCCAGTGTTGCAAATGTCATAAATTATGCTACTGAATACATATCACTGATGTGAATGTGAATAGTCCTTCGTTAGATTCAGTAATGAGCTGTAGAAATAAGATATGGTTGCTGTGAGTACATATACTTAAATATTTCTGCTATTCTCAATAGGAAATAAAAATAATATTTTGAAATGAAAGAAAAAAATCAGTTCTGCATGTTTTCTTTAAGAAAGATAAAATACATAGTGAGTTGAATAGATTGGGCAGTTTATGGCACATGAATTTACAGTGGTTTGAAACACAGCTATTTCATAGCTACATACAGCTCACATCCCACAGG
This sequence comes from Luscinia megarhynchos, assembly GCA_034336665.1. Taxonomy (NCBI): domain Eukaryota; kingdom Metazoa; phylum Chordata; class Aves; order Passeriformes; family Muscicapidae; genus Luscinia; species Luscinia megarhynchos. The sequence continues at coordinate 82,712,166 of JAPFBE010000002.1, forward strand.
ACCATTTTTGAAAGTCATGTGTCAGTTTTGGCTTGGTCTTCATTGGGAAAAAATAGGTTCAGAAACTCGTCCTGAGAGGTCAGCATCTGGAAAAGTCTGTAGTGATGGAGGGCCAGGTGTACCAGGTGGATGGCTAGAGGCTGCTGGGGATATGCAGTGATGAAAAAGACAAATACATAAGAGAACTTATGAGAAAAAAAGATATTAGGGCCATCACTTATGAGAAAAAAAGATATTAGGGCCATCACACGCTGTGATAATAAGGTCTCCTTTGTTGCTCTGTACAAGAATCTGACATTGCTCTATAAAAAAAATTGTCCAAACTGTGAAGTCCTGTACAAGGACTAGCAGTAGGATGTGGGGGAAAGAAACTCAAAGGAGAAAAATCTTCCTTTTGCTGTGTCTACAGTATTTAGGGAAGTTATGACTACTACCTGTATGGGTCAGAGGGAGATGCTGTTAACCTAACAGCCACTGACTGCACAAGAACAAGCAGGTCTTTAAGAGCAGGTGGGTGAAAACACAGATGGCAGCAGGCAGCGGGTCTTGGCCACCCATCAGGGTCCTCAGGCTTTGGTTCCCACCAAAGCAAGGAGTTTGAGCCTTGGGAGGGTATCTGGTCACCTTCACATGCTCATGCTCTCTTACTGGTAGCTCTCACTTCAAACCTTGCAGAAGGCTCATCATCATGAAAACTTGTCTCTATTCACTGTTTTAATTGATTTTTCACGATTTAGCTCCAAAAAATATTTAATGAGTAAGGCCATCAGGTTGTGGTGTTAGATGGAAGTCACTTTATAAAGAAAGTAGGATAAACATAAAGTGACTGAAGGTATTCAAGTGACACTGTTCTACTGGAAATATAGTCATATAAATAAATAGGCTTTATCAGTTTGCTGGTACCTCCAGCAATGTTGACATTTGCATTCTGCTCTCCTACCTCTGACAGATTTTAGTTTTATTAAAATAATGAATTCTTATGCTGATATCCACCTCTTAGCATGAGGCATTTGGAACAAGTCAACAGAGTTTGAGGGATGAATTTTGGAAGTTTATTAAGATATACAGATTTCAAAAGGAGAAATCTGTACAGATGGCATGTGTCAGAGATTTCTCCTTTTTATCAGTCCTCATAAAACATGTCCATATATGATGTGTTTTCCAACAGAAAAATGAAGCACAAATCCTGTTGGGATGACCAGCAGGGTCTGATGTCCAAAGGCAGATATTTTATTTAAATGATCCTATACTGCTCAGTAGGAAATACCATTTTCATTGTGTTTACAAACATGTTAGCATTCATTAAAATGTTTTTCCTGCTGCCCTCAAGATATGTATTTTAAAATACATACTTCTAAATAGCTTTAGAGAGCAGAATTTTTAAAGTCTGATCATTTGACAGGCTTTAATTCGCATTGAAATTCTCATTGCAGAGACCTAGAAGCCAGGAGTTCAGAACAGCTTCAACACCAGAGAATGACTGGACCATAATGTCCTTCAAAATAGATTTTGTTTCATAATTTTGTGGCTACTTTTGAGGTCAGTGTAGAGATACCTACCTGGGGTAAAACATACTGCAGTACAATGGTTTCCAGTGGTACCTGTGGTTTCCCCAGTCAGCCCCATGGTCTGCTTGTACTTACCAACATCTCAACACTATAATTTCCTTTTGATGAATGACTTCAAATGTAAACAGCTACTGGATTGTTTTGGCATCTTCAGCTTTTGTAAAAAAAAAAAATATAAAAAAAAATTAGAAATTGATAAACTTAAATATGTCCTGCTCTGAAGACTGTTCACTCTTCCAATTTTTTTCTGTGGTGCGGAAAGAGATGTTAAGACAGAGGGATGATTTTATATACTCAGCAAAGGTACTTCATCCCAGTCCTATCTTGAGACACTCTGGCCTATTCAATATTCATCCTTTTCAAGGCTTCTAATATAAATATCTCCCCACTAAGTGTTCACCAACTGGGAAGCTAAAAGCACAGGAGAATGGTGTTGCTGTGGTAGGTGTGGTACAACCATAATAATCATTGGGAATTTCTCTATAACAGAGGGATTTTGGGTTGGAATATGCAGTTTTTTTCAGAACTATCCCATAGCTGTTTGTTGAGGCACGGAGGGAATGATAACAATATGGAGCAGGGACAGAGTAGTTTTCTGTTCCAAAAGTGATACCCTGATATGAATCATGTGTAGCCCAAAAACCCAAAAGATTTCTAACAGAGGCAGGAGCTCTGCTGAAATCACCTAGTATACGTCCTCTTCAGGTGCAAGAAGACTGAGCAGATATGTCTTTCAGGCTGTAATTTTGGTTCTTCAATCCTCCTGGCAGAAATTTTACAGGTTTTTTTAGCCAAAATAGCTATGACTAGCATTGTCTTAGTGTGGAGAATTTCTACAAGGATTGATTTCTTTCATGGTGCAATAGAAAAAGTATTGATTACTATCTCATGTAACTTTGCCTAAAATTAGGGGTTTTGCAGGAATCTCCAATGAAGAAAAAATAAACAGTGTGGATATTATTTGTTACAATTTTGCCTAATTGTAAAGAATATTAGCTTCCATATATCTACCTTATGTGGAAGGTCAGGTGATATCAAATTATATTTTCCACCATTATATCTTGGTAATGCATGAATTAGCCAGCAAATTTGAATAACTTCTTTGACTTAGATTACCTCAATACGTAATTTACTTCAGTGTTTAATTTGAGTAAATAAATATTATTCTACAGTGTTTCTGTTACAACAGAAAGGGCTTTGAAACCAATTTTATTGGTATATATTCGAAGAGACCTGTGCTCTCAGGTATAAGATGCATTTCTTAGTACCTGGCAAAGTGTAGGTATACTCTTTTCTAATTGGATATTATATGTTTTGAAAGTGATTGACCTGTTGAGAAACTGAAATGTACACCGTAGTTTCTTCCTTTTGATATGCAAAATTGGTAGGTAAAATTTCAAACACAAGTTCCCCTTATGACAAATTTTTCTATTATGGTTAATAAAGTTATATGATAAATCTTCCTTTTTTTTTTTTTTAATTATTCTTCTGAATTCATGGACTAAAACATATGATCTTGAGAAACTTTTAAGTGAAAGAGATGTTTCCAACTGTCAGAGATGCCTAGCTCTACCAGGACTTCTCACCATCCAGCAATCATTCCACAGAACACTCAAAGGTTATGATTATATCCTAGAGATGCTGTAGGTATTTTATCCTTTAGGACAAATGGAGAGTTCTGCATGTAATACAGTTTTTAGTTCACAAATTAACTGGAAAACAGCTTGAGCAAAACTTAATGCTTGACTCTCTCTTGGACTATATTTCTTTGAATGGTTCTGTGAAATCTATTATTTTCTCTACTTTCTTTAAATCAGTCTGGCTTTGAAATGGTTAATTAATGTGCATGAATAACAATGACTAGGGAGAAAGCTGCATCACCCTTGTTTACTTCACACAAGCATTATGGGGAGGTTTTGCATTAGTATAACCATCATGCACAGGGAGTTCCCAATTTTCAGCTGCTGGTTTGCAGAATCAGAGGCAATCACTGCTACAAGGACTGTGAGCCTGGCTATGTGCTCCTTGCTGGCAAATAGTTACTCTTAAAAGTACTTCCATATGGATCACCACAGCCGTGGATGTGCAGTTATTCTTGAAGTAAATTCAGTAAATTCAGACAGAATTTATGTGCGAGCCTGTCCAGCGAATCTCTTTGGCTTCTTCTTGGTGCAGTATAAGAACAGATTACTACACATAGAGATTCTTCCAAGATCCTAAATTATCTTACCACCGAAATCTACTCATCTTTTTAATGGAAAAATTCCAGGATTTTGAGAGTAAGCTCCATAATCCAACTTCTTTGAAAATCTCCCATCATATCTCTAATTCTTAACTCCTGGAGATGTGAAACATCTTTAAATACATTCCCACCAGACCAATGTAATAAAGATTTATCCATAATAATGTCTAGCTACAACTACAAATGAAATACTTATAAGTATTTTATTTGACCTTCCTATCATTCGTTCATGAAGTACATGGCAATGTTTCCCAGTACAAGTAAAAGTTTTCTTGATCTTCTGCACAGGAACTTTACTAAATTTCCTTCTTAGTGGAAAACTTCTTCATTGAATTATCTAACAGAAACCCAAAGAAGCTTGTAAATTTAAAACAAAATTGCCTCAGTCCAATGCAACCATCCTATAAAAAATTTCAGTCTCACTCTAAAGAGAATCAAGCCATGTGAAAAACATAAATTTAATGTACAACTTGAATAATATTGTAATTTGAGTTACAGGAAAAGTTTAAGCTCATTGTCTTTTATTTGCACTGTCTATACAGAATAAAAACAGAAACACTTTGTGTCACATAACGTTTGCCCTAACATATAATGTTGTATAATATTAACCCTAACTAATCTTTGAAACAACACTGATTTGTGTACACAGTAACTATTTGCATCTTTCTACTTTGCAGAGTATTAAAAAAGAGATTAGGACCAAGGTTCAGCATGAAGTTGCCTAAAGCTAAGTATTTGATTTTGGTTTTAGGAGTCTAAATAAAAATGGCCTAGTTTTTAGAGCTACTGAGCACAGATACCTCCAAATCAATCTTGTGAAAGCTGTAGCTCTTACATGATTGGAATCTGTCCACTCTTTGAAGTGACTTGTGTGGGCTGAAGTATCTGGTTGATGTGCTTAATTTTGAAAATGTTGGTCTATAGTGCTTGCCCAGAAACAGGATAAGCAGTTAATCAAAGAGAGAGGGAATCCTGACAGAGGGACAGTGATCTCCCATTCCCATATTGCAGGCAGAAAAACTCCACAGGGAGGACAGCAGCAGGAGCAACAATTAGTGGAGAGGCCCTTGCCTCTGTGTCCATTATTATCCATTGGATCTTAATGACACCTGCACAACACTGTACAGTAACACACAGGAGCTGGGAACTACCCCTGACATCAGGAGGAATGATCTTCAAAAGCATCTATATTGCCTCTGTGCTCCAAAGCATGTTTTTCACAGCACCTTTCTTTGTTGTGTGGGCACACATCCCAACTCATACATAACACAAGTGCCTCGAGGGGTGAACTCTGTTGTGCCTTGGGAGCCCACCCTTGGGATTTTCTGCTCTCTTGAGTTGCCTATATTTAAAGATATCTCTCTTCTCTCGATTTTTTCCACCTACCTTCAGCCTGTTTCAGATATGTAAGCTCTTTTTCACATGCCAGTCATAATTCCAGCTGCAGTTTGAAGAAATTTACCACATATATGAATATGAATGAATATTCATACGTAATGTTCCCCTTAGCCAACTTAGCCATATCCAGTTGCCATTCTGGTGAGCCAGAATCCAGGTAAGGAGCCAGTATTTTGCACATCTGCCTTTTTCTCAGCAGAACCATAATTTATGTGTCTTTTAAGAAACCATCACCAGTGGCTACTCTAAAAGACAGTTAGATATTGTGTGTTGCAATATTGTGTTTCATGGAATGCTCTTAATTGATTAAAAAGTCTCTAAATATGTAGAGGCTAGGGTTTCATTTCCCAAATTCATGTTGACTTACACTGCAGAATAAATGTGCTTTTCTATGTAATAGTAGTAATATGTACACTAATAAGCACAAAATCAGGCACAAGGATGGATTTGAATAGAAGGCATACTATTTCAATGTGATAATGACAGGAATGTTCCCACACACATCAGGAACTGAATTGGTTCCAGTGAGAACTGGAAAATCTTAGTACTACCTAAGTGGTGTTAAGTGAAGATTGCCTTTTTTCAGTCTGTCCCAAATATATTGTTAATTTCTGAACATTGCCATCCTCTGCTCTGAGGGAATAGAGGCAAATAAAGAGGGACTTGTTTCAAACCAAGGTGAATTTCTGACATGCCAAATGTTACCTATCCCACAGTTTACATCTTGTAATTGGTGTCTTTTGTCTTTATGTGCAGGGGACTGCAGTAACAACATGCTCAATAATTCCAGGCCTCCTAACAAGCACTTCCTATTCATATAATCCTGACTGCTCCTTCCCTTGTGGTCCTTACCAAATAGACCCAAAAGTGGAAAGCAATCTTTTCAGTCTCATGACCACATCATTTCTTCTTGATCACGTCCACATCCAGGGAGCTCTGCTGTGAAGAGGTGTGTGTCACACCAGTGATGGAAGAAAGAAGATTCTGGATGATCAGATAGGAATGGAAGACAACAAGAGGATCAGTCATCTTCTTGAAGATGGCTTTAGGAAAGCTATAAGCAAAATCTCAACTCTCCAAAGTCTGCATGACACAGACTAACTCTGGTTTTGGCTATATACTGAACTAGTCCTGCAGTTCAGGTACTGGTAGGGAACACTAGAGATTGCGGTGCTCTGTCCTTTACACTGCATTTCACTGCAACCAAGGCAAACATATTGGGCCCTTTTCCACCTGAGTTAAATGTATAATGTTTAAATCATACATGTGCAGTTTCTGTATCTCAGGGGCAGGAGCCATGGGCACATGTAAATGCATGATGTTCAAAAATTGCCTAGGTACTCCTGGGTATTTTAACACAAACTGTGTGAACATGACTGTGGCTCATAGCTGTCACTTGAGGGCTCCAGGAGAGTTTCCACAACTTCCTCATGTTGTCAGTCAATAATGAAAATAAGAGCAGTTAGCACTTCTCTCCTACTTTCCAGCCTCCAGAACACAATATAAATATTGGCTAATTAGCCCACATGAAGGAGGACAATGCTCAGAAATGTACAAAGAGGCTGGGACAGTCACCCAAGCCTGGGGGAGTTCCCTGCCTGAATCACACGGCGTGTCACGGGGAGGTGGGCGCTGACTCCCTGAGGTGCCCTTGAAAACCAAGCTTTAATAGATCCTGTCTACAGTCAATTTAACATACAATTAAGCACTTTCACAAAGCAAATAGTACCAGAACTGTTGCAAATGTAATCCTGCCCCCTTGTTAAACCAGGCTTGGCTGTTTGGCATTATGCAGAATGACTGTCACCACAGCGCTTTGAAGTCACTATCGCTAAGGCAAACATGTGCAGGTACAAACAGTTCAGCAGCAGAACGCTGATGCTCCCCAAGTTTCTTATGCCATGTATGATCCTGAAATCTTCAGGATCATATTTTAGTCTATTTATTCTCCACACAAAAGGTACTTTACAAAATCTGCTAAATAGCTGGGCCTACTTACTGGGTCCCAGGAATATGCCCTGCACACATCTCATCAGACGCATCTGTTCCTCCAGCCCCTGGCTCCTCTGTTCTCTTTCACCAGCAGCTGGTCTCTGAATGGATGTCGGAGACTGATCTCTTTGCTTTGCTTAGGCTGTGGGATTGTTTCTCTTCTGGTCTGCAGAGATCTGTCAATATTAGCTTAAATGTGGGTTCTTTTTTTCTTGTGAAAAGAAAAGATAATAATTCTTCCTCCTGATGGTGGCTTAGAGCACTTCAGATTATCCCTTGTTATTTCTTTGCAAGAAGAAATGTATATTCTCTTTTCATAAGAATTATAGCAGCTAACAATCCTCCAGCCCAAACTTTGTCCCATGAAGAACTAACATCAATGGGAGTTAGCTATATCCGCTAAGGGTAGAATTAGGATTCTCACAGAAATCTTCGGGTTCAAATAAAACAATCTTCACTGCTGTAACCATAGCAGCTCTCATGTCCTACATAGTAGTTTTTAAGGATATCCTGGTCAAACATAGCTTTCAAAGTAAAACATTTTTTTTTTCTCTCTCTTTCTCTAGGCCATGCAATTTTTTCTCTATGGGTCTCTGTTCCACAGAGCAACAAATATTCCTCAAATGTCAGGAGTTCTGCTTATTTATTGGTTTCAATTTCAGTCTTCTTTTTCCTATTATTTTGCAGATTCTAATTTAAAAATTTAGGTCAAAATATAACAAAAAACCCAGAACAAAATACAACAAAAAAACCCCGATCTTACCTCAATTAAATTATTAATATTTTGCATGGTGTATTATCTTTCTACAGTTATTTGTTATTTTTTTACTTTTTCTTTTTACTAGTATGTTTCTTGGCCAACTTCAGATGCCTAATTTGCCCACAAAAGTAATGAGATTGGTTTTTCTCAGCTTCCAATGTAGCTAATGAGGACACTTTCTCTTTTAGAGCAAACTGTAGGCTGCCTAAGTTGGTTTCCTGTCTGAAAATTTGCTAAAGAAACTTTTGGTAGAACCAAAGATGCCCAGTTTAGGCACCTAAAGTACCTTGTTTGGTGCTAGGGGAGCCTGTTCTTTTCTGCTTCCTGTGGGTCACATTCCCCCCTGCCCAGGCAATGTGCCCAGCCTGTGGAGACAGAGAAGTCCCTCCACATTACATACCCTCCCATCTGGGTTTGCTTCTGATCAGAAATTACCCGTGGGCTAGAAACAATGTGTTGAAGAAGGGCCAACACTTCACCAGGCTCTGAACCGTGGACTTGAGCCAGTGTGCCAGGTTTCCAACATGGAAACCAGGAATCTGGTTTCCAGTACAACTCATAGAAAGGGAATAGCACATATGATTCCCTTCTTGGTCACTATATTTGTTAACCTGTGTTTGGCCAAATTATCAGATTTTTCACAATTGCAGAAGCACTTTTTATAGAGATTACTATTTCTGCAGTGGTTTTAAGGGCTAATGATGAAGCATCAATCAATCAATATATGATTCAACAAATGAAGGCACTGGAGTTGTTCTACACTTACTTAGTTGTCTTAAAAAAGAAAACAGATTTTATTTGGGGGACAGTTGAAATTGATATAGGATACCTTGGTAATGAAACTCAGTATTAAGTTTTAATGCAAGTATGGCACACTACCAGGGAGAATGGGATAAATACCCATAAAATAAACAGCACAAAGAATTGACTGAAGTGATAAAAGAGCATGATTGTGAGTAACTAACAGCTTTGCTCTTGATTGCTTTATGTATCTTTTGGTTTACAGGACTGGTTGTGCAGTGTGGGAGTAAGAGCTGTTCACTGGGCTGCAGAAACAGCAACATTGCACAAGCAATGGAGACAAAGCAGAGAGTGGGGTCAATCTTTTTTCCAAATGAAGTAGAATTTGCCTCCGAAATCACTAGAATAAATTATAAGTTTGCAAACTGGCTGGATATTTCGCCTGTCATCAATATGTTTTCCTTGATCTTTCACTCACATTACAAAGCCATGTCAATCTTTTGCTTCCTTTGAAATGAAGGATTATTTTAACATGTGGCTATCCCAAATACACTTGTCCTGTCATCTAAGTATGTAATTTAGTAGGCTGTAGCCTGCCCCTTTCATGCATTGATTTTAAAACTGGATTATGTTAATACAGTAAATATTAACAATTATGTTAAATCTCTACTGTGTATGGCAAAAAACCGAAGCCACCTTTCTATATTTGAAATGTGCCCTAAAACACATGGTTATAAAGCATCCACAGGGACACTGTGTGCTTAGGCCATTCTGAGACCTGAATGCTAGACAGCAATGAGCACTCCCTTCCCTCAATAAAGATCTGTAGCAAAAAAACAGATATGCCTATGTACAGTACTGTTAAAATGAATAGTTCCTAAAATGTAAGTGTATTTAATTGTGGAATGTATATGTCTTACAGGATCACATTCAGATTCATGTGCCTTCCACAATGAAAAATGGATTTGCAATTTTCATTTTCCCTAACTATAAATATTTGTATGCCACTTAATTTAAAGATTATACTGAAAGATATCATTTTCGATTAATATGCTGTATTTTACACAGTTTACTTTCCATTTCAATATGCTTTCCTTCTATGAAATGTATTTCAAGACTCCCTAAAAAAAAGAGAGAAAATAGGCACACTTTAAGCAGTTTACAGGAGACAGATCATTATCTCCTACAAAGGAAAGGAAACAGGAAAGCTGTAAATAATAAGTTCTGAATAGGAATGACATAAACAGCCTAATCAATGTCTTCCAGAACTGGCAAGTGACACCTCTTTGTTTTTTGCAAATAAAAACCTTCTTAACATCACAATATAAACCATTATCTCTGCAGGCAAGGTATATTTAGAAATGTACAAAATGTACATTTCCTGCCAGCCACTAGATCAGTAGGTGGAGATCTAAAGTCATGCAAATATTACAGTAAATGCAGGCAACCAATTTCTAATTATTCCATATCAGCAGATTTGTGAGGAATATAATTTATTAAAAAAGAACAGTTTATGATCAGCAGACCTTAGTTATGACTGTTTAGGAATTCAGTGCATTTTGATCTAATCACAAAATCAAAATATTCATGAAACACAATGATATCTCCCCAAAGCAGCCGGGCAGCCATTAATTTTGAAATTCGGGTAATTTATTAACACTTATCTGTAGCTGTAAAAGCTTACCTCTGTGTTTGTAATACGGGTAAAAGTGAAAGCAGTTTTAAAACTGATTCCTAATGATTTATAATGGTTTGCTGTAATTTGAGCCAGAAATTCAATTAAAATGTATGTCTAGTTTTGTTTCAAGATCTTTAGTTAAAAATTCTATTAAAATTCTATTTCCTTCTTGCATTAAATGTATCTGTTATCTGCATATATGAGAAATATAAGAAAATTCTATCATTTATTCCCCAGACTGCACAAATGCCTTTAAAAACATCCATTTTTATTTCATAATTCTGCCAAGGTACTATTTAGAATTTATGTACAGCAGAGGAGGAATAAGTGTGCGTGCTATTTTCTTTTGAAGAAAACTAGCTTCTCTACTGAGTGCTCATGCAAATATTCAAGTGACATTTATCGGTTCATCAAAGAAAGGAAAAACAAATAACACTGAATTATCTGGTGTTTTAAAAGCTTAATTACAATACCAAGGGTATAGTTTCTTTCTATATATGTTCCCATTATAAATCCTTCTTGTAAAGGATATGTAACTTCACTACCAAAATTCCCTTTTGAGATAGCATTTCACATCGTTATTTATAAATAATGAGAATTAAAACTGGCCACTCTTGTGTTTATTTATAGGGAAACAAAAAAAGAGACAACTTACTGCTAATGTTGGAATCACTCCAGGCAAAACCAGAAGTGAAGGAGTGAATATTACTCCCTTTTCCTCTGGGATTGTCTTATCTCAGAATACTTCACCACATGTAAAGGTAAAGGACTGAGTTTATAGATGAGCACATCTGTTAATGTTGATGAGGGTGATGTGGCCAGTCCTAATTCTCTGTGTTGAGAACTGATCTTTTGTAATGCAGTTAATCAGTTGTCTCTAGGTAAAGAGAAACACATTCAGGTACCCAAATAAATGTTGCATTGTGCAAAATACTTACTATTTTCAAATTCAGTTTTCAGTATTTACCATACTTAGGTATAATTGACTAGGAGTAGTGGCGACTCAGGAACATATGCCAGCAAAGTAAGGATGCAGTTCAGTAGAGGAAAGCATTGAGGGCTTTCTTGTTCTGTTTGATCTGAGTCAGTAGCAGCTATTGACCTTGTGAAAGTAAGTTTTGCAGAAGACTGGGACACTTCATAGTCAGTGGTAAAGGTAAATCTGAGAGGAAGAAGATGTAGGTCTCTCAATGTAGGATAATTACTGATTAGAATTACAGGACAAATGATTGACTAAATTAATTCATTGACTTTAAGACTCAAGTATTTTGACTAGAGAGTAAGGAAAGTCTGCAAGTGAAGAAGTTCCAAAATGGAGAGCTTCCACAGAAAGAAGGAATATTTGCTATGGGAGAGATGCATTAACAGAGATGGAGACAACACATAGAAAGTATTTGGATGACGCTTTCACAAGACAAAGAGCAAAGAAGTAAATTTTCTACTGTTGATCAAGTGGCAAAATTAAGGAGGGAGTATTCATATGTTGTCTTTTACCTAGAAGCAGAAGAGGAAATAACTCCTAGTTGACACTGGCTAATGAGAATAAATGTGCAGGGCTGCTGGGAATCTTCATTCCCTAGGTGATCTCACCAGTACTTGGAACATATCACTGTCACGCTCCTACCTTTCAGACCACTGACAATTGAGGTTTCTTCCAGATGAAATGAAGACTCTCTGTAAGGTGTGTCTCTACAGAGAGGGTATTTTGGACACAATCCAGTATGTCTGTCATTCTCTCCTGTGGAGGGCAGTGCTACTCTTAAATAGTAGCTCCAGGCTTTAATAGTGTAATTAATGATCTCGAGATGAAGCAGCAGCCAGCATGTTAACAATATTATTGTGTACTAAACTGGATAAAAGATATTGCAAGAAACAAGAAATTATACAAAGGGTCGTAGAAAGGTTAGAAATGTGGGCAAAGAAATAACAAAATTGCTTAAAGACAAAATACATAATTTTCTAGTTGTTTCACACTTGTAATAACAGTTCACAACAGACAACAGACAACAGACAACAACAGACTTAAGGAGTGGGTGAAGCTTGGAGAAACCTGCTATACCAGGAGATGGGGGTGAGAGAACAAGAGACCCTAAAGTGAAAGAACAAGAGATATCAGAGTGATAGCATCAGAGACCTTATGTTTATAGGAGATGTAGGAGTGATAGAAGAAAGTAAACTGGATGATAAGTGAGATGCATACAGGCATATGGGTCACAGAAAAGGCTCTAGAAGCATTTAATGAAGAAATATGTTCCTAGAACTAAGTATATTTCATTGCTGGTGGCTAAATTATGTTTTTATTGCTTTAGTGAAGTCAGTCAAAATTCTAAGAAGTAATTTAGAGAGACTACTGGGAAGAAGAAATCTTTGTATAATGTGAAGGAACTACAAAGGAAATTTCAACTCCAAATTTAGGGCAGTCAGTATTTACAAAGTATCTTACAACTTAAGATATTAAAAATCACAGAATAACATTTGTTTTGTTATAATCTAGAGGGAAATGATTCATCTTACCTCTCTTATTCTCTTAAGAGAATTGTTGGCTTCTCACTGGTGAGGGCACTGTCTCTGCATGTGCTGGTATCATCATCTCTGGGCTTGTCTTCTCTCATAGAACACCCTCATGCTTGCTGGCACCTGACATCAAATCCTCTTGCAAGTACTAGGAGTATCTTCACTGGGCTTCCATTTTGAGGCAGATGGCTGTTTGCTTTTTCCAGCTGGTAGAAGTACTGAGTTTTTTCACTTGACTTAATATGATCTTTTTCTGCTCTTTTATTGGCAGACATTTTTGAAATACAAAAATGATATATTAAAAAGAGTGAATGAAAAAATGTACTTTTAAAAGAGTAAATAAAAACAATACAGTTCTAATTTTGATTCTCAGAAAACTTTTTCTACAATAATTTCAGAACTGAAAACATATTAACAAATATTAGGTTATCATCTGAATACTTGCAAGAACTGAACACCATGTATGAATCAGCATAAGCTTGATTTGTTCATTTAGAAAGAATAAAGGAAAAAGAAGAGTATGTTTTTCATTGTTCAATTTCCATAAAAAAATAAAAAATATCATCAAGAAATGCTGACAAGTCTGCTTTAGATTGAGCCAGATTCCTCTGAAAAAGGACTATGTAACCACCATCCTTAATAACGTGCAGTAACATAACATCCTTTATATAGTTAGCATTCTGCCTTCCAATTAGAGACACACTTCTAACCAGAATATATTAACAAAATATACGTACAAAAAAGTACTAATACCTTTTTTATACTGAGATTTTTGTGCAAGGCCAGAAATGCAAGAAAAAAAGGAGACTCAGAGCCCAGGTCTGAAGTCTCATAATTCCATCTAGGTGGGATTCGTCTTCCCTTCACCAGCTTTTGACTTATTGCTCCTAGCACTGATTCTGAGCTAATCTGTTAAAAAATATATCCTTATTTTGTTGCCATTCATGTCTCTGCTCCCTTTACAGGTCACCATTGTGAATGGAGGACAAATAGGTGATTCTGGAGGAGACATGGAGAGTAACTGTGGCAGACTCGACTTGGAGAGTCAGGCTGTAGCAGGGCTATGTCTGCAGAAACTGACAGCTTGATATTGAGAGAGTAACTGCAAAAGACCTTTGAGAAAGGAGCTAGCAAAATGAAGCTTGGACATAAAAACAAAAAACCACAACCTTAAAATATTTATTTAATTTTTCAGGGAAATTTGACTCATACCTTCTTGATAGATAATACCAGAAGCACCTAATTCTATTATCAATTTATTCCCCTTTCAGCAGAGTTTACATGTCCCTGAACATGCTACTATATTATTTAGCAGTTACAATTGTTCTGGGTGTTTCAGATATTTTAAACAATGCCTGCTCCCGTTCTTCAGAGCAGGTTCCAAAGAGCTTGCAATGTCATCTTCCAGAGGCACATGATGTAGCTTTATGCCTCACTGACATCAGTGGGTCAATAACAAATATTCTCCTACTTCCAGAGCCATCCTTCTGCCAACATTCTAGTGCTTAACTCTGTCCTTGCCTGGAACCTGTGTGAGGCTGGAATTCTTCAGCTTAGTAAAGCAGGTGTCCAGGTCTTTGTTCACATCAGTCTAGTGCATTCAGCCTTGAAGGAGAGCAGATAGTCGCTCATGACAGGAAGAATCAAGAGCTTTCACCTTTGTGCTGTTTGGGTTCTGTTTCTCTCCACCTGATTTCACTGGGATTTGGAGCAAACAGAGAGAAAGGATGAAGGAAAGTACTGAAGGTGCCTTTGATGCTTTCATGGACATAGTTTACATAGGAGAATAGAAGTCTAAAACGTTTTTAGGCACTCCTTTGGATATCTACATCTTTGAAAGAATGGTGCTGACTTTGAATCTGCCATAGTATTTTATAATCATACATAGCTATTCTAGTTTCTCTGTACTAGCTGCAGTTACTCTTTTTCCCTGTGAAATGGAAACATGGCATTATGTATCAGAAAACTCCATTGTTTTCTAATAGAACTCTATCTCCTATGATGTATTAGCAGCCCTTTTGCACTGGAGAACATTTTGTATAGTATATTTCCTAATTACTTATGAATTTTCTTCTTTTATTGTTCTATGTCACAGCCTTAACATCCCTTTTAATGTACTTTTGTGTGCAAATTAGAATAGCAAGAGTTAAGAAGTAAGACTTTCTGTACATGGTGGTGGATGTTCAGAGCAATTCAGCATGTCAAGCTGGGGTCAAATGGAAAGGGAATGTCATTACTAAATGGTAACATTTTCTGTGGGTTTTAGAGAAATTCAAATCCTTTTTTAATCAAAATTTATTTTATCTTTTTTTTTTCAGGGTTAAGGGTTGGACTTCAAGTTCCTGTCAGACATTTGTATATTAACATGACTTTACATTAATTATTTTCTAAACTAACTTTCAAAATAGTTTTTCAGGGAGCTGCTATACCAGAATGCAATCTATTTCACAGGACCTTTTATCCTGACTCACATATATTTTGTATGATATACTTTCTGACGTGTAAGGCACGGGTTCACATATCCTCTAATTATTTTTTTAAATCTCATGCCCAGGAAGACTCTACTGTCATTCTAGAAAAATCTGGGACAGAGTTCTGTATCCAGTGTGTATATGCCTAAATGATGCCTAATGATGCTCACTGATTTATTCTGAGTAGTTGAGCAAGAAATTTAAGCCATGATCTATTGCAGGAAATTTACATATCAAAAGTTAAGAGGAAGGGTTTCTGTCTGTGACACTTATGACAGTGGTCAGTTGCCTTATTTTTATTTTTCTCCATTCCAATCCTCAGTGTGCAGTTAAAATTCCTTTTTTCCTTTAAATCTGCAGTGGTGTTGGAATGAGTTTGAGATGGGGTAATATATTCAAAATCATAATGGTTTAGAAAATTACTTTCTATTTTTTAGCTATTACCACAAAGTCTTGTAATACATTATCATGAAAAGAAAGGACTAGGTATGACAGGTATGCTGTAACTTGGTCATAATTGTACTAATGTGTGAGGGACTGTGTGGCAGTAGATTATCCCATACATCTTTTCCATTATTACCCATTTCAACTAGTCAAGGGCAACTATCAGCAGCAAAACTCTTCCTTCTATACTACAATTTCCCTGCCTACCCAGTTTTCCTCCTTTTCATCCACATGCATCTTGCTAACCTATGACCAACAAGCAGTGCTGAGGCTCTACAGGACCCTCTAAACTGCATGAAACAAGGAGGTAAAAAGGATTGCTTTCTTATAGTCTTACACTATTACAATGTCTTACACTATTACACACACTCCAATTTTGTTCCCACCTTGTCCTGCTCCTGCTTTGAGTTTTGATTTCTCAGCAAAGCAAGCCTCAGTGGAGTGCTTATTGACACCTAAGTCATTAAAATGGTGTTGGCCTTAGAAGCAGGGGGTGGGAGAGAAACCTGAAATGAAAATAATGTTATCTAGGCCAGTCTGTAAGGAAGATTCTTCCCCAGCTCAATATGATGCCTGGAACAAAGTTCTGACAACATGATCCAAAAGAAAACCTAAATAGATTGAAGACCCAGCAGAATATGTCCATGTGCTCCCAAGAACACACAGCCATTTATGCAGTGAGGGTGCATTGCTGATGTAAGTTACTCCAAAATAGGTTTCAAGCTTTTTAGAACACTTCTGTATGGAGAAGTCTCTATCACTCTTTATCAAGACTTTTCTCTTACAAGGCTTGCAATATTTAAGGTGTATAGCATCTTAGTCTTGTAAAAATATTCATCTTGTCATGTCCCTGTGAGGCCTTTATTTTATTGATAGTTAGCATTTACTTTATCCATATTGTAGAAATGCCCTGTTTTGTTACCAGTAGGAATAAAAGAATGAGTTCATGTTGCTGGCATGTTCACAATTATGTTTAAAAAATTATGTTTTGTGGCTTTTTTTTCCACATTATAAACATCCTCGGAGTTGAAAAAATGTAGTTTTTTGCATTCTGAAATAGTGACCAAACACAACCAATAGCTTTCCAAGTAATTGTTCCACCACAGAAAGGATTCACCAAGTATCAACAGTATTTTCAATGAAGGAACAAAAGGCCTTTTATTTCTCTCACTTTAATAACTGGTATTTAAAGAGTGCTTATTAGAAAGATAAATCCCCTGACAGGGGGCTGTTTGAAGCCCAGGTGTTTCTAAATGTGTGCAGCCTGTATTTCTGCACTTCATATCCATAGCCCAGATCTGTAGTCAGAAGTACAGCTTTGATTTCTTGCAAGAACCCTCCTGATATTCAAGCCTCCAATACTGTGGAGAAAGGTGAGATACAAGCAAGAAAATACTTCAATTAAAACCATGACCACACTATCATTCCTTAGCTGAAAGCTGTGGAAAAGAAAATATAGGACAGTTTTGGTACTAATCTTCATAGCTGTAAACTGTGAGTGACTCCATTTGAGTGAATTCAGACGTGCATTGTACTGATTCTCTAGTTCCCACTAACAGACACACTCTTCCCATTAATTGATTTCTGAGGAGTAAGTATCAAAGACAACTTTGAAAATTAAATGTTCACAAAGAAAATGAAAATTTAATTTTTAAACATTTATACAAATTATTAAATTCCTCTCCCTTGCTGGGAACTTCTGACACATTGAATATGTAGAGTTTAGTCACAGAACTAATAGGAGTCTTTGGACCTAATTCAGTAGTTGTTGTCTGTGAAGGAAAAGTGCACAACAAGACATTATACAGGACCTTCCAAGCTTCTCAAATCCCACTGCTACACTGAAGTAGTTAAGCATCTCCCAAGAATCTGTGTGCTGTGCTTTGAGAATCCTGCTGATTAAAGAAAAGGGAGTACCACAGTGAAATTCAGGACCAGCTAACTCAGAATCCTCCTATTCTAGGGTGACTATATAAGATATAGAAGGAATATGAGAGAAACTAAGGAAGATCAGTCTTCCTGTTTTGTTGTCTTCTGTCTAGCCACAAAGAGAAACAAGGGGTCAAATCAGACAGTGCTCACTGCATCACTCTCTAACGTTTCCTCTAACTCTTTATTGATTGTGGATGAAGTGGGGACAAATTTTTAACATTTTTTCAGGCTTACACTGACTTAAATTTCTATTGATTCAGCCAAGAAAATATGATCATCAGTATAAACAATGATAGTTGGAGTACACAACTATAATATTGTCTTTATGATGTTAGAGCATACGGCTTTATCTGGAATGTTCTTGAAAAACAAAAAAAGATGGAAACTGCCTAATCTCCCAGCAGGTACTGGCAGGATGCTCTTAGATACCTGGAATTGTCCCTTCAGGCTGGAGCAGCTCAGCTTCACCAGACTCTCCTTACAGACCAAGTTCTCCACCCTGTCCAGCTGGAGGTTCTAAGGTAAACTATCCCAAATTTATGCGTCCTCCCACTGGATTATCTAAAGCAGATACAGTATTTCAGATGTCTCAGTAAGCTTCAGCACTGCCTATGTGTTTTGAATGAAGTCCTTACTGAATGTGGAGTGCTTCTCGGTGTATCATCTTTGTCAAATGTCTGTCTGAATCCATAGCCTCCTTAGAGAGGTATTACAGTCAAGTCTCTTGCCTGATTTTAAATCTAGGAATCATTGTTCAAAATAAATTTCTAATTAAAAAAGGCTAAGCAAACACTCCAGTTGTTACATCCTTTCTGGTTTATTTGTGAGTTCACCAAACTGAACAGAATTGCTAGGAAACTGTAGGAGTAAAGAACTGGAAAATCTGCTCCACATGGGTATGTTAGAGGAATTACCTGTTTCTGTCTACAGGAAAGAATCTGTTTTGTTTGGAGGCTCAGGCCTCCAGTTTAATACTCCTTCCTGTTTTTTATAGGCAGTTCCTTGCACAGGGCAGCCTGTGACACTCCTGAAATTCTTTTAGTGTCACTGTGATATTTTTTTACCATTTCCATTCTATACTGCATCATTTTTGTAGAGAAAATAAAACAGCAGGAGTGATGGAAGAAAAGTTCTGGTTTCAGGAAAAATGCATGAGTGAAACATTTTGGACTTGCTAGATTATTTTTGAGCTGTTCTATTAATTCATTTTTGTTACCTTTTTTTGCATTTTAGAAGTGTTTGTCTTGTTTTGAATAGTTTGATTCTATAATTCTATTGTCTTAACTTTCCCTATAAATAAAGTGATCCCACATATAGCATGAGGAAATGTATGTTCTATTTTCCAGTAAAAAACATTAATTGAAAAAGATATATTGAGGTTCTGCATTAGTTGTTATATTTTATGCAAGTGTTCATAAATTCTCCCATTTCAGAATGCCATTGAAATCTCAGCAACATTTTCTACAAATTTCTTGTGGTTCTAGTTTTTTTTAATCCATTTCATCAATAATTACATTATAAGCATGAGTAAAAAATATAGTTATATGAAGTGGATTTATCATCAAGTATTCTATCCCATTGGTTAAGGACGGTGTATTCAGATCTCTATGAATGAAAATGACCCAATGTTATATTTGATAAAAAAACCCAAAACTGTATTACGAAGAGAAGATTGGATCTTGAGTTGCTTGAAATCTTGAAAGGATTTACAATAGGATGAATCAGAAAGATCAACTATAAAATTAACACAGCTTACCTTCCAATTCTGGAAATCTGAGTTGCTGTAGAAGAGTGGTGAAAAAGTATTTTGGATTCAGGATGCAAGGAAAAAGCATCATGAATTCAGGATTCAAGCTCTTCTACTGGAGAAGAAGGATAGCCTTATTCTTGGTCTAGGTATTTTCCTGAGGCTAAGAGATGGATTCAGCTTTTTGGTGCTATATTGGCCCAGATTTCTCTAAGTCATGTATTCCTGATACTGCAGTATCTATGGCCAAAATACTCAGCATTAGAGGCAAAATTCCCATTGCCTCCCTGTTGGAAATTTTCAGTAGGAAGTGCTGGATTATTAACCACCCTACTGTGCTGATCATGAAAGCTATGAAGGTGGAGAAAAGAGGCAGAGGCAGGCATTGCCTACAGCCCTCACTGCTCTGCACCATTCTTTGCTGGTGAGCTGTGGACTGACTGGTCTTGAGAAGAGCCCCTTACTCTGGGGCTCATTTTTCTGTTGAATGACAGGTACAAATAAAACCATAGTGATGGGGAAAGCTTAAACTGATTTTCAGATTTTTTTCTGAAAAAAAA
Source organism: Luscinia megarhynchos (assembly GCA_034336665.1). Classification (NCBI taxonomy): domain Eukaryota; kingdom Metazoa; phylum Chordata; class Aves; order Passeriformes; family Muscicapidae; genus Luscinia; species Luscinia megarhynchos. The sequence goes on from JAPFBE010000002.1 coordinate 82,732,213, forward strand.
TCTGCTGTTATTTCATATTAAAAAAGGACATGATTGAATGAATGCTTCATGCTCCACTAGCTTATAACTTCATATGAATGCCCCTCTGCATACATCAGTCTGGAGGACGCATTTATGAACTGGAACTTCTGAAGATTCAATTTCTGTTGGAGTATTTCATCACATATACTTATATTTTAAACTTGAAATAATGAGTTGACAGCTATGTTTTGTGAGCCTCTTTACACTTGGTTAGAGCAATTTGGGCACCCAGGTCCCTTCATTCTGAGTGAAAGTCCACCACCTGCTTGACAATGAGGGACCTTGTCCTATTCATTATTGTGTTAACATAACAGTGTTTCCATGAATGGCTAAGCAGCTCTCTTTTCAGCAGCTTTGTGGCTGTGGCAGTGTGGCACTTCTTTCCCCAGCACTCCCCATGGATGAGGAGCTGCAGTGAGGGGCTCTCCATGCCCCTGCTGAGGTGTCACCCCACCCCTGCAGCTCTGCCTGTGCCCGGGTGAGGGCTGAAGGCAGCAGGAAAGCGACACTATTAGTCAGCTCTGCCTTCCTGACCTCAGAGACCAAGGCTGGAGTTAAAAGCAGGGTAGTTGTGTATAAAGCAAAGTGTTGCAGACATGTTAATAGCTTCCTCTCCCCACCCACTGGATCAGTGTAGATACCATGTTCTCTAATGCTGCACGGGTAACCTGCTGGCTTTTGACTTTACTTTGTATGAGATGAAATCCCAAATTAGAGCTTAGTTTAAAGTTAATTTATTGTCCTCACAGAAAAGGGAAAGTTCAAACAGGTTTCAAGAAAGGCTTCTGTTGTGCTGCTGCTATGAAAGGTGATCTGGATACTAGGAAAAAGTATAAATATATCCCATATTTGTGTTTTTGTGTACGTATCTGTATCTGTACCTATATATCTACCTATATTACAATATATATCTAAATGGGACACCTATCTAGATCTACATTTGCAAATATTGCATATTGTATATAGTTATATGTGATGTAAATGTCTTCCTGCATTTATTCACTCTATTTTCTTATATTCTGTGTGAAGGCTGTTGCATCCAGCTTGCCCTGTTTTCCATCACAGTTGGATGTAGCATGGCGCAGCGTGAAGGAAGCCAAAAGTGACTTTTCCCTTCCTTTTTGGACCAACTGCCCTTCTTTTTCCCAGTAGCAGTCCTTCTGTTCAATAAAGTTTCATGTGAGAATCCAGAGGTGAAATACTGTCAGGAGTTTACTGGCAGCAGGATTTCCTTCTAGTTTATTTACATGACATTTAAATGAAGCACTGGGCACCTGGACTATGAAGGATGCTGGTCACTTAATTTTGTTTGGAGATGAACATACGTTGTATGCTTTTCTTAGGCAAATGGAAGTAAATCATAGAAAAAAGTGCACTGTTGGTCATACATAAGGATTCTAGCTTCTCTTCTGCTTATTCCTTGACTTGCATTGTAACATAAGTCTTGTCCAGATGTTGTCACAAAGAAAACTGTACAGCATGAGTGAAAATTTTGTGAGGCAGTGCACTAACAATAAAGCAATGTAGTTGCTTTTGTTCTAGTGCTCAGATCCATGCTGACCAAGGCAAAGCAGTTCACCTATATCTGGAAGACAAACCATCACAGGAACTGATATTGGCTAGAGATTTGATTGCAAGTATACTTTTTGCTTACTTCTTTTCCTCCTTCCTACAAAAGTTAAAAAGCTAATGACTATAATGGTTGTTGAAAAAAGACTGAAAATGTGATCTGGGTCTACACTGTAGGCTCAAAACCTAGAAGGCAAATGAAACAAACATTGTAAGACACTGTAAAAGCATATTTTATAGCCAATTGCATGGTTTGAGGGGTCTGACTTACGAGTGTTAAGTATTTCACATCCCTGTGTGCTGATTTACCAAAGCAGGGCTATTCTTCCACTGAAATCCTCATGGGAGCAGTTCAGCTCTCACTGCCATTAACAAATTTCATATGATAATGCAAAAAACCCACTTATTCATACTTAGAGCAATGCAGTACTTAGTTTATATTCTGGCTCACATCACTCTGACTTTGTTTATGCTTAGATACTCATCTGGACATGGGTAGCACAGTTTTGCTAGTCTCCAAGGTTCAGATGCTGCAGTGAATTCCTGCCATTGATGAAATGCTGTGATAATGGTCTCGGTTTATGTGGTGTTTGTTATCAGCTACAAAATCACAGAATTTTATGGGTATCTCATTCACTATAATGAGATAGGAGGCTACCAATCCAGTGGGCATTGTCCTTATGTTCATTTTAGCCACTTACTGGTTCGTGGTTTGACAAGTAGTCATTTTTCTTCTAAGGAACAAAATATTTCCGTATTTTGTATTTCCAAGGGAAATGTGTTTATTTCACTTATGTGAAGAGTAAATAGGACATAGTTCTCACTTTATCCATGTGTATAAACCCATATAATTTATTATGTGAAGAATCAGCTTAGTAGAGATCTTTACTAGGGACATTTTAGCTCTTTAATTTCTGGAACACACAGTGCAGTCTACAATGTAGTCATACAAATTACTGTCAAGAAGCAGTCTATAGATACATCCCACAATATCCTTTTTTGTGTCTGTGGAATCAATGCTTCATTGTCATGGGAATCACAGATATATAGGGCTGGAAGGTATCTACAGACATAGGATAATTCATTCCCTATCCTGACTGTACATAAAACAAGCATGACATATCTCACTTGTTCTTAAAAACCTTCAGTGAAAGAGATTCTGCAACCTGCCTCAGAGAACTGCTTCAACCCTTAACTGCCCTTCCTATTGAAAACCTTGTAACCTGAATCTCCTTAGCTTCAAATTATTTGGCTTTCTTCTCCTACAAATCCCACTCAGGCCCTAAGAATAATTGATCGCCGCACTCTTTCTAACAAGCTCTATATATTTGAAGACATTATCATGCCTGCCTTCAGTCTTCCCTTCTCCAGACTAAACAAATCCAAGTCTTTCAACCTTTCCTTGTAGGTCACGTTTTCCAAAGCTCTTATCATTCTTTTTGCTTTCCTCTGGATTCTCTCTAAATTGTCTGTATCTGTTCTGAAGTGTGGTGACCAAAATGGGAAACATTACTCCAGCTGAGCTCTGAGCAATACCAAGGAGAACAGAACATCAAGACCAGCACCTCCAATAGCTTATACACAACACTTCTGACCTCCCCTTCACTTAAAGAGATTTTTGCAATAGCAAGAAACAATTCAGTTCATGGCCTCCTCTGTTTGTTTTACATTAATCTTGCCTATTTATTCTTCATTTAAAAATTGCTCACATAACTTCTCAAAGTTTAGTGTTCTGCATGTATATTGACTGCATTTCATGTTCACTTGTGAACACTTTCTCCAGGATTTGACAAATGGCGTGTATTCTGATTGAACTGCCAAAATGCTTTGCAGTTCTTGTTCCACGTACTCCTGGAACAAATGCCAAGTATAAAAAATGCAATTGTGTCCTTCATTCCACCACTGAGATGGTCAGTGGAAATCATAGTAGAACAGAGGCACTGGTAGGGATTCTTAGAGGATTCTGTTTGAAATATCCTCCAGTTTGACAGGAAATCTGTACTAATCGTCGAGGTGGGTGCTGTTTTCCAAACACTTCATCACACTCTTTTCACTGAATCATCCAGATCACATTTCTCTTGCTTATGAAAACAGCATGCAGAGTCGTGTTGAAAGACCTGTTGAAGTCATGATTTATCAAGTCTGCCTTCTGCTTATCCAGTCATCCTGTCAAAGAAAGAAATTAGATTCATGTGATCTGTTATTGACAAATCTATGCTGGCTGTTTCTTTTCACCTTGTTATCTTCTTGGTGCTTTCAGCTGGATTGTTTAATGATTTGTTGGTGTGTTTTTCTGACTGTTGTTAACTAGACTATCATTCGAAGATTCTCTTCTTCTGTTCGTTTTTTTTTTTTTTAAAAATCCAAATAGTTACTATATTTGCCATTCTCAGTCTTTTGGAACCTCTCCCATACTTGAAAAAAAATTGGACACAATGACTGATAGTCCAGAAATTACTTCATATAGATCATTAAAGCTCAGTGACTGAATGCCATTTGGCACTATAAACTTGAATATATTTAAATTATGTACATATCAGATCTTTAACCTGATTTAATTAAGACTTTGTTGGATCTATTCTCAATATATTGCTCAAACTATCCTGTGAATTTTCATGAAAGAAGCATTGCTTTTATCGGATTTATTTTCTGCCATATTGAAGTATATGTTTGAAAGAATCTCTAAAATCTGTTTACATTTTTAAAAGTCTGTATGGTACAAGAACTAGTTTTAATAAATTTTTGCTCCCAGGAGTATGTCTATAATCAAGTGACATAGTGAACTGAAACTGGTCAAAAGAAATAGGATGGGAAAGCTAAAAAGAGAAGAGTAATGGAATTACTGAACTGTCAGGTTCAAAGACACCTCAAGAGATTGTGCAGTATAACAACTTTCACAGAATGAAGGTCACAGGGGACTAGACAAGTTCCAGCTGATAGTTTATACCCAGCTTTTAATATCTCTGGTTGTGTGGTTTCCATCAAAACACAGTAACTTAAAATTCTGATTATTGAATGATTTTGCTAGCAACACTCTCTTTTTCCTCTTGCATATTAAGGCAATTTCTTCATGCATATAAATACCTGAAAGGAAGGTGCAAAGATGGACTCAGGCTCTTTTCAATAATGCCCAGTGACAGGACAAGAGGTAATGGACAAAAACTGAAACACAGCAGGTCTGTCTGAACATAAGAAAACACTTCTTTTCTGTGATTTTCTGCAGATTGTGCAGGGTGATTGTGGAGTCTCCCTCCCTAGAGATATTAAAAAAACACTTAGGCATGGTCCTGTACAACTGGCTCTGGGTGTCTCTACTTGACAAGCTGGTTTGAACCAGAAGACATCCAGACTTTCCTTCCTAGCAGAGCCATTCTGTGATTCTAGGATCCCATCCTACTTCCAGAAGTCAGAGAAAACATTTGAATATTTTCACATGTATCCAATGTTTAGGCTCCTGCAACTGTTTTTTCCTAATCTAAATAAACCCATTTCCTTCACTTTTTTCTTGCATCTGCTACTCATTTCATACCAGGTGTAGATTTCGGGCTATTAAGAGAGCTTGGTATCAATATTTCTCTTTTTCAGGAGTGCTTAAACATTGTTTTCTATATGTCAAGTTCATGTACAATTAAAATGCATTTACCACTCACTGCTGGCTGAAAAATCTCTTCAGAAGTGATCAATTATATGTTGGCATATTGGGAGGTATCTCAAATGAAACACAGTAGGAATCTTTGGCAGGTCTAGGTTTATTCAAAAGTTCCATTAAGAAGCTTCTCTAGCTGTACCTATCTGCACATCAGTTGAGCAAATAGTGGTATCACACATCCCTGGATTTACCTTCAAGCAAGGTCAGGAGCAGAGAAGATGGACTCTTTGATAGGCTATTCACAAAAGAGTTAAAGAAGTGAAAGGATTTTTAAAAGCAAATGTGAGTGGAAAAAAAAAGCATTTTTTACAGTAAGTCTGATGATATGCCTATAATTAAGTCACATAGGTTAAAGGCTTGTTATACTAGGATTAACATATGGTAAATACATCCATTGAATTTCACTGAGATTCATATGATGATTACATATAAAATTCCATGTAATGAGATATATTTATCATCAAAAGGTCTTTGGCCTTTAAGAAAATGTTACAACAATTATCCTGTGAACGTGAAAAGTCAATAGAGGTATAAATGCATGCCTTTATGCCATTATTGTGACTGGATTAATTTCAACAAGACCAGCCCTGCTGACATTAAGCCATCAAGGGGGAAGCCTAGTGTTACTCATACAGCCTCTCAGCATGCCCTCTCATCTCTCCTTGTCTGCTTGGACAGACAGAAAGAATTTTTTTCTCCACTCCATCTTTTTATAATCACAGCTATGGAGTTCTGTACTAAGTACTGCAAGATACACTGTCCTAGAGGTCTTACAAAGTTTTTCCTTCCTCTTGAATTTCCCAAATCTCTCAATTACAGAAGTTGTATTAGGCAGCAAAACACTAAATTTCAGCAGTCACTAATGTGATTTGAAGTAACATATTACTATTAAGAAGCAAGTTGAAGCTCATAAATGCAAGGGCAAATAAACTGTGGAGTAATAGCAGAATAATAATTTTCTGCCATTTCTGTGAAAGTAAGATGCAAAACTGATGGGGTAGGATCCATAGGTATGCATGAACAAGCAGTAAAGAGACATCAAATAGATGCACACAGAGGTGGCATGCCAACCTGCCCATCCTTTCTCCAGTAGACCAAAAACACCCATAAAGAAATGGTTTCCCTTCTTTTTTTTCTGACCTTAAGTGTCTTGTCCCAGAAAGCTATTTTCTTCTTGCAATATAACATTCTCTGCTGCTTAGTGTCTAAAATTTCCAGTCTCAGGCAGTCTTTCAGTCGCTGGTACTTAGTAACATGTATTTGATGTCCTGTTTGAGCACAAACACTGATCTTAAGGAGACTGAAAGCAGATTTAGAGGTGATTGTCTGCCTTGGACCCTGAGAGGGCTTGCACATTACTTTCAAGCACAGGAGCACCCTGGTGCAATTCTTACTTTCTAAGTACTTTTCGTTTCAACATTTTTAACAGCAGTGTTATACCACTTGACCATTTTACATCAACAGCAATATTCGCCCACAAGGGGATGTAATTTCAAAAATCGATATCACTCTTCTTCAGTGAATTAAACAAAGACATTTTTTTACTTCTATTTCAGTTTGCAAAATGTTGGGAATTTGACACTCATAATTTACTCATAATTTATTTATTTCTCTTTCTTTAGTAATGTCCTACATTGCAGATTCCTGCTTTCCACTGTTGTCTTGCAAAAGCCAGTGAAAGACAAGAAGAAAACATGTATATTTCTCACCACTGCCATTGATGTGAAACTATCATTTCACATTCTTAATTTTTCTCCCCAAACTGATGTTTGCATTTAATGGGATATCAAACAACTAAGAATATTATTCTTGTCTATAAATTGCAAATTAAGTTTAGCTATGAGCTCTTGTTTGGAAGTATAAAAATTTACATTGTACTATATTTAAAGGCAGCTGTCTTTTGTGGAATTTTAAAATAGGCTATTTTTTATCAAAGGTTTTCCTTTCATGTCCTTTGATTACTAAGCTATATAAGTTAACTAAAGATAACTAAGCATTAACCCATGTTGCAGTTTTTATCTTCTTTGGCAATCCCATGAGACTTCAGCTAAGTACATTAAATGGAGCATAAATCTTTTAGTTGTTTTCATTAAGTCACATATTTAGAATACATATCCCAGTTTATTTGATCAATTGTAAAATATTAGCTGTTGCAGTGAAGATTTGTGACATGGTTTGCAGCAAGTGAACAAACATTTCTGCAGAGCACTGAAAATTTTTGCTGGAATGCATGGATAAGTTACAACAATTAGGGTTTGGAACAGCCATTTGAGAGGTTTTTTTCTTTATGTAACTTGCTAATGTATGCTTAAAGGCCAGTTATACCAACAGGCAAGCTTTGAAGATAATTCTAATATCAGCTTAATATTCTTGGTTTGCATTTCTGTTAATTTTCCCAGTTTTCCCATCTTTTGTTCTTTTTTTGCTTTATTTCTTTTTTCAAAAAATATTATTTATTGGCCAGCCATAAACCCCAGGAAGAACACTAGCTGCACAAGGGCAGGTGCTGGGAATAGAAGTTTTAGTGCATGGTGGGGCTTACCATAGCTTCCTAAAAACTCCAAATTCAACTTGGTTTGGATATTAAACAACGATAAAGGTGTAGCTATTATAAGTATCAATACATTAATTATTTGGGTGCGTGGGTGGTCTGAATATAAGATTTCTATTGAACAATTTATTTAATGCTTTTGTCCTTGAAATAATATTTTGCACTTTCAAATTTGTTTTTGTCTAAGATGTTGACATTGTTCTACAAGGATTAGTATCATCCATCTCAAGGCACAGCAGAAAGAGTTATTTTTGCATTTACAGGAAGCAAAGCTCAGGTACTAAGGCACTACACAATTTCTTCCAAGTCACAGACAATAGAAAAACTAAGTTTAATGCCAAAATGTATGGACTTCAGATAGAGCCTTGCATTGGCATGGTCCTTCATATCCTTGTGTCTTTTGTGGCTCTTGTGTTTTGAAAGAGGACAGTTTAGCTTCTTGGCTAAATTGCCTAGAGTAGGAAGAGTCTGGTGTAAGTTTTTTGCTTATCCATAATGATCCTGAATGCTTAATCAGGCCTGTGTCCTACTATCTTTTACTGACTTTTCTTATGTGAGCACCCCTGCCCAAATCAGTAAGGCAGTTCATGTAACAGGAAATTTCCTAAATGAACAGAGGATTTTGCATCACTTTGTTAAATAATTTTGAAATCGTACTTTTAAACTTGTGCCTAAACCATCTTGATTTTCAAAACTTCACTGCCAAGGGAAGAGTTATAACAATATTTACCTGAAAAGTGTTCTTAAAGCATAACCTATGTTACCATTTCAATATTTCTGAGTAGATACAAAGGATGTATGGATTTGTCAATACACAATGATATTGCAGAATTCAGACTAACTGCAGAACTACATAACAATTTGACAAGAGCAGCATATGTACAAAGCAGTATTCACATTTAAAACATGCAGAAAATGCCATATGGAGATTTTTTTATACTTCCTTTACCAATATAATCCTGCAGTAATTCTGTTTAGTTTCACAAATGTTCAAAGAGATTACATGACTGTCCAGTTTTTGTTTTAAAATTTTAACTGTGTATTTGACACAAATATTCAGTCAGCAGCTCAGATAGAAGCGTTCTGAAATTTAGAAACATACATTCATCTTGGTAACAGCCCTTCATATTCTTTAGAAACATTGCAAAAATTTGATTAGTAATAGCTGATGTGGTAGTTCCAAAGCAAAAGCAGGACATTTGCATGTGCCCTGAATATTTTTGATATAAAAGACTAGCTTCAACCTTATTTATGATAACTGCAGGTCTTTACAGCACTGGGAGGTCTACAACTCCTTCTGTAGTTGTGCATCCTTTGGTAAATGATTTAGCTCATATTAACATAGCAACAAAAGGCTTTAGCTACCAAATATTTTGAATCCTGGTCTGGAATTGTTTTTTATGAGACAAACAGTTAAGTAATGCTCCACAAATGCAAGAGAGCTGTGCATTGCACATTCTAGGGACCATTATACAGGGCAGTTTTACTATCAGTAACACACCATTTGGGAATCAGTAACACGTTGTTAAAAACTTGTGTACAACAGTCTTTTTTTTTGGCAGTGAAATACCCCCTTTGTGTTAATATACACTGCAGTTCTGCTTGTTTTAATCATGCTATACATTAAGTAGATATGATAGGTTGGCATTCATTGACAAATTAGGTGAGTTGATTAGAAATCTGAAATCTGCATGGACCTTCATTATGTTTGTCATGAATTGTAGGCCTAAAAAGTGCTTTTCAGATAAAAGACACAAAACATGAAAGTGAAGCAGAGGCTGATAACCCTTTCTGAAGGAAGAGCTATTAGTAAGTCTCATTGCTTAGCCATCTAGTAAACACTTCAATGACTTCTGATTACTATTAACCAACAGAACGATGTTTTTCTCAGCAAAAAAGAGAATTACTTATGTTTCCCAAGCTGTGCATTTCACTTCAATAGAAAGGCAGTAGCATGGTAAAACAACTGTGGAAATGTTGGCCATTTTAAGAAAAAAGTATAGGCAGATTTCCCTCTGTTGGACTACCTGTTTTATCCAAGGTAATTAAAGTGTTCTCAATAGATACCACAACCTTTTAAATATATATTTGATCAGATCCAAGGTGGTCATTACATTTTTAGAATCACTTGCTCATTGAGCCTTCTTGAATTAGTCATTATGTGAAAACCACATCTTTCATTTACATGCACTTGGTTTAGTATTTTCTCAGATAAAAATGTGGGGTTTTTCATTGCTTGAAATGTATCTAAATTTATAACTAGGTGATTAAGTTAGGTCTCATATGGTCTAGAAGCAGGGAGAAAATTCTTAGCCAACACTCATACCTCAGCCCAATGAAGCCCTGACAGCATAATTTAGGATTGCTTTAAACTGGCTCTAAATTTCATCCAATTACCTGGAGTTCCAAGATGCTTCTTTATAAGCAAAGCACTGCCAAACAGAGAAAAAAGAAATCTACTCTTTCCTCATCCATGCTCCTATGGGAAAAGCTGTGAAAGACAATTAGAATGAAGGCCTTATATCAGTATGAATGTTAATGGAAAAATAGAGTTCCTGAGAGAGTGACAACAGAAAGCACAACAAATGTCCATGTGTGTAGACTCTTTGAGAGAGGGAACTTATAAGAAAAGGTAATATGTAGCTGGAAAAACAGGCATACTTGTAGTTGCATAGCCTTTCTTTGAGTAATTCACAAATTTTGTTTCAGTTGCACTTTTAAACCATCATGGCTGTAAGCAATTGAGATACCCAAGTGCCAAGGCATTATGAACATTTATTTTCAAAGAAAGCTGTTTCATCAGTCTTGTCAAACACATTGGTTAAGAAAAGTGAAATACCACCACATAAGTACAGCTTGGTTCATTTTATGAGGCAGGACATGAACAACTGAAATTGTCTTCCAGGACATGTAAGCCACAAAGCCTAGGGATGATATTACTTTTCTGTTTGAGTCTGCACCCATCAAAATGATGTTGTTACTGATTTAACTTTGGTCAGAAACTACTTGACAGAGAAAATAACTCACATCATATTATGCAGATGAAGTTTATCTCTGTTGTGTTAGAGTATATCTAATACTCTAGCATCTTGGTACTGGGAAATTATTTGTAGCTGTAAAAAATTCTCTTTGTGTTTCATTACCTCAGCCATACTGCAGTAAAACACATTAATATAACAAGATACTTGGTATGCAGCAAAATTTCCCCCATAATTTTTAAAGGAAACTCAAGTAAAGTCTTGCAACATCTATTGAATAGTAGAAATCTTTCACAAAACTGGAAAACACAGTTCACCTCATAAATATGTTAAACCATGAGCATAGTTCTGCACTGTTTCCAGGTAGATTTGAATAGTTCATCAGAAGAAGCAATACATTTCTTTATTTACTAGGTAGTCAGAAATACTTAACCCTTTAAGTACTTAACTGCTGTCAAAAGGAAGGTTTCTAATTAACAGATGTATTTTGTCTTTTTTAACATTTGCTCATATTAAGGAATGTAAAACACTTCTGGCTTGTTTAACATGCAAATTATTATTGGATGGTCTATCGAGGCAGCTTACAGGTCCAAGGTCTAGTGTAGAACCAGTCTGTTCTTCAGTACTGGTAGGTCATCAACAGAGCATTGTCATAACGTAGACATAAACATAAAGAAACCTGCTAGTAAAACCTTCAATGACTTTGCTGTGGGTTGGAGTTAAACTGCTTTGCCTAAGTGAGAAAATGTATTATCTGTTAGTTTTGGATTCATTGTGCTTTTATTCAACATAGCTCTTAAAGAAAAGCCAAATAAATACTGCATAAAACCACAGAAGCTTTCAAATGCTTCAAGGAGCATTTGAAACAGTAATTGAAATATCACCAGGTGCTCTAAAACACAGCTTTCAGGTGAGCTTGATGGCCTGCTATTAGCAGTGTCATGAGTATTATTGCTATTTTAAATATTTGATCTAATTTTAGGATAAAACAGGACCTCACTTCTGTAAGTGGTATATAAACACAGACAGTCCCTTCTGCAAAGGTTGATGAAGCACAAACTTAGTAAAAGCTTCCCTAGCTCTGCCTCAGTCAATACAGGAATCCTAGCAACAGTCAGGTGTGCAGAAAAGGAAGAAAGGAGATGGTGACTTTCTGCATTAATTAGAGTTGCTGAGTATATGTATTTATTGTAGTTAGAATAAGATACATTTGGTCCATATTTTGTGACTAGACAGTGCAAATATAAGCAAGTCCTAACCATACAAAGCAGCTTTCTCTGTTTAGTTCTGACCACTAGAGAGAAACAACATGTTCTTTTCAGCCTTTGATAACCAACAAGGGGCCAAGCATTGGCCTTGAGCAATTTTTGTTCCCCTTTACATGCTCAATGTTCTTCAAGTTCTGAGACCTGTGGAGTTATGGACTTAATGGAACTCAGAGACTGGATCTTGATGCTGATAGATCTGAACAATACATTTGAGTCATCAAGCACTTCAGGAGGAAGTAAACTTCTGTCCAAAGGGATAGATTCTTGAAAAAAGTGAATTACTGATGAAAGATTAATGAAGTTTGTAAGAAGTGCCAGAAACAATTAATGTTCTATTTACAACTGCATCTTGAGCTATGTGGGAAAGGGGTTGTTTAGCTGTGCTAAATAATTTTCAGATTAGAAAACCCTCCATTTGATTTTTTTCCCCCCTTCCAGTATAAAATCATACAAATCACAAGAGTTTGGTCTGGGAAAATAAAGAAAGCTTTAATTTCCATTGTCCATGTGTTTTCCTTATTGTGTAAAAATTGTATTGGCTTTCATCTGCAAGTGAATTTCTTACTTAGAAAAACCCTTAAGATTATTGATAGCTTCTACATGGATTTTATATTTTGATAAAAAGTTAGTGTTAACATTAAAACATTCAAGAATTCAAAACCAAATGATGATTGAAATCTCTTTTTACAATATTTTGAGAGGCTTCAGCACAAGGAAACTAAAGTGATGTAAAATGACCTGTGGAGTGCTTTGGGAAATAATAGCTTTTTCACTTTTCTATAATAATTTTTTATAAGATATGGATACTGATTGTGCATGATGGTTCATAACCTCTCTTCTGTATCTTAGTTTTCCTTTCGTTTTTCTCCTCTTTGTATTTGCTCAGCTCTGCTTCAGCAGTACCATTTAATGTCTCTCTCTTCTTTATGGTGTGATGAATGCAGCCATTCTTCTCTCCCCATCATTACAGCTGGTCTTTGATCCAGTACAGCTAATTTATATTTACCAGCTATCATCTACCATCAAGACTTTATTGGAAAAGAGGTGCACCTGGACTGAATTAATTTCTTTTGATGGAGTTTGAGACTATTTTAGGACTTGTGGTTAGGACACATTCAGACTCTTAATGGAACTCAACAGAGCCATCTTCTAACTGGTGCTAGCAAGTACTTGATTTGTGTCAAAACATCATGCATATTTCAGAGTTCCTCAAACATTAGGTTTGGATGCATTCATTTGTTAGTAATTTGATTAGAAAGGTTATTTTACTTACTAAACTGTGATGTGTTTTATACACATTCAAATGTTATTTGTATTTTTAGCATATTCCTAACCATAAGTCATTATAAAACTGTAAGGATATAGCCACCTAATACACTGTAGGAATATCTCAAATAATTCTGATCCCTACTCTTCCACAAATGAATTGTTACACGTATCTAAATTTATTTAGTTTATCCTATTTAGATATGTCTTCATTGCACATTAAGACAATGCACAATGTTCAATTAACATTCTTAAAATTATAGGTGCACTTTCCTCATACAATCTGTATACAACTATCAAAAATTTATCACAAGTTTTCTTTAGACAATTCATTTGTAAGTTACTCTATTTTACTGCTGTTTTTTTTCTTTACATTAACAACTGAAAATTTCTCAAATAAGCAAATTGGACATCTTCTATCAAATTGTTAGATGAAGCTGTGAAGTATGGGTTAACTGTCAATTCTCCCTTTATGTGATTTGAAATAGTGTTGCATTAAGGGGGATTGGTGGCAAATATCTACACACTGCTGATATAACTTATTCTTGGGGGTGTCAGATGTATGATAAGATATAACACCTAAAGTCAGGACTCTACAAGCTGATGTCCACATAGGCCATAATGTTCCCAAGCTTCTCTTATAGTTAATAGAGAATCTAATTAATAGAGGCTGAAGAATGACTATGCTCATTTTAAACAGAGATCTACCATGTGTTTAGAAAATGGTCACTTGGGTTTTTTGTAATTTGTTATGTTTTATTATATTTCTCAAGGGAAAAAAAAAAAAGAGAAGGCAGATGTCCTAATTCCTGGAAAAACAACCACTATTGTTCTCAGTCAAAGGACACAGAAGCTGTCTCTCATTAAAGGGACTTAACTGGGGGAACAAGACTTGTCTGAATGATCTGTATTATTCTGGGGAAGTCCCCTGATTTGGGAAAGTCCTTTATCTCAAAGCTGGAAGGATAGAAGTCTAGAAAGTCATAATTCATGCTGAGTACTGCAGAACTTCCATTCTCCTGGTTTTGACAGAGATCCAAGATTCATCAGAGCTGTAGGCAGCTCTAAGTTGTGGTCAGCTGGCAGAGAACCTGAAATCTCTCCAGTCCTGTACCCGAGGCAGAACTATCCAAATCTCACAGACCTGTGTGTCCTAACAGTGTGGTCCATTCCACCGAAACTCTTTGTGTATTGATGAGAACTCATCAGATTCAACATACTCCTTCAAAGCATTTAGTATAAGAAAAAGCTATTAAGAATTCTTTAGGTTAAAGGCTGTAACTCTTCCCTCTTAGCCTCTTCCAGTGCAGCATGCTCATTCCATGTCACAGGATGAGGAGTGGCAATACAATCATACTAAAACTGAGTTTGAATTCGTAGTGTGAGAAAAGCACCTGAACTGATCATTTGGAAGTTTCCATGGTAGGAAAAAAAAAAAAAGCCTTCAGGTGGGAAATTCCTGTCAAATTATTTGTCGCTCAAATTTTGTGCAGAAGGCTGAAATGGACAGCATGCAGCACACAGGAGAGATTTTAAGAGTTGAGGACTTACAACACCTTAGGCAATGTAAAAACACTGAGTTATAGCAAGGTCAGTGGTGAATTTACAGTGGGTGCATGAAAAAGTGCAAAGGGACATGTACTCCTTCCTCCCCATTCAGATCCCATTAGTGTGACCTGCACTAGTTGGGGAAATGATCCCATAGTGACTCTCCACTCTGCTCCTCACCCTGTCCCCATCACAGCTGCATCCAGTCACTGGCTCACCATGGGGCTGACGACAGGTTGTTCACTGATAATGACCCACACTTCATAACTCTTTTTTTTCAGTCATCTCTGATACATCATCTGTTCCAGCAAACCTGTGCAAGGCAGTGACAGAACTGCAGGAAGAGACATTATTAGCAAAAGCACAGTCAAGTCCAGACACCTAGGCAGAGGCAAGGGATCTGTATTTTCTTATGTTAGAATAAAAGACTAACAATACAGAAACTCACTCTTAAATGTTGATATAATCTTTTACTATCTTTGATTTAGAATAAAATCAACAGTTGTTACAATAATCAGAGACTATTGGCTTTGGTCAAGTGAGAGAGTTGCAATCTTTTATTAACTTCATCCTTTTCATGTATTTCAAGCTAGAAAACGAACACTCATTTCTAGGCATTGTATCCATCTGTTGAACTTTTATTATAGCCAGAGCACTGGTGTTAATTGGATGCTGTGTGGGATTTTAATCCCTATCATTTGCCAGGATTCACACAGGAAGACAGCACCTTATACAATGCATCACATGAGAGAAATATATTTAATTATTTGCTTTATTATTCTGAGTGTGTAAAACTTCTTCACATGGTGTTATGATATTCTGTATTCACAGTCCCTAGACAGCACAGACTAAAACAGCTAAAATATTAGCAACCTCAAATTTGTAAAAAACTTGAGACTAGTTTAAAAACAACAAGATTTTTAAAAGGATAGAGTTTAGGGCTTTTTTCCCTTATTGTGAATTTTTTTGTATTCCAAGTTGGTTTTTTTTTTTCATTTGGGTGAATTCTAAGGTTTCCTTAGTCTCTACATGGTCTAGGACTGTGTTTCAATGAATATATTTTTGTTATTTCATTATTGCAAGAGATGAGAATTTTTGGGAAAAAAACTAAAAAAGCAAACTTCAAAACAAAAATTCAAACCCAACCCAAAACACACCAAATAAAATAAAACAAAAACCAAGCAAGGAGTATAACAGAATCCTAATGTAGTCAGGCAATCTGCCTGGATTTTATTCACTGCAAGTGACAAGCCCCACTCAAAATAAGGGCTTTTAATTCAAAATGCCAGTTTTTACTGTAATCCAAACTAGGGTAATTAATAAATCCTTATACAGAGAAACAAAATGAAATAATTGGGTCAAAGTGCAGAGAAGTCACAAGCAGGGAAAAAAGCCTTTGCTACAACCATCTGAATCCTCCCAGGTCTGTCTCTTCTTCCCTGCTGGGCTGGTTCAGGTAACTCAGAAACTGTCAGCTGGATTGCACCCATTCTGCACTCTTGTCCTTGAGCTTTTTCCATACCTCAAACAGCTAGCTGTGCATTTCTCCCCTCCCCTTCCCAGTACTCCCTCCTGAGAGTCCCAAAATCAGATCTATGAGTCCCTTTACTTTTCATTTCCCACCCAGGATGGATTTCAGATGCTGAGACAGTGCAACACTCCCCTTCCTCCAGGACTCTCCCCTGACCAAGTCACTGTCCTGTAACCCAGGAAAAATCAAAGCAGACATCGATCTGTGTTTTGCAAGACTGATTTTACTCTAAAATCAAGCTGGCAATGTATGCTCTGCATATGTCCTTTGTAACCTGCTGTGTTAACCTCTGAGTTGGACCAATGCCTGTTTCCACAGCCTTGGTCCTGATTTCAAGAAGTAGATTGCTATGTTTTGTGTGTTTATGCAAATATGTATATCACTGTTCTGTGCTTTACGTTGCATATTTTTGCATGCATCTCACTGTACATCTAGCTCTATGATATCTGCTGAACTCACAAGTAGTACAGTTTGAAGCTCTGCATGCATAATGCAAATAATAGCATTGCATATATATATAAAAATACACAAAACAAAAGAAAGTCATTATAGAGGTAGAAGGTAATTTTAGTCATGCCTACTCTTTCAGTTATCAAACATATTTTCCAGTTTATTATGTAAGTTAAATAAAAATATATTCTGCCATTGTGTTGCTCTCAGAACCCCAAAGCAGGTAGCATCTCACTTTCCATAAGAGACACAATATATGAACATTTCTCATTTGCTTGATTAGATCTTATATAATGATTTTAAAAGGTCAATAGATGGTACTAAATGTTTATCAGATATGTTACCCACTGAATTATCACTACATATAAGTTTTGCAAAGCATAATGATAATTAAGATTTTTGTATTCATCTCTCACAGTGCCTTTAATAAAGATTCTGTGAATAGTTTATTACATACCATACATGATCACACTGTCAACTTATTTTCCATTTTAAGATGAAAATTATATATAAAGTTTGATCCAAATTAATGCTTAAAGATATCTCTCATCCATCTCTAAAACACTATCATCCAAATACAAGTATAAATTAGATACAAATCTGCTCAGCAGCAGATGGGGCTGTTATGTCCTGATGTATTGTCTATGTAGCTAGTGGAGGGCCTTGGAAGTGAATCCTTTGTAGGAGTTTCAAAGGGAAGAGTATAATCCAAATGTAAGCTAATAAACTTTGTAAGGAATAAGCCTTTGAAACTCAGGACAAGAAAACTCTCTCACTTCAGGAGAAATGTTTTTCTTTCTGTAGCTAAGCAATCACTTAGCTGATATTTGAATCTTAACTTATGTTTCCTGAAGTTGTTCTTTGATCCAACACTGCTCAGTCAAAATCCACTATTGTAAGTTTATATATAGGATAGAAAAGTGACCTCAGAATGTCACACCATGTGTTTCTCATGAGCTGTTAGCATACTATTCCCTCATGATTAGAAACTGCAAGACTCCCCTGTGTTGAATGATGATATCAGGAGACTTACATTTCTCTGGATCTTTAGCTACTTCATAAAGACAATACAAAACAGATTTTTTTTTCTCCAAATAAATGTAAAACCTCTATATCATCAGAATAATGGAATTTTGTGTAAGCAAGAGGACAGTAGCTGATTCAAGCTGGTGTTCTGGGGCAAGGACTGGATATTCAGTTCATTGTCTACAAATGACTATTAAATGGTAACTAGATAAATGATGCTGCACAATGCACCTTTGAAAGACTGACTCTAATGTCAAAATGAAAGCAGAGGCCTGCAAACCCTGAAGCAAGCACTGCTGTGTGCTTAAAGCCCCATGTCAGCAGGCTTGGTGGATGTGTGCACTGCACCCAGGCAGGTTCAGTGGGGTGTGCTGCCTGCACTGCACCCTGCCATCCCATCTGCAGCACATGGCAGGTGCAACGGGATGGGCAGGAGGGGAATCAAGATATGGTGAGAAACAGCCAGGAAAGGCTGGTGTTTTGAGGGTGGGAGGGATCTCAACGTAAATCCCAGGACTTCAGGCATCAGGGCTTTAGGTGAATTGGCATCCAAGAGAGGGATGAAGCGTATGGAAGGTGGGTTACAGGTGTTCTTCCCAGTTACAGAGCTGAACTGTAGCCTCAAAGGAGGCTGCCTTTTCTCTGAAGGAAGAAAAGTGCAGTAATTATGTCTATTCCTATAAACTGTGGGGAATGAGATTATACGGGGGTGGAGTGGAAGGAGGAACAGAATGAAGAGATGGGTGAAAGCCTTAGGGTTCCCACACACACACACCAGCTAATCTCCCGAGACCACATGTCTTGGAAGAGGAAGAGCTCATGCTATGGTGCCTGGGGCTCTTCCACTGCTGAGCTGCACACTCTTCCTGCTGTGACAATAACTCCTTTGGAGGAAATGCTAGAGGGAAGGAGGAAAGGATGAAACTTGGAGCTTTCTGGGATTATCATCAAATAGTCACCCTGGACATTCTCAGGATGCAAGTGTCCAGCATCAGCCTGTAAATAAAAATGAAAAGCAATGACTACAATGCCAAGACACCACAGGAAAAAACCTTTATTTGACTTTGTGACTGTGAATTTATTTGCAAGGGCTGTCCATTTCCTTTTTCTGCTCTGACTTGATGCAGAGCATGCTATGCAATAAGGACTTGGTGAATATAGTTGTTTCTGAGTTTCTTGCTTAGCTCTGAGCACCTCAGAAAAGTTCAGGAGTGACTTTCAATCAGGCATTTTTAAATTGTTTTTAATTTATCTAAAAACTAAGCTAAAGAGTTTAATTAACAGGCTCAGAGTAATAGTTATACCATTTTTCCTCTGCTATCAGCTTTCACTTTTATTTACGATGGGAGTCCCCCTTGTATCTCCTTTCCCACAGGGCCCACTATCACTAATATTTCTGTGATCTGTGAATAAACCAAAATTTAAAGTTAGTACTTACAATCAATGCAAATTAATGATTTCTTAAAAAAAATATTTCAATCAGGAAAAGCAGCTTTGTAGTTGAAAATCCCATGCTGGCCTTAGAGTGGGAGTTTTTCCAGCCTCTGCTTAAATCCAAAAAAATACTGCAATCTTCTGGCACAGGCTCACTGTAATGCTTTAAAAACAATTTAGCAACTGTCATTGCTGTAATTACAGTAACTAATTACCATCCTTAGCAAACAAATAGCTTAACATAATACGCAAGCCGAATCAATTTTGAAGAAATGCAAATTCCGAAAGCGAAAAAGGGCATTTTGGCAAACCTGAAAGGGAAGCGGGAAAATAATACACTTTGTTTTATCTGCACATAATTCCCAGGGAATATCATATCATAAATATTTGCATTCAGTTCTTATCAGGACATTTGCATTTGCTTCTTATCAGTCTGCAGGCTGGACTCTGCCAGATAGAAAGTAGAGCTCCACACCATGCACATATTTCTAATGAATCACGTCTCAGGCCGAGAGAATATTTTGGCTGGAACTTTATCACTGAGATGAAGAGGTCATTTACTCTCAGAGTCAGTTCATCTTGGAATTGTCTTGAGATTCTGATGTGATTCAACCAACATTTTTTAAAACGAGAGACAAACCAACTTTGCATTCTGTTTCTGTAGCAGTTATTAAGTCTGATTGTTTGAGAAGTAATTCCTCCCCCCAAAATCAGAATCATATGTAAACAGGTTTGATTCCTATTTGTGTCCCACACTCTACAACAAACAATGCTGCATATTTTCCAGAAAAAGAATAAAGTAGTAACAGACTAAAATGAAGCCTAGGAAGGAAACAAGCCGCACTTAACAACCATTATCTTGAAATTTAATGCCAAATCCTTTTGTAGTGCTTCAGAAATGCATTTGATTAGTGGCAGTTTTCTCAGTAATGAGAGGAAATGTTTATGATGGGAAAACAGTGTCTCTAATGAGCCATCAGATTTCCTTAGCAGTTACCACAGAAAAAAATTCACCTTTTTATTATAAAAACTGCATTTCACCCGTAAGAAAAACAAGTGGAAAATGTCATAAACATTTTCCTGTTGCTACTTCGCATGCACAAAGGGAATATACACCAAAAACACTGAATCAACTCAATTCTGCTTTCAGCATTCTGCATGTATGCAAGATTTTGTTTGTTTTTATGTAGAATATGAGTGTGAGCCCATAAACACATTCTGTGATGGCAAAAAAAAGAGACCTTCTATTCCCAAGTATAAAACTGATAATTATTACATGCCATCTGGAAAAATATAGATTTTGTACATTTATTCAATGGTATAATATTTTAATGGAACTGAAAAATTCTTTTCTGTGACTTTCAGTTCCAGAATACCCCTTTTTGTTTGTTTATTTATACATTTATATGTATTTTGTTTTCCTGTAGTCTAATTCAAAATTTAAAACCACTTTCCTTTCCTATTTAAAATGTTTGCTTTAAAGCCATGAAAATTACCACTTTTGACTACCTGAGCTCACTAGTTACACTTAACAGCCAGATCCTTGCCAGATGCAGGCTGGTATTGTTCAGTGCACAGTTGCTGCTTACACTAGCTGACTATTTGGCACTATTTATTTTCACATAACTTTCAAGAAGTTGAATCTTGACTAGTGATCAATCTACTATGTGGTGTGTTTTTCCTGTTATGTGTTGTAACATAGCAAACAAATTTGTCTCCTGGTCATTTGAAGCATTACAAAACCATTTAAAAGTGCATCTACTTTTTTTCCATGTAATGATTACTTAAAGTTGGTTTCACCTGATGCCCAAGTATTCCACATTGATTTATTTGTTGAAACACACTCTGCAGTTTCTGGTTCATTATAATTCAAATGACTGATACAGCTCATTTGGACCAAGGAAAACATTGCATCAGCAGTGTCAGAATGATCTGGAAATAGCCCCTGAAGCCTTACTGCTGTTGCCTAAGTTGGGATAGTTTTGATAATATACTGTGGTATAGGGTGAATGCTGCTTTGCCCTTTCCTGGTGCAATATTTGGATTTGCAATGCTGGAAAGCCTTGACTGCAATTCATCTGTAAGGAAAAAGAGTGAATATGTGAATGAAGCTTTGATGGAGTTGTGCAGCTACAGAAATCAGACAGTCTTTGTTTTTATGTAGAAGAGTTGCCACCTAAATTTTTTCTTTTAATCATCAGAAACTAGTAGAAAAATCTCCAGAAGCAGAAACAATGACATCCTCAAGCCCTCTCAAAGATCCCCTTCAGAACAAATACATATCTGAGCTCCTGAACTTTTCCCACACATATAAAATGTGTATGAAGAGGAAAAAAACCCACAAGATTGTCTTTCTCCAATTTTACTTCTATGAAATAATTGAATTTTATTTCACGGAAAAGTAGAAATTTGTATTTGTTCCTATTTCTATAAGAGTAGAACAGTTAAGCTTTTGTTTATGTGTTGTTGAGCATATACCACTGCAGTCAGTGATAATTTAGTCATTTTAGCTCATTGAGAACATTTTCATCCTAGTACCCATCCATTCTCCTTTTGTCTCATATTAAATTACATTCATACTAAACTAGGACTAGCAGTGCAATGAAAAAGCTGTTTTGAACACGCAGTTGAATTCTGCAACTCCTCTGGTCTAGAAATCATCTCAAGGGTTCATGTTTTATCATTTGTTTTTAGCTGTTTCTTTGAGGTGGGAAGGGCTTATAGTTAAGAGCCCATTATCAGAGTGAAGGATGCAGGAAATCCAAAATATTTATGTTTGTTCATGGCACGCGGACAAGAAACAGTGCTCAAGAAAAGGGTTTTCTGATTAAGTGATTGAAAACACTCTGGTGTATGTTAATGGTTTCTGCTGTCCAGCAGATAACATCATCTTTAGTCTTATCACTGTTCTTGAACTTATTTTAAACATTCTCCTGTGCTCTTCCAATTATATACTGTGCTCTTTAGGCATCCCGTCTTTTTGCTGCAAATCATCTCACTTGTTTGCTCTCTAATTTTTTTTTTGCCTGCAGGTTGGGTGTAAAAAGAAGCATTTAGAAGATACTTGAAGTGAAAAAATACTTCCCTGAGTAAAATTAATTTAGATGGAATTAAACCATACACTTATAGAAAAAGAAAAATTGGTTTTTAAAAGAATAACACTTGAATTTTAATACCTTGATATCATTCTGGCTGCATGAGCACTCTGAAAAGATAAAGATGAAGGAAGATCTGATCATTATTTAAATGTATGCAGAAGACTCCCAATGAGATAAAATTAGGTATGATCGTGGTAGATCACAATTTTTAAAGCACTGAATATATCCTTGTCTTTTGAGCTGTTAGAATCTGTCCAGGATAATAGGCTACAAAGGCTTTTGTACCAATCATGGTACCCCTAATAGGAACTTATAAGGCTCCTTTCATTGTGTAGGATCCTAAAGAGGTTAGCAACTATGCTGCTTCTTCATTAAAGAACTAGGCTTTTAATAAAAGAGCTATGTCTATATCAGAGGTACATTTTTTATTTAGATATTCTGCACTGTCTGCATCAGCAAGTAGGGAAGAAGGCTGATTCAGAAATTAGTACATAACTGTAGGCCTGGATTTGATCTATTCTGTTGATGAAGGTGTAGCAGATAAACAAAATAAAACATGACTTCTCTGGTGAGCGGGATAGAGAGAGCAAGAGAGATGACAAGAAGGGAGGGAGAGCACAGAAGTGGGAAGGTTGCCTACCAAGACTTGATTCAAGAATTATTTCTATATTTTCTCCATTAAGTATAGGATTTTTTCTTAAGCAATGCCTAAAAATTCAACCCCACCTTTTCTAAACCAACCACTCTGCTCCCCTGGCCAGCTGGATGAGTGTTAAACCCTTCAGAGTGAGCTGGGTGTTAAAAAGGAAGTTTGATATTTTGTTGTTTGAAGGGATAACCAGTATGATATTTTACAAAAGGTAGGCTACATCAGTGGAGGTTACAGTGTTTGGAAAGAAAAGGTGAGATGAGCTTTTGGAAAGGAAGAGAGCCAGGCTGTGCACCTTGGGTGGGCAGAGGTGCCCCAGGGGATCTCTGAGTGGGGGAACAATCGAGCAGGATATGAAACACCCACCCTTTGTCAGCACCTTGACAGAACCAGTGAATAAGAGGTAGATGTGGATCCTATTTGCTGTCATTTATTCACTGCAAACAAGCAGAAGTTCCTAGAAGGGAATTACTCTCTGTTTGTGTACATAAAAAAAAAAAAAAATCTGAGTCTGTATTTCACATCCTGATCTGTGAGATGAGAATAGAAGACTTCATTCAGATGTTTGTTCCTTTGGAGGGCAGGGGTAGGGAAATGCTGATAGAATATTAAAGGTGGGTCAGCATTAGAGCTGCATTAGTATTTCTTAGCATAGAAATTAGTTAGCATGTTTAAAGGAATAAAATAAATGAACACATTTTTGGTAAATATTACCATTGTTTACTGAATTCTTTATTCAAGCATAATATAGTATAGCATAGTATAATATCCAACTACTCAGAATTACTCTAACACCTCATAAAATTACTTATTGAACACATTATTTCATGAAAAATGGTAAATTTCTCAGGTAATGTATTCCTTAAGTACTATTCATCCAGCTATAATACAGATAAGAGATTTTCACTAAAACACCAGGCACTTTAGGATCCTTTTGAATTGAAGGACCTACATAAATATTGATTTCTATAGATAGAAGGGTTTACATGAGTTCTAGCTCTGTAGAAATTACAGCAGCAATACCCCTTTCTACTGATATAAATCCAACTCAGGTTGCAAGTATTGCACAGACATGTTGACTTTTATTTTATACTAATGAGCATGCCACACACCTACCCATTTATATATCCTTATGTTTCTTTCTAACTTTCTGTAGGTTACACACGTGACAATCTTCCTGCATCACTGAAATGCTGGCATGAATTGAGGTGAAAGACAATTTCTGCTTAACAGGAGACAGAAACACAAAGCAAATGTTTGGGACAGGAACTGAAGGAGAACTAATCCAGCTGAAATTCCAAGGGGTTCCAAGCAGACAGAACAGTATTTGCAGATGTGATTAAATTACTTGTTGTGAATGTTGTTTGTTTTTTTTCCCATTTAGTCCTGAATTTAGGACTATTTTTCTGAATCTTGTTGTTGTTTCATAAACTGAGTCATCCACTAAGGGTCATATTAATGCAGACATACTTTATTCAGCAGTGTTTGCTTTTGACTTTCTCATAAAGATATTACAATCAATATATTTTTAAGTTTGTCATAATTAATGCTTATTCTCCATAGGCCATAGCTGATCATCTAAACCTTATGCTATCACTCTGTATTCCTGATGGATGGTTACACTTTAAGACCCCATGCCTCCTTTATTGAATGGAATACCAAAGGATGAAAAATGAATGCCAAAACATATATTTATTTATTTATGCCAAAATATATTTATTAATATAACTATTAATGCTGAAAATATTCAAAGTCTTTGAAATCACAACATTATAAATGAAGTGGAAATTTTCAGCGTGTGTGAAACAGATACAGTGGCAGAAATAAAGAGTTGAACAGTGTTAACAGCTTACTTTTTAAAATTAGTCAATTCTTGTATACATTCAACCACTGCAATTGTCCAAATTGTCCTGGAGGTCTCTCTTCACTCTCAGCCAGGCAAGCTGCTGGTAAGATGATGAAGGGGAGTACCAGCACCATAACAGGATAAGGCCTCAGAGCCAGTTTATTTCTGGGTCTCCTTGCCTGCATGGACATGAGGCCACCCTGGAAATCACAACTTACAGGCTGTAAGTCCATTTGGGCTTTATTCCTATTGCTCAGTCATTAGTCTTGTGACTAAGTAAATGTCCACCTCAAATTCCTGAGTTCCCTTCACTTACTGGAGCTCTGTGGTTCTGGGAGAAGCTGACAGGAAGGGAAGAAGGTCCTGGGTATAGAGCACCTTGGTGGGGTGGGACTGCTCCTCCTGGATGCATGCAAGATATTCAGGGAGCTATTTCAGGAAATTTATACAAACCACCACACCATCCCACGCACCATCCTGCAAATGCTGCTCCTTTCCCAGGATGGCAAGGTTGGAAGGCTGGAAGCAGTGCAGTGGCTGAGGCACAGGCAGGCAGCCCTTGCTCCAGGAACAGGTTGTGTGGCTGGGGCCTCTGTCCCCTCCTGGACCAGTTTCCACCAGCCCTTCTCACCATTGCAATCCTGCAATCACTGTGCATAGCCATGGAAAAAAAGAGTAAAATAGCTTGCTGTTAGAGAAAAATCGTTGTGAAGAGTGGTAATGATCACAGGAAAAGTTTCGGGACCTGACAGGTTTTCAAACTTATGTTTAAACACCAGTTCTATACCCCAATTCATGTCCTAACCTTCACTATTAATTGTTCCTTTTGAAGCAGTATAAAACAAAGAGAGGAAAAATAGAGTCTCTTAATAGAGTTTCTGCAAGTAGAAAACACACGGATTGAAATATCATCGTGGGTAAGTCCGCTCTGCAGACACTAATTGATATTGTCTGAATAAGTGGAAGTGCCTGTCAGAGAATCCTTTTAAACTGCTGACTTGTTTCCATATCCAGTATTCTTAAAATTGGCATGATGTTAGCTTCCCTCTTAGAAATCCTCATATTTTGATTTATGAATGTTTTCAAATTTTTAAGATTCTCAAAAATGTTGTTTCACCTGTAAGTAGAGAGATAGCTTGTTTGGCTAACTGCCTTGAATGACTGTGTGCCAGGTAATGAATAATGCCATGTTCAATATTCTAAATTTGTGTTCCAAATTCTGAATTCCAAATGAGCTGCATGGAACTATACTGATAAGTGGCTGATTTTTACTGCAAGGATTGTCTTATTTTAAACTTTAAATTTAGTTGCCTTACTTTACTCAAAGGATTTTTGAGTGGAATGGGATTTAAAGTGATAGTCCATAATATTCCTACATCGCTCTAAGTCTTGGATGATGCCAAACTGCATAAAGGGATAAATCAGTGCAATCTATTTCTGCAAAATAAAAGGACTAAACACATCCCTGGGTATATCTATCAAGAGTTAAGCCAAGAATTATTTTCCCCCAAGTATTAAAGTACAAAATCTGTTTAGATATTTAGATACTCTCCTGAGGCAAATCAACCTTATTAAATAAACACTATATTTTAAGTTCAGCACTCCTTTTAAACAACACTAGTTAAAAAAATGGGTAAAAAATTTAAGTGAGGAACTCAGGGAAAACATTTATCAGTGGTGAGCTCTGAGATACTGTACTATTTTCCAGTCTGGAATATAAGGAAGCATCATGTTTGTTTTTAATTTACATAACTTCATGATAACTACTGACTATTTAACGAAAATTGAGGTTAATAAAACCAACATTGACAAAGAGACAAAGAAATTAAGTCTTTTATCAGAAATTTAAAATGAATATGAACTAAATTTTATTTGAATATATAACTGAGGTCACACTAAGTAAAGTAATGTGAAATGAAGATAGTTCACATATTTTGTTGCTGCACATGCTATGGAGATTGTACGATTATTTTAAATTCTCTTTATTTAACATTTCCTGAACATAACTAGTGTCACATATACAGATGTGGAAAACTACTAAAATGGTGCAGCTGATAAGCAAAATAACATCAAAAGTCCATTACAATTATCACAATATATTTTGCTCAGTATTATAACATGGAACTGATAATCATCATTTAGCTGCAACTATGTAGCTGCTTTAAGGCTAATAAAACGCAAAATAAAACCCAGTTTCAATATCAAGAAAGTCATAGCAGCAGAATTACTGTTAGTCAGTCAAAAATATACAGAGGTGTAGCTGTGGAACTGATTGACTACATTAACTACCACTGCATATTGTGATTGCTCTTGATTTCTCTTGATTTCTCTTGTACAAGTCAGTTTTTCCAAGGTTTATTAGCAATTTCTGATTTACAGGGAGATACATTTGTTCCTCCTGGTGTTGTTTTAGTCCATTTTATGAGGATATTCTCCACCACCAGAGTGATCTCTGGAGAAGTGTATTTTCTGACTTTTAATGTAAGAAAAATGTCCATCATCTGGGACAATACATGCTCAATGTATTTTATTGTCTAAACCCCATTTGAATTCATTTACATCTCCATAATTTACGTGAGGAATGTTTCTAAGTCAGGACAATAGAATACAGTTTTCTCAGTCATAAATAGCACCAAAAAGTGCAAAAGTGAAAGACCACAATCACAGACCAGACTTAGTCCACCAGAAAAGTATTAATATTTGTAGAAAGCTATTACTGCAAATTTTAGGGCCATAGGCATGGAGGTATTCATCACAGCAATTTCACTGCAAGACATCAGCAGTGAAGGGTTCCTGAAAGTCATTTGGTCACCAATCTTCTTGACTGAAGACTGAAGTCAGACTAGTTAGCAAAATTAGTGCCAGAAGACCACAGTCATCAGTAAGAGATGTAATGCCTTTTCATAATGCAGAATGAAACTGGATCCAGGGAAGACAATGCATTTTTTGTCATAAATTAGCATTCTCTGCAAACAAATTAATTGAAATATGGCTTAGTATTGATGTTCTATTTCAAAAAGGTGTGTATATTTGAAAAAAAAAAGGATAGAATGTGGTCATGACAATTTTTTTTTCCTCAAAGATTGTTTCAATTCAGATCTGAGAGACAGTATTAATTACATTTTATTTCATATCTGCTGTATTATTTTTTTCCTAAAAAGGAATAGACTTCTAAGTTTTCATCTGTAGAGTCCATCCTGTGTAGGTGAAAGCTCTTTCATATAAGTGGGAAGTTCTTCAGGTGCTTCTATCATGTAAAAAAAAAATCCAAAATGTTGTTTTTGAAACTCATAATCTTTTCACTTCCCCAGTTGGCATATTGCTTTCTAATGGCAGTAAATATTAAAAACTTTGGCGTTCTTTTCTTATCTATTTTCTTATCTCTGTTTCTTTATCTATCTTTCCTTGTTTTTCATTACTCTTACGTTATTCATCAAGATAAAGGAGGGCCCCAAAACTGTCTATTTCCCAAGAGTTTTTTGTATAATCCATCTCTGTAGGAGAATTTCCTTTTTTAGTTCTTAACCTTTAAGAGCAGCTCATGCCAAGATGGGCTCTGTGTATTATCTGAATCCTGCTGAATATGTTTGAAGTTCAGCCCTATGTTAACGATGTCCACAGAAGTCTTGGCATCATCTTCAAAGATGTGTAGGGCCATATTTTAAAGGTATTTAGGCACCTAAGCATGTTTTTATCTCTAGTTTTAGGTGTCTAAACATGAATTTATCTGCTGCATTAGCTGATTAAAAAAATGTGTTTATGTGCAGTTTTAAAAATCTGGCCATAAATTTTCAGGTAACTCAAGAAATATTCAGCCAAAACCAGAAAAGGTTCCAGGGAGGAATACATCACTGTATGACGTGGGGAATTTGGTGGCTGCTTCTTCAGTGTGAATTCAGGGCTAGCTTGAAAATCCAGCAATAATTCATGTGAACATTAGAATGTTTGTACTGGAGATGATGAAACATCCATTTAGCCTGTTGTCCTGTGTCCAACAATTGCCAGTAGCAGATTCAAAAAAACCCCAAACCAAGCAAATAAACCCAGGGCAAGAAGAGAACAGTATTTTTCCTGGTATATCGCGTTACTCTCATCATGGATTAGGGATTTCCGGAGACAGAGGCTGCCCATGAAACAGCTCCTTAATATGCTGTCAGCACTTAGTGGTTGCAGTACAGCACTGGCCTGACTTTTGCAAAAAAAAATAGCCAGACCATCTTCAGAATCTCCTTTTGATGGGTAACAGCTATCTGTTTTTCTATTAGTGCTATTTCTTTTGCCTTTAGGATTATTTTCCCAACATACCTTACTTTAGATTCATTGAAACTCAATTGTATCAGGACAAAGATGTACGAGTACCTTCTTGTAGTCTTTGTCCACTGCCAGTGTAACCCCATTCTTTGTTTCCCTTCCTTTATACTCAGAGATTAACTCATGTCTGTTGCTACTAGCTCTTCTGGTGCAGAAATGAGTCTTACTGACCCATGGTGTCAAGAGTGTCTCCTGGAGCTCTTTTTAGAAACTGAAGTCACCTTTTCCTGTTCTCATGTTCTGTGCTGAGACTGAACTGGAGCACACCAGTATCAGAGCAGAGTCCAGCAACATACTGAGATGTTTCTGAGCTCTTGAGTGAATGGTTCTAGAGATTTCTTCCTGTTAATTTCAGCCATAGGCTCTAAAACTTAATTTATGTTCTTGTTTGAGACAGTTCTTCTAACTTGTCCTTTTCATCGAAGGAGGCAAGTGTTGGACTCCCTTTATGCTCCCAAGAGTGAACACTAATGCAAGGAATTCTCTGAGGTTTTCCAACTGTTAAAGTTTTATTTTCATTGAGCTTCCCTCTTGTACCTTTACCATCTATCAGCTCTACAGATTCCCTGGCAGATTTCTGTTTTTCTTGTGGTCCAAAGATGGTTTTATTGTTAGCTTTTTATGCTGTTAGAAAGTTGTTCCTCAAACTCTCTTTTGGCCTGCCAATGTTTTTTTATTTATGGTTTGAATTTACTTACTGCTGTTTAGACTAGAAAGAATTTGCAGACAAACTAAATGCCAAGGTTATCCATGAAAGTAGAAGAGCTGGATCAGCTTAGGATTTCACTTTTCTTATCTTGACAGTGGCTAACCCCAGATATTTCTGGAAAGAAAGGAGAGGGGAAAGGGAAAAAAAGGAACAGGATGTTTTCAAATTACCTAAGACATTACAGTAGTTGAAATTTTCCCTGAGGCCCAGTATTTTATATCATTAATATTTTTTGAATCTAATACTTCTGCTAATTTGACTCCTTACTTTCACAATATCTAGCAGGAGTGTGTTCTACAATGTGTTTATTGTGGGGGCAAAAAAAAAAATCCTTTCTTTACCTTCAGACGTAAGAAATTTCAATACCACTAATTTTTTTCTTTATACTATGAAAAAAATAGATCAATCCATTCCTATTATTCATAGAAGTCTTTCTATTTTGGACTGTTTTTGAGAGAAAGAACTTTTGTTTTGGGTGAAAAAGAGACGAAATTGGATATAGTCAATATATATTTGTTTTTGAGAAATTTGTGGGCAGAAGATTTATGAAATTGGAAAGGTCCTGATTCTAGTGAAAGGAAGAAGAATAGGAAAGTATTCACAATAAACTTTGAAAAGGAAAATATTGGTAAGCTATGGTTAGGTAAATTCCTTGGGAAAGAATTCTGTGAAGAAAAATGAAGTTCAGAAGAACTGGTCATTCATACGAGAGACAAGATTAAAGTCACATTAGTAAATAGTTGTGGAACACAAACAATGTATAACCAAGATTGAAATATTCAATACAGTCAAAAAATGAAGAAAAGGAAGTTTCAGGGAAGGGAAATTTCAGGGAAGGAAGTTTCAGGGAAGGGAAGTTTCAGGGAAGTTTCAGGGAAGTTTCAGGGAAGGGAAGGGAAGCTTCAGGAAGGGAAGTTTCAGGGAAGGGAAGTTTCAGGGAAGGGAAGGGAAGTTTCAGGGAAGTTTCAGGGAAGGGAAGGGAGGTTTCAGGGAAGTTTCAGGAAGGGAAGTTTCAGGGAAGGGAAGGGAAGTTTCAGGGAAGGGAAGTTTCAGGGAAGTTTCAGGGGAAGGGAAGGGAAGTTTCAGGGAAGGGAAGTTTCAGGGAAGTTTCAGGGAAGTTTCAGGGAAGGGAAGTTTCAGGAAGGGAAGTTTCAGGGAAGTTTCAGGGAAGTTTCAGGGAAGTTTCAGGGAAGTTTCAGGAAGTTTCAGGGAAGTTTCAGGGAAGTTTCAGGGAAGTTTCAGGGAAGTTTCAGGAAGGGAAGGGAAGGGAAGGAAGGAAGGGAAGGGAAGGGAAGGGAAGGGAAGGGAAGGGAAGGGAAGGGAAGGAAGGGAAGGGAAGGGAAGGGAAGGGAAGGGAAGGGAAGGGAAGGGAAGGGAAGGGAAGGGAAGGGAAGGGAAGGGAAGGGAAGGGAAGGGAAGGGAAGGGAAGGGAAGGGAAGGGAAGGAAGGGAAGGGAAGGGAAGGGGAAGGGAAGGGAAGGGAAGGGAAGGGAAGGGAAGGGAAGGGAAGGGAAGGGAAGGGAAGGGAAGGGAAGGGAAGGGAAGGGAAGGCAGGGAAGGGAAGGGAAGGGAAGGGAAGGGAAGGGAAGGGAGGGTTTCAGGGAAGTTTCAGGAAGGGAAGTTTCAGGAAGGGAAGGGAAGTTTCAGGGAAGTTTCAGGGAAGTTTCAGGGAAGTTTCAGGGGAAGTTTCATGGAAGGGAAGTTTCAGGGAGGGAAGTTTCAGGGAAGTTTCAGGGAAGTTTCAGGGAAGGCAAGGGAAGGGAAGGGAAGTTTCAGGGAAGGGAAGTTTCAGGGAAGTTTCAGGAAGTTTCAGGGAAGTTTCAGGGGAAGTTTCAGGGGAAGTTTCAGGGAAGTTTCAGGGAAGTTTCAGGGAAGGGAAGGGAAGTTTCAGGGAAGTTTCAGGGAAGGGAAGGGAAGTTTCAGGGAAGTTTCAGGAAGGGAAGTTTCAGGGAAGTTTCAGGGAAGGGAAGGGAAGGGAAGGGAAGGGAAGGGAAGGGAAGGGGAAGGGAAGGGAAGGGAAGGGAAGTTTCAGGGAAGGGAAGTTTCAGGGAAGGGAAGTTTCGGGGAAGGGAAGGGAAGGGAAGGGAAGGGAAGGGAAGGGAAGGGAAGGGAAGGGAAGGGAAGGGAAGGGAAGGGAAGGGAAGGGAAGGGAAGGGAAGGGAAGGGAAGGGAAGGGAAGGGAAGGGAAGGGAAGGGAAGGGAAGGGAAGGGAAGGGAAGGGAAGGGAAGGGAAGGGAAGGGAAGGGAAGGGAAGGGAAGGGAAGGGAAGGGAAGGGAAGGGAAGGGAAGGGAAGGGAAGGGAAGGGAAGGGAAGGGAAGGGAAGGGAAGGGAAGGGAAGGGAAGGGATAACCAGATAATACGTTGACAAATGAGATGCATTTTCACCACTCAAAACAATCCAGTAAATTATTATGTTTAGGAACTCCTACATTGTGGAGGAGATTCACAAGACCAAGGAATGGAAGAAAAAAAGCACTTGACTCATAAAAATTGAAAAAAACCCAACTAAAAATTTCATAGGACACAGTACACTTTTTTTTTTTTTAAGCCTTGGATCTAATTATTAGCCAATACTATGAAGCAGATAGAAGATAAACACTGTTTTGTCCAGACAAAATTATCTCAAACCTATTTTCTTTGTCAAAGTGACTGGAATAAACTGGAAAAAGATAATGATGATTTATCTTGGTATTTGTAAAGATTTTTAAGCTGTCATACTACTT
The DNA here is from genome assembly GCA_034336665.1 of Luscinia megarhynchos. Taxonomy (NCBI): domain Eukaryota; kingdom Metazoa; phylum Chordata; class Aves; order Passeriformes; family Muscicapidae; genus Luscinia; species Luscinia megarhynchos. The sequence continues at coordinate 82,764,840 of JAPFBE010000002.1, forward strand.
TCCCAAGAAAAGCATATACGAACTTGATTAAATAATTACATTTTAGATTAACAACTGCTTAGAAAACAATACTTAAAGAAAATGCATTTATAGCATTCTAAAAAACTGCAAATGGAACCATGAACAATATTTATTGTGACCTGGATTAAAAACTAAAATGCATAATTGGTGAATACCAAAACACGGAGGGACAATTACACTCACTTTGAAGAATAAAATAAAATATAACATTGAAACCTGCAATTAATGAGTTGAACCTGAGGGGGAAACAAGTATGAGGTGATACATGCAGAAAGAAGAAGTCGAACACAAAAACATGAAGTGGACAGTAACAAGAAATGTACTGCAGAAAATATCTTCAGCACCATAGACTGAATGTGAGGCAGAAATGTGATGGTGTTTCAAAAATAAAATCTCAAAGATGCAGAAGAAGGTTGTGATATTTGGGAGGCAATTATTCTGGTCTATCTACCACTGGTGGAATATTTTATCCAGATTTGGGCACCATCCTTTAAGAAAAACTGAGTTTGGCAAGAGTCCAGAACAGAGTGACAGAGTGATTAGAGGTTTAGAAAGCATGGTCTATGAAGAAAGATTGAAAGAATTTGGCTTGTTTAGTCTAGGAGAAAAAAGACTGAGAGACAGACATGGTAGCAGCCTTTCAATATGTAAAAGTTTATTACAAAAGGACTGAGATTACTTGTTGACTATAGGTAGGTTAATTAATAATTGGAATGCTTTTCTGTAAAAGTTTGAGTTATATATTAGATATGACTTTGTAAATGAGATATTTAAGCAATGGAGCATCCAAATGAAGAAATTTATGTAATCTCAGTTGATGTTTTTTCATATCAAGTAAAACAAACACTTATGTACTGCATGTTAGATCCTCTGTCAGAGCAGGAGGGATATTAGATGGTTTCCCCACAACCCTATTTTCCCATTATGCACATTTCCTTAGTAAAAATATTTTGTGTTTGTTACCTAGAAGCATGAATGAAACATGAACAAACTAGCAAAACCAACTATCCTCTTACTACACACTTTTTATTATTTGACACTTATTTTTTTTGCTTATTCAAACAACCAAATACATTTTTTTCCAGAATTGTTTTAAATTAGTTCTTTCATGGCTGTAGCAGTGGTAATCAGCTGTCAGTATATCTCTTCTCTACCTATTGTCTTTAAGATAGAACCACAGCTGATCAAAGTGCTCAAGTTGAGAATGAGCTGCTTGTTTATGACCTGATATAACTTGTCAGGGTAACTGTCTATCCCTAGTCTTTATTCAATCTTATACATTATTTCTGTCTTTAGCCATTGTTGACAATCACCTGACTGTTTTTTAGAAACTTTTTCATACAGACTTATCTTTGTGTGTGCTGATCATTCTGAATGATCTTATGTCCCGGAACATTTTGTTTTATAGTTTCTCACCCTTTCCGCCCATCATTGTTATATATTAACAGTCTTGGCTTACATTCTTTATGTTGTCTTACCTTAATCTATTGCTGGAATGAAACTATCCCATTAATATCCATTGCCTTTTGCACTTCATAGCCTTTGTTTTGCCTTACACCTTATATTGAGGGATGAACAGTACACCTGGCTTTTCCACAGTTTTCTGTCTTTTATTTAGTGGAAAAGAGCAGGATTTTAGGAATACTATTTTAGACAGGAACTAGTTACCAGTTGCACTCCACTGAATGTAAAGACAGTCTGACTGGCTCATTCATGGATCTTAAATATATTGGCCAGGTGAATTATCCTAAAAGTATATGGGGATATTTGAACAATTATAATTTTTCTTTGTGGCTGAGAAGTATGTTTTGGAAAACAATAGCTGCTAAGACTTCAGAAGCTGAAATTAGTCACTGCTTCACACATTGTTCATAAAATACCAAATCAGAAACTTGTTTGTGGTGGAATCCACTGAGGATTACAATAGTCTCTTTATGTCTGTGACAGAGCACGGACTTCCTCAGTACATGACGCAGAAGGAAGGATGAAGCATCAAAACTGCAGTGACACCAAGAGTAGAGTGAGCATCTGAGGTGGAGTCCTGCATGAAGACACAGCTCCACAGACAAGCTGAAAGTACAACTTTCTGCAAAGTAGTGCTGGAATACCAGGATGTTCCTAGTTGATACACTATGTTAAAAAGGCCTGATGACCAATTCTTATTCTCAATCAACAGAGAATGGATGCTACACAAAGAAAGAAACCATCTAAGTTAAAAGTTAAGTGGCTTATACTGAGCATTCAGTGCAGACACTGAATTCTCTACAAATTGAGCATGAAAACTAACATCAAAACTTGGGAAATGAGACTCTGTAGGTGACATTTAATGGTATAGAAATATAGAATAGCCCAGGTTTGAATGTACCTCAAAAAATAATCTGGTCCAGACATCTGCAGAAGAAGGAGCTTAGAAGAAATGGCATTTCCTTTACAAATGAGCCAGGATGTCTATCTTGGCCTTATGACTGGGCAGATTTGCTGTTACGTGGCAAGAGCCAGGATGAAGCATGTGTTGTTAGCTGAGGTAGGTAAAGATCTCCAAAAATCCTCTTGTCTTTCACAACAAAGCTTCTGTATGACTGCATGAGGAGGTTAAGAAGAGAGAGGCCATGAATAGATTGGCAATATATGTATAATATCACTATTACATTATTATTATGAAGCTATTATTATAGCTCCATCATGACCACCCTTGTCTCTGGATTCCTTTTACCACTCCAACACTGCCAAGAATCTCACAAATGAGAAGAGAGACAATTCTGCATCTGGGCTTGCTCATGCCCTGAAAGTCAGTAATGAAAGTGATAAAATTGCAGCTATAATTCAACCATTGTACGGAGCAGTAAAGTTTTGTCCATGCTCACTTGAAAGGAGTTAGCTACTTGAGGTAGCTAGAGGCAGAGATGTCAGGTTTGGAAAATAAAACCCATGAAAGCCAACAAACTAAGACCACAGAATTAGTGCTGGTTGGGATGAGTGGGTCTGGTTAACCTAGATTTTTGCAGTCACCCAGCTGATAGGGATTGTTGCATTGTTTTATGTTTAAAACTAAACCCCCAGGATTTTCTCTTCATAGTTATCACTGGCTGCAGAATCATCTCCTTGATGTTGAATCAAAAAGTATAAAAAATGGAAACAGCTACAGTATGTTCATCACTGTGATCTTTTAAAATGTGCACCAGGTACGAGAAGATAAAAAACACTCTTTTCTGAATCTTCAGGGAGCCTGAAATTTTATCTATAACAGAGATGCAACCAAAATGCTTCTTTCAGTTTGATTGTCCATTGTGAAACTTAAAGATAATAGGAGTGCAACAATTGTTAACTATTTAAATGCTGATTAAGTCGGAGGATATTTTTGTGACTGTTCCAAAACTCTAGCTCTCTACTATATTTTATCTGTGTTTATGCTTTTTTTTCAGAGGTCTCAAAATTCCATCATTGGTCTCTATCTCAGCCCAAGGCAACTTCTAAAATACAGTTCTGTGCACACCTCTCAAAAACTGAAGTACACTGAAGATGTCTGGCTAGTGACAGACACATGAGATGTCCCCACAGCAAATGAAAAAACAGCTGGAAATAAAAATCCACATTTGCATTTCCAAAAGTTTCTGTCTGTTTCCCTTAATTAGCCAAACTGTGACCATCATAACTACTGAGCAGTAGCTCAGTCTAAAACAAATAGGATCACTGATCCCAGGGAGAAAAGTACAGCTCTGCCCTGGGCAGAAGTGTCACTGCCTGGTCCAGACAATGGTGCCTAAATTAGCAGTACACTGAGGAATCTGCCACTGTGCATCTCAGCTGTTGGTCAATGTTCACAGCTGCAAGCCCCATCTTGGGTTGGGATTTATCTGTGGTAGATGTTGCCATACTAAGGACAGAGTTTTGGTGTAAACCAAGCACAGTGCAATGATATCTGAGGTAGCCTGGCTACAGAAGCAGTACAGATATTTGTGTATAGGCTCATGGTATGATAGGCAGTAGTTATTCTTCCTGGTTAAAGCTCAGTTATCTCTCTAATGCACTGCTGCCTGCAGTGTGGCATATTCTTGAAACAGTTCTTATTCCAGGAAAAAAATGAATATTGTTAGCATGGTCAGACAGAAACTCTGTGATAGGAAAAGGAACCGACTCCTTAATTCTTAGACTCTGGTGTCTAATTAAAAGACCAGGCTGCTGCATGCTCTTTAGCAAGCCTGGCTGTGCTAGTGCACCCAGCACCAGTCTGGCAGCCCCATGCAGGCTCCATCCCTGCCCAGCACAGGCACCTTCCATTCCCAGCAGAGTCCCCCAGCCCCTCCTGAGCACCAGACCAAGTTCCTCAGGTCACTTCCACAGCTCTGTTCTGGCACTCTGGGCCTCAGGAGAGTGATTTTCAGCCCTGGGCTGAAGGAGTAGTACATCCAAAGAGACAGGGACCCTGCTGTCAGCTAGTTGAGCCAAAATCAGTCATGACACAAGCCATACTAATGTAAAAACAAGAAAGGTATTTATGTGCAAGATCTGAACATAAAAAAATGTTCATAAAGCAGGTGTAGAAAAGAAGGAAACTGTACTTATTTTAAAGGCTTTTTTCATAGTCTCTTGACAACTTGACAAGCAGTTTAGAGGCTTTCACCACATGGATGTGAGCTAGAACTCATAAAAACTTTTTGTCCTTAATTTTGTAGTCATGGAGAAAATTCCTTTGTTTGCAGGAAGGCACCTAAAAATCTAATTCCTACAGCAGAAAGATACTTGATTTAAAGCTAATTCCTATATCTTACCTTCATTCACTGGAAAACTCCTTCCAAATATATGAAAAATAAAGCAGAATGTTCTCAGCCAAAGAGATTTCCACTGCTATGTTTGTCCTTTAGGTTTCATATGAATCAAGCAATGTAACAATTGTAGTTCATAGAAGCAAATTAGTGCCCTGAATTCTGCACTGCCTCTGGTTTGAGACCAGGAAAAGTATGAACAAGTTATTTCAGGTGAGATAGAGTTAGTCACTGCAACCTGTTCCTTAAGAGGTGCCTTGTAACAGAGTGTCTTTCTTTGGACTCCATCAGAAAAGCTGGGGTCTGAAATTACTTCATATTTGCCAGCTACAGCTCAGTCTGTTACCACAAGGAAAGCTAGTTATTGAATTAAATTTTCTGGAAGGTGTATGGATATTAATGTATTTCCCTGAGAAACCATGAGTTTCCTCAAAGTTTTTCCTCATTTCTATACCTACACTTCTGTAAGGCTTCCTTCCATAATGTACTTTTGAAAACAGTAGCAATGGTGTCTGATGTGCATTGATCCAAAATAGCTTTGAGACTATTAATCCAATCCAACTCCTGAAGTATCTACTGGCATAAGTACTGGGTGGGAAATATCCTGAAATTCTGTAGAATCAGGAGGATTTCCATGTCTGAATATTTTTTACCATGAGAATACTTAGACTGCAATTCTAAAGCAACATGTACACAAAGCCATTGTGGAACATTCCTTTCTCTTTAGACTCCACAAGGAACATGCCAGAGCTCTTCTCTCATTTATATTGAGAAGAAAAGCAATTAATAGACTCTTGAGAAAGAACTAACTTAAAAAAGCCCAGGTATATATTAACACTTGTCCTAAAGCAAGCAGATTTTACAAATACACAAGGAAATGATAATTAAAGACTTTGAGAAATTTTCCCAAGAGTTGAACTTGTTTCTGACTTATGCTGTTTGGCTAAGAAATCCCTCAAACCCTGTCACTCTCCTTGTTGTGTTCACACACTGCAGAAATCACAGTGAACATGCTGCCACAGCAGATTGTGGTGGTTTCTTTCCTTATCAAATTATAAAACTGTTGCATTTATCTGTACAAAAATGCTAGAGCTACTTGCAGGCTCCTGAAGAAACAGCACATTTCTCCAATTTCCTTTGAGTATCATTATGCCAGAACATGTCAATATCTGACTTGGGCAAGCTTACACCCCCCCACACCAGGGTGGAAATACAACTAATGAGGCTTTAAAATAGATGAGTTATGATATTCAATATATCTCCCACTATATCTGTGGGTTAAACAACAAGGTAGTGGTTTGCCCTGAGGAAAAGGCTAATGACACAAGCAGCTCCTGCCAGATTTGTCTGCAGTTAAACTATTTTATTTTAGATGCCAGTGTTGAATTGTTTCAGTTTATGTCAATAGAGTACTTGAGAACACTGACATTTTAATAAAGTCCTCCATCTCTGCTGTTTATGAGGGATATTAGATCTCTGGTGTGGCATGCTGAACTCTAAAGCCTCCTGAGATGAAGCTGTGATTGCAGAGCAGGCCATGGTTTGTACATGGGAATGGGAATGCATGGGAACAGAGCTCCAGGCAGCACTGCTCAGCTCTTCTGCTGCCCTGAGCCCATAGCATGGAGGATTCCTTGCTGAGCCTGCTGCTTGCCAGGACACTTCAGCTGGCAGAGTGAAAACTGACAGACTGATGCATGTCTGTGCCACTTTGAGAACCTGCCTTGCAAGACCAGCAGGTGCTTTGAACCTCCAGCCTGTTCCAATAAATATTGGCTGATGGCTGATTGATTAGCAGTCTGATAGCATCTTCTAATGATCTTTCTACCCTCCACCATTTTTAAGAAGGTCCCTAAATGTAGCTTTCCCTTTTCCCAGCATGGCTTTTAAATTACTTGCAGTGTTCTAAGTTAACAGAGCCTGATATTTCTATCTTCTGGTGGAAGTTCATGCCAAATTTGATCCACTGCAACACTGAGACATTTTGATGGTGTATTCTGCGCCTTGCAGGAGATGGAAAAAATTATTTGCCTCCCCTCTAGTTTCTGCAGGGTGATTGATAGCCTGATTAAACCAGAATGACTCCATTTGGTTACAGAACTGAGGTTTTGCTACTGTGAAAAAAAATCCTGTTACAGTGCTTTGCAGTTAAAAAAAAATCACGTGGATTTAGACAGAAATATCTGCCTCCATGGAGACAGAGCAGTGTTCGGAGAGGACAAATGTTGCTTTTAGTTTGAATATTTCTTGCTACTTCCTGAAGTCCAGGGTAGTGAGGCCCTCAGAACACAGAGACCTACCTCATATCCTTTGTGGTAATGACAAAGGCAATACAGTTTAGGGAACTAAGATCTACTTCTGGTAGATATGAAACAAATTTTTAAGAATTTTCAGCAAGGCTACATGCCAGATCTGTCCTTATAAAAGTCCTATTGAAATGTGTAACTGCATATTTTAATAACAAAGTGATCAGCTTTTGTTACTGAGTTTAGGTACTCAGTAATAACTAAATAAGGTAGGTCTGTGTTTCAAGGGGGTTTATATAGGGACTGGGTTAATTAAAAAAAATCATTATACATAAACAAGTAACAAATACCAATTAATTTGAGACTTGAAGGTTAGTAACCATGGAGGGCAAATGTCAGATCACTGGATAACTTAAAAAGAAACTTCTTATAAATTTCTAGAATCTGTTCACTTCTTTTAGAATTTCACTTCTTTCTGAATTTCACTTCCTTCACAGAATTGGGGAATGTCTTTATATGCCCTCACAGTTTTCTATTTTAGTGTCACAGGATCTCTGTTTGTTTTTGCCATTTTCTTTGTGCATCCCAAGATTCACTGTAAAAGCAGTTTCACAAACAACAGGTTTTTTTACTTGTTTGCAAAAATCTTACTAATGGTACTTTAGATTGTACATAAAGTATGTATTTGTTATTGCCTAAGTGAATTGTATGAGTTTTACATCACTCCAGCAATTATGCCAAGCTGGTGAGTGTAATGTAAATAATCCAGCAATTGTTTTTGTATTGTGCCAGTGTATAAGGTCACTGCCCTAAGCACTGAGTCCTGATTTAACAAAGGTTATTTTTTGTAATAAGGCATACTAATCCTACTGTATTGGTAGCTCTGTCCCTCTTTTGAGTTGAGCTCTGCTATCCCACAAATTGGATGAAAATCTCATTAGTGGAGCTATAATGAGCTGGCAATGAAACCCCTTCAAGCCTGCGTGCTTACAGCCATTTGCCTGTTTGTCTTACTCTTCATCATGAACCTAAAATTGCCCATTAGCATTCCAGTGAAGAGCAAGTCTGACTGGAGCTGCAATGCTGACAGAGCCACCAAATAGACAGAAATCTGTCAAAACCCAAAATGGGGGTAGGGTATTATTTACGGGGAAACTGCACATGTGCATGTGCATACACTTGTTCATTCAGAGGTAAACAATAGAGGACTGGGGGGAAGAGAAGAGGGAAAATAGAGATAGAATGTGGGGTAGGAGTAGGGGAAAGAGTTAGGAAATTTTCATTAGAATTTTTAAGGGTGAGACAGTAGCATTTTATTGTACCTGAAACTAATCAGATGTTAATGAAACGAACTTCAAGCAAACTCTTGCTATAGTGCCATGAATGCCAGCATTAGTACCAGAATAGGGAGAGTCACAAGATGATTATGCAGATCCTTTGAATAAAAACTGTTCAACTATGACTCCAACACAGAAGAAAAGAAGTGGAAAGCATGGTGAAGGCATTACCACTCAAAAGACAGATGCTTCTGCTGCCTTCAAGAGAGACAATATTTTAAACATTCAACATCCAGGACACTAAATGCTTCAGAAAAACTGAGGTCCTGTTGTGATAGCAGAAACCTCAAAGCTGCCAAGACTAAAAGGGGAGTGAGTAAAGTATTCTAAAAGCCCAGTCTGTCACAGGTACAATGAAGTCACACACAGTTTCTATAATTGACTATAAGCATATTTAAGTGTACTGTACATAGTCAGCAAATATTTTAGAAAATCAAGTTTCCAGTAGATCATTACAGAGACACAAGAAGCTTTTGCACCATTATTTAAAACCAAACCAAACCAAACCAAACCAAGGCAAACAAAAAAACCCAACAAAAAACCAAAAAAATCTGAAAAACACACCATTGTGGCAAACACTTGAAACTGCAATCCAGTTTCTACTTGAAAGCAGAATTAGCCAGGGATAGAATATTAGTCAAAACTCTCACTGCATTATCTGTTTATCTGTAAGATTCAGCCTTAAAGAATCTTTGGAATATTCTATTCTCTTAAATGAAAAACAAATGAAAAAGAAAAGTCCTTCTCAAATTCAGACCTTTCAAAAAAAAAGAGAACATAGAAAATACAAGGCATTTAAAAAAAGCTCTAGCTAGGATTTAGGAACAAGTAAAACCCCACCAAATAAAAGTGAGAGAAAGATCCAGGATGAAGTCCTTCCCAGAAAAGGAAAAAATGTTCAATAAGATGTACTGCTTAGACTATGAAATTGCATGTCTTCATTTTCTTGCTTTTTAGTTTTCATTTATAAAATGTTTCCTGATTTGAAATCAGGTTTTCCCTTTGCTACATTAAACTCTGCTCAAAATGAAGTCAAGAAAATCTGATAGGCATAGACCTTTTAATGAATACTAACAATTAAGCAACTAAACTTGCATTGTAGTCAGGCTTCTTCTTTTATGTCTCTAATCAAGTTTACCAAAATTTTAAAAGGGTGAAAGGTACAAGTTAAAACCTAGTTAATATTAAGCACCAAGAACAGAAACACAGTCATGAATCAAATCGAAGAAGGTCAGTGTGATGACAGCTATAAAGAACTTGAAGTGGGATTCATTGTGCTTAAAATTGACTATATAAGAGTTGGAAACATAATCTAAGATAGCCACTTCTTCGGTGGTCAGTAAAGAAAGAGGAAATTCCAGAATGTGATTCATCCCATTGTGATGAAGAGCATCAGTCCACTGTCTACAGAGGGAGCTTAGATGACAAGCATAAACTCTGATAAAATAAAAATAAAAATGTTTGAGTTTGTTTCTGTCCCACAGCCATCTGCCCAAATTTCTGCAAAATATTTCTGCCCTTAAGAAACATCTCATCTACATATTAATGAGCTCCTGAAGAACTGCAGCCTTTAAACCTGTATAGGACAGAGTAGAGGATCAGTAGTAAATTTGTGTGTGGATCAAGGCTCTGGCCTTAGATTGGCTATTCATATCACAGATGCAAAGCAGATTTTCCTTCTGCTGTTGAGTATTTTAAACACTGTTCCTCTTCTATCAGAACCCTCAAGGTAGACAACAGTTTTCAGACAACTGAAGTTAATAACATCAATATCCTGTTTGATATTGGTATATCCTACTTACTATGCTAAGCATAAACTATTACTTGTCATGTGTAAAACCTGTTAGATTGAAAGAGAATTCATGTTCAGCAATATAGAGGAAATGTTTTGATTTGCACTACAGACATTGGAGACTCATTATAACTTAGTGAATTTTGGATGTGAGTTAAAAAGCAAAACAAAAATTCACAACTTGAAGTCCAAAAAGCTATATTTCAAGATGTGTTGGTTTGGTCTTTTTTTTTCTCACTTAACTTTAATTATTTATAATAAAACTGCATGGAACATGTTCAGCAAAAAATAATGAAGTTTTAATAAAAGGAAATTTTACTAGAGCACCTCACTTCTACATATTACTTAAATTGAAAAAGATGATAGAAAGTTTTTTAATTACAGCTCATACATATCAGTGGTTATAAAGCAACTGCTTTCTTTACTGCAAATTTTTTAACCATGAAATGATTCAGTGAGTGTTGAATCCATATTGAATCCACACTGCAGGGCCCTGAAAGGATGTCTGCAGCTTATACCATTTTATGCTACTCTGCTGTGGGTCATTTCTCTCACAGAAGGCTCATAGTCAGCTGCTTTATGCCATCCTGCACTCTCAGCCAGGTGTATGTGTGTGCCTCAGTGGATGTGAACAGCTTTAACTCTAGCTGCAGGAGCTAAACAGCACATAAGAAGACACAGAACCACGACCAACTGCATCATTTTCTTCTAGATGAAATAATTTCTTCTCAAGTTTTATAAAAGACAGAACCATCTGATAATGATGCTGGAGAAGAGAAATGAGAACAGGAGCCACAATTGATCAAATACAGTGTACTGTTGAGGACACTGCTTGTGTTAACAAAATTCACTCTGGCAATGGCATAGACTAAGAGTGCTGGCACTGAAACAGCTCTAGAAGATACACCCTGAAGGATCTGAGTGCTCTGTGATACAAAATTGAAAAAAGCAGGAACAGGGACAAGAGGTCACATTTGATTTCCCATGCTGTGCTCCACACTAACATTGCCACATCTCAGCTCCATGTGCCAGATCCTGTCTGTGCAAATCCAGACCAACTGCTGAAGTCAATCCCATTTTCCTATCTATAAAGAAGCTTATTGTCCACCCTGTGAAACAAAGATTAAGATTGCTTTTCATTGAAAGCTCTTTATTAGTTGTTTACTGGAAATGTGGCATGTGACAATGTATGCCCGGTGGGCAAATAAATTTCACCACTGTGACAGCAAAAGAACACAGCAGTAAAGCCAAAGGACTGGGCAGCAGTTTGTTAATGCTTTTTATTGACCATTTACAGTATTTTTCATTGACCTATAAAAAAATTATTTTAGCTATTCTAAACAGTTCCAAAGTCAGAAACCTCTTTGTTTTTTTAAAGCACCTAATATTCAGAGCAACTCATTGTCCTGGCTTGCTCCACCCTCTTCTATCACACGATGGTAGCTATTCTTGTGCTGTATGAAGTTGCATTCAGCTTTACACCCTTCTTAACTCACAGATTGTGGTTCAGGGCAGTAGATTTTGCCAACAGAGAACAGATAGCAATTTTAACATGATTTTCTTTGTAAGAGAGAAGTTCTTATATTTGAACACTATGTTGCAGAACTTGCAATTACCACTCTGGGTTTATGTGATTACTTTATCCTTGTGATACTCTCTTGTTTATCCTCTAGCTTTTTGGAATAATAAAGTCACAAATTTTTTTTGTTATTATTTTTTCATACCACATTCTAATGTATTGGTGAAATTATTTATAAATTGGCAATGTTTCACCTCCAACTAGACCCCAAGATCTTTAGGAAAAATGGCAGAGATGTCAGGGAAAGAAACAGCCATGTTTCCAGGTACTCTAGTATATGATGGAAACTGTTTGTATCATTGTTCTAGTTGTTAAGAGGTTGCTCAGGGGTTTTAGGCTGAGCCATAGAAGTTGTAAAAATCATTAGTCCTCTGATCATTCTCCTTCCTGTCCTTTTCAGTACTCTACTGAAGGCTTATATTCAAGGTGGAAGCAATGAAATATTGGAATTGTACTTCCCTTTCTGTGATATGTTAAGCTGATGGGCAGGCAATGTTTTTGATAGTGATGATGATCTTGAAGTCTCTGGAATCTGTTTTTCTTCCTTTTGCTGATCTATCCAGATACAAGATCCCAAAGGTTCTTCTCTTTTTTCTTTCATCTGCCAGTAGATCAGGCTTTCTGATCTCGTTGTTTGTGATGTCTAGGAAAGGAATATTGGCCACACAGATCATAGTGAAGGGCAATGTTGATGCTATCTGTGGTTTACACATTGTGCCCAATGTATTATGGCATTATGTTTTATGGCCTTTCACGTGTGTTATCCCTCCTTCCTTTGTGTGTCAAGAGGCAGTGTGCAATGCAGCCAGGACTGCAGTGAATGATTTTAGCTGAGCTATCTTACCCAGAAGAGTCCTTATTGACATTTTAATGTCTCTTCACACATTTCCTGTATCAGGGCCTTCTGCCTCTAAAACTGATTTTCTCTCCACGATTGGATTTTTTCCCTGTGTTTCCACAATTACTCCCTTAGCCGATAACTTTAAAGCTTGTCTAAGAAACAACTCTCTAGACAGAAGTTTTTCAGACTTCTTCCAGCTTTCCTTCTAGGTATATTTAACATCTCAGTGTCTGGTTTTGGATGTAATACTCTTTATGGAGCAAGTCACTTTTTGGTTATTCTTCCAATAGCCTCAGTTCTATTAAAGTAAGTCCCTTCACCTTATATGCAAAATAGGGCATGGCACTAGCTGTCTTGAAGAGAGGCTGTTTCTGCTAATTTTCTGCTTAAGGAATGAGTTTTCTCTGAGGCATAGTGGTTCAATGGTTTCTTCTGTAATTAAAAGTAAATAATTTGTTGTGATTTGTCTGAGCTCTGTGATTTCTAGAAAGACTCAATGATATTCAGGAGGTTAAGATCACTTTACCTGATTTAGTAATCATCTAAGATTTTTTATATGGGGGATGGTTGTTAGTAATGTTTTGCAAGATGCATTGAATTTCCATTCAAGTTTTACTTTGAAGGCTGAATAATGACAAGCTGTAAATTATGAAAAATTGGGATAATAACAAGTTCCCCAAACTTCCCAAGGGGTTATGGACTGGGTGTAAGCTGCAATCTTAGAGGGGGAGGTCTCTATCTTCAAGACAGTTTTATGTAAATTTCAAGAACTATGTTATTGTAGTGATATACATTCTAATACTTTCTTTATTCATGTCTGAGGAACAAAATCAAAGACCTCATAGTTTTTGCATATTGTCCTGAGATTTTCTGGTTTTAGCAGAGTCTTTATACTCTACATACTCTACAGGTCAATCAGAAACCAATCCCCAAAAGTATTACTATTTCTTTCTGCATCCTTTTCATTCCCATGTCAAATTTGTGTTGGTAGCCACACTGGAGTAGATTTTTTTTTTCTGATATGATCAATACTAACAGTTTGCAATTAGTTGAGAGATGTTATTTTTCAGGGGCTAGGAGCTACTTGGTGGCCACTGCTTTTGTTTTCCATAATTAACACTACTCTAACGTGCATGATAATGGTTACTCCTGAGACAATTCATTGGAATTTTGTGCTGATCATGGTACAAAAATAAAAGATACTGAAGCCAAAAATGTGGACAATATTGGACAATGGTCTTGCCATTTTTTTTCTTAAGGGATCTCTTGACTGCTTCTACTGTTGATTAAGGTTTATTTTTTGTCAAACCTCTGTTCCAGGATCTTTAATCCACCTGATATTTATTTTTTGTTTAATCAGTTTGTTTGGAATTTTGTTTTGCAACTTTATGGGCTTTGGAAAGTTTCTAGAGATTCCTCCTAATAAAGTTTTTTGTTTTAAGTTGAAAGGTCTCAGTCTGCATGATTTACATTTTTGTAACTTTTAGTCTGCAGGTGAGGAAGGCATGGTTCACTTGCTTAGTGCTAGATAATTGATAAATATTCATAAACTGCATATAAAAAATTAATAGAGGAATTTTTTCTTGTAATCACAGATTTTTTCAGATACTTCAGCATTTATAAATTGCATTGCTTCTGAAACTGTGACTGACTTTGTTCACCTGAAATGTGCAATTTTTTTTAGTGGTTTTCCTCTTTCTCCATATATTTCCTTCATCTTTCCTAAACTTATCTCTGCATGATTTTATTTCGATATTTGTTTGTTTCTTAATTTTTCTTCAGACAGTATTCTGTAGAAATACTATTACCTGGACTCCATTTGTTGAAGAAGACATGCTCTTGGGTATAATTCACAGACTGCAAGTTTGGCCATATCACCCATTTTACACCCAGGAATTGAATAGGAAAGGTTAAAGGATTAAAATCTCAGATATGAAAAACAAATACCTATTGATATCTCTGGAGTCTATCAGAGAGCTGGGCTAAAGCCAGTATAGTGTTCATTTATTCAGAATGAGAGAAGTTTCAGAATTTTGTGATTCATGGCAGCAATAAGCAAGTGACAAAAAAGATGGTATTAATGTCTGCTTTGATCAGTAATGTTTGTGACACCAGGATCACATCTATGAGATTAGCTATCACTACAGCTAGATACATCTCTTCCACATTCATTTCAATACTCTGATTGGAAAGACTTGAAATATAGACAGCAAGAAATTATATGTCACAGGAAAGGGGTCACCATTACTTTCCAAAATTAACATGGCCAAGTAGCAAAGGTAAAATCTGCAGTGATTATTTCCCAAATATATTTTGATTGTCAGTAAAATAAATTTATTTTTGTCAAGTCCAGTCCAATTTTGCCCATGACAATAAGTGGTAAGTGATCTTCTTGTCTTCATCTCAACTCACACACCTTTTCATTCTATTTTCTTCCTGTGACACACTGTGGCTTAACTGTTGGCTGAGATTAACTGACCACATTTCATCATAGCCTGGTTTATTGTCCTTTTTACTGAGGCTCCTGCCACAGGTGTGTTTTTCCATTGATATTTGGTGAGTATGTTTTTTAACAGAATCCCTTGACCAGGCCCAAGGTTGATATTGCAGGGAGGTCTCAAAGCATAAAGGCTGGATTTCCCTTGGAGGAAACTATCCAGGCAAAGTTCCAAAAGGACTGCTTGTGGTATGATCCAGCCACTAAGGGGTATTCTGGCCAGGGAGGGCTGGAGCCAACTCATCCTGAAACACAAGGTGGACGCTGGTCCTGACAAAAGCTCCTCTGGGTATCCAGTTCCAGTCCTCTAATGTTCCCTGGTAATGTAGGCAATGCCAAGTGCCTCCTTAAAGATTACTTGCATTAAAGCTAAAGAACACAGACAAATTAAATCAAAAACAAGATGGATTTGTTTTGGTGTTTCATAATTTCTGGCTGTATCTACAGTGCTGTAGGAACAGTCCCTGACCTACAGTCCAAAAGGAAAAGAATACAATGAGCTATACTCACTGCCCCAAGTGTGATATGTAATACTTGCTTCAGGTATTTTCAGGTCATAGGCACCCCTCTGAAATGCACTTTAAAATGTAATTTTATTTTCAATTTGAAGTGACTCAGATGTGGCAGTTCTGTCATGGTCTATGACATGGTGTTTTATAGCATCATGCTGCAAATGTGATGCACACTATGGGCAGTGGCAAGACATGAAATGGGCAGGGGCACACGTACTTGTAGGTACAAAGCTCACTGTCATAAGACTTCAACACAGTTTCCTTTCAACTTAGAGCAAAAACACATAGGGTCACATCTGAGTTTCACCTCAGAGTGAAATAGTTGTCAGGAAAATGCTAAATAGCACTTCAGAATGCACTTAGTTTGGACCTGAGAGAAATAAATAGATGAGTTGAGAGAAGCAGATCCACCTTCTGCTGAAGATCAGACAACTCCCCAAGAGGAGAGTATTGTAGTTTCTACCAAGATAGCAAATGTTGCTAACTATGCAAAATACATAGTTTAGTTTTAGGTAGCCCTCTGAGGAGTTGGACTCAATGGTCCTTATAGATCCCCTCAACTCAATATATCCCATGATTCTATGTAAATTTTTTCAGTACATTCATACTGAGATGAAATTTTGTACAGTTATTACATGCATTTTGTTCTCCCTTGAAATAAATAAATGCTTACCACCAGGGGGTTTACCAAGAGATATCCTTATCAGTCCTTTCAAATCTTGCTTATTTTCTTCCTCTTAAGAAAGCAGTCATGATTTTCATAAAATGTCAATGTTGTGTTGTCTTCAAGTTAATCTTGGTTTTGGCAGAACCAGCCAGGCTAAAGAGACATACCTATTGTCACCTTCTGGAATACCTTGGCTAGCCAGTATTTAAACAGACATCAAACTATAAGAGAAGGAAAATATCTTCAAAACTGTGTGCCATAAGTCTTGCCAAGACCAGCTTTTAAGACTTTCATAGATGACATTTGGGTTCAGACTCAGTGAAGTGGCTCTGAACTTTCTATTAAACCTGGGCCCTGGGTCTTCATCTCTTTCTGTTAATTAGTCTTAGTCTCTGAAGAATTATGATGTCTTGTGATGCCAGCACAGCTCTGAAAGGTCTAAGTTTGCCAGTTATCTCCTGTTTGCAGGGAGTTTATCAGTCCTCCAACACACTCATCTCAGGGAAGGATAGCATCCTTCATCAGGCTCTTCTGGAATCCATGTCCCTCAGTGTCCTGCTATTTGGCTATTTTTAAAGTGTCCAAATAGAAAAAATTAATCACTTATATTTTTCCAAGTGTATAAAAAATATTGCTCCTTTACCAGGAATATTATTAAGTATTGTGCTGCAAGTAGTATGAATGACTCCAGGAACAAAGTGTTAGATTCAGATAGGATTGCCAAGGTGCATGAATCATGCACTCAAGTTCAGATAAAATTTACAAAGGAATTCTCAGAGGATGAATCATTTTAGTAGAAAGTACATGAAGTGCAGCGGTTGACAGCTGGGGTTTTTTGCTTGTATTGTTGGTTTCCCATGTAATTTTCTTTATTTTTTGGGCAGGGGCAGTGAGGATTTATGAACATTATTCACTTCAGTATGATGTCTTCATACTTTGATTATTCAGGTTGCAAGTAATGTTTGCTGTATCTGCCATGAAGGTTTTTATTTAGCATTAGTCATATGCGCCAGCCTTGGAGAACTGAACATGCTCAATACACAGAACAATTTACTGAAAGAGCCATCAGTGAAACCCTGGTGGTTTGCCTATGGTTCTTCATGTCTAAATTGCAGGTTACCCTCATTTTCAGTTGAAGTCATATGAAAAACTGTTTTTCAAGGTCAGAATTTGACCTTTTATAAGAAATATGTTTATTACTTGTTGTGCAACTAGAACACTGGTCTGAGGCTCACTTTTTTTTTAATTGCACAAAGTGAGGAAATTTCAGGTTGTTATATGGCTAAAATCAGCCCCAGAGTAATTTCTAGCATTAGCAGTGAAGACAAAGGGACTTTGGAAGCCAATGTCACCAATACTGACCATTTCTGTGGAATGCTCTTAGGCTGAGTGGAAATGAGAAATAATTCAAAGTGGACATTATTCTGTTCTGACAATGTACTGTGTACATAGCCTCTCCTCCCCTGGCTGTCCTGCACTGACAATACAGGAGGATTTTAAATTGTGGTGGATAGGAGTGAGGAGAGGAGGAGAAAAAGATGAGCCAGATGCTTGCTTAAACCTACAGGAGTTATTTCAATAGATCTGCTTGACCAACCCATTAAAATAATAAAGCAAAAATATCTGCACTTTTGGCTAAGTATGTTTATTGGGATTTGCTGATAAATAGAAAGCAAAAGGCCTCATAAAGGGGAATAATCAATAAAAGTTAGGGACTCTGCTATATGCCAGAATGACAGCTGCATCCTAAGTACAGAACCAGGTTCTGTCAAAAAATTGTGCATCATAATAGATTGAAGGACCATCATACTGTGTAATGCCTGTTACAGCACTTAGTTTTGTCTATTTATATGAATAATTCAAGATTTTATAGAGTTTTAGGGGCTATTTTTTTCATTCAGTTTACTACCCTCTTAGGAGCTGATATTTTCTCTGGTAGCATGAGAGAAGAAGAAGGAACTATTCCCATTTACATCAGTAGGAGGTTTGTCCCATTGGATTTTACAGAACATGATTTTAATGTTGGAACTGATTTCTGTAAGTCATATGTTTTGTTCTTTGCACTTGATGATCATACTTCGCAGCTGATTAGCTAAAGTTTATTTTGAATAATTTGCAATTTTTGGAGGATAAAATTGGTGAATATTTTGCATTATATATGTATATCAATTTGTGTTACTTCTACAAAGCTGAACTGTATATTTCTAAATCATATTACTTGAGTATTTTGAATATACCAAAGTGCTAAAACAGAGCAGCAGGAAAGAGCTGATGATTGCCCATGAGCAGGAATTGCTTAGAGGCATTGAAGTATGGTACTTCTAGACAAAATAGGCAATATTTTCAGTCTTCTCACAGTTCGTCTTCCTGCTTTAACACATTGCATGTTATAATGTAATCTATGAGATAGAAACAATACCAGGAGTCCTAATTAAATTAAAAGCAATTACCCGTTGTGTAGATACGGCTTCCAATTGAGCAGCTGCAAGTTGATATTTTGTCATCCCCAGTTTATCTATATGCTCATGTGTGATTCTTTGTATCAGTTATTAATGACATTTTCTCAGTACTCATGAAGTGTTGTGGAAAACAGAAGAGGAAAAGGATGAATGGGAAAAGTGCTATAGGAAATTCAGACAGAAAATGAGTATATTTGCCACTGTAAATCCTCAACTGGGGTGCTGGTTCCTTGCTCACTTATTTTATGTTCTACTCAAAGAACAGAGTAGTTCTATCAGACTTATAGTCTGAAATAAATACTAGATTGTGCTTTTCTTCCCACCCCTCCTCATGTTTTTGGGGATCTAGCAGCAAATTTAAAAGACAGGATCTGACAAGTTAAGAATAAGAGCTTAGGTTCTTTGCAAGGCACTTCTGTCCTGGAAATGTCAAAATATCCTACATTAAACATAAATAGAATTTATGTGTTTAATATATAGATATAATCAACACACTTTTAAAGAGCTTTTACATGAGAGGAGAGGAGAGGAGAGGAGAGGAGAGGAGAGGAGAGGAGAGGAGAGGAGAGGAGAGGGAGAGGAGAGGAGAGGAGAGGAGAGGAGAGGAGAGGAGAGGAGAGGAGAGGAGAGGAGAGAGGAGAGGAGAGGAGAGGAGAGGAGAGGAGAGGAGAGGAGAGGAGAGGAGAGGAGAGGAGAGGAGAGGAGAGGAGAGGAGGAGAGGAGAGGAGAGGAGAGGAGAGGAGAGGAGAGGAGAGAACTTCACTGAAAATACACTGAAAAGTTCTTGGGTTTTCAATGTTGGAATGGATTTTTCACTTTCAGAAGTTTTTGGCTTTTAAGAAGACTTTCATGTGACAACAAAAGGAAGGTTTATTAGAGAAATAATATTTCACTAGAGTACTATTCAGTCTGATTTAGTGTCTCTTTCAGGTGCACGGTGCTGCTGTAACAGTGGGACACATCATTCTCCAACTGAGAATATTATGCAATTTCTTAAGAGTCTACACAGGGTGATGTCCATTTGAGTTACTCTTATCTTGCTGGCTTAGGCCTCCTATCAAATAGGAGCAATTATTCCCAATGCAGTCAAATTAAATTTTCATAACTACAAAGCTGCATTTTTCCTTGGGGCACAACCTGATGCCCATTTCTTCATTCCTCATTCCTTAATCCTCTATATTAAATCTAAACAAATCAATGTTTACTAACATTAATATTTTAACATACAGTACTTGCTCTGCTTCTGACATCTTGTGCCTTTTTTAGTAACACGATGAAGGCTCTCTGCAGCTTTTGCTTTCTGTCAAAGATCCCTTATTTGGTTTGCATTATTTTTAACTGGTCATTTCTTTATGTGTAGATGTGCACATACAAGTGCCTATTTTTCTGACACTTAAGTCACAAAAAATTCCTAATTAATAAGAGAAAACAAATTGCACCACTGAACAAAGGTCGTTTTATGGAAAGACTAAGGGAGCATTAAAAAACCCTTCTTCAATTTCTGCATTAATCAAGTGAATAAAATGAGTTCACTTCCCTGTAAAGAGACAATCAGTTACTTCTTGGTCCTCAGATTTACCAGCACAGGTCCATGCACTTTTACAAAAGCACCTCTCTGTCTAGAGACTGAAGGCAAGATCTTGTCAAACCATATCAGGAGCAAATCTGCTGCTTGTGAATCTGCTTCCCACATACAATGATCCCACAACTGTTCTCGTAGTCACAGCCCCCCGATTCCCACCCTGAAACTGCTTCATATTCCTATTAGCTGTCTTCCAAATACCTAATTACAGTATTTGAATGACTACTCAATACCCTGGAACTAGTGTTTGTCTGTATGTGATATAAAGCAAATTAATGGATAGGAACACAAATCAATTAAAAAATAATTAAAATGGTATTCTATTTCCTTTCTTCTTTCCTTCACTCCCATTCTTCCCATTCATTTTGTGATTTTTCTGCCTATATCTATACCATAAGTCCCCCTGCATTATTTCTCTGTCCCTAGTGAAGTTTGAATCTCCTTTCCATTTAGTATCAGCAAATGTAATTACAGGCTAGTTACTTTCATTTCCAACTCATTAATGAAAATGTTAAATAAGACTGGACCTAAAGTACCTTCCTAGAAATCCACCAGATAATGTTTCCAATTTCTACACGGTCACTCTCTTCCCAGAAAGATTTTCAGAAATATTGACATCACCTCTTTACTTAGTTGGTGGGAAGTATCTGCATGATCATCCAGATCCCTCCAGGACTAAGTATAATCTCTCTCATTGCCTTGAGTTTCTTGCCAGCTCATCAACTAGCAAAGCCAGGCTTGAAAACTGAGATCCTTGGCACACAGCAACTGTTAGTTTAAGGGCTTACTTCCTCTGCTGAAGATGAGGAGATGGGGATAGAAAGAAAACAATCTTTATTTAAGTACTGGTTTTAGTACTACCAGAGGTTTACCTATGGCTAGGAGTATAAACTTGAAAGTAGAATTCTGTAGGCTGTGTCCATCAGAAATGAAAGAAAAAATGTCAGATAATTACCAAACTAACATCAGCAGCCACATTTTTTCTGCCTTTTTATTATTAGAAAAAGTTAAGTCCTGATATTGAGTTCATTTGTTGTGTTTTCTGGCACACACTGGATGTTTGTATGCCTGCTGGGCTGGAATCCTGATGCTGGAAAAAATAATGTGTGCTGCAATTTCTAGCTAGCTACTGGGCTCTTTCCTGCACTTAGCTTCAAAGATTTTTTAAAACATATTTTTCTGCACCACAGCTCAGAGTTGCTAAATCCAGAAATTGAAACATTCTAGGAACCAAATCATTTGGGGGAAAATCAAAGCTTTTGGAACATTGCCCTAGGATTTTGAAGATAGCAGTTAATAGTAAAAATGTTCAATATTTTTAAGGAAATCCCAATTATAAAAGGCTGCACCATTCAAATCCATGATTCAGGAATAGAATGAATGCTGTATGTCTAACAGTGAAGGAAATGCATGCCTGTGTTGTGAAGGCAGGAATTAGCAAACAAGAGGAAACCCCTTGCATTTTATGTCTCTTCTGCATTTCTATTTACATGCTGTGAGCAGTTGTGTGTGAATCCAAAGATGAAGCTTATTTAGTGCTTCAGGTTAGTCTCTATAATAGGTCTGACAACAACTATAAGACACTATCCAATTTATGTAATTTGTACTTAAATACTGGTGCTGTTTTCCAAATGGAAAGGAAAAGGATTAGAGGAGATAGGAGTTTAAATGGTGGTGTTCAGGCTCCTTTCCCCCCTCTACTGGAGTCCCTAACACTTGATTTGTGCAATGACATTTTAAAGTTGAGGTGTAAGCTTGCAGAGGTTGTAGTTACATTACTTGTATCTGCCATAAATGTGTGTCCTCTGCGAAAGGGCTTTTCAGGACAGTGGGCTCAGAGATGATCAGATGATCTCTTGAATTAGTCCTCAGCAGTATCCAGCTCTCTGAAGAGCTGTGTAAATGCTATTGCCAGCACTGTGAGACTGAGGATACAGGGAAGGACAACATGAATTAATGGCAACACAAATTTCCATCAGAGTATTATGACTATAAAACTGTGGTCAGAGACAAAAAACCCCTGACAATACCAGACCTTTTAAACTTTTCCTAATGCTCCCAAATCCCAAAGCTACAGTATCCTCAGGATTTCAAAGATAGCAATAGTGTAGCCTGAAGGCCCTATGATTTTAGGAAGATTACTAGTGGTCCCCAGGGAAAAATCTATAGTCAAAGTCAGTAGAACCACTGGGCAAAGCTGATTGAAGAGCCTGGGGAATTGAAAAAGTGTAAAAAAGTAATAGTAGGGTAGTCTGAGGGCTCTACCAACAAAAGGGACCTCTATCTTCACCATTTATATTTTAGAAGCCTTGTATAGAAAATTCTTCAAAGTTTCTTTAAAATGTGAAAAAATCTGCTTAATTTACTATTATTTCATATAATATTTGAAAAATGAGAGTAATCATTCAGAAGAATCTGGATTTAGAGACCATGAGCTATTGAACACTGGAGCAGTGATGATGCACACATATGCTTGAGAGAGTGTATGTTAAATAACAATGCTTTGCATATGGGACTTAAAGTTGTTATGTGTAGAACAGAATGTCTTTACAGTAGTTGAATACTTTCTTTATAAAGCAAAATAATATTTCCATCAATCTGGCTTCTTAATACTTGTGTTTAAATGGTAAAGCTCCATGTATTTTCCCCAATACATTTTTTAAACATATGGTTCACCTAATCTGTGGTTTTGCTAACTTCAAACAGAGGCTCATACTCAGTTATCTGATGTTAGGTACCTGACTGTGGTGTCTATATGAGGGGCCTCCACTTTCTGTGAAGTCAGAGAATAAGGCTAGATATTTCCATAGGATGACCTAGGACTGCATTTCTCCAGTGAATGCAAAGACACCTTAGAGTGATTCCAGCTTCTGCAGCCTTAGTGAAAATCTGCATGAGTTGATATAAAACATAGTAATAAGGATGGATATTGTCATATTTGCCTTTCTGTAGATCTCACAGAGTATCCAATGACAATGGTTAAAACTTGTGACAGAGTCCTCATTTTAGAGTCTGCTTCATTATTTTCCTAGTATCACTTTTCTGTATAAAGTGTTTTTTTATTATTCATGTCAGCAGGAGACAAGAGTTTTCAAAATGTGTTCTTCATGAAGGTGTGCTTTTCTTTACATTCTGATGTTGGCCTGAAAATCATTTGTGTTTTACTGTTATTTTCATTTTAAATGTAAGAGCAGAGAAGAGATTTCTTCTCTATCTAAAGATTTATCTGACACAGCATCAGATGAATTAACTACAGAATTTGAAGCAAAAGCACTTTGACAATGCTGTGCCTGCTCAAAGCATCAGATCAAGGAGACAACGTGGGAAGGCATGTGCCCCAGCACAGCCAGATCCATTGGGATTATGGCTGCCCCGTGTGGGGAAAGCCACTCAGTACTTCAGGCACTGCTTGTACAAACTTGCTGCTTAAGAAATAAACTTAGTGCATTTGTTGCCCTGGCTTTGGTGTTTGCTTGCCAAGAGCTGCAGTTATGTAGTGTTTACAGCAGCAGAGCAGTACAGTCCCCTTTATCTGATCCTTTTTCTTTTCCCTGGCATATTGATATGACTTATTCCCTCTTCAGAAATGTCTTTGAAGTACAACCAGGTTATGATAAAATAATGAGAGGTAGTGGGTTACATTTTCAAACTTTAGATGTACAAAATCTTTCTGACAGGATATTTTTGTTTCAGAAAGCAAAAGATTTTACCAATAAGGAAACACTCCACAGAAAATATCTGGAGTTTGTAGACTTTCTGTTGGGTGTAAAATAATCTACTGTGGTAAACAGTAAGTTTTCATGTAGTACCACAGGGTTTTTCTGTGCTCCCCAGCTCCCTACCAGGGTTTACCTGAGCTCAGTATAAGGGGAATCATTATATCCTACAGTCCAGGTGGTTGTAATATACAAAAAGTCTTTAGTGGATTCTTTATTCTGGAGATTTCTTCCATGCCAAGCCATATCTTCTGCACAATGCTGTATAAAATATAGTGTTTGATTTTGTTTAGTTTACCAGCTGCACATTTTCTAAATGTTTCAAAGATGGTTAGGGTGTTTTTGGTTTTGTTGGTTGGATTTTTCCTTTTTTTTTTTTTTCCTTTTAAAATAAGACATGTATGTGAAGCTGGATTTCTAAAAACTCTGTACTGGCTTAAGTTGTTGATAAGGATAATACTAAGAGGCTTCAAAATATTTTTCACGGTTCCATGTATTATGCAGTGAACCTAAGATGCACTGCAATACTCATGTTTCCCACTCAATATTATGTGCTTTTATTTCTCCTTACACTTAGTTTGCCTTTGGGAAACAGGTTCTTGCCAGTTTGTTGTTGCCTTAAATGCTGAAAGATATGTTAGTGGTGCAAGACTATGACTTTAAGCCTTGGAGATGTTGCTTTCATGGTGATATGATTGCTGCAAATTCCTTTTGCTTGTGTTATTCCCAGGTAACTTATGCTGATAAAGTTATCTTCTGCTATCCAAGAGTTGCATCACTGTTTCAGTGGCTTCATTTTTTTGTAATATCTTCTCTGTTTTGTGGGCTCTTTTATGTTTTGTGAATCAGAAGTTATTTCAAGAACAGCAGTTCAAGAAGCAATAAAATTCATGGTTTCATAACATACTCATCTCAGCCTTTTCAGAATTGAAAGTGTCAATGCTCTATGGTTTCTACCTAAAACACACACAGAAAAAAACCCCAGGCAGTCATTTCAGACATTTCAACCATATGCAAGAAAACTTACAGTGGGTATTCAACACTGATATCTTCAAAGTTATGAGTGCTTCTTTCTGGATTCGTGTTACCTGCTTGCTACACATTAGCTAATAAGTGCTGCAGATGTGATCTGTGCTTCAAAACTGATTCCAACAAAGAAATCAGGTGTTTATCCTATTTAGCATTTCAGCATAAAGTGAATATGTCAACTTTAGTAGTTCCAACATCTTAATTCTAGTTTGTAATATGCTCAGAAAGAGACCTGCTCTGTATTTCCAAAATAGAATATGCATATGAAGATTAAAATGAGTATGATTTTTCTTCTCAACACAAAACAAACTAATTACTCTTCACTTGAGAGAAAGAAATGACACACAAATTTTCTAACCTCACTGACCAGATTGCTGATGAAACCTCCCTTGCACTCTAGCACTTTCTTTATCACATTTATGACATGTTCAGAAGCAAAGACCAAGTGTTATTAGTAGAAAAGGAATGATTAATTTTTTTGCAAGTTGAAGTGTTAATATTTAATTGTGACCTTTGTAGAAATACTATGGTTAAAATTGAAAAGTTAATAAAACTTCTATTTGAAATAACAGCAGATGGCCATGTAGTGAATACAAGCTTAAAATCACTCTTGGGGCTCTATTATGTTCACAAACTCCCTCAGCTATCAATTCCTGAGTATGTTGCTGATGAGAGAAAAACTGAACTCCTGTTTCATGTAGTGCACCTTTAGCTGAGTATCATCTGACTTGAAGGGTTATAGACAGCTCTGATTTCTAAACAAATCCCCAGCAGAGAGGCCTGGCATATTCAGCTGAAAGGTATTCTACTAACATTACTGTGGGGCTTTTTTCCATGAAAATTTTCATTAATATAGTACATATTAAAAAGTCACATGATAGTAAGAGAAACATTTTTTTTCCCTAGAGTATTACTTCTGAAACTATGACAGTGTTGAACCAACTCATCTTGTACAAAAATGGAGGTGAGATACATGAGACAAAATATTCAGTGAAAGAAAAACTCATGTCTGATACCTTGGAACTTGGACAGTGAGCCCAGTTTCTGAGAAAATGGAAAGGCAAAAGCAGAAAGAAAGGTAGCTGGATAAACGCTGTAGAGGAGAAAATGCAGCAGACCCAGAGAAAAAAACAGGTGATATAGCTGAGATATGCAGAAAGCACACACTCCTTTCTATTTTTGTGTCTTCTTTTTGAATAGCTCAAACCTTACTGACTCTCGTTGAATTTTTACTGGCTTCTTTGACCTAGTTCCAGATATCCACAGGAGGACTTTTACTTTTCGTCAAAGGCCAACAATGCAAGTGGCAAATTGTTATTCTTTATTTCATTTCCTTCCTCATCTGCAGGCAGGTATTTTTAACCTTTATTACATTTTCCTGTTTTACTTCCAAGGCTATGCTAGATTCTTTGGTGCAAAAGATAGGAATGGAAAACATATTGGAACATGTCTTTCTAATAATATTGCACCAAATTTTTCTTTTTATCTCTTGCTGATTTTTTCTGATAAATGTATAAAAAACTAGCCAAAAAGATGGTACAGAGTTTTCTAATATCAATACAATTAAAATACAATTGTTGCAATTTTACATTACAATGGAAAGACACATGCACAGAATAGTGGCTAGCAAAAGTGTTGTCTTCCAATAGTGTCTGAAATAGACTTTAGGGAGCTCCTCAAGTTCATACTTGAATGGATATTTTAACAAAATAATAATTTAACCCCTAATGGCTTGACACAATGTTTTGACTATCCAGCAAATGGAGCTTGGTCTGACAGTAGTATAGGGTGTAAGGACAGAAGAGGATGTCAGCAGAGTGTATGTGCACATGGGGCATCTGCCCTAAGTGCTCCCATCCTGCAGCATATGGTGAGGCAGAGGTGGCCTAAGCTATAAGCTCTCTTAACTTATTTTTGTAAAGGTAAAAAGTTCTGCTTTATTTCCTCCCTATGTTGGGACAACCCCTTCATTTTTATTGGCTCCTCTGTTAAAACCACCCACTGAAAAAACAGTAAAGGATTAGCAGGGGCAGACCTTAGGAAAGAAAAGGGGATGAGAGGAAAGCACATCATCAGCTAAGCCATGTAGAGAGCCTTCTGCAGATCGACCCATGGGACAGCCTTAGTTATCCAGCAGATCCTGAAACCTGCCAGAGGAGATCACAGATCCATTCTTAACTTTTAACTCTTCAGGATGCTTCAATGCATTTGGTTCCAATCATAAATGACAAAGATAATCAAAAAGTAATGTTTGCAAATGTCTCAGATTATCACTGTGTCTGGGGCACATAGAATATGACAGAACAACAGAGAGATAAAGGAAGGGCTGGGAAAGTAAAGCATTATGTATGGGAGTTTTGCTAAACCTTTTAATTTTAGTCACCAGGATCTTTTACGAATATTTCAGGACCAAAAAACTTTTCAGATGTTCTCAGGGATCTTAGGGACCAATAGTTGATCAGTGTTCAGCAAACACATACAAGAAACCTGTGTATAGCTGGAAAACTGAAGAATTTATCAGCATTTATGCTCACTGTAAAGAGGTTTCAATGCTAGAACCTTTGTGGAAAATGCCTTAGAGAGTCTGCTTGAAC
Source organism: Luscinia megarhynchos (assembly GCA_034336665.1). NCBI lineage: Eukaryota > Metazoa > Chordata > Aves > Passeriformes > Muscicapidae > Luscinia > Luscinia megarhynchos. Next base: position 82,792,475 of record JAPFBE010000002.1, read on the forward strand.
TCAAAATTTCAGAAAATCTGTTGATATGATATTATGTATATATATAGGTATTCTCTAATTTATATATTCTAAAATAATAAATATTAAAAATAATTAAAAAATCAGATGGGCGATGAATGTATACGGATACCTATTATGAAGAAACTGGACCACAAAAGTTTTGACCTTCTGTTTACAGAGCATGACTTATCACATGGATCTTCCTCCATGTCTTTGAAAAACTTTGTAAATAAGATGCTGATTTTTAAAACAGTCTCCTGAATGCTCTGTGAGTCTGATGTCCCAGCTGGGAAGCTGCATGGAAATTATCATAAAATAAATTAATCAGCAAACAATTTGACCAATATAGAAAGAAGTGTTAATATGGGTTTTGCACAGGGAACTTATGTCTCAGGTAATCTATTTGAAAGACTCGTTGAGCATGTGCACACAAGGATGAGACAAGAGATACAGTGTTCTGACATTTCAGAGGCTTCACCAGTCTTCACCTTGCTTGTGATCAGTTTAGTGAGAGCAGATAAATATCTAGCACAGATAAATGTCTTCTTAAAAGATAGCAGAAGAAAGGTAGGAGTAAATGGTCGTTAAGAGAGGCAAAGTAGTGCACCCTACAGAGCCCTGTGCTAAGGCTTGTTCTATTCAGCATATTTGTACAGGATCTAGAAAAGGTGGTAGAGACTGATAAAGCTTGATGATGTTAAATTATTCAGTGTAGTAAAAATGAAAGCTGGTTCTGAAGAGCTGTGGAAGAATCTTACAGTATTGAGTAATTGGGCAGTAAAATGGGAGATGAAATTCAGTGCTAATAAATGCAGAGTAATGCAGTTGGAGAAAAACAAGCTTAATTTTACAAACATGGTATTAAGCTCTGAGCTGTTACCACATAGTAAAGAAATCCCAAAGTCATAATAGGTAATTCTAAGAAAATATTAGCATAACACACAGTAGCTGTTGAAAACAAACAAATTAACAAAACCAAAATAGAATACAAGGAATTATTAGGAAACGACCAGGGCACAAACAAAGTGCAACAGTAAATCCAAGTGACCTCTGGATGGTTTTGATGCTCATCTCAAGAAGAATTGAGAAATTTGCATGCATTTGATGTTCTCCTTTTATCTATGTAGATCTGAACACGTACCCTCTGTTGCAGTGTCTGGACCTTAGAGAATCAGAAATGGGAGTTTTTGCAGTACATCCTTTTGAATTTTTTTCACTGTGCAGGACTGCTTGCATGTATGTATGTAAACCTTCAGAGCAGCCTTGGTGTGAATGTAAAAGCCTAGTTCAATGAAAGCAGTGCCAAGATAAGCATCAATGAGCAGGCTCACCAAGATACATGAACTGTGCATGGATGGATTTCAGAAAAGATTTCAGCTGCTGATGATTGAGTGGATTTCAAAGGAAACATTGAAATGAGGCAACACGACTACAAGGGCAGGTGAAGAAGTGATACAAAATGAGAAGATGTTTTATGTGCTGAAACAGCAGCAGAAGTCAATAGAAGCAGCTTGTCTGGTTGTTCGGATGCTGATTTGAGAAGTGTGTTGACAGGGTTGGCTTTCAAACAGTCTTTGAAGGGGAGGTGATGGTTCTAGTTTAAGGCAGGGTGACCTGAATGAAAAAAAAATCATGAAAAATACCTAAAATTATTCACTCAAGCCTAATTATGTATTAGAACAGTGTCCAAAAGCTGTCCCTTTTGAACAGAAAACTAGGCTAATGTTTTAAAATAACCGGAGGGTGGGCGATGGTTGAGCTCTGGAGGCCAGGGTGGATATTCTGCTTCTTCACCCAGAGAAGGCTGTTTCTAGAGCCCAGAGAGTCCTGATGGCAAAAAAAGAGTTAGCAGGGAGGTGTGCAATAGGTGAGAGGGAAAAATCAGCACAGCATCTGTGGTTTACAGAGATTTTACTCTTAGATGGAAAGAAAATACTGAGCATGATGAGAAACTGAGAAGTTGTAGACGAGAACCAGTGACTATAGGAATTCCAGGGGCTGGAATTCCAGCTTTTTAATCTTGTGTTTCCTTTTAAAAAGTATTATTAAACAACATCCCTTTTGTAAAACAAAATAAAGAAGTCCAGCTGCAAGAATACAAAGGTTCAAAACCAAAAAAAACAACTGAGTGGCAAAAGAACATGAAAGTAATTGCCTGGGAGGAAGGTGTTTGCAGTGTGTGAAGGGGAGTTGTCTGGTCACCCAAGCTGCCAGCTTTTCTGTAGGAAGCTGAGGGGGATGACAAATGCATCGAAGGCAAAGAGGGGCTGGCAAAAAACTGGAAGCCTGTCTCATTTTCTTTCCATCTTAATGAAGACCTTGGCTCTTTTCTTTTCTATCTCAAATCTTCAGGTGCTCCTACCTTGTCCTCTATCTTACCAGCTGCCTTTGTGAATCATTCTCCTTTCTGACCTCAGTGTTTTCCTTAGCCTAGGTCCTGCCCTCCTATGGCACAGTCCATTCATTTTTGTAACATTTCTTCCCTTCTTTCAGCAAGTTACTTCCTTTCAGATCTCTCTTCTGCCTTACTTGTTTCCCCAACTACTCTTTGCCATGAGATAAACACAGAAGAAGAGACACTGAGCCAATTAACAACAAAAAACCACAATTTGGGCAAGTCCTTTGCAAATAAAGGTTTCCAACCCCTGACATTTTTAAATTACAAACCCACCATAGAATGTAAGTCCAAATCCTTCCTGTGACTGCTCAAATAAAGGTCTTAGCCCTTGGAGTCACTGTCACTTTTCTTCAGACTTCAAAACAGGATTGGCAGCCCTGCCTTTTTCCTCAGTGAGCCCCCAAGCACTACCACACTTGTGCAGGGTTTCTTCCCACAGCTATGAGCATGTTGACCCAACAGCTGTAATTTTCTAAAAACAAAACTGTAGAATAGTCAATAGATATTTGTTGACAATCTTCTGCACTTAGATATTTGAAGCTTTCTGAAAAACCTGTTTTGACGAAGGCTCCTTTACAATTGCACTTGTTTCAGAAGAAAAAAAGTAAGCCAGTTTTTCCTTTTGAGATCATCTCTGATTTTTATGATCTCCTAATTACAATATGTACAAAAGAATTTCACATATGTTTACAAAACAGACATCTAAGGTACTTTTGCAATTACGAAGTCTGCCATTAAATTAGTGTTTCACGTGTTTATGTTTTAATTATTAACTGTGGCAGAACGTAGCTAAAGCAGAAAACATGTAATTTCTATGATAATAACTGAACACAATTAGCTAAATATCTTTCTATAAACAAAATGTGGTTTTCATTTGGATTCTTTCCTTGTATTAGTTGCATTTAGGGCAACCCAAAGAGCCTGGGATGCTCCCTCTTCACTGTGGGGGTTGTATGGCATTTTATATTTTGGAATCTACTGTGCTAAAAGTGTTTATTTACATTGTCATGATTTAACCCCAGCCAGCCACCAAGTATCTCAGAGCTGCTCACTCACCTCCCTACCAGCCAGACAGGAGAGAGAGTCTGAGGATAAAAGCTGGAAAACTTGTGGACTGAGATAAAGACTGCTTAACAGGGAAAGCAAAAAAACATGCACACAAGCAAAGTAAAACAAAGAATGGATTTACTGCTTCCCATGGGCAGGCAGGTGTTCAGCCATCTCCAGGAGAGCAGGGCCCCATCACATGCAGTGGTTACAAGAGCAGACAAATGCCATCACTCCAAACATCCCCCCTTCCTCCTTATTCCACTCACTTTATATACTGAACATGACATCATATGGTCTGCAAAATCCCTTTGTTCAGTTGGGCTCAGTTCTCCCAGATTTCTGGTGTCCTCCCAGTTTCTCATGCACACTTAGTCTCCTCACCAGTGTGGCAGTAGGAAAAGCAAAGAAGACCTTGGCTCTGTGTAAGCTCTGCTCAGCAATTAAAAAAACCTCAATCTCCACATTGACCCCATGTTCAGCACAAACCCAAAACACAGCTCCACAGCAGTCACTGTGAAAAAAAAAAATTATCCCTGTCAAAACCAGCACATAATGTAACTTCATGTAAGATCATGTGGGACGATGTAAGATTTTCATATAGAACTTGTCTCCTACTTATCCATACATTATTGTCTGTAAGTGGCTTCTTTGTACTTTTCTGATGCACCAATGGCCCAAATGTCTATTAACAGTAGACATGTAGTCTACTATTAAACTGAACTAGTAGCCAGTTTTGTGCTCATGGTTCCTACACAAGTTTCCTCTCCTCATCTGTGTAGTCCTAATAATTTCAGAATACACTTGATTATTGATCCTGACTTTACTGTTGTCTATTTTTTTTCCATTTTTTTTCTCAGATTTTCACCTGTTCAGATTATTTCTTCTTCATTGTTGTTATTGGAACCTGTGATATTTCTTAATGAGAGTCTCATTTTATTGAACTTTCTAAAAACTTCAATATAGAATGCTGAATGTAAGGTGTTCTACAAAAGGTGAGTAGTGCATCTGAAAAATCTATTTTCTAAATACATTTACCTTCCTATCAGTATGAAAATTACGCATTTTCAATTCTTTGTTGAGAGGCAGTTTAGCCATCAAGAGTTTCTTCACTGAGGGCAGCAAAAAACAATCATTTCTTCAGGCACCTGGAAGATAAAGGTAAAAATCTAGGTTAACATTCCTAGTCCTGGTGAAACAATACAACAGACTAAATCCTTAGTCTATGCGAAGGGGTCTAATACTGGATTTCACTTAAGTAATAATTTTCCTTCTCTGGCCTAACAAAAATATTGCATGCAAGTTCCTGAGAGGTTTCCCCATGGGCTGTCTCTCACAGAATGGAGGGAAGCATTACTGTAACTCCTGAAAGCTGCTTCCATGGTCTGTGAGCTGGGTGACAGCTGACAAATCTTGAAAATTTTCTGACAGTTTATCTAGTTACATGAGTTGCTCAGATTACAGTGCTCCTTACAGCCCTTGCAGCCCTGCTCTTGCAGCTTCTGGAGATAGCCTAGCCTCAATTTCCATACAGCTTTATTCCATTGCTCTAGGTGGTGAGACTTGATGCCTGCTTTGGAAAAGCTGTCTTCACAGATTATTCAAAAAGGCTGTAAGAACAAACTCCTGACCAGGGAGAGGGCTCTGGGCTCCTCTGGAGTGTCACCTCTTAGGCAGCCCCTTGAAGGCTCACTCCATTTCCCACCTGGCACCGACTTCAGGCCTCTAAGTTGTGTTATTCTCATGTACTCCATGGCCTGACCTCCTTCCCTGCTGTTAGAGATTCCTACAGCTTGGATTACCTGCAAGTGAAAGAAGTGAAGGACCCTTTTAACCTCAGGGCAGGAATCCAGCAGGAGGTGCAGGAGGCAGCAGGCTCCAGCAGACCCCTCACACAGAATGCCAGAATGCTGGATCCACAGGGCACTGAGCTCTTGTATAACTGGTGAAATGGAAACATCTGTGGGTTGCAGCTGCTTTGTCTTAGGGGGAGGGAACTAGAGTTATCTTCACCCCGACTCATTATTTCGTTTTAAAGGAAGATACCACATATTAAGAATTGATTAGGTCACTTTTTAATTATTTTCTGATTCATGAAAGGAAAATGAAAGAAATATTTGACTAAAAATGTCTCCTGGTGAAGACTTCCTTGCATGATACATACAATCATTTCAATAAGAGGCTGTACACATAGCAAAGAAACCCAGAATTTCACAATCTTGGTCCTTCTGAAAGATAGGATTAAACTGAACCTTCACACAGGCAAACATCATTTCTTCATGGGACTCTCACCTATTTCTACCACAGCTGAATTTGATTCAAATTGCTTAACACTATTTTCCTTAAATATTCATTTTTCAGGAAAAGGGTTTATATAACCTGTCACCTTATATTATAACTGATGTAAAAAGTTTGTAACTGCAACCCTAAATGTTTTATCACCTGTCAGACATTTCACTGATAATAAAAAGTAACATCCTTTAAATTAATTAGTCATGATTAGGACTTCAAGCCCACAGGCCACTTCATTATGCAAAAATTATAAGTTAGCTATTTAAATTACCATTAAATTGATTCTTATGTTAATTGATATCTCACAACCCCTGTTTTTAATTTCTATAGGCTCTTATTAAGGTTTAATGCAAGTAACTAAAATATTTTAACTAATCTTTTAAATAAAGATACTGAAAAATTATGATAAATAATCTTCTCTACTTATGATTTATGGTAAAAACAGGAATTACTTTAATAAAATGTATCAGACATCACTCATGCAACCATATTAGCATGCAAAGTGTTATGATTTTCTATTCTACCATTCAGCAGAAGAAGAATGTTCCTTCTGCACACGTGCAGCAGAGATCTTCTGAGATATGCAATGATTTGCAGAGATATTGAAAGGAAGAACTTGGATCATAGAATACAATCAAACCAGTAATGTGGAATTCTAATAGTGGAGATGGGTATTCAAATTCATGTAAGTCACATGTTAATACTTAGACCAGATACATCTCGGATTGGCAAGGGCTCTTTGCCTTGTCTGTGACAAAGTAACAGATTTCTTGGAAAATGTGTGATTTTTTCCTCAAGTTAGGGCCTGCTAACACAATAGCAGAACAGATTTACTCGTTTCTCCAAACTGTTTCTCTTTCTTAGTATGCTGTTAAACCATACTGAAGTTTGGGGAGCTCAGTTTATTGACCTTTCTTTTTTGTTTTCCAGTATTTGCAATGAAATCTCATCTGCTATTCAGTTTCTTTCCTGATTATTAGCTTTCTGAATAATGTAACACACATAAGAAATAGAGATATAGGTTTACATCCCAGCAGTGTTACTGGAAATGACTGTGTTGTCAGTGATTCAAGCTGAGACAGTGCTCCTCCCTTGGTCCTTCCTGGAGACTTCAGAGCCCCTATGATGAACAACATAGGCTAGATGTAAAAAGGAATAAAAGAACATCCTTTATGTCTCAAATAGCCTCAAAGTTCTTGTTCATATCTCCTTCAAACTTCATTCTTGTTCCAAGGCATGCAGAAGGTGCTTTTGTAGTCTTGCAATTGAAAACCTGTGGGCTCTGACAAAACTCACAGTGCATCAGGCATTTTCCATTAAAAACCCATCACAAAGAAAAAAGTTCCAGGACTCCCAGCTGCCAGGTGAGGGCCCTGGGACATCTTGAGCCAAGAGTTCTGCACCACAGAGGTGGCTGAGCTCCTGTGGAGGAAGCAAGTCATGAGAGAGCAGAGCACTTGGCCTGGTGTCTGTGAGTGCATCTTGGAGCAAACAGAAGGAGCCATATCTTTAACTGCCTTCTCTGAAACAAGTGCAGCTTTGATAGCAGCCTATGTTTTAAAAACTTGATACTTCATTTGTCAATACCATGCATAGATCATTAAAAATTTTAAATACACCAGAGATGATAAAAATACTAAACATAGCTAAACTCTGAAGATTTTCAGATAAACTCCAGATATTTTCAATTTTTCTTAGAGATGGTGCATTTTATGCCTCTTACTAGAGCTGTGAGAGGTGCACTCCCAAAGGCTGGTGGGTCCAGAATTCTCTGAATCACCACTGGACAATTCAACTGATGATATTTATTCATCTTTCAGCTGACAGCACCCTACCTGAACTATTTGTTCTCAACAGACAACTTTTATTAATGGGACTTCCACTTTACATTGTTTTAACAGAAGAAAACAAAATAATATTTTCCTCTAAATTGCTAAATACTATAATACTTTCAGGCAAAAAGAAACAAGTGCTTCAGATGGGATCAAGGCTCATATATTTAACAGTTTAACAACGCCTGTCATAATTCCCCTTAGTCTATTAGTGAAAGAGAAAAAAACATAAATTAACTTGACCAGAGGATGTTTTAACTTCATTGCCTTAGATCACATTGCACTGTTGTGTGTTAATGGCTTTTTTTGAGGAATGATATGTGAATAGATTAATCTTGCTGTAAGTAACAAGGGTTCCTTGGAAGAGCAGTAGAGTACATTTAAAATGTTAAAATCAGTCTCTAATATGATAGAGGTATAACCTATGGAAATGGATCACTTTCCACCTTTATTTCTTTATTTTATATTTGTGGTATTCTTTTCTATTCATACTCTAAGAATACATTATAAGTTATAGCAGCATCTGGGGCACCACCTAATAAGAATGGATAATTACTTGCCTTGTAAACTTTCATTTCTGAGTTTTAAAGCCCAATAGTAAAAAAATCTTCCAAATAAACAGTGTTTTGAAACTTGGCATCCAGAGCTTCAAGGATTTAGTTTGGGATTGATATGAAGTTATAAAATAAATTTTCAAAGATAAAAGCTCTGCTGGTTTGTTTTTTTTTCTATTAAGCTTTTTTTTTTTTAGTGGCTATGTAACGAAAAGTGTTGCCATGTAAGCTGGATAATTTGGCAAGGAAGTTGCTCATAATATATTGTAATTACTTTTAGCACTATATATAAGGGTCTTTTTCAAATTGCCAAGACCTTTTAGTTGGAAAAAGGTTCTCAACACAGGCGTATTCAGGTGAATTCTTTCTTAGCATAATCTGTCATTTCATTTCATAAAATACACTTTTGGGTACCTACTGCTTAAATGTGCTCAAAACTTCCTAAATACATTCCCAAATTTCTTTACTAGAAATTAGGCAACTATCAGATTTTGCAGGTATAGCAACAGCAAGTCAAGCTACAACAAATTAGGGCAAGATTGTTACTACCCTAGCTTGGATTTCCAAAATGCAGATAGATCAATACAAATTTTTAACATTAATGCTACACTTTTCAAGAGACACATCAAAGCTTCTTTACAGAATCATCACTGAACTGTGGAAACATGGAATGGATGGAGTTGGAAAGGCCCTTAAATATCACCTACTTCCAACCTCCCATCCATGGACCAGGACACCTTCCACTGGACCAGATTGCTCAAAGCCCCATCCAACCTGGCCTTGGGGTGGGACAGCCCCAGCTTCTCCAGGCAGCCCTGTGCCTCACCATCCTCATAATAAAGAATTTCTTCCTAATTTCTAATCAAAACATACACCCTTACAATCTGAAGCCACCCTCTGCCTTGTCTTATCACTGTTTGTTTTTGCAAACAGCTCCTCTTCAGCACTCTTTTAGCTCCCTCCAGGTCCTGAAAGGCTGCAATAATGTCTACACAGAGCCTTTTATTCTTCAGGTTGAAAAACCACAATGCTCTCAGCTCTCAGGCAGAAGTGCTCCAGCCCTGTAATCATCTTCATGACCCTTCTCTGGACTCACTCCAGGAAGTCCATGTCCCCCTTATGGCAGAATCCCCAGATCTGGACACAGAACTCCAGGAAATGGACACAGAACTCCAGGTGGGCTTTCATGGGGGAGGAGTGGAGGGCGAGAATCACCTCCATCACTCTGCCATGCAGCTCAGGATACAGTTGGTTTTCTGGGCTGCAAGTGCACATTGATGGCTGGTGTTGAGCTTCTTATCAATCAACACTCTCAAATCCTTCTCCTCAGTGCTGATCTCAATCCAATCTCTGCCCAGCCTGTGTTTGAGCTTGGGTAACCCTGACCTGCATGCACTTGGCCTTGCTGAACTTCATGAGATTCACACAGGCTCATCTCTCAGGCTTGTCAAAGTCCTTCTGGATGGCATTCCTTCCCTCCAGCATGTCAACCACACCACACAGCTTGGTGACATCAGCAAACTTGCTGAGGCTCCACTCAATCCCACTGTCCTTGTCACCAACAGAGACAGATATTAAACAATGGCATGATCTTGCCTGTTGCAGAGGTAGGAGACTGGCCTGTATTCCCTGGGTCTTTTCTTTTTTCCTGTTTTAAAAAGGGGAACTGCTTCCACTTCTTCAGTCGGTGGGAATGTCAATGGACTTCCAATGCTTCTCAAATATTTGTAGTTTGATTTGTAGTTAAGGAAAGTTTCACCATCTTTAATTTATGATTAGGTAAGCAGCATAGAAAAAAGCCCAAGTTGCTGGCCATTGTCATACCAGGAGAAAAGAAGGGTTCTTCAAAGTAGTAACTCTGATGTTAAAATAGTTTTGGACGATAGATTGCCCACAGTTCCTAGAAAAAATGTCCTGTATACTGAGCTAGAATGAGAAGGACTTGTGTTTTTTAAGGGTCCTTCTCCCTCACTCCACTTCCCCAAATCCCTTTGACTCCTATGTACTGCTGGATGTAGATCTATACACAGAAAGAGATAAAAACTCTGCTGTCTTTCCAAAGTCTGATCCTGCTCAGATATCTGGATTACTGGTCCTTACCCCAAGTTCAGTATATTCATCTGGATTAGATTCTTTCAAAATATTCTTCCCCTCATCTTTATACTGTTCAGTATGGGATTTGTTTTACCCTGTTTGGTTAATCAGTCATGATGTACCTATTTACTATTAACCAAAGTTTATCCTAGAGAGTTCTCTAATGAGGCTATTCAGTCCTTGGTAGAAAATATTTCCTCATGAATCTCCATTGGAAATGGCTTCAGGGAAAGGTATCTCTTTACAAAATAGTAGTATAGATTCCAGGTTTTAGTATCTAATACACAAACAAGTCCAGTGGCTCAGTGGGGTGGAGTCAGTGGCAGTCTTGATCAGTTGGGAAAGATTTATAAATGGCTTCATGGTGCAGATAATAGTTCTCAAATAAATTGAGTTGTGGCTTCATTAAACAGCATCCTTTGCTTCTTTTTCCCATTTACCTGAAACAGCCATAACTAGGATTAAGTGTTGTGTGAGAATATAAAATAGAGAGACAGTCTCCAGAACTGCAGACCCTAAAGCTTTGTAGGGATTTAAAGATTATAACCAACACTTTGACCTGGCAGTAGATGGGTAGCCAGGGAAAAGCACGGACTATGAGTACAGTGCACCATTCTGATAAAATGAACCATAACATTCAATACCAGATAAAGCTTCCATGGACATTGGCCTCCCAATGTTATGCTGTGTATCAGCTCTACTCTTGGAAGACATTAATGCTGTAACATTTCCTCAGCATCTGATACCTTGGCAATTTAGTTAAATAACCCAAATTCGGTTACCATGTCTGTGCAGATGAATCATATACATGTATCTCTAAGGCTCTGTCCTGAAACTGATCTTGGCGTTGAAAAGCTAAACCTTTATATCTCTTCATGGATGCAACATGACTAAGAAAAATCTCATTCTTTTATGCCCCATACATTTCTGTATTGCTACAATCATCAGCACCATTCTGCCTGCTGTTCACATCACTAACATGGACATGATCTTTGCCTCATGCCTTTGATTTTTAGTTTTCATGTCCAAGCCATAGTTCAGCTTTACATATAAGCATAAGAATTCTGAAAAATAACAGATGGTGCAGACAGCTAGGGAAGCTCAAGAAAATAATGAGACAATACTGGTCTTTGTAACAACTATTTTGCAGATCCTTGCAGGAATGGCAGATTTTCAAGAGAATCCTCTCTACACAAGTCTTCAAGTGATTCTCTACTCTTTATCACCTCAGAAAAAAAGCCCTTGTCTTCATGTACAAGGCCCAGCCAGTGCACTCAGCACTGATTCAATAGCTGAAAGGTGGATCTTGACTCTCAGCAGGCCAACTTTCAAGTTTTTGTGCTTTCTTCTGTACTGGACCTCCAGGACAAGAGAAGATGACATTGAAACTGCACGTTATCCTCTTTTTGTCTCCAAAACATTGTCTTTATGACATGATTTTCCTTCTGCTCCATTTGGTGAAGTCCCAACTACAATGCGGACCTGGTCCAAAGCTAGAAATGCCAGATGCTTCATCAATATTGAACTCAGCATCAATTTCTCTTAACAGCATTTGAAGTGGCTTTTCATGGCTTTGACAAAGCAGACAGGATTCAAGAGGCATGAAGATGAGCGAGAAACCCTCTATCCCCTGCAGTGATGTCAGGCCAGGTCAGCTGAGGGTTTGGGTCTTTCCAAAATGGCACATCAGAAAAGAAACTAATTTTTGTCCCTGATGGCAATTGTACTGAAGTTAAAAGAGAACAGCTAAAGTCTTTTACTGGACCATTTTTTACAAAAACCCCTCCCTTCACCCTCTCTCAAAATATATTTTGATATGCATTTTCCAGTTTTTGATGAAAGATTGGAAATTCTTAACATTTTTCACTTAGGGGTGTGGGTTTGTTGTTTTTGGGGTTTTTTCCCCACAAAGGAATCTTTAAGGGTATGAAAAATAGTTAGAAAAATATTTAATTTAATATTTTTCTCTGAATCCAAAAGCAAAAGTGAGGGTGGCAAACTAGGATCTGCATGGAGGACCTCTGTGTACCATGGAAAAGGTGGTGGGCTATGGGAACCTTTGAACTCTAAGTCTATTGGAGATGCCCTGCTTCAATAAGGAATTAATTCAAGGAAGTCCAGTGACCTGCATTATGCAGAATGTCAGACTAGAGGGTTACAATCATCTCTTTCAGCATAATAATCCATGAATGAGTAAGACCATCTTTTATGGTTCATTTCTTCTAAATGCCAATGTTTATTTGTAGCTGTAATGTTATTTAGTAAAATATATATATAATATATATAGCTGGCAGGGTAAGTAAATGCTAACACTTTTGCTCAAATAATTTTAATGAAAAAAATCAGAAAGTGAGTAATAGATGATGTGATGAACAATACATCAGATATTGACCTAAAAGAAGCACTAATTCACTTCTCTTTCACTGTGTCTTTTATCTAGGCTAGAAACTTTTGTTCTTAAAATACTTTAACTGAGTCTAGGAGAGGATCTTGAGCTTCTGTATAGGGTGAAACTACAAATTTGATTTAAATAGTATCAGAACTTTAAATACTTCTGTCACAGAGCTCGATATTTTTGGCAGTTAGAGGCCACCTTTATTCTGTGTAATGATGAGGGTTTGACTTCGTTTGATATTTCTTTTTTAGCTGAAAGAATGGTGCATCTTTCTTTAATTGTGATCCTCATCAACCATTTGGCCCAGTAATACTATGCAAATTGAACTCTTCAAAAATTAATGCTAACATTTATTAAATAATGCATCATACAATAAGTTAATTTGAAATTCTAAGTTGAACTCCCTGCTCATAAGAGAGAAGTATTTTTTCCCTGTGCCATCTTCATAAAACATCTTTATAGTCTTTCTAAATACCTTGAATGTCATTCTTGGGTTTTGACAAATTGATCTCTACTGAGGCTATTCATAAGGAAACATTCTCTCCTTTACAGAGCTTTCAGAAATTCTGTTCCTTGAATTCCCTCCATTCCCTCTATTTCAACATAATTATTATTATTTTCTTAGTCTGAACAGGTTGGAGTAATGTATTGATGAAATGCAACCATTTACTAAAGATGTTAAAGCTCAGAATACATATGATGACATCTTCTGCAAATCAGTAGGAATTTTGCACCATTATAGAAAACATCTCATTTACCTGGACATAATATCACACCTGAGGACTCATGGCAACATGTGGAAGGGTGACCATTTGGAGGATCAATTTTTATAGATATATATCCATATATTTTTATAATTTATAGATATGTATAAATAAATGCTTGACCTTTTTTATTTATGATTTTAGGGAAATTTATACATATGTTTCTTTAGTTTAGACAAAAGCAAATGTAGATGTCCCCTTTTGCCTGTGTCTAACCATTCTGAATGCTTTTTGAATATGCCTTTTCCCGAGTCCTGCTTGGGTTCTGTCCCTTTTTCTCACACGTCGATTGCATACATGAGTCTGTCACTTTCCACTCACTCATCCAATGGCCGTGACCCAGGCAGGTGGTGAAACAGAGGCTGATAAAACAACTGAGTAGAAATAAATGCAACAAAATGTAATGAGGTCTGTTCAGTAGGAGAGGGCCTTTGCAAACACAAATCAAGATTTAAAAAAATCTCTTTCTTGGCAAGTAGCAAAGCCCTGAGCAACAGGCTGCAGTCCTCAGCCTCCTGGAGCCTCTGCTGACTCACCAGAGGCAGCTGGGGCAGCTTTAACCTGCTGTGCTCCTGTGCACAGCTGAATTGAGAGAGCAACACCAAAGTCAGTAGTTGGAGGAAATGCATAAATAAATTTTAAAAAACCAAAAACCAACCAACCAACCAACACCCCCCCCATATATATATTTCCTTTGACATGATATTGTCACTAGTGTGTGTTATCAGTGGAGTCATGAGTTTAGGTTATTTCTTTGCTTCAAGCACCTTAAGAATTTCTTCATGCTTGTGTTTCAAGCTTTAGTTGAAGCTGTCTTCATCAGTAGTACCTAGTACTGTTTCCCAGAGTAGCAACTTTGCAAAGCAACTCCTCAGCAGTGGCAGCATGTACAGGTAACTGGGAGCAGAATAACTGTGTGGAAGGTGACAGCTTAAAACATCTCCAGCCTGTTTCATCTTTCTTCCCCCTTGCAGCCCTGGTGGACTGAGATAAAAGTACAGGTGGAATATCATAAGGAATGTGGGTTGAAGCTTTGCTTGTGACTTGTACTGATGTCTGGCTCCATTCAGGAGATCAGGAACAGGCATTGGCCTCTTGGGCTGAAGCTGGATGTGCCTTGGCTATCTCGCCCAGGTGTGCTACTGCTTTCAGAAACAGAGGGGTCTTACTCATTTTAGCCTGATGCACTTCTCTGCTAGAGGGGTATTTTGTCTTTTCTGTTGACTAAATACCACTTTAACAGTTCAAAAGGCCACCAATTTACGAGTGGAAAAATGTTATCTGTTTGGGTATGATGGGCTCCTATATGAGCACAAATGATTTGGCAAATTTTGAAAAGAGAACATGTGGCCTGAATAATCAACTAGAGGAATTCACAATGGTTTGGCTTGGCTTGCCTAATTTTTTTTCTCTGATTTGTCTGTTCTTATAACTGCCACCTGTTCTTTTGTTTGCCTGTAGATCTGCTTTTTCTTTTTTTAAACTAGAAGACACACAATGATAATTTAGCTTGACTTCATAAAATAGAAGCTATAACTTCACTGCTTCCAATGCATTTATGATGAAGTGTAGCCTTTCAAAAGATATCAAGCGTAGCATTCCCAGTGATGTCTATCACCTCCTTAGGTAAAAATTTGTCATTAATTATTTCCAGTGTTTAGAACATTATGCCACATTTACTTGAATTTTTTTCTGGCTTTTTCTGCTGTATACTGAAGGTAGAAAGAGCCTTCTGCAAGCAGAGACCTTCTGCCTCAGCACCCACTTACAAGGTCTGATCAAGTTGCTTCTTTCACCTTCTCTTTGGCAAACTGAAGAAATAAAGTTCTGTATCTGTCTACCAGGCAAGATCTACATTATCAGTCATTCCTGTGGCCCTTTACCAAACTGCTTGCAACTTTTTGAGGTTCAGCATTTCAGTAATAGTTGCACCAAGCCTATAGCATCTTAGTTTTAAGAATATTCACAGTCATAGGTAGATGAAGATGTCATCTGGGAGCATATTATCAATCTTGTGCAAGAGTAAAACAATGGTTCAGCTTCAAATTCAGTGATGGCAAAATCACTTTTTTTATTCATTTGGGGGAAATCTGTATCATACCATGCAAGGTTTCTACATTTAACTACAATTTCTGCTGCAAAATATCTTCAACTAAGCAAATTGAATTGTGTTAGTAACAAAAGATGAAGAAAGGTGGTTGAATCCTACAGGGAATAAATGAAATCTGCTTCCCATAGGAAAGAATCAGTTTTCAAAGATAACTACGGTAGGGCAAAATGGAGATCTTCGAGCTTCCTTGGGCATACTGCAAGGTGAAACTGTGCAGGTCATGGCAGTTCTTTGGAGATTTGTTCTGAGATTCATTTTCATTTCTAATCCAGTGCATGAGAGAGAGGAGGTCAAATGAAATGAAATAAACCCATGTTTCTATGAAGCCATTTGCTATGAAACTCCACCTGCTACAGAGGAAGAAATAGCTTTGATTTTAATCACTTTTAATCAAATCACTTAGTCAAACCTCTCCATCTTCAAAATGAATCCTGCTGAGGGAGCATGTGAGCCCAAAGCACCACAAAGGAAAGTGGCAATCTAGCTGGAAAATGCTTCCTATAATTTTGGCAGAATTGCAGACTGCTTTGATTCACAGCAGTATAGACCTATTTACTTTTGCACAGTGTGTCTGCCCATGGTGTAATCATTATATTTAATTCTTTACTTGGTGTTAGTAAAGAATGTATAGCATCAGACTTAAATCTTCAGTAGCAAAACACTTGTGGTCAAGCTCCACTGTTCAGTTCACCCATGCAATATAAACTCATACACAATTTTAACTCACACTTCATCTGATGAAATAACCAACTTCTCCAAATGCTCTTTCTGTAGCAAAGAGTGGCAGTTTTGGGAGCTAGAACTATTTTCTCTTGATTCAGGGAGACAGAGCCTGATGAGTGATTTAGGTGCCTTCTTTCCTTCTGCTCCTTTTCTCCCCCACAGAAACTGCATGTAAATTGTAACTTCCTCTACAAGTCCTGCCTTCATTATATTTCTGCTGTGTGCAGTACATATGGAATTAATTTATTTCTCTGCCCATATTCACTTAGGTATTCCCCATGCATTCATTACAGAATAATCCATCAAACAATGCATACCTCTATATCTTTACTTATCACACATAGCATTGTTTCCTTATGGAGCATCCACCCAAAAATTCTCTTCTACCTGACTATGAAGAGTCACATTGCAAACATTTAGTTTGCCTCAGCTGTAGATTTCTTTGTCTTCCTTTCTAACAGTAATTTTATTTTTTAAGTGAGACTTCAGCAGAATTCAGCCCAAAACTCATGAGTATTCTTTTATTCTCAAGTATTTTTTTTCATATATTTTTAAACAGACTTTTATTTCTGGAATTTTCTTTCTTTCTTTCTTTCTTTCTTTCTTTCTTTCTTTCTTTCTTTCTTTCTTTCTTTCTTTCTTTCTTTCTTTCTTTCTTTCTTTCTTTCTTTCTTTCTTTCTTTCTTTCTTTCTTTCTTTCTTTCTTTCTTTCTTTCTTTCTTTCTTTTCTTTCTTTCTTTCTTTCTTTTCTTTTCTTTCTTTCTTTCTTTCTTTCTTTCTTTCTTTCTTTCTTTCTTTCTTTCTTTCTTTCTTTCTTTTCTTTCTTTCTTTCTTTCTCCCTTTCTTTCTTTCTCCCTTTCTTTCTTTCTCCCTTTCTTTTCTTTCTTTTTTCTTTCTCCCTTTCTTTCTCCCTTCCTCCCGTTCTCCCTCCCGTTCTCCCTCCCTCCCTCCCTCCCTTCCTTCCTTCCTTCCTTCCTTCCTTCCTTCCTTCCTTCCTTCCTTCCTTCCTTCCTTCCTTCCTTCCTTCCTTCCTTCCTTCCTTCCTTCCTTCCTTCCTTCCTTCCTTTTCTTTCTTTCATGGCTTGACTATTAAGATTTAAAATCAGAAATACCCATGGGTTTTTAAGACAGCTTCAAAATTACTGTGTTTTTCCACTGAGCTCAGTGCTATTCTTTGTGCATGTGGGACTTGGTATATGCTGACATTGTTTGTCTTCTGTTACAGGATTATAAGATTCCTTCAGTCTGGTAAGGGAGAACATAGATTAAATGATTAAGGGAGAACATAGGTTCTAAATGTTGGACATGTGCTGTGCTATCTTTTTCTCTAGTGCAGCAGTAAATTCTTCCTATCACACCAAGAGGTAAGCATGTTCTATGTTTCAAGTTTTAATAAAAACATAATTAAAAATGCTTCTTATGCTACAATATATGTATGTAGTACACAATTTCTCTTTCTATAGTATACAGTATATAATGAATAATGTGATTACTCTAGATCTAATATAGGACTCCTCAATATGAATATGAATTATGTCAATGCAATGGTTTTGTATATCTATCTTTTATTATGTGGCACAATTTGCTTTATTTTCCTCAGGGCACAGCTTGAGCTCAGTTTCCACCTCTGATTTTTGTGTGGATAATAAAATATTTATAGTCTTCAAAATTAGGTGCTGAGACAGTGATTAGTGTGGTATGAATGAGCACCTGAATAGATAAGGGCGTGACATTTTGCACATGCATTACCACACACTGAACTTATGCACGCAAAATCCCAATTTGTGTGCATGTGCATGCTTGTGATTCCAATTTAGCAGTTGCTTTCTTCTTACCAGTGACATTCCTCCTGCAGTTTTACCAGCCCTCTGTATTCTGCTTGGAAGATATTTGGCCACGGCAGCTCTGCTGTGTGGGATACAGTGGCAACACAGTTCAGGCAGGCTCTGATTTTTCTAGGTCTCTATTCAAATTACAGTGTGATTGCCTGGATGCAATTTTCTGTGTGCTTCTTCTTTAGGAGGATGATGCATTAAAAGCCAACAGACCCCGAGAAGCCTGTGACCCTCCAGAGGTGCCTTTAACCAGGTCCCTTTGCCAAAATACCTTCTCCCTACTCCACATCCTTTACTGCACTCCCTGTGGCCACCCTTAACTGCAGACAATTTCAGTGTCTTAAAGAACCCTTATAAAAAGTTTTGGAGGCAATTCAGGTCAGAGGTATACTGTGTTAAGGTAAAGAAATCTTTAAAGCCACTCTTCCCTATCAATGAAATTTTGATGTGATCTTAATTTCTATGCTTTGTAGACATAGTAATGAATTCAGTTCTTGCCTGCTTGTCTTGCCTGATTCAAATCTGTCTACTTAAAGGACTCACAAAACCAGACACTGCTTTACACAATCAATCATATCAGAATGGTATAAGCTTCAAAAAAAGACACTCCTTTACACAACCAATCATATCAGAAAGGTATAAACTTCTTCAGTCTCCAAAGATACTGGATGCAGGCTTATTTCTGCAAGGAAGTACCCCAAAGTACATTGGGGTTGATCACAGTAAGCAAGTTATCTGCACAGAGCCCTTGAGAATATAATCATATTCTAGCATAATCCATTAATCTATATTCAGTATTTTTTAAGAAAAACAACAATTTCCTAATGTTTTGTCCTTGAAAATAGTTTCGTGTTGGTTTTTTTTTTTGTCAACAATCTTCTATCAAAAACTGTGTTTTAATAATTACAGATGATCCTACCACATCGTGAGTTTTTGAAAGTAGTAGATATTGCTGCCAAAGAATTGATCATGATACTGACTCAAAGGGCTTGTCATTTGCATGTTTCTTTTAAACTAAGATGGTACTAAACTAAAATATCCCAGCTACTGCTGTGCACGATTCCTCTTCTAGAATCCTCTTTTTCTTAGTGCTTAAAATGATTGTTTCATCCCTCCCCAGAAGTAACACTGTCACTCTTGTGGCATATACATGTAATATAATAAACTAGCTTTCAGAAATATGATTAGCTGAAGCCACATTTATTTTCCCAACCAAGTTGAGAGGATTTGGAATGGTGAAGCAGCATTGATCATACAGTGTGTTTTGCCACTGAATATCTAATTTAATATTAGTTAAACTTGATCAACAATTCAAGAGTTTAGGGTCACATTATTAACAGAAAACATCAATCCTTTGGATAATTCAATTAAAAAACATCAATAAAAATCTAATTTCAAAAGTCACTAGTATACCAATATACCATATCCAGCAGACAGAAACTGCTCACCCACCATTGAATCATTGCCTGTTTTAATAAGTATTCAGAAATTATACTGAGACTTCAAAAGAAATTGTAAGGAATTGTTAGCAGGTTTATTAATGTTTTATGTTTTATTAAAAGTTTGGGTGTACATTTCACAATGAGCAACATCAAAAATCAGACTTTCTGCCTGTAATTTTGCTTCCTCCTGTCTTTCTGCCTTTGGGATTCGCTCTTTTCCTTTCATCAGCTGCCATTTTCAGCAGCATGCAGTAATTTCATGGCTCATTGCAAGCGCTGAAAACCTTTGAAACCACAAATGCTAACCTACCTGGCCTGCAGCCATTTAGGAAGAGATTAATTTAGCAAACAGAAGCAAAACACTTTCTACTTCTAGCCTGTGCATAATTTCACTTCTATCTATATTTATTTTACAGTGAGCAGCGTAATGACAATTTCAGTAATTGCAACTCTGTAAAAATTTGCCTACCTAGCTTATCTCACTATCACAAGACTGTGAGTCAGTCAGATTAGAAAAAGTACAGCATGTGAAACTGCATTGGTTGCCTTCCAAAAAATATGTGCCTTATATAAAATTTAAGTGATGCTTTGCACTTATTTGTATACTTATCTACAGGACAATGGATTCTCCATGATGTTTGCTTGAGATGTGTATGCCTTTTTAATGCACTGTGATTTATGGGTGCTTTTCCCATACAAAAAGATCAGCAACACTAGTAGGCTGCAAGTGCCAGCCCATTTCTGCAGACTTAGTTACAAATGGCTGTTATGGTGCTGTCAAGCGATTTGAACAGAACTGAAAGTCCATCTGGGGCAAATCTAAGCTATCATGCTTGGAACAAATTCAAATTCAAAATTAGCCTACAAACTGTTAGCTGAAAAAAAGTTCAAAATGTTTTGTTGTTTCTAATTTGACTCAAAGATCAAATTCTCTAAGTATACACAGAAACTTTTCTTTGAATCCATTTTTTATTCCATTTGACCAGCATATTCAGAACAAGATGCATAAAGTCAAGCTTATAAATGTTTATTCATACAGTAAGATAGAAACTGCTTGATTTTCCTGTTCCCCTGTGATTTGTCTCAGTGCTGAGTATCCCACTTCTAACCGAGTGTGTTGAGCACTAAGGTTCCTATGTTTATCCTCTGGCAAATGTAAATGTTACAATAATTTAACCCAAAGCCTTTGCTGCTATGTGCTATGCAAAAAAGAAAGTAGCAACAGAGTTGTTGTAGCATTTTCAGATACACAGGAGAAAAACGATTTCTTTGTCATTTCTTTACAATTCCCATGTCTGTCTTTACAGCCAGCACCATGGCCTCAGGTATGAGGAATCCCTAAGGTATCTCACAGCTCCTGACTTCTATATTGGTATCCTGGCACTGGTAGCAGGGCAATCTGGTGCTGCTTTCTGGCAGTCATTGCTCCAGGCTGAGCGGGTTGGAAGGGATTTCAGCGACCTTGAATGACCTTGTGGATGGCAGTCACTGGGTAATGATTTTGACTGCAGGATTATGCAGTGGCACTTCCTGCCATGAGGGGCTGCAAGAAGATTGCTGCCAATGACATGGAGGGAGATGGAGTCAAAGGGACCCCATCAGTGCTGGAGATGAAACAGTTTAAGGTGCATAGCTTTCCAACTTTTTACATGAGAGTAGTGAAAGAGTAATTGAATATCATTGTTAGCCTGCTTTGCTGCAATTCAGATACATTTAGATCAGCAAAAGGAAAGTGTACAGCATTAAACTTGTTTATGCAGTGTTTTTATAATAGCTAATTCATTTAAGCATACAGATACACAGACGGCAGTGGGATGACTGGCCAACCCACACAGATGTACACCTCCAATCTGGCATCCCATAACATTCATAAAATATGTCAACACAGCCTGGATTCCTTCCATAGTTTATGTTAAACTATTGGTGTTCATATCATACAAGCAAAATATTTCATGTTGTTAAAATTTGTGTCCCTAGTAAATAAATAGAGAAACTAAACACATTCCCCCTGAATGCGCAAGCCGGCTGCAGCAGTGTTGAAGCAATATGTACTGTTGTACTTCTAGTAACATTGCAGAAATTAACATTTGTAGAGCTGTTTATCATGCAGGCAAGTGGTTATATGGAAGCAACTATGTTTTATTAGTACACTCCTTTTAGCTGTGATGTCCCTAGCACAGTGCTCTCTTTAGTTACTAGATTCCCACTACATGGGACCACACATCAGAGCAAGCAGGGAGCAAGAGATGAGGAATGTGACTATGTGAGGGGAGTCCCATGGCCTAGTGATGCCCCTATATTGCTGGCCCATAGCTTTGCATTGTCCCTTTCACTCACCCTGAGTCCCCAGCTACAGACACCAGCAGTTGGCATAAACCATTTTTTTTGGCATGGAGCATCCTTGAGCGGTGGGAAGGCAGCAGCTCCACTGAATATGAGTAAATGCAGATGCTCAAGTGCAGGATAAAGGCCAAGAATGAGTCTGGTGTGCAGGATGAAAGAATAAAAGCTGAATCCTATTTTTAGACCAGAATTCATCCAGCACCCTGAATGTAAAGTATATTCACAGACAGAGTCCTCATAATCCATGGAGCACTTGAGAAGTCTTAGCACAATGCTGCTTCCCCTGCATGCAACAGCAGAGTTATCCCACCTCCCTCAACAGGATTATCCCATCCCTGCTTTGCAGAAGACTGTGATGGTCTCAGCAGCTGCAGAGAGTCTTTGGGTAGCACAGCAGGTATTTCCCTTTATAAAAAGGAGAAACTAGAAGGGTTGTTGCAGAGTAATAATTGGTGACTCTAGTTGGGAGGCTTTGACACTTTGGTGCTTGCCCAGGTTTGGTTTTTGACTTGTTTACAGGAGATATTTTCCAGACATCTTTTCCAAATTTCCTAATCATGGTTGCTTAAAATATTGCAGCTCACGGTACCTCTCATATTTATAAATTGTTATTCAATGATGAAATATTATTTTTATATTTAGAGTGTTAAATTTCTGTCACTAATAAATTATGTCACTAATATCTAACCATGCAAAGTAAAATAGATCAGCATAGTACTGTGAAACACTGTGGTATATTAATATGTAGTAGAATAGTTTCATTGCCATTATGTTTAATGAATAATATTCCCTATTAACACACATTTCTGCATTTAAGTAATTCCACAGCTTTGACACAGACCAGTCAAATGAATATATGGTAAACAAGTCATCATTTTGCTCAGGCTATGCAATGTAAAATATGTAGTGAAATTAGTAAGTGCTGTCTGCAGAGGCATTGTAGGATTTTAGCAGATATTCAGGTGTATCTTCACCTTTCCTTTATTAGAAAACATGCCCATCAAGATGCAGGACTAGTGTGGAGGGAAGAAAGTAATATTTGATCATTAATACACAGACAAAAAATACATTGCTCTTAGACATGAAGAAGTCAGTACAACCACATGCTGCTTGGAGAGGATTGAATTATCTTCAAGCACTACCACCTAATTAAATATGTATATATTTCTAGGGCCTGAGCTCTGCAAAGCATTCCTATTGAAGAGGGAGTTTAAGCATATGCTTAACTGCAGAATGGGGGCTTGGAGGAGGTATTAGTATGTGCAGTCAAAAAGTACATTCAGCAGATGAAAAAAAACTTGTTTCACAATCAAGACTGATGACAGTTTGCTATAGGTTAATCAATTGCCTCAATTCATTACTTCATTTCAAGTTGGGTTTTTTTTCTGTTAGATGGTGCAAAACATTGTTATAAACAAATAAATTGTTCTTTTTGATTAACAGATGGCTTGAGACTAGCCAAAAAATATTATTTTTTTAATTAAAGAAAAAACATTCCTTGTTGAAACCTTCTATGTTGCAGTTCATCCAAGGGAAAATTTATTAAAATGAAATTATAAACTTGTGGAAAACAGGATTTATAATGGAAACACGGATGCAGCCATAACTATAACCATATGAACTATGCTGCTATTATTTACTATGGTAACATTATAAAAAAGCTACACTGTTTGGGCCATTATCCTTACAGTTTTCTTTTCAATACAAATCATTATATTTATTATCTGTCTTCTTGTATAGAGGCCAATCAAAAGCAGAAGAAGCATGCTTTTCAAAAGAAATTGGACCTATTTCTAATTCTTCTTCTTTATCAAATACAAGGAGTGCAGACTTTTTTGTGAAAAATTGTTTCATGTAAGATAAAAGTGCAAATTGAGAAAATGACACACTTTTCCCTACATCTTCAAGATTCTTGGGTGATAATGCCAGTTTTCCTAAGAGATTTTTACCTTACTCACAAATGCATTTCCTTACAGACTTCAAGCAGCAGGTGCTGGAGCTCTGAGTATTTATTTGGGAATACACTGCTTAATTCAGCTATTGTGACTCAGAGAGATGTCTTAGCAATGTAGTATCTTAAAATGAATATTGTACACAGTATTGGAAAAAAAATTGATGTTTTTAGAAATAATCCTTTCTAATTTACCTGGTAAAGAAAAACAAAACTGAATTTATGTTTATTTCTCTCATCACTTCTTTCCTTCTCTGACCCTGCAAAAAATATGAATCTCAACTCTATTATTCCTACCTCTTTGGAAATTGTTCAAAACATATCTGCATTTCTGTGTATTATAATTGCCACAAACATGCCTGTATTTCTGTGTATTATCAGAGTTACTGACAGTACTCTAGTATGAACACAGAGCCCCAGTGCCTGGCTTACACAATTGATTTTATAATTATGACTAATATATATGTGCCAGATTTTTTAACTCTTTCAAGCTATAAAAGGGATGTGGTAAAATTTAAGTCTCTCTCATGAACTGGACAAGATGTGATACATGTTCAGAAAACCTTCGACATAAAACATTAAAAGAGCCTTCAAATTTTATTTAGGAAGTGTTCCATGAGTGTTGACGCATCACTAATCTGAGATGAAACATCAATGCATGTGAAACCTCTTTCTTTTTTCTCCTGAAACACCCATTTTACTTAGACATCAGTTAAGTACAGCACAGTATGATTAATCCACAGTTATAGTAACTATTTTATGTGTTGCATTTATCAGTGGTAAAATACCATGCATTAAAAGCATAGTTGAGAGCTGTTGTGAGTCAATATTAATACCAATGATTTAATACTATTATCTGCATGACAACTATACTTAATTCAGTAAACATTCCTGACATTGTGAACACGGCCAGTATAGGTGTTAATACAAAGCAGGCAAATTGATTGACAAATAATATGTTTAGAGATAAAAGGCTCTTAGAGACTATGGATCAGTTGTTTTCTGATAACTGGCAGGATACTCTGACTCAAATTCTAGCATTTCAGCTAAAGAACAAAAAGCCACTTTATGACTGCTGCATGATGAAACAGTATTCTTGTTCTTGGGGAATTTTTTTCAGCCTATGCTGCCAATTTAGGTGTATCACCTCTGCACAAGGAAGCTGTGTCACCACTGGAAAATTATATTGCTATTAAGACACAGTAGTGATTCTAAAGTTGAAACACCCAAAACACTTCACAGCATCTGATGACAATTAAAAATTTATTAGGAAAGTAGACCTTGAGCATAAGAGTTAACCCAAAAGGGTTTTATTTTAGACTACCTACTGTTATCTCAGTGTATGTCAATATTACGTGCTTCAAAAGAATGGATAGGAAATGTTTATCAGTAGACAATGAAGGTAAATAGATTGTTTATGACAGTATAGGGAATACATTTCTTGGCAAGATTTTGAAGTGCAGTCTGGAGAGTCATTCTTGTGGCTGCTTTTGTTGACATCCATCATAACTGAATATCTAGATTGTTAAATATGTAGTGTTTTTGCACCAAGTGATTCTCTAGGTACAGCATTCTATGTTTGTATTGGACTTTGATGTCACAGTCACAAAATATAGGATGTTCAAATACTACATATGCCACTGCTGCCTCTATTTTCAGTGTCTCTTGAATTGCTCATTGCAATTTACAAATCATAAGCTTTAATTTGTTTAATTTCCTCTTAATTTTTCTGAGTATTCTTGGATATGTATTTGTCAACAATCATGATTTCCCCTTATTTCTTGACATTAAAGCGTAGAATCATATTCTGAAAACAAATAACTGGAACAAATTTATCTATATCTATATCTATATCTATATCTATATCTATATCTATATCTATATCTATATCTAATCTATAACTATCTATATCTATATCTAATCTATATCTATATCTATCTATATATCTATCTATATCTATATCTATATCTATATCTATATCTATCTATATCTAGTAAAATAACAATAACACACAACATAAAAGAGGATCAATATTTCAGTTTTAGTTGATTTACACATTCTTGGACAGTTTTTGCTAAATTATTGTCTTAATGCATTAATTTTACCACATCACAAATCCAATGTCAGGCAAGGTAAAATCACAGAGTGGATATGATCAAGGAATATTGCTGTTGTGAGGATTACAGGAATATAGCTTGTTTCATAAAAATATTGCATTTTGTATCACCCCATTTTGCATACTAATGTCTCATTAGTAGGATAGGGAATTCCAGTTTTTACAAGGTCTATAAAACTTGCTGAACAATAGGCAGTGAAAGGAAGCCTGGAGAAGGAGAAGGCTCATCACAACCCAGAACCTCTATTTCAGCTATTTCAGCTGTTATTTCAGCAGTGCACCAGAACCTTTACAACTAGTCAGCAAAAATAATAGTCTCAATGTGTGTAACCACTGCAGATAGTACAGCACATTTTATTTGTTACTGAAGTTAATAATGGTATTGTATTTATAAGACTTACAAATGACATTTCCCTTTATTTACTACAACTTACATGGCTGTTTCACCCTACCCTGAGCTTGCCCTAAGGAACCTGTTCATGATATTTCTCTTTTTCATTTTAAGTAACCACTGCTTCTTCTCTTTCAGAACAGGCTGCTCAGTTGCTGAGCCCTGCACTGAGCAGTGCAGCACAGCCTCCCACCATGCTTCATCTTTCTACAAAAAAAAAAAATACACAGGCGTGTAACCATATGCAAGATTTGGACTAGTTAGAGCACGCATATTTTTATTCCTTGCATAGGTTCATCACTGGTTGAAAGTGGATGTAAAATAAAGGCTCTTCTGATTTGGCATAATCTCATACCTACTTCACACTCATCAGTGTGAGTTCACAGCTGGTTCAGAGCAAAACAAATTCAGGCATTATCAGCACAGATACATTTTTACAGAACAAAGTATTGTCAGCATGCCACACTCTCCATGTTTGATTAATGTGCACATTCAATACAAATCAGGATGGTCCTTCAAAGAGCTCAGTTCATGTAATTGAGGCCAAATTTTAGGAACTGCTGATTGGTGAGGTGATTTTGAAAATGTGGCACTTTACACAGAGATCGCTGCCTTGCTGCTTTAATGTCATACAAGACGTCAGAGATCTTTGTGTGCAGATCTACTGCTTGAAGATGCAGTTTTCAGATGCACACAAATGAGGGGGCATCATCATTCCTCACATATATGCTTTAATAATAAAAATGAGTTACTGAAATATCACAACACTTCTGTGAAGCAGATAGAAACACACTAGACTGAAAGACTGGAAAACTTGAAGAGCCCAATTGTGAATGAAGAGTTAATATCTTTGACTTCTGATTTGCAGTCCGGAATGCAGAGAAGAAATGCAAGATGATCCATGCAAACATTTAAGTGACATTAGTGAAGTCCAAGAAAGTGCAACTCACAGGATAAGAAGGCAGAAGAAGGAAGCTGGAGGGCCATGATAGGACATGGAAACAATGCTAATGGAACAGATATGTGAGGGGTGCAAGTTACAAAACCAGAGGCTTATTTCATACTCACTTCTCGTTTTGGCCTTGTGGTCTAGCCACATGGCCACAATCCTTCTCCCCATTTATTAGAAATATTCACATTTTAATCAAATTTACATAAAGGAAAAAAGGTCAGAAATATAAAAATATAAATAGAGGAGAAAAAATTTAGGTGAAAATTTTGGGAGCTGGATTCCAGTCAAAATATTTATGTATAGAAAACTAGCTAAGAATTGGTGAGATAGTTAATGTAATGAGTTGAAAAATAGATTTTGAACAGTAGAAAAAGTCCATTTGGATTTCATAATTATAATATTATTGATACAACTAAGAGGAAGAAATATAGCCTTACATGAGTCTAAATGTAAATAAATCCTCACTTCCATTTGGCTAAATCAGAGAAGAAAGCATCTTTGTTCTACTACATTTCAAAGGGCACTCAAGAAGCTTGGAGCTGCATGTATATGAAAACCCCACCCTCTTCATTGCTCTCAACATTGACATCCATTATATTCACTCAAAAGAACTTGGCACTAAAATATCTGAAGATTAAAAGTATTTGGAGATGTTTAAATCATCAACCTTTACTGATATGTACTTCAAGAGAAATCACCTAACATTTAGATCAGATACCTACAATCCAATCTGAAAGAAAGCTATTAGAATTGTTCCTGCTCTCCTTTGTAAGCTTGCCAGTCTCACATGGTATGGTGCATCATACTGGCATACAGCATGATGCTGCATAAACAACAAGACTGTATTGTACATCATCAGAAATATGTGAAAATTCATTTGGATCTGCCACCAGCTATCAATTTCGACAAGGAATGTATCTGCTCCAGCTTAATTAGAGAGGATGAAAGCAGGGCATACAGGTCAGCCTCCCCAGTGCTCTGTCACAGACTTCTCTAGAAAACATTCCACTTCCCACTTCAGTGTCATCAGCCATATCTGACACAACAGTAGTCACGGGTTGCAGATGAAGAGTGACTTTAAAAAAATATATTCAGATTTTGTTTTCCAGGTCATCTGGAGGAATATACTCATCTTTCCCCTTACCCAGTGTCAGAGATGGGATGTTACTGACTTCAGCATGGTCCCTCCTCATTCGGAGCAATGCAAAAGAGACTAAACTCAAAATTCTGGGAAAAATTCTACTTTGACACTGAAACTTGGCATCATTCTATTTTGTATCTAAGATATGGCCTTTTGTGTTTGATTTTTGTATATCTATGTGGGATAAATATATATTCATATATGTGTGTGTGTGTGTGTGTGCTTATGTACTGTTACACACACACATATATATATATTTAATATATATATATTATATACATATGCACTTATATACTGTTACATAAATACATATATATATATGCTGTTATACAGATCGGGATTATAACACTGAATCTTCCTCTGCCATTAAAAAGAAAAAAGAAAATCTGTTTTCCTGTCCTTTCTTCATGCATTTGATTTTAAGGCTGCTTTTATATTTTACCTATATTTCCAAAAGGGCATGGAAAATAAATTTTAAAAAATCTTTTAAATTGTTTTATGTCCTTAACTTCATGCTGTTATCAGTGCAGTTTCATTTTGCAAAGAAATTGGAGTATTACCAGCCCACCCAGATAGTTTGTGACCTGTTCTTTTACTAGTCTAAAGGTGACTTTCATTTTCATGTTGACTTTACTCTGTGCCCATTTGTAGGTTCATTCAGTGAAATAAAATTGCCTTGTAATTATTTCTACTTAGAGAAATATGACAGCTAGAATTTTTATGTTAATTAATCTTTGTGTTTTTTTCATTATTGTGCGTCTGCCTATCATAAATTTCCTTGCAATCCAATTTTAATGCATTCTATAAATTATTGTGGTTTCTTCCAGGCCCATCATGCCTTGCAAATAGTTGACTTTGCACAGATTTCTGTTGTTAGCTGTAGTAGCACCATAAGTGTAATTCAGCAGGAATGGTTTTCATCTCTGAAAATACACAATTAGAAGGCTACTCATCAGAAATGAGCCCATGGTCAGAGTGTAATCTTGTTATGAATGTCTTTTAAAAAATTAAAATACATTTTAAAAAGCTAAAAAGTAATATCTAATCCAGGGTATACTGGTCTGAAGGGAACAAAGAGGCCATTACATTTCTTCTTGTTTTGCTGGCTCAGTGAAATTAGGAAGCCACTGTTTCCTCACCTGCGTGCCCAGTTAAGGGCCATCTGTTTCCTGTTTAAATGTAGTATCTCTTACATGGTTTTTCCAAAACCTCTCTTGCATTAATCAACACAATCCCAATAAACAGAAACACCAAATCTTGCTTATCTGTCTTACACAAGAAAGTATTTTGGTAGTGGCATCTACCACATTTTAGGTTTACTGCACTGCTTTTTTTACACCAACATTCACTATTGTTCTCTGCATTTAAAAAAATCTTCATCTAGTTCTAGGCTGATTTTGCAAGCTTTCTGCAACAGCCTGAAGTCCTAAAATAATTATGTGTTGATTTTGTTCACTAATGGTTTTAATCTGGGTCTGGTGTCATGTGTTGGAGTTAAACATCTTCATGAATGTTATTATAAATTTAACACTGAGTTAAAGATAATAAGGTCAAATGTATCCTTGATACATTGCCTTTGATGAAAGTAACAAATAATGAACATGGCCTGGTCTCCTTATTACCATGGTTTAGATTTACAGGAAATCATTGGTGGATGGATACTCCTGGTAGGAAGAATCAATGAGCCAAATTGGTTACTTGGATTGGGGTGAGATTTACACAGAGAAATAATACCTTTTATTATATCAAA
The DNA here is from genome assembly GCA_034336665.1 of Luscinia megarhynchos. Classification (NCBI taxonomy): domain Eukaryota; kingdom Metazoa; phylum Chordata; class Aves; order Passeriformes; family Muscicapidae; genus Luscinia; species Luscinia megarhynchos. The sequence continues at coordinate 82,822,605 of JAPFBE010000002.1, forward strand.
TAATTGCAGTATTATGATGCCACCACAATGAATGCAGACACTATAAATATCAGGTGTCATCTTTAGATAATAGTCTTTAATAAAGTACATTATCATTGATATCAGAATACTTTTTTCATTTAATTTTAAATAAAAATGAAGATTAATGAATATATGCAAAAAGTAAGGAACAAAAGTAGCTTATGAAAATGACCGAGTGAAGCACTTAATTTCATAAATACATGCACATACACACAAAGAAAGGCTTTGAAGAACTTCATTAAGGTTTTAAGAATCAGCCTCTCAAATGCTAGAAAATATGGCTTGGGCATCATTGATCTGGCTCATTTTTTGCATTCATTCTGGTACAGCCCTGAACTGCGTGGCTAAGATCTAACTGTGCACAAAGCCCTTCCTCATCCATCGTACCTGATGGACAATCCCCACTTCACGAGCTTCTGTTCTGCATTTGTTGCCTCCTCATTGCTCAGTGTGTGCTGTGAGACTGTATCTATGGCACTCTTTTCATACCTTCCCCAAAGGCAGTCAGTTATTTTTGGGTTCCTCTCAGCTGTTCATTGGTAGCTGTAGGAGCAGCCATGCAACTGCTGCAGGGTCATAAGATGGAGAAATCAATAATTACAGATACAATACCTGCAAGTGCATGCCAGGCAGTGCCTCCTACAAATCCTGCCCTGCCAGCAGTGCATCTGAGTGCTTGACAAATTCATGTTTCTCAAAAAGTCTCATTGTGTGGGTAATTACGGTGCTGTTATTATTTGCAGGCTAATGATTAAACAATTTTTGATGAAAATAGAAAGCTTGCTCTAATTATCAACCAGATATACCTAGGATCTGATTTTTTTTAATCTTAGGAGAACCCCTTGGCATCCCTGCACACATAAGCAGCTCTCTTTCATTTTGGTTAGACATGGTGGTTTACCATTTGACAAACATTCCACAAGACAAACATGCCACTCTGAAATTAAGACCCAGGAAATTAATATACTTACTGAAACATTGTGAAAAATCTGGTTTAAATAACGGTCCAGCATCACTCAATCCTGACACTTTATGCAATACATTTTGCTTCGGTCCAACCCTTTTCTCTGTCATCTGAATCCCAAAGCCATAGAATGGTTTGGGTGGGAAGGGACTTTAAGATCACTTAGCTCCAACCTGCCCTCCTTGGGCAGGGACACCTCCCACCTGTCCAGGTTGCTCTAAGTTCCATCCAGCCTGGCCTCGAACACTTCCAGGGCAGCCACAGCTTTTCTGGACAACCTGTTCCAGTGCCTCACCACCCCCACAGTAAAAAATTTATTCCTGAGATCTAGTGTCATTTCACATCCATTCTGTACACAGACATCTGACCCTTATCCCTTCTGTGATGAGTCTGACTTGGTGCCATTTTTTCATTCTGGGGCCTGTGCTCAAGTCCCTGACTCTAGTTTCAGCTTGTCACATGAAAACTTTTCTGTACCACTTGTGGCCTACCTGCCACACTCTTTGAAGGATTCATCCCCGTGAGCAGCAGTGCATACATGTCATAGCTAAAAACTAAATTTTGTTAGAGAAGAATTATTTTGCACAGTTCTGCTGCAGACATGGGACCAGCTGCACATTTGTAGGAAGACAATTTATTCCTTCACCAATCTCGCCCTCCTATCCTGGTGACTATAAGACTCCAGCTGGAGAGAAGGCCATGGAAGAAAATAAGATTAGCTTCCCTGCTTCCCCACCTTGACCACCTACACTGGCATATATTAACATGTAAGTGGTCTGACTTTCAACAGCAGACCCAACTGAGATGACAGGCAGCCTTATGCAGCCTGGCTTTATCTTGCTTGTGGCTGGATACAAAGGTCTCTTAGTCCAAGCCACAGTCCATGCCTTAGGGCAAAGAAAAGGTGACATTATTCACAGCAATGGTAACAATATTTTTCAAAGTGTGCAATACAGGACTCAATTCCCCTTGCTGAATTTTTTTCAAAGAATCCAGCCTAGGTCAGACAGAAGGCATATAACATTATTTTATCCCAAACAGACAAAATTTGGCTAAGCTGTAAGTCTTGAAATCGGCAGAGTGTCTGGTAAATGACAGGACTTGTTTCCAGTCCCAGCTATAATGTGCTGAAAAAACAATGTGAATGCCAAACTGAAGATATTCAAGCTGGGTCAGAAGTGCATGGCTCAGGACAAGGAAGTTATTTCAGCTTGTGAGTTAAATAAGCAAGGATAATAAACAGAGACTGGCACAAAGGGTTAAAGCTTGTACAGCTGTTTCATCTTCAGTGTCTTGAACAGATTTAATATTTTTAGTTGACTTAAGCAATTTACATTTCTATAAAGTAGGGTAATTTTACACCTTTATAGAAACAACAAAGAATGTAAATCAGATTATACAAAAGAAAAAAACTCAGTCAAAATGAACATTTATGAAAGGAAAAAGGATGCTGACAGAACAAGTCTCAATTTATTTAATATCACAATGCTTCCTCTGGCACCTGGGTCCAACACATGTATGGTTGGTATCCAAAGACTGTATCACCTTGTCTAATCCTCTAGGTACCTCAGCTTCCCTGGCACCTTGACAAAGCAAGAAACTCCCAAATCCAGAGAGAGCAAAGCACCTAGGCTCACTGCCTATGCATTAAATAGTCACAGGTTAGTCTTCCCCTATTTATGCCACCAGTAGGACTGGATCTATCAGGCTTGGGTAACAAAAGGGAGGACAGGAGAGTGACTGCACCCACATTTTTACCTGAGGAGTCTGTGGCTTTTCTATTAATTTGAATTTTGAAATGCTCAGTTTTAGATCTTTCCTTGCTGTTGGACCCTAAGATCACTAAGATCTTTTGGTTCCCCAAGGAACACCCTCGGCTGTGAGGTGACCAGCAACAGAACCTCCTCTATCACGTGAATCTATATGGCATAATGCAATATTTATTTGTTCTAGTGAATGGATAAAGGCAAGAAAATGTGATTTTTTTATGCTTGAATGAGATTAATATACATAAAACCCTCTCCTTAAAAAGGTCATCATTCCGCTTTCATGAATGTAATTCTCCATTTCCAGCCCTTCCTATTCATTGTGTAGGGAGCCCCTGAGAACTGACCAAATCAGGACTGGGAACTCCATCAGATGGCAGGATGCTTTAACATGACAAAGTTCAACACAGCAGAAAATAAATCTCTCTGTTCACTTCCCCCTTGAGATGATTTCCTTCCTTGTTTCCTGTAGTGGGATGTGCGGTATGTGGGAGAGGGGGCAGGGTGACTACCTGGTGTAAATCCTTCTCTCCACCAGCTGATATCTTTAATCAAAATTAACCTTTCAATAATATATCTGAATTGACATATTCCTGACTTCACACTACCTTTCTCTCTTCTAGTTTTCTGGAGACAGACTGGCAAAGCTGCAATGCATCATATTATCTAACACAGTAAATGTGCAACCTTCTTCTTAAACAAGCCTTTCTCTGTGAGCCTCATATTAAGACCAAACCTGAAACCACAGGTACTGGAAATTAACATTGAAAAGTTTATTTGAGTAACATTCCAACAACCTCTGCTTTTCTAGAAGGAAAAGCTCAAACAATGTCTGTCTCTAAAGTGCTTCCTGGGCTATGTTTTGGACCTGGAGCAGCCTCCCTTCTCATGCAGGCAAAAGACACTAATTATTGCATTTAAGTTCCATCTGAAGAGTCACGGAAAGGCTGCTAACATGCACCAGAGCAGGCTCATTCATCTTGCAGCTTCACCTTATAGTTATTTGCTTGAAATCAAGCTAACAAATTCAGAGTAAATCAAAAGCATGTAGGAAAAGAGCTATGCTCCAGTGCAAGCTCTCGTTGCTTTCATGTACGTGGTGTTTCTCATCCAACTCTAGTTTATACAACAGCCTGCATAACACAGTAATTCCTGGCTTTTCACTTTCATAATTTCACGGTGGCCAAAGCACTGAAAAATACATCCATCAGCCAAACATTAGCTGCTTTGTTCTTCCCTCTATCTAGCTTTTTTCTTTCATCCCTTCTTTCTCTTTTGACCTTCTCTTACTCATTTCCAGTTCTTTGTCCCTCTTTCCAGTATTATAATGCCTTTCCCTTCTTACTAAATTTCAGTTCTACTTCCAGTCACTGTGGAACTTATTTAGTTCTTCCTTCTTCTTTTGTCCTTTCTATTTTTCTCTTTATAGCATGATCTCTCTTCCTTTTGCTGATGCATTAATTTCTCTGGTCAACCAGCTATGTTACTACTTTCTCTCTGTAGAGATTCCATTATCATTCTTTTTTTTTCTGCCTTCCACTCTTTCCTCATTTTTTTTCTTCTTTCTCTTCAGAAGCATTTTCTTTGTCTTAACACTCTCCCAGCATATTTCTTTTCTGACATTAATAGAGAAAGTTTTATTCACTGTCTTGCTTTCCCACAGGCTCAGCTCTCCCTCAGCTGTCTTTTTTTTAAAAACTAAGTACTTAAAAGTACTCCAAGCAGGAACTGGAGTAACTTAGGTTGACAAAATACTGTTGATCAAGGTGGCCATAGGTGAGATAAATGAAGAGTAGAGCTGGACTGACCAGGAACACACAGCTTGCTCACAGAACTGCCCAAGAATAAAAGAAGCTCACCAGTTTTGGGCATCTCAGGAGCTCTCCAGTGCTATCAAGGGCTTACAGAGGCAAACTGAGGAATGGTGTAGATACGTATGTGGAAAAGGCAGAGAACACAAACTAGGAGAATATTCATTTTATATTATGTTTCTTTATGTCTTTTAGTCATTAACATTTAGGGTCTGCCAGTGCAGCTTGCGAGAGTCATTTATATTTATCATTTGAAACTTCTCAAAATTGTGTTATGAAGAGCATTTTGGCTCTGTCAGGGTTATTTCTAACATGGGAGAAAAGTTAATTCCTCCCAGAACCAAGTTATTATCATAATTTTCTAGCATATGTCTATCATAACCATGTTTTTTCTTGGAATCATTCCAGCAGGTAATTTTGGGAGACCATTTAAGACAGCCCTTTCTCTCTACTACATAATGGGAGCATGGGGATTTTGATTACTATTACCCCCTTTTTAACTTTTCAACTATTATTTTAAAAAGAAGGGCTTGGGTTTTTCATTCTTCCAATTCAGTTTTCAGAGTGCAAAATGAAGGTCTGGCACTCCAGGGTGTATGTTAGCTACAGGATAATGTTTGTGGCAGAGAAGTATACAAGGCAAGAAATGGCTTTTGTGGGTGATTAAATACTGAAGTGAAGCTGAGGTGTTTGATAACCACAGAAGCTATTTATTGTGTGTATACTCCAGTGCCATGAACATTATTCCTATTATACAACAAGACAAAAGAAGATTCAACAAACCATAACGAGAGAAGGATGAAGGGGTTTTTTGGTTGTTGCTTTTTTGTTTGATGGAAGTTTGAGTTCTAATTCATTCTGTGCTTTCCCTAACATTTCCTTTCACATCGAAGAGTGGCAGGGGAGGGGATTAAGGCCAAAACGCAGAGATTGGCCTGCAAATGGTAGTAGTAGGGACTGAACTCTGAATAAATATTGTGAGTTATCATGTGTTATCATCAAACAGCAGTGCTCACTGTTTTGCTGGGACTCCAAGAAAGACCATACTAACAGTATTCATAATGTTGTGACAAATAAGCTTAGGAAAAGAATCAAGTGTTATCAGGTATGAACAATGTGATATATTAAGAAGGTAATGGTTATATGCATCTTCTACATGTTCTATGACTTCTCACAGTAGCAGTGAGAGCTCAGAAAATACTGTGAGACCAGGCTCAAAAATGCTACTTAGGTTCTAAATGGTGATTCTGTTTGCTTGTTCCTTGTTTTTTTCCTGCTATTTCTGTCAAGTATTTTGGTTATTTGGGATGGCTCTCAATGATCTCCATCAAGAATCTATTCTCAGAAGGAACTGAAAAATACAATGAGCTTTGAATAAAAAAAAAAAAATCCATCATATGGGAAAATATTCCTGTCTCACTGTCATTACTTAAGAGGTGTCAATTCCTCCTTAAACCACTTCAGCTGTTGAGGAGAGCAGAGCCAAAATGGTGTGGCTAAAATAACCAACTACCCTGTGGAAATGAGCAGAGGAAATCAGTCACAGCCAACCCCACCACTGGTCTTTGTAAATCTTGCCCATTAAAAAATTACAAGCAGACAATGTATTTGTGAAGTGCAACTCTGTTTGCAAATGGCTCGCCCTAGATAAACAAAGCCTTCTTTGTTGAATGAGAAATAATTTAACCATCTGTGGTCACAACAACCCTGTGAATAGTAGATGAACACCAGCTTCAGAGGTGAGGAATTCAGAAAGAAAAATGTTTTGCACCAACGGCAAAATTTGAATTAACTTGAAGCAGTGCTAACCATGCTGTGATTTTCTTTGCACATCTCCTTACGGGAAATAGCACAAATTCTATGGGAATGTTCGTTACTTTAACAAATTAACATTAAATTACTTTTAAGGTTGACAGCAGTTGCTGCCTGCCCATAGACATTCTTTCAGACCAGGCTGTTTTTAAAAGTCTTTTAAAGCCACTAAAATATTATCTGAGCATATTGTTGAGTACTTGTAGCTTTGAAAGGTGCTGGACTGTCATCACAAGCTCACCTAGCAAGGGAGATTAAGGGGCTTGCACCTGCCAGCCACAGCACAGCAGCAGCCCTCGGTCCTGCTGCCCCTCTGGGGTCCCTCCCTGCCTCTGCTGCACTGGGTGATGCTGAAGGCAGGCTCCATACTCCTCCATCCTTCCTGTTCGTGCCCAAGAAATATTGCCTCAGTATCAATATGTGAGTTGGTTCCAGCCAGTTTTCCTCTCTTTTACTTATCATCACATGTGGCTTAACAGATCAGTGCCCTGTCCTGTGATACTCAGTCCCCTACCAAGCACATCTTCTTATTTGGATGATTGATTATTTTAAGTACCCTTGAAAGGCATGTCAGTTTTGTTCAAAAAGAAGATTTTTTTTTTATTATTGCTTGTGTCCATGTCTTATATTATTTACAACATCTAAACATTTATATCTTTTGTTGAATTGTATATAGAAAAATTTAAATGCACAAATGGAAATTTATTTTAATGCCTAATATAGCCACACAAAACAACAGTATGGACTCAATGATTTTTGCTGTTGTTTTTCAGGTAAAAATTTCCATATGAATTATGGGATAATATTTCAGCTCTGGAGTGGAATGTGAGTACAGCTTTCTTTGTGGTATTCAGTGCTAATGTGCATATTTAAATGACAAATAAAGTTCTACTTATTCTAAATTATCTTGAATGACTATAGGATATGAAAATGCACTGTTATAGTCTGATGTATCATTTAGAAGAGGGTTTTCATTCTCCTATGATGTGACCTAATTTCAAAAAAATTGAGACTGGGAGTTGTGCTCTCTTTGTTTTACACAGCAGATGTTAATGCCATTATCTACTTAATTTGAAAGCTGCACTGATTTCCACTGTTCCTTCCTTTGAGTGTCATTGCTGTATAAAAAAAATACTATCAAGTATAGTAAAGGTCATTTTCAGTTACACCCAAAATGCTGGCTTGACCTTACAAGTAATAACCCCTTTTTTTCATAAAAACCATATGAATGTGAATGGCTGTACTGTGACTATTGCATAAGGCTGGGTGGCATAATAGAATAACAGAACTGGAATTGTAATCAGAAAAAAACACCGTAAGAGGATTCCTCATGGCCTTACTGTTCCCTGGGTTATGCACATCCTTGAAGGCAACCTGGCATGGGGAAAATAACACTGGCCCATGTTTTTGCATACTATTTTACTTCAGTAGTTTCAAGATCAAACCTGTTAAGTTTACAGGTCTACTTCAGAATAAGCTATGCTTGCCTCAGTTTTAGAGATTTAAGAATATTGTGGTGTATGATCCAAGAGTATCTCATTTCCAAACTTAAAACATCTTTGTTGATGCTACTTTGATTCTCAGCATTTTTAATCTCATAAAACTCCTCAAACTATTGCATCCTTTTTCAAATGTAATGTATTGCAAACTGTATTAATGCTTCTTTTTAATATTTCATTTCAACTGCCTAAAAATTCAGTTGCCTGTTACATGAATTGTGGAATCACACTTCTTTGGTTGTGGTTTTCCCAAGCATCAGAACCATCTAGTATTGGGCTTTACCAGTAGTAAGTTAAGAATCTCTAAGAAGAACATGGGATGTGAACAGAATTGGTATTGATAATTCAGTGGGTGGCATTCTCTTCTCTAACTGCTACAGATTCACTAAGTCAGAATGCTAATGGAGGGATGAGCTTTCAGTTAAATGATTCTTAGGTGTGTGATTTTAAATAATTTCCCTACACTTGTGTTGGTAGAAACTCCTCTAAACCACTACAAAGAAGTAGCATAACTGTATGAACAAGAAAAAAATGTGACAGACCTTTCAGCAAGTACAATAGATGCTGTAAACAGTAATTTGGAAAGCCAATAAAAACTCTTTCAGCAACATGATCTTGAAGACATTGGTTACTGGAGGAGCTTATGGGTTGTGTCAGGTGGATGACAAAAAATTTGTATTCTGTGATGTAGGCCCTACAGAGATATTATAGACTCTACATTTTAATAGGTCCTGTGGAGAGACCTTGACAAATCAGAGGGATGGGTGATTGCCAGCTGTGTGAAGTTTAACAAATGCAGGTGCTGGATTCTGCAGCTGGATGGGGCAGCCCTGAATGTAAGGACAGACTGGGCAATGAGGCTGTCGAGCAAAGCCATGGAAAGGGCCCTGGGGACCCTGGTCACTGGAAAGTTGAGTATGTGTCAGCAGTGCCCTGGCAGCCAGGAGGGAGAAATGTGTCCTGGGGGCATCAGGCACAGCATCACCAGCCAGGCAAGCGAGGGATTGTCCTGTTCTGCTCTGCTCTGAGATGGTCTCACCTGAAGTCCTGGGGGAAGTTTTGGGTGCCACAATATAAGAAGAATATTAAGTAATTAGAGAGTGTCCAAAGGAGGATAACAAACACAGTGAAGATTTGAGGTGTCGCTGACATCACCTGGTTTATTCAGCCTGGAGGAGATTGAGAGTTTTCTCAGTCCAGAGATTCCTCATGAGTAAGATATTTACAAGCAGGTACTGATCTTTCTTTCTGATGCCCAGTGACAAGACCCAAGGGAATGGATTGAAGCTGTGTCAGGGGAGGTTTAGGTTGGGTATCAGGAAAAGGTTCTTCACCCAGAGGGTGGTTGGGCACTGGAACATTTCCCCAGGGAAGATGTCACAGCACCAGCCTGACAGAGCTCAAGAAGTGTTTGGACAATGCTCTCAGACACAGGGTGTGCTTCTTAAGGCATGGTCCTGTGCAGGGATGTGAGCTGGACTTTGATGATTCCATAGGTGCCTTCCAGCTCAGGATATCCCATTAATATTTTGTGAGAGAATCAGTATGCACTATACAATGTAGCTAAGATCTTACAAATGCTCAAAAAGAAGGAAACCATTTCTGGTAAAGATTATCTGAAATTATTTTTGACATGTAAGCAGAATTCACAGTGATGTCAGAACTGAAAGGAAAATAATCTGTTGTTAATTAAAGTAATTTCTAATACATGAAAATTGCTTTTATTTTCTTACAGAATCATGTGATGGGATTACCTAGAATTATTTACACTGTAACCTGAAGGTTGCATAAATGGCAGCTAAATTTAAATAGAGATGTATCATTAGGAGAGGAGAAAATAATGTGTTGTTTTAATATACTTGGATTATAAGATAAATAAAGGCAAAGAGAGTCATCTTATTGTCTCTGAGCTGAAAACTGTGTAACTCTCCAGCAAAACACATAAACACATCCCTTCATTTCTCATTTCCATTAATCATCATATTACTCAATGCCCCTAAAACAATGTTTTGTTATACCAAATTTTTTTTGTGTAATACAGATCAAACTTTACTTCAGTAATAAAGATCAAGATTACTTTATGTCTGTGAATTTTTTTTTCCTATACATGTTCTTAGTTTTGGGATACATATAAGTAAATATGGAAAATGCCTTCAAAGAATCTAGCTATCATAAATAAAAACCCAAATAAACAAAGAAGTGAGTAGATACTTAAGCCATGCAGTCAAGATTGCTCTAAAGATAATTCCAAACATTTGAGAGTGTTATAATGAGAAAACCTTGTCATTATAATGAGAAATATTTTTATTCATTTTTTTCTTGAGTAAATCTTCCAACAGCCTTTAAAACATTGTCTCAAGAGAAGCTTTTCTAGGAACAGCAAACCTTAGATCATCTTTACTGAATGGAAAATAACACAGCTCATCTCTCATCTGTGCAGTGACAGTCCCAAATCCAGACATTTTGGCATCCATACAGTATGCAAACAAACATAAACTTTGTAAACACATGATTAGGCAGGACCCTTCTGCAGGATCCCCTGTTTAGGATGGTCATAAGATACTCAAACAAAGAATTAATGCATTGGTATATACAATCCCCTTAGAGGCAGATAATGAAATTTTTACAGATAAACCCTCCAAAAAGGATTCATGATGAAATACTATCCATAGCATTACAAGTATATATCTCAGCAAACATTCCAATATATCATTTTCCAATGGACTCATCCTTAGTCTCTATAACACATTTGCCCTTTCAGACAATAGACTTCCCTCCATCTTACAGATGAAAATAAATTAAAGGTAGAACACATCCTAGTGGTGTTGACTCTATATTAGCACACTGTCTTTGTCAATTTAAAGGCTAGAAATTTAAAGTATGCAGAAAGACCTGTAATCAGAAAAAAAACCCATAGAGATTAGGGCCAGAATTTTGAATGTGATTTAGAAAAATAATATATTCATTTAAATTAAATACTTCATTGTTTCTTAAATCTGTTTTGCTAGAAAGAAACCCTTTGTTTCAAATTTACATCAGATTGACCAAAGTGAATTTTTAGTTTTAATTACATCCAAAGCTAAAAGAAAAATCACTTACTTGTATGGTTTTGTAGAAAAGGAAAAATTGCAAAAATACGATGACTATTTTGTTAACAGAAGAGTTAGTTTTATTATGAGGGAGAAGTTAAATAACACTTAAAAATATCACCATATTGTTCAAAACAAACGAGTTAAACTATCCTTTCATATACACATAGAAAGTGTTACTGGGCATGGGGTTTTTTCCTTTCAGTACAAACCAGCAGATGTTCAGACAAGCCATACTCAAGGATCAATGTGAAAAAAATGATAAAAGCCCAAGTTCTTTGTGATATCACTTGTAAGTGATGGAATTATTAAAAAATAATTATAATACGAAAATGAACATCATATTGCTTGATAGCATGTACCAATCTGTGGAATTATGGTACAGCAGAGGCCTCTCTCTCAGTCTAATCTTAGTATGTCATTTGCTTAGTTCAGAAGCTCAGTGTGCCAAGCAGTTACTGCAGTTACATGGAAAATTGTTACATCCTTACCAATACCATATAGAGTTCAGTAAACAAATGTTACTTACTCTGAAGACAAAAAATGTTTGGTGTCACTTAATTCATATTCAGATAACTTGAAAGAGAATTATAGTGGGACAGTCCTGAAAGAAGTATGGATCACTTACTCCAATTCACTACAATCATAGATTATATTATTATACTATTACATAATTATATATTTCAGCCTTTCCCAGTTCAATTGCATTTAGCAGATAAAACATAAAAGATCAAGTTTATCATATACTGTCAGGATCAATCAACTGAAAGTAAATTTCTGTATTATGCTCATCGGGAGAAAAACAAATGGCTGTTGTTGAAGTTCCAGGCAGAAGCAAATCTAAATAATATTCAGTGTTTACAGAGGCAGGAATGGTAGTGTATGCTCAAGAGAAAAAAAGGAAAACCTCTTCAGTTTTTCAGATGCTGAAATATTATAGGCTAGATCTGTTTGGAGGGTGAAGTCAATGACAGAGGCAGATTTGGTTTTAATGCTATTCCATATATTTTTTTAAAAAAGAAACTTTAAATTATTGAGGCACAAAAGGAAGAAATTTCTGAGGTCTTTCCTGCCAATACTCTTCTCAGAAAGTCGTTTTCCTTGTCTTCCCCTAATGGCCATGCTTCAAGTATTTCTGTCGGTGTCCTTGCTCCCAGCAGCAGCAGCAGCTCCCCAACAGGCCTTGGTGCTCCCCCTCCCAGGCCCACAAACATCTGTGTTTGCTCACATCCCCCAGGTACATCACTCACTCTCTTCTGGTGGTGTCTGTGACCCGTGGGTTTGACAATTGTCCATTTGTTGTTCTTAAGAAGGGCTCAGGAGACCAACTGACCCAGCTTAATTAGTTTATTGATTAGTACCATAAAGTCCATAACCAATTAGTGGGAGTAAAGTTATTAATGTCCAATTCTCCAACAGTTTACTGTGGGGATGCAGCCAAGCAGCAGAACAAAGCAAACACAAGATACAGCTCATCATAGCCCCATGTGTATCCCCCTTCTTCCCCAAATCACATGAGAAAACCTTCCATTGTGTGCACTTCTGTCCCCATTTTCCCTAACACATAGAGGAGAATACAGAATTCTGAGTTTATTCTGCCTTGCTACTTTTACAAAAGAAATAACTGACCTAGCCCCTAGTAGAGAGATTACAGCACTTTAACTGTTAAAAAAAATACTGCTGTGGAATGGAGTGCAGCATGAATGCAAAACATTTTGAGGATGTAAAACTGAGTAACAAGACTTTGGATAACAAGGGAAATAGATCCTGTTCAATATCTTTCTGAATGAGATTTAGTTATATCTATCATAAAAATAGGTTTCCTATACTGTGAAATTCATAGTCATATGCTAATGCTTTAGTGGGAAATTAAGCATGGTGTTTTACAATAGTAGTTAAAGTTAAAGAAGGAATTACAGAATACAGCCAGGATGCAGTGATCATTTGTGCACAGCATTTGTGCTCTGATAGCAAGCAGGATGTTCTTTCCTTACATACAGGAAAAAAAGCTCTATGCTGTAAATGTTATACTGTTATATGTTTTGAGGTGTTGTGTTTGGGCCATTAAGCACATCTTCATAAAGGAAATTTTTTATTTCTTTAATATGACTGTAAATAGCGGGAGGTATCAATGTGTTGCACAATTAAAGGTCTATGTTAAACAGCACAAACTAATGATTGCTTCTAACAAAACCCAACAGGAGCAAGAGAAAGTCATCTGCATTGGAATATAATTGATTATTTTCAGAATCTGTAAGGCACATCATTAAATACAGTCCTCAGTTTACAATGGCTGAGAGATTTCTTGTTCTGTTTCCAGGAGCCAGCTCATTCTGTCTCCTTGTCACAGTTTTTCTCTCAAGACTTTTTTGATCATTACCTTTTTAAGGATTACACTGCGACATTCAGTTTAGGGAAACACAATAATTTCTTTCTATTCTAGCTTTGTAACTTTATTGGGATTTTATTATGAATGTTTTGATAGGACTATCATATTTTACAGCATACCTCATTGTTCTTAAGAGGTAAGCAAATCTACTGTAGCATTATATTAGCAAGGACTTTGTTCTCACCAAAACAGAGACAGAAGGGGTACAGTATTTGAAAGGGCTTCAGCAACCCTCTTGGAGCTGAAAACAGACACATTGAAATTAGCTTGCTGAAAATAAGTTAATTATCCAGTTTCATTGAAGAAAATTGATTCACAGAGGAAAGGCGGAGTGGGGGGTTCATTACTGCAGTATTTTTCTTGCATGAGTTCATTGATGCCTTGCTCTCATGTTGTGAGTTGAAATCTCAGCCTGAGACACTAATTCATGATGATACTGCAGTGCAGTTCATTTCTGAATGTATGTTGTAATACTGTGCTAATGGTTCATTCTTTCTCATGATAGAGTGGTTGTGCTCTGGAGAAGGGTATAAAAACATGAGCATAAGTGGCCCATATCATTCCTAGCTTGGATTATTCAGTGGTATACAAAGAACATGAAAAAGCTGGTACATTTTGCTGTATTTTTCTAGAAAATGGGTTTGCATCTTGTGTAAAACCCCTGAGGAATCATTAAACAGAGAAGGATGAAATAGTAAACTCTGATAAAGGAAGAAATAGCAAAAAACCCCTTGTGGAAATCAGGTGTTTGACCCTTTGCAAACAGAAGAGAACAATTTGTCAGTGGAACCAATGCTCTCTTCAGTCTGTGCAATTGCTTGTTGGAATGGAAATTTATTATAAAAGTGGTAGAACTGCTTTTTTTCCCCTTTTTTTTCTGAGGTCTTCCTAGAAATTTGCAGGTGATGAGAGAAGCCTTCATTCTAATAAAAGAATAGGCCAGCTTACTGATTGGAGAAAATTACATGAAGTTTTTTAATCAAAGTCTCTGTGGTCTGCTGTCTGATTTTCTAGGCCAGATGTCAAATGTTTTTCACTGATGTCGATGTTGAAGTAATCACTAAGCCAATTCCAAGAATGAGTAAGTGAGACTGTAATAACATTTCATTTCAGTATTACATAAGCTTTTTTTCCCAGCTATGAACAAAGTAACAGGACCCCTCTGATTCAATATAATTACACAAACTATTACTTTGAAATTTGTGAGACAGTTTTATGTGTGGGCAATTGCTCTATACATATATATGGGAGGTTTCAGTACAAAATGCAAAAACACATTTACAAAGTTTTATATTTTTAAACATTTACATTTAATTTAAAACATAATTACATTTTTCATATTTAATCTATTTTATTAAGTTTATCTTTGCTGCCACAGTATTAACCAGTAATTTGAAAGGCAAGAATTTTCTAGAAAAAAGACTTTGCAATTTGAAAATAGGGAGAGAATGAACTAGCTGGCTCAATGGATGATGGACTTTAGTGAATGAATCTCGGATGAATATGGTGAGGCTGTGGCATCAGATTAAATATTTTGCAGTTTTTTACGTGAAATATAATCAAAGTTACTCATAGTGATGTAGAGAATTAGTCGAGTAGAACTAACTCAAAACTTAAGGAACACATTGTCTATAGCTGTTTCAAAATGAAAGTTGTGATAAAATGCAACAAATAAATGTCACAGATAAGTAGAGTAAAAAAGAAAATCTAACTAATATGAAACTATGCATAATGCTCAGAGTAATCTTACTTTATGGGTAAATTCATAAATTAATGGGTAGATTAATATGGGTAATTATTAATACAGAGGTACTCAGGTGGCACATTGACCCTTTGCAGAAACTAATAAAATGTTAACATTGCCCCTTTCACCACAATTTTATTGAAAAGATATTTTGATTACATATCTTCTGCTTTATCCATTGTGTATTTGGTGAGCAGCTATCCAATTTGCTGTTCCTTCTTGGTGAAGAGCTGCCTTATTTCTTATAGAGAATTTCATATTCTTTCATGAGCTTTGCTATGGTGCTTGATACTACAGCTCCATAAGCAGTGACGTCATCAGGAGGTTTTTCAGACTGCTTTTCTGAGAAGGAGCATTATTTATGTTCATTTTGCAGAAGGGAAATATCTGCAGAAGGCATGGAAAGATTGACACAAGTATGTGTTATTGTTTTCTGGTACCCACACAGGATTGCTTTTTAGAATCCTTCACCTCAGAGCAGGCTTTGTTCAAAGATCAGCTTAGTCCCTACATGCAGTTGGGATGCTATTTGCAATGTCTGTAGTTTCAGCTCATGCCTCCTGTATAAAAAGCATGTGTGCACACAGAATATGTGTAGAAACCAAGGTCTCATGGGACAGAGTCCAGCTCCTCTTGCTGGCACTCAAGACAGGGAGAACTCCTAAGCCTGGAGCCCCAGCATCACTGCTGGCTCCAGCTGTAAAACTGCACCTCTCAAGGGCCTGTGACCTGATCCAAATTACTTTGGCAATTAATTTAGGTAAGAGAGAAAGGTTCATCTCAAGGATGAGGGCACTAGATCTTTCAAGGAAAGGTCACTAGAACAATTTAATGGGGCTTGGGAGCCCTTGAAGACATACCATGTGCTTTTCCTGAGACACAGTGGAATCCCTTTTGGCTCGTATTTCCTAGGTTTATTCAGTCTGAGAGAGTTTCACAGCAGGAAAACTTACATTTCAAAACCCAAGTTTAAATTCTGAGAAATATGTCAGAAAGTGAAGACAGAATATTAAAACAGTAAGCATCATACAAGATTCAAAACAAGAAGTACTACCAGTCCTATCCACAGAAACAGGCAGAATGTAAACAAGTTGGAGAAATATTGCAACAGCATAAACCCTTTAAAAATACAAGAGCTTTCAGCTTAGTCACAGTGATCCCCAGGGACAATTCTCTGTCCTGCAATCCTGACTTAGTCTACCAAGTACCTCAGAGGACAGTGAATGCAAGGTTGAATATATAGTGAGTAAGTAGATCCATCAGAAAAGTTAACATTTCATTCATAAGACCAGACACAATCTTCTACTATAGATCTACGCCATAATATAAAAATTTTCCCATAAAATGAGCAGCTTTGTGATTAAGACACAGGCTGAGAGCTCCAGCATTCAGGGATACCTTTCTGCTTTATCAGGCAAAACCATTTTCATAAGCTACCTATACAGCAAGTACCAAAAAATCTGCAGTGATTGAGATAGTCCATTGTCACTTTGATAGTGTAATGTTGAATTAAATTAAAAACTTGGAGACACATATGACTAGATACTATTGCATAAAACAACAGTTCTCCAGAACTACCTAGTGCAAAAAATTTGCAGGTGCAGAGCATTTTTTGCACACTCAAGTGTTGCTATACAGACATCATAAATGTTTGCTTGCAGCTTGGACCCTAAATGAGAATTACAATAATCAAGACTACTCTTTCAGATTGGAAAAAAATAGAAAAATTAGTATCATAGCTATAACTGTTGAGGATAATAAGATTGCATCCCAGGACATGGGTCTGATTCTGTACTTCATGAAAAAGAACCTCTTCCCTTTAAGGTTAATAAAACGTGGCTCATTGAACTGTCCAGCATTGTCCAAGAGAAGCTCTCTAAGCTGAACCTCTTGAAAATTATATCTAGTATAGCTCCTTAGACCATGTAAAAAAATCCCTTCAATAGATAATGAATAATTTTCATTATTTATCAATTTTTCAGTATTTTTGCCTCTCTACTTGCTTGTTGAAAATAGTGTATTTTCTTTTAATCTGTATTTGAAATTGTTCACTCAATTTTTTGTGAATTTTTGTTTCTCCATAATTTCTTATTTCAGTTGTTTTCTTAGCTAGAATGGGTCACTGGAGACTCATATAATTGTTTCTTATTCTCTAGTTGGATGTGTGAAATTGTAGATACAGTGCCTCTGATGTGAAAGCTCCTGGAAAATAAATACCTGCAATTGTTGAGCATGCAACATTAAAATATGCTTTATGAGATGTTCATGGCAATAAAAAGACACTTCCAGAAAGTATACGGGAAGAAAAACCCTGGTATGAAAACATCCCCAAATCATTTTTTATTTTGTGTGAGTATTTATGGAAATAGTATTTGCTGTAGTGGGCTAGAACTTACACAAACAATATTTTTCCTACTCTTCAGGGATCCAGAGAAATAAAACATAAGTAAATCATTCAAAAGATATATTTTTGTTAAAAATATTATCATTTCAATAATTTGGAGACACAAATTGGTCAAAGCCTGATTATCATGACACAATCAAATATGTCAAAGCCCACACCAGTGAATGCAGACTGAACATTTAAATAGTACCAATAAAAAGGTAGGCATATTCTTGCATTTAGCATCTCCAAAATACTGCTTTCAGAGCCTTACATACATTTTGGAAGCAGAACATTTTGCCTGATTCTTGGTAAGAAAGACTGTAAATACTACTCCAAACACATTCTTAATAAGGCTTCCCATAGCCAGAAGAATAAAGCTACTATTGGGAGGTCACCAAAAGGAGGAGGATGACAGAACAGGTAGCCCATGCTCTGTATACTGGCTCTGATCATTGAGATGCTTCTCCCATCTGCTCAGCTTTCTCCCTTCTCCCATCTCTAGCTGTAACACAAACAGCAGGACCTCTTCTGAGTGTGGACTGTGGCAATTTTCCCAAATGAGACTGCAGATCTTCCCAGTGTTCTGTGAACAGAGCAACAGCGAGTTTAGCAACTACTGCCAGAAGGTGGAAAAGTAAAAACTTACTGAAGGAAGCTGAAACTGAAGAGGAGAATTTTCCATACAGAAAGCTCAGGGAAAAATAACATCAGCCCATTACAGGATGAGAATAATCACCTCACAAACAGAAAGACCTGAGACAAAGGTGTTTAACACTTTCTCTGCCTCTGTTTTCATCATAGAGGATGGACCAAAGAAGTCTCAAGTGCACTGACCTGGAGGACCATGTCTGCAAGAATTATCAACTCCCATTCTACCTGAAATTGTGCAGGATCTGCTGTTCCAGCTGGATCTCTACAAATCTATAAGGACTCTTGGGATTCATACAGGAATCATACAGGAAGAGCTAGCTGATGTCATTGCCAAATCAAATTCCTCCAGATAACTGGAAACCTCATGAATCACTGGTCCACTGCCCATTTTGAGATGGATACAGGGCTGTCTGGCTAGCCTGTTTGGGGAGGTCTGGATGAAAAACGTGAATATTTCAAAGTAACAAGACTTTTGTGAAGGGGAAAACTGTGTGTTCAGCCCAAAGGCTGCCAGAATGTGCGTGGGAGAAAGAAATTTGTTTTTAAAAGATATGTGTTCTTGATAGATAGAACAAGAAGTTTGGTCTCAATGGGATGGAAAAGTAAGACAACAGTGGAAAAAGTAGATGATGATCATCAAGGTGTTAGAACAAAGGAAGAGAATAGTTTCTTATTACATTTTATAGCAACCAGTCTTAGGACAGTCAAAATGGTAAATGCACACCCATAAAGGTATATTCTGTATATTGAAGCTATAAGTGTGAATTGCAGGCAGTCTTAACCAAGAAGAAGGCTAAAGGAAAAATAACATTCTCTAATAGAAACATATAAAAACTAACAGTTTGAAAGGAGAAAGCTAACAAGTCCTTGTTAATGAAATAAGATTAATAAAATGAGGTATTAGCTTTTGGGAAAGTTAGGAACAGTCTCTCCCTGAACTTTATATTGAGCAATAATATCTGTTTGCTGAACTGATCCACGCATGGCATTGAGTCTTGCTGTTCCCTTTTATTCAGACTGATGATTTTGATAATGCATTTTCCCCTTGGGTGTGTTTTCCAAAGTGACTCCTCCCTAACTCCTGATGTTCAGACCTTTCTGTTGCCAGCAAATGAGGTTATGACTTACCATTTTGGGTGACTGGACAACACATTCTTACTGGGACTGTCACAAAGCTTCTCTACTGTCACCCTTCAGACCACTTTTGATGACATGTTTAACTGTGTCTGTACCAGAGGTACAGCTGTCAGTTGATTTCTGCTGTTTTTGTGAGCTCTTTATGTGTCTTTGTGTCACAAGCAGGCTCATTTCACAGAGCATGCATCCCATCAGAAAGGCACCTTTGCTTACTCTAGCTGCAAAACTCATTTTACACAGCCTGTTTTAGTCCATCACAGCAGTATTGTGTACTTTGCATTAAGTAAAGGACATGCTATTCTGGTTTCTTTGAAGATGTTGTGAAAGGTGGGCTAGCAGTACAATCCTGATCATGGTCCCACCTTTTCCTCAGTCTGAGTAATCAAAGCAATTCCACTAATCCCCTCACAGAGATGAGAGCGGCTTAGTGGTGTTCACGACAATGGCTTGCTGTTTTTCAACTGGGGCTGTATTCAAAAAATGGTGTCTGAAGCAAAAGGACACTTTGGGGGTGCAGCCTTGAAAATTTGGCACCTCAGTGAATTTAATATCTCTGCACTGTCCTGCAATATCATTTCATTAGGGGCTGAATCTTTTTGGTCATATTAAAAGCCACAAAGACTCTGCAGGTTTCTCAGAGGAATTCAGTGCCTCCTGATTTCAGGCAAAGACTGATTTAGGATTTGGGTTTTCTTATGGACATTTCCAGAAATGACTGAAAAGACAGCTGCAAATGCAAACACATGTTATTAGGAATGTTCCAGGGGAGATATAATTCTTCTGTAAAGTCTTCCTGACTCCTGGGATAAATTATAGTTAGTCTTCCAAACATGAATCGTGGTCCATGGCAAGCTGACCATGAGCCAGCAGTGCCCTGGCAGCCAGGAGGACCAACCCTGTCCTGGGGGGCATCAGGCACAGCATCACCAGCCAGGCAAGGGAGGGATTGTCCTGCTCTGCTCTGAGCTGGGACAGCCTCACCTCGAGTGCCAGGGGAAGTTTTGATAACACAATAAAATAAATATATTAAAGTATTAAAGAGTGTCCAAGGGAGAGCAACAAAGATGGTGAAGGGGAAGCTCAGTGAGGAGTGTCTGAGGTCACTTGGTCTGTTCAGCCTGGAGAGGAGGAGACTGAGGGGAGACCTCATCACAGTCTACCAATTCCTCATGAGGGGCAGAGCAGGGGCAGGCATTGATCTCTTTTCTGTGGTCACCAGTGACAGAACATGAGACAGTGGCCTGAAATTGTGTCAGGAGAGGTTTAGGTGGGATATTAGACGAAGATTCTTTCCCCAGAGCATGGCTGGGCACTGAACAGCTCCCCAGGGAAGTGGTCACAGCACCAGCCTGACAGAGCTCAAGCAGCCTTTGGGAAATAGACTCAGGCACATGGTGTGACTGTAGGGCATGGTCTTGTGCAGGGCCAAGAGTTGGACTGAATGATCCTTGTAGGTCCCTTCCTACTCAGCATTTTTGTGATTCTGGGATTTTAAACCTGAGCTGATACCTCTGTAAATGTCTACCAGTGCATTGAAAATTAGTTACTCCTTCAAATTACCAAATATGATACACATAGTACTGGTGGAGAAAAAGGATTTCTGGTGCTTTTAAACTGCTAAAACTTTAGTTTGACTGGCTTGACCTATATTTGGGAGCTGAACAGTGCAGAGCAATTAATTTTCTCCTCTTATAGTCTCTTAATCACTGTCCAGGACATGTTCCAGTATCGATGACAACTGCAAGCCCCGAAAGACAGCCTTTACAACAGAGTGCAGGATAAACAGCCCTGCAGCCAACTGCTCCTGACTCTCAGAAAAGATGGCTTCACTCCAAAATTATCACAACAGAGACCCCACAGATGGGAAGATAAAAGCTCCCCTGGTAAGCTGCTAACAATGCAGGCCATTTTGCTCTGCAGGGCTGGGATGCAGAGGTAAGCCACCTGTGCTCTCTGACGTCACTGGAATAAAGGCCAGCACCCGAATTCCTGATGGGTGCTCTTTTATTGTCATATATCAGGTGTCACCTGCAATTTCATGTCTCAGGCAGTAAGAGAGAATTCATCTGTCATCTTCCAGTGAATCTCAGTGAAATTTCTTTTCTTTTGAAACCGAGACCATTAGATTAGTGAAGCAGATATAAGATGGGCCAGTTGTTAAAAAATAGTTCCAGAAGCCTTAAGGAATTTTTAAAAAATAGTTTTGTTGGAATGGAATTGATTTACTGCCACATTTACTTCATGAACGGAGACTGTAATTCATTCAGTATGATGCAACTAAACAACAGATATGCCTGGATTTATTCTGCACATCACATAAGGTCTCCAAAGGGCCTAAATAATTTGTAACCCTTTAAAGTTAATAGCTGAACATGACAGTGCAAAATTGGCAGGTGAAGATAAAAAACCTCACTCAATATTTTATGATTTGAAATTCCAGCTTTTCTTCTGTGTTGGAAGACTTTACGGTGTCACTACTGAAATCCCAGCACAGTTTTGTGGGACACAGATCTCCCATCTTTATCTTCTCATGGGTGCAGCAGGCTCCTAGATGCAGTGCCAGGTTTATCCTATGAGCCACTACATCTCTTACTACACCTTTGTAGCATCCACAGGAAATGGAAGGAAAGCCTTTCTCATCCGCTCCATGTCATGCCCTTCTAGTGAAGGAAAAGCTATGGTCAGCTCTTCTCTCACTTCAAAAAATTTTCAGGGCTTAGAAGAGTTTGTCTAAGGCTGATCAGGCTCCTCTTCTGCCATCTTTTCTCCAACTGTGTGATGGCAGGAGTATTATTAAGAGAAGTAACAGCACTTGGTAAAACAAATTTCTGTGAATGCTTTCAGCATGATACTTAATGATATTAAAAAAAATAGCTGTAGTTAAGCCCAAGTATTTTGGGTATGGTTTTATTTTTATTGCAGTATATTACACCAGAACTTTTTTTGAATGTTAGGATTGATATTATAAATTTCAACTGTTGCAAATTGTTAGGAAAACTTTATAGTGTTATCCAAGATGCTGACTTACTTATACTAATAAAAGGTGGGAAAACTAATATTGTATTATGTGACTGAAATTAACTGTGTTATTTTAAATTATATTTTACATGAATCTTTGTGTCTCATGCTCTTCCTAAATTTATGAAATAATAAATAATTATAAAATAATTTTTTGCAAAGGTAGAATTTAACTTTTATTCTGGCTCTATATGCACAGAACCTTTATGCAAGAAATAAAGTCAGGTTTCAAACCTCACCTTCACATTTATGGCTAAGTTTAGCCTCACCTTAGGAGATGAAGAACGGAAAGCTGAAGATGAGCTGATTAATGTATCATCCAGGTTTTGCTATCAGAAAAAAAAAAGAAATAGACTGGAACTTTTAACACCACACACAAAAAGGAACAATAAAATAATACAGAATCATATTTTCCCACAGTTAATTTTCCACTCTTTTGCACCAGCTTTTCTTGTCTCTAAATTTGAATGTCATTGTGTAAATTTTGTACATTGTATATATTATGCACATTTTTTAAGCTGAAAAACATGCCTTTATGAGATGTAACCAGCTGCACCAGCCTAATTCATATAGGGAATGTGTGTGTGGAACCACAGGTTGCATACACCATGCACTTATTCAACTATAGATCTTAGTTCCTTCAGGGGAAATGATATTTATGACCTACACTTTTTGTTCAACCAGAAGAGTTAGTTCAGTAGTCCCTTCTAATGCCCTGGGAAGTTAGTTTCTCTGCTTAGTCATCCAAACCCTTCAACAAAAGGGAAAATTTGGATTGTGTGACTCTGCTTCACAAAAGCTCTGTCCACACACCCAAAATGATCTCTTAGGAATTGGAACAAATTAATAAAATTGGTGTTATCAAGTCGTTATTCCTTATTTCTGAATGAACTCAAATATAAAACCTAATAGTATTATCATATTATTAGTTGGTTACTGTATAGATTCTAGATTCATATCAGAGGAAAAATGTTATTAGACAAGATTCCTACTTAAATGTAAGGTTTTTAAGAAGTTCTTGTATCTCTGTTCCACACTGAGCAAGTTGATGGAATGATATAGTAAAAATTGTCATGTCTTATTATAATGATATTCTTGAGGCTAAGACACTTGTATTTTAAGATATCATTAAGGTAATCATTATTATTATTAGATAAAGTTTGAAAATTTTAATAGGAAATTTTCAGAGAGAAATAATGTATCAGTAACTTACAGGAAAGTTCTTCTGTGGAGTCAGTGAACATAGATAGATAAAAGTGACCAAATTCTCTTAGCACACCTTGAACACTAAAAAAAATATTCCAACAAGAAGATAGGACTCTCATGGTTTTAAGTCATCTAAAAGTAGCAGAAATGAATAGATATTTTTTACAGTGCAAGGGAGTTACAGAGGAGTTCCTTACAGATCAGTACAGAGACTTGGTTATTTAATATAATTATCAATACAGTGGAAGACTGTTGGATACAGAAATTATGGTCTAAAATTATTCAGATTACTTAAAATGAAAGCTGAGAAGACTTGTGGAGTCACAACACTGTGAACGAGAAATAAAATGGCAGATGAAATTCATACTTATGAACACAAGGTTATGGAAATAAGGAAAACATTATAGGCTATAAACTAGCCATTGTCATTCAAGAAAAAGATTCTAGCCATTGTCATTCAAGAAAAAGATCTTGTAGTTACAAAAGTTATATGAAAACATAATTAACTTAGCAATGACCAAAAAAAAAATCAAAATCATTAGGAAACAAATAAAGTGCAAAGCAAAAAATATCATGCCATTGCACAGACACACAGAACTCTTACCTATTAAACAGGGTAATTTGGAAATTGTAATAAAAGAAAATAAAAATGTAATAAAATAAACAGTGAGTTATTAAACTGAAAAATTATACAGTAGAACTAGAAAAAGTAGAGACAAGAAAAAATTACAAGCCAACTTTCTATGAGAAAGACTAAATAGAAAATTACTTTTCATGTTGGGAAAGGAATGAGTGTAAGGAAACATAAATTAATGTCCATAAAATCATGGAAGACATAGAAAGTGAAAGGAGAATGTTTATTCACTATTTATGTAGCAGAAGAACTTTTATCAATTAAAATTCATGCAAATTTTTACACAGAAGAAAGTTCTTTACAGAGTTCCCACAGTCAGTTCTACAGTTCAGGTGAAACCAGAATGCAGTGGAAGCCTTTTGTATTAGTCTGTTAAAGAAAAAAATTAGGCAAAATTTTGTAATGAGAAAATTCTACTTATTAGCCTCAAGGAAGTAGATTCCTCTTTCCAGCTCAGAATGTCCTCAAGACTTACATTGCTGGATGAAGGTTACAACAAGGGAAGATTTGCCTTGTTTCACAGTGGACTCCTTTGAAAAGTGGACTCCTTTTGTCAAGTGTCCATGATGTATGCAGACAGTCAAACTAAGATGGCACCAGATGCTTTTCTTCTGAGAAATAATGATGGTGTTGTGACTTTCTAAGGTTTTACTGTTTCTCATAAAAATGTGTACTTCATCAAATTTATATAAAAGAATATGATGAACATTATTTTTTCCAAAAATGATGGATTTACACGAGCACTATGTTTGATTGGCTTCACTGTTATTAATCCTGTTTCCCCCATTCTGACCAATGTCACTTTCACACACAGGCACTTGAAACACTTCTTTTTTCATGGTTCTGCTTGGCATTGGTGTGACACAGATGATCTCGAACTCCCTGTGGAGCAGAAATGTTAATGGAGAAGCAATAACCCAAGGTTGTGGGTTCAATCTTTGTATGGGGCATTTAATTAAGAGTTGGACTTGATGGTCCCTGTGAATCTCTTCCCACACAGAATATTCTGTGAATCTGCAAATTTGGATGTTGTGTTCCTTTCAGCTGTGGCTCTAACAAGGCAAAGAGTGAATGAGTTTGCCCTCTTGGCAGTGGACATAGAGACAGATGTAGCAGAGCTCCATCCCTTAAAACATCAGATCCCACCAAAGGGAAAGCAGCCTCGATCCAACCTGCTTACAATAGACAAGCAAAAGAGAAACATGCACATATATGCTTGTTTTGGGGGAGTTTGCTAATGTCTTGGTACTGCAATGAATGTTTTCAGGAACATTTTCAAGTTTATTAGATTTGGTTGGGGTATCTATGATAGCACAAGGGATGGATCTCTATCAAAAACAAAGTTTAAAAGCCGTGTTGGAAAGTCTGTTCCACGTTTTGAGTTTACTGTGTCACTCCCAGCAGGTCACTTCCCTGTCTTGTGCTTTGATGGTACCACTTGACTGCCTTTGGGGATCCTGTCAAAACATTCTCTGTGTCGGCGCAAAAAGCTCCTTTGTTCACATTTTTATCCACCTTTAATCTCAGAATTAGGCAACCTGGAGAAGGAGCTATTGATGATGTCTTTCTGAGCTTAAAGAAAAATACAGACAATAACGTCTCTGTATGGAAGCAAATAGGTGTTGCCTACCCTAAGAAAGTTCAACTTCTTAATAAATGGGTTAAATTACTTCACATGATCTTTTTTTTCTTACTAAGTCTGATAGCAAGAGAAAACTTTTAAAACTTTTTTTGATCAGAAATGTAAATTCTTATCCATCCTTGCTTTTTAATTAACTTTTTAATTTTCAAATACAAAGATAGTGTTGATGATGACTTGGGCTGAGAGATATACTGATCTAGTACTGTTCTTTTGAAATCTGCAGAGAAATGAATCTCAGGGTACAAATAAAATGATAATTGGGATTTCAGTTCATCAGGGTTCAATTCAACAAAATAAATGTTCAGTTTCACAGATTGTTTAATAAGGTTTTCTTCTGTGACACACAGCTTTCCAAGACTCAAATGACAGTTAAATTTATTATATTTTTTTCTAATATTACCATTGTCTCAATCCCAGAAAGGTGCCATCAGGATCAGAAACTCATTGTGCTCAACACCAGGAGCACAGAGAAGAAATTAGTTACCACATTTAAATCCATACAGCTGCTTTTAGAGTCCTGAATCATCTTCTGAAGGCTCCTAACTTGATTATATAGGAAAACTGGAGTCCCAAATACAAGTGTCTATACTTCATGTAAATGGTTACAGCAACATTAAGTAGACTATTTGAATAATTGAATCCACATGCACCAGAGTAAAGATGAACAAAGATCTGTTCCTCACTGAAGGAACATAAAAGCTGATAAAAATAAATTAATAAATAAAAGCCCCTAATGTAAATTATTTACCTAAAATGGCATGCCTGGGCAGAGAAGAAAGTAAGATGTGCCTTGAGATCCACAAAGCCATCAACTGGCAGTGCCTACTCTTTTAAAAGCTGGAGTTCTGGAGCTGCATATCCTGAAACACAGGAGAACTACATAGTCTAAAAGTCCAAAATCATATAATCATAGGAGCAAAGAGTCATTGGGGTTGGAAAATACCTCCAGTATCATCAACCTTTGACTAAACACCATGTTGTCAACTAAACCATAGCACTAAGAGTGACATCCAGGCATTTCTCAAACACTT